>JAIOKQ010000399.1:9192500-10442500 GCA_020654165.1 Oryctes rhinoceros | reverse complement strand
CCTTCCTTGAATCCTTGTGCTGGAAAATTACACCTTACTGGCCCCTCTGCTTGCCAATCTTTCCAATTTAAACAGATTTGTAATAAAAGAAGTAGTACAGATACATGGGTGTCCAAAGGAAGATGTTTCTCTCGACCAATTTTTCAAAATCCGAAACCCATAATTGGGTCGCAACCCAATGGCTGCAGGTCGCTGGCATACATAATGCTTATGATTTTATTTTCTTGTTCTCTCAATTGTTAAGTTTGGGAGCCTCATTTCATACTAATTGAGTTAATGTTTTGTGCTTCATTCCGTTACAGGCACGTTAAAAACAATCTTATTCTCATTTCCATATTTGTACATAAGCAAAAAATGTATTTTAAAAAATATCTAGCTATTTCGCCTCACCTTCAATTCTATCCTACTTCACCATTGAGGCAGAATAGAATTTTCCATCTCATGTATTCGATTTTTACCGTTCTAAATTACACGTTTTTTCGGGAGAGGCAAAATACATCGCGCCTGAAGCTATTTCCACGCTGTAATAATGGACAACATCGGATTTAACGTTAGAAATCACGGCGAGTTGCACGCTCGGTCGGACCGGACCTGTCAGTGCGGCGGTGTAAAATATAAATTGCACTTACCCCTGCCTTTGCTCCGCTTGAAATAGGCATCGTCCTCGTAAATATCTCTCGTTAGCCCGAAGTCCGATATTTTGCAGATTTTGCCGGCGGCCAGCAGGACGTTCCTCGCCGCTAAATCTCTGTGCACGAGCTGTTGGCAAAATAAAGCGAATTGTATAAGCTTCGTATAACAATTAACGGCGTGTAGATGAAATTGAATTTGCCCCGGATAATTCAATTTTTACGTCGTACAATAGGGGCAACTGTGATACTGCGTATTCAGGTTCCATGTGTGAATGTATGCGAACTTTTTCAATGTAGGCTACTGTGTTTCATACCTGTTGACTACGTTTACGTACGATATTAGCACCTGAATGGTGGATGATGGATGTTGTAGAGGGTGAGCCTAAACATATGCGATAAACCTCAAGGGCTGATTCTGGCAATCCGAAAGATAAATCAGTATTGGAAATTTATGCAATTGCATATATTGATGTGGTAAAGTCCATATTGGTCAAACGAAAAGAGCGATACTATATATAATTATAGGTATGGTGGAATAGACTCGCTAAATGTAGCACAACACATAAATGGAACTGCGGATAACATTAAACTAGAAGGCCTGAAATTGATTGAGAACGTAACTTCGGCTTGGAATTAGGCATCTTCATCTTTTTTATAAGAATAAAATTATCTACATAGAAGAATGTGAATTCTTAAGATCATTAATCACTAACAATAAGTTAGCCTACAATTTGACTAGTTATTGTCATTTCCCTTCCTTTGATTGATTATAGTTAATTTCTCTTTTATTTTTGAATAAGCTTATAACTAAACACACAAATATATATCAATTCCTCATGTTAATCAACTCTCAGGAAAAACCGTCTCAGAAAAAAATGTCATTACCATATAATATTGAAGGAAAAAAACTGAAACTAAAAACAACCTAAAATAAACAAAGCATGTTGTATGCAATTGGCGCGAAAAGGTATATATGGGTCAATCACAATGACATTTATTCGATAGATTGGATACATATTTTTTCCAATCAACATCATTGCCTCTTAAAAAATATTTGCTTAATAACGGTCACCTTTTCTATTTGAAAACACAAAAAAACTGAAAAGAAAGGAACCAACTATAAAAGGAAGAAGCAAAGAATGCATTTAATGAGAGAATCGAAATACAAAATTAAAGAAAGTATACTTTTCTATTTTATAATCCGTAATTTTACTTTAAGTATTAACGTACAAGTAAGAACAAGATTATTATATTCTGGAAGTATTTTCGTATAAGCTATTCGTGAATGTCCACACATTGCATTAACGCTTGAATTCTGAGAAATTTATAGATAAAAATG
Organism: Oryctes rhinoceros; assembly: GCA_020654165.1. Taxonomy (NCBI): domain Eukaryota; kingdom Metazoa; phylum Arthropoda; class Insecta; order Coleoptera; family Scarabaeidae; genus Oryctes; species Oryctes rhinoceros. Next base: position 10,440,529 of record JAIOKQ010000399.1, on the reverse strand, counting down.
TGAAGAAACATAAGTTTGTTCAAAAATAAACAGAGTTTAATAAAAAGAAGGTTATGATTCTTAAAATTTTTGATTCTGCGACTAACATAACTAACATAATTGACTAAGAAGGCAGCAATCAAAGGGAGACTCATATTCCTATGTTTTCCATATTTAATTCTACAAATGCTGAGATGCACAATATCCTGTTTTGGACGGTTTTATCAATGGTAATTCGCCTTAATAAAGAACAGTATTCGGACCACATAATTCCGCATCGATATTTGCCTGTGTTCACCAACACAAAGAAAGCACGAAAAAGAATAGGACTGATACCGGGTAATCTTGCAAAGTTAAATCTCCATAAGTAATTGTTCTGGATTAAATCGAGGACTCCATTACGAGCGCCAGAAAAATTGCTTCTGATGGAAAACGGAATCATACAAAATCGTTAGCTTTTGGTAGAAGTACAGCGCTTCTATCAAAAACTAAGGATTTTGATGACATTTCTAGAAACGCTATTATTAATAACCACGTTTGCGAGTCAAACAAAATTAGCACGGAACATTCAGTACCTGTCATCAACACAAAGCTTCCAGTATTGTTGAAAGAAGTCCTGTATCAATTAATATTAAAATCATTTGCACGATGCAATTTAATTTAATTGCTCAAGAGTTTTCGGATGATACGTTTTCAAAACGGTGGATAGGCCGAGATAGTCTACAACCATAACACCCTCGGTCTCCTTAGATATTTTTTCTTTGAATTTTCTTTGATTGTTGAAAACACCATTTTCAACAATCATTGTGATTCTATTCTGTTTATCGCATGCGTTGTGTTATTATGTATAAACTGTAAATTAATATTAAACGTCCTTTGTATTGTAATGAAGAGGTTTTAGAAATATGCTCGCAGAGAGTTTGTTTCATATATTTAGAATCACACTGTATAATTATAAAAATAATTCGGTTGTGATGTAAGTATGTAAGTCATGTTTGGGAGTATACATTTCAAACTAGTAAAATAGGGAAAGTTAAATCGAAGCTTGGTGTTTGTATTATTAAATGAATTCCGAAGAGTTTTGTAGTTCGTACGTTGTTATTGACTTTGTATACGCTTTGTGAAGGCTTGTAGGGTGCCATAAATTTTCATTTGAGCAAGAATGGTAGCGGTGCATGAAGAAATATATTAAATTGACATTACAATAAAACTTCCATAACAAAATTGTTACCACGAGAAAAGAAATATAGTTAAAATAAAGTAACAAATAATGAAGAGGGGTCGACAATAATCCGTCTTTCCAATCAGAAACAATTTTTTGGAATTCGGAACGTTTTGTAAGAGCATGAAGGAGGTAGTATTGTAACATATTATATATGTATATATATATTAGTCGTTTGTTACACAATACGATATGAACAAAGTTTTATGTAAATTTATCTCAATTTTTAATTAAAAAAAAAATAAAAATATAACTTGGCAGCCATAACAAAGCTTGTTTTTACACATGTTCTATTTAAACTAACTGCGGAAGGAATAGAATGGATATTTCAAAATATTTTAAAGCTTTCTAATGCTTGGTGTTTTTCTCCTTTTAGACAGAGCCGGAGTATGTAGTTTATAACTTATTGTATATTGATATAAAAAGCCTCACGATTCATCGTACCTGTTTTAATTGTTTATTTATTACTAAGAAATTGTACCCGTCCGCTCATACACCATACTTAAAATGATGGGCAAAATTGGCGGAGGTGTAGGGAGAAACCGAGGGTAAACGTTATTACAGAAAAGTATTCTAAGAAGAAAGCAAAGTAAAAGGAAAATGTACAGAATTTTTAAAAGGAATGTCGGATACAGCGCAGCTCTTTACAGAAATCGTTTCTCCCTTTGAATGCTTAATAAGGGAACTTCAGAAGTAGGTACATTTGTCATAAGATTTAGCTGATTGGCTTCAGCACAGAAGAAAAAGGCCTGGAGCTTAGATTTTCATAAAAATGATAAAGGAAAAGACACAAAGAAGACGGAATAGTAGATAGATCTAAAATTTCCTCGCATTATTATTATTATTAAATATTGCTATTACTCCCAATTTTGATCAATATTAAGTAAAAAATCATAATGCTTATAAAGTGAATGTGTGGAGAAACATCTCATCGTGCTCTACCCAAACTTCTCATACGACTCCTTTTTGGAAAATGACATATGAGGAATGCTTTTTAAGGTTTTACAAAAACAACGAGAGAAATAAATTTTGTATAAAACGTTTTATTGCGTTTCAAAATATGAATTATCACTAAGACTTGCACAATTTTGCATATGTTCAAATCAATTGCCGAAACATTTCTCATTACATTCTGAAGGTAGTAATTTCTAAAACATGACTTTTGAAGGCATCAAAAGCTTCTTAAGATGATAAAAATCGCTATCCACAGATATTTCGTTTGACATTTTGGAACAAAAAGAAGTTAAATCGCGATAATAATGTTTTTTTTTTTTTTTCAAATGAAGACGTTCCTGTCAGAAGAGGAAGTTTTTAACTAAAGTTAAGACCTGATCTTCATATGAGCTGGATTTCATAGGAAAATCAGTTTTTGACAAATTCTTTCCTTCGTCCCTTCTTTTATCAACTATCGTGGCGATCAGACGTGATTGCAGATTAAGAAGGGTCTATAGTTTTCCTTAAATTGAGAAGCCCATCCCAATTATCTTTTCCGGATGTATTTAAATTAGTTTTATCTTGTAATAATGTTATTGCAAAATTATTTGGCTTTAATTTTAATATAAATATTCCCTAATTCTGTATCTATTTTTACCTCTTGGCCATTTTATTGAACCTCATGAACGTATTGCAAAGTATGACTTTCCTATGTACTTTAACGTATTGAAAATTAGTATAATTATTATTATTAAGCTTTGAATTATTTTATATAATTTCGAAGTCGGACATTTGACTATAAATTTGTAGATGAATGAGTTAATTAGCTCTTTTTCTTTTCAGTATTTTATTCATTTCATATTCATATTGATTATTTTTTTTTGTTTTATCATTTCTCTCTCTAGAATTTGGCCCGTTAGCTTCTGTTTTGCTGTTGGTAAGCAAAACTGCAGAAGAATGTTCAGTTTACGTCGGAGAAATAAATTTTATCTAAATTTTTACATTGAAATTTACATGTTTTCACGGAAATTTCATGTTGATACGAAAACTAAAGAGTTAAAAGTAATTAAATTGGAGATCCGAATCGAAATTTCTTTCTTCAGTGAAGTGTATGTACCAAATTTGATATTATTAAACGGTAGACATCTTCCAAATTCAATCGCCCTAAATTATACGACGCGTATTTAGAGCAAATCCGATTGATTGAGAACCATTAGTGAGTAATTATTAAGCTATAGCCCTCTATAGATCGCATTATATTGCGAATTGAGTTTGGTATAGTATTATACACTGTGTACATAATGTATGGAATAAGTTCGATTAAAATTCAGGGCATTTTCTTTCAGAAAATTGCTGGGACACATGTATTATCTTTTTTAACGCCCATTTTTTGAGATAAAATTCAAATGTACAGGGTTTCTCAGAATTCAGATGCGACCCCTAAGTTGAAATTTTTAAATGAGAACCACCATTTTCTGTTGCATTTATGGATTCTATGTGGAATTCTGAGCATTTTTCATGTAGCATACCCTATGTCGGTATTCAGCTATTTTCGAAGAAATTGCTTTTAAAAAAATACTACTACTACTACTATTACTACTATTTTGATGAAACCATGTTATTTCTGGTAGAACATAACGTGGTTTCATCGAAACATTGGAATTAATAAGGATCAATAATTATTTACTTAATTAAATGCTGAAACTGAAACCCTTCTTGTTCCTGGCAGTATCCCAAACGATCGATAATTTTATGCTGGCCGCTACTTATTGTTTCTTGACTAATGTCAGCACATTCTCTTCTATTTATAGTTTTTTAGTTTAACATTTTTGAGATGGTTCCACAAAAAGTAATCCGAAGGATTGCGATCGGGAGACCTTGGTGGCCATTCAATTGATCCACGGCTTCCAATCTAGTTGTCGGAAAATGCTACTTCATCGACATATTGCCTAACCTGAACTGCATAATGAACCATAAATTTTCGTCATGTAGCATCGGGTCATTAGCAGGGTGAAATTAATTTCTTAAATTGGGGATTGGATATTTTTGTAAGAAATCAAGATATCGTGGACTGTTCAATGTCTATTTTTGACAATTCCTGCTCAAACATTAATTTTTTCAGGATATTGGGTGTGTTGTTCTCTCTTGCCCAATACCGGCAGTTTTGTCTATTAACTTCCCCGATTAATGTGTTGATTGATCTGAAAACAAAATGTTTTAACATGACGAAGAAAATTATGACACGTATCCAGAAGAAGGTGAGAGAATTGCATTAGTCGATCTGGATCATCTTCATTTAATTCGTGTACCAGCTTTATATTATGAAAATGCCATTTTTCTAATCGTAAATCCTTATGTACAGAGGAAGGAGGGATATCGTGGATACGGCTAACTTGACAAATGCTAATATGTGGATTTTCTTCTACGACTCTTAAAACATATAGTTTGTTCTCCTCGTTGAACACAGGCCGTCCATTCCTTGGCTTATCTTCTACAGAACCAGTATCTCGAAACTTCTAACTTTTGCTGACTACTGACTGGTTTATTGGTCTGGTCCGGATATTTATTATTAAATAAAACACACACCTCACGTTGAGTTCGCACTCTATCACCATACCCAATCATCATAAGGATTTGAATTCTTTGTGGTGTCGATAAACGCATTGTAAGATTATTCTTTTTTTCCAAATAAAGTCAAACCAAAACTCACAAATTAGGTAACTAAGGAAACAAGTGAACACAATTTCCGACAATGTACAAAATACCCACTCACTGCTGTGGACTCATATCTTTTATCATAAACAAAGATATCTTTTGTTATTTCTTCGAAAACAGCTGAATATCGATATAGTGTATGCTACATGAAAAATTGAATTTTACGTAGAATTCATAAATACAACAAAAAGTGGAGGTTCTCATTTGAAAATTTCAACTTAGGGATCGTATCTCAATTTTATTTCGTGTCCGAACATTTTTCTGAAAGGAAATACCCTGAATTTTAATCGAATTTATTCCTTACTTTATGTACACAGTGTATATCACCATTTAACATTATCACTCCGTTCAATTTAAAGGTAGCTTAATCAGGATTAAAGAAAATAACTTTAGCTAAGTACTTTAAAGCTGAATTAAACTTTAAGATAAAACTAAAAGAAGTTTAAATTGGAGCGAACCTGTCAACGAGCGTATATGAAGTTAACGACATTTTAAGCTTGTCCCTTCAAGTATGCTTTTCAATTAAAGTCTGCTTCGACGTCAAATTTGTTTTGACACCGTCTCAATAAGTCTTGAATTTTCCTCTGCTAATTCAAGAATGTTTACCTTAACATCACTGAGATATGACATGCCGTTACTTATCTGCCAAGCAAACGACAGGATATCCTTGGGTGTTACTTTACTCGAGTTTGGATGGTCATAACCGTGTTGACCGTCGCATTCCTCCGGCGCTACAGTTAATTGCGGATGGCATTCGGATTTTATCTGTCGACTTCTTCGTAGATAGCTCCTGAAATAAAAATACATAATTCAGGAGGCTTTAATACTTAAAAAAAAAAAACTCAACGTATAGGTTTGATAAATGAAGTATTTTTCCTGTAATTTATAACTTTTGAACGCTATATCCTATTTACGTTCAATACAAAAAAGTGACAAATGTTACCGAGGTAATCAGGAGATTTAGGACTACTAACGGCCATAAATTCTATTGCCGGAATGAATATGTATTGTCGTACGGCGCTGTGACCCCGGTTAATTAATTTTGGAGCACAAGCGCATTGAAAGAACGATAAATCTTCTGCGGGAAATAAAAGTACTGCTTTTCGCACATAGATATATATATATGTGTACGTTCGAATGGAAGCTGAATTTATCTTCAAGCGAAACAAACTACGCTTTTATCGTGATTTTTAACTGGAACACACTGAATGACTACAGAACACTTGTACAAATACATTATCATCCGCAACAATGCTCCAAATTGAATCTAGTGCTTTTCGATCTTAGATTTAATGTTTCTGAATTTTTTTAATTATGGTATGTAGAAATGTTTATTTATAATAATAATAAAAAAACTAAATAACAGATTAATGTATTTTTTATTGCACATTCTAACATTTATTTTATCTTAATAGCGTTAATGGGTATTATAGTACTTCGATTAGATGAAAATATATGTTTTATCCAGGTATTTGAAAAAGTTAGACACGGTCACCAAAACGTCATTCTAACCTGCTTTAGAAGAAGAAGAAGAAGAAATAGGCTACTATACTGAAAAGTGTTGTTCTATATATTATGTCAACAATTTTCTGTAAACTCATTTATATGCAAGTATCTCGGATGTGCATGTATTTATTTATTTTTAAACTACTTCGACAAGTGCTTGCATTAAAAATCACGAGAGAAGGCGGACGCTAAGCAAAGAATTGCTGCCGAGAGAAAAACCATAACGTACATGTACATATATGTTCCAAATTTATGCCGGAGAACGAGTGTTATGAACTGTGACGACCACTATGCGTTGCTCCTTCGCTTGTACGTTATGCAATGTTTAGACAAGCACTATATAGGGTTTGCAACACTTCCTCTTCTATAAAAAGGTAGTAGCGAGGGGCGATGCATATTAGAGTTGGTATATTAAATAAACGAAATAACCAGAACGTCTAAGTAAGAAACCCTCATAATTAACACATTAACACAATTAACACACAAACACTAATTTCCGTTAAACGATTAAATGTTTTAAGAAATCAACATCGGGCTTGACAAAATAACAAGCCCTATTTGTATTTGTAAAAGTGTAAAACGATGTTTTTAACGAAGAAAGTTTTGCGTCTTGTATTCAGATTTTCATGAAATTTGGTGTAACTGTAAAGCATATTACGCAAAGTATATACATAGAAATTTCCTTTATGTGCCCAGATTTATTTGGAAGGAGGCAAGATACTTCTAAAAATTGACGGATGTCCTTCCGCCTTTAATGCTCCTTAAATATGTGCAGGGTTTTCTAATCCTCCTAACTTTTATAATCATCTTTAACAGTACGAATATTTCATATTGCTTTAGGCCAATTCTTATACAATTCTTACTTATACAATTTGTCTGCACAACAGGATTGAACCGATGAGAAGAAAAATTCGAAAGACCAGCGGACATCAGTTGCAATAAAAAATGTTTTCGTGATATACTGTCTGAAAATAAATATTTTGTTTTTATAAGAGAGCAATATATTTTAATCATATCGACTAAGTGAAAGTAGTTGTTTCATAAGTTTCATACAGTACTCATTACAGCAGATCGATATCTACTAGACATTAAAATTCGATGACTATTGTGCAAATGATTGTATATCTGGTGATTAAAGAAGATGTACGCATACTTTAGTTTGTTAAGCATTTTCAACATTTCAATTAAACGTAAATTTGACGCCCGGGAGCTTATTCCTGTAAGTTGGCATGAGTAGTGTGCTGTAGCGTTCAGTTTGCCTTTGAAAATGTATTCTGTCTCAAACAAGAATTTCCGATTTATTCAAAGGGATCAGAAAAGGGATCAAGAAATGTATTCAGAATAACGTTAGCTAAAGTATCAAAGCAAAAGTCTTTTTTAAACAAACATCTAACAGGTAATTAATTAAAATTTTACATTTTACATTTTTTCAATTATAATTTTTAAACTAACCGTAATAATTTAATCTAATTTATCTTAGCGCAAGAACTGGTTATATCCTATTTTTTCCTTTTTCACCTAAAAAGAAAAGAGGAATGTAAAATGTTTTACATTCCTCTACATTTGTTAGCTTGCGTGTCTTATTTTATCTTTTCATCTGACGGTTTAAATAGGCTATCAACAATTTAGATCAATTGTAAGCACGGAGAGAGTTTGAATGGAGACAATGCTGGCAAATATATAAAAATAAAAAATATATATCTAAAGCAATAATGATTGCAAGGACTGCGGAGTAGCATGGCAATTAAGGCAAAGGTATCAGCAAGATTAAATGCTCTTCAGTTGAAAATAGGCATCGATATATTCTCGAAACAGCTGTTTCGAACTAAGCAATTATCAAATCAAAGTGTAACAAAAAAGAAAGCTGTCGCCAATTTTTCTTTTAAAATAGTACATCTTAACACCAAAGTTTCCGTAAATGCTATATAATTTTTTAAATAAGACATTTGTGATAGAATTTTCAACAGAAATTCTAGCATTCTATAGATACGTTGAAACAGCAAACGGTTTTTTTTTTTATGAAAGATATGTATAAAAGACGAATAAAAATAAAAATGGCATTTTCCTTCAAAATCGACGGAGAAATGAAATAAAAACAATAAATCTGAAAACATCGATTGTAAAAGAGATTGACGGGAAGTACAGATAATTTCTTTATTTGTTTCTAACCTGCCTCTGGATGGAGAAGTTATAACAAGATTAAAAGGAATTTTACGGATGAAGCCGTTTGAATGATATGCTTAAATGTTTATGACAGAAACAAGTTAAAAATGAAATGTAGAGGAAGTTTTCGGTGGAAAACTTTTTAAATGATTTCTAGAGGAGTCGTCTTATCTTATTGGAATTTGAAATTAATTTTTTCACTTGTGCTTTTCATAAAAGCATCGTAAAAGCTAATCTAAAAAGCTGCTCGTCGTATATGAAATTAGAAACGTTTTGAGTAGATGTACCATAACGAAGTATTTAGTTACATTTTCAATTGTAAGCCTCTTTAATAATGCTTCTAATAAAAATCAAGTTTAACGGACAGAGCTTCTATACAAACTATAGTCCTGTGTTTAGTGTCGGTCATGTCTAATACATTCTGTCCGCAGAAAAAACAAAGAAATCTAGCTTAATTTTGAAGTCTTGATTGCGATAATACAACAGAACATTAAAATAAGGAAGACATATAAAATATATTAAATAGATAGGTTATTGCAAAATGCAGTTCTTGTTTCGTCGATATGTACCGAAGCAAATACAAATAAAAATGTAATCACGTTGTGTAAATCGGAGTAATACGTATGTATTTCTTTAGGTATTTTAAATTTGGCCGTTAAGTTGCTGGCATTTGAAAACGTGTAAAGGCTAAGCTTCACCATATGCTAAAATCGCCGTTCTTTCCAACTGAGAAGGCTGAACATTTTTCTCCTCAACTATACAACTATACAACTATACAGGATCAGCAGCTACTTAACTGTAATTGCTGAATTGATGTAAAGCAAGATGTTATAACTAGTATTTGAGTCGACGAGTACGTATTTTAGAATCTCGATTAAACATAACGTTTTGTGCCAACTTAATAATGCCTTTGTCGTAATTATTCAGCCATCGTTGTTAACACGTAACCTTCGTAGATTATTCTAAGCTCGAATAGTGATCAAAATAGCGTTTGACTAAAAATCCATGGCCAGAACAGATCATCCATCCAAACTATTAGTTTCTAAACTTTCTTTTGTAAATATAATTTTAATTTGTGTTCGTATCTCTTTTATTTTCAATAGTACACATTCGTAAATCGTTATCTGACGTTATATTTTTGTAATTCGATGGTTGTAATCCATGTTATTTATTTCACAAATTACGTGGCACCCACTCAGGAATTTTTTGATGTATCTCTTATTATTAATAATCCAGTTCATTCTTCATTGTTGCCTTGTTGGCTACTGAATCAACTGTCAACGACGTTGCAAATCAGTGAAGACATCTGACATTGAGCAACTGGTGTAATGCATTCGTTTAGACTTGATTATTCAACAACTTAATAAAGCAACAAATGGTAACACTAACATCGCATACCATCGCAATGACGATGAAACAACACGTCCGCCTATGATGATTGTGTATCGGTTGTTTAACCACAGAAACTCTGAAACACAAGTCTCTGCAGAATATAACCTTTATGGTGTATCTAAGGAAATATACGATACCAGTTTTCCACATTTGGTTCTGCCGTTTTCCAAATTTTCTTTCACGACGATGAGGTCGTATCTGATGTACAGTGCACCGATGTAGCTTCTAGATACTCGTGAATCAATTTATATATAAAAAGTGATATCTTATCGATTCTACTTAATTTGTTCCTTTTTACATATATAGCAGCAGCGATGATGAGGTAGATGCAAAGAGCGGTTCGATTTCCTCGTTTATATTGTGTACATTATACTATGCAACAAACACAGAAGGAAATCGAAGCATTCTCCGCGTTTCGCCGCTTACGCTATTACCCGGCACTACTGATATATGGCTCGATTTCAAGACTATTTAATGGTGTTTGTTTTCTGTTAGAGTGCTTTTACACACGTCAATAAATTGGTCAACTTGGCAACCTTCAATTTTGTTGATGCGTGTACATTCAAATTAATCAATAAATTGACGGTTTCGGATCGACTAAAAAATTTATGAATTTAGAAGCAGTTTGGATTTTCGCTAGTTTTTTAGCAATGCTCCGATGATCTTGTTAATTTTGTTGTGCAGCAAGCATACATAAATTAATATTAAATATTAATATTATTTATTTCTGAAATTCTTAAATGGCATACAGTTAAGTGGTGAAACAGTATTAGTACTACTAAATTTAATAAAATTAGATATGCTTTACTATATTTGTACGTATATAACGATTATATTTGTCTGCCGATCACGCATATCCAACATTCAGAACATTTCCAGAAGCTTTGTGAGATATAAAGTCAAACTTTCTAATACCAAAGATTAATCTAAGACACGAATTCTGAACTCTCTGAATATGTGGCGGAGAGTTAATAGTAAGTAATCCAGAGATACTACAGTTCACAATAAAAGGAGAAATGGGAAAGTGCTAAGGAGTAGCATCAGCTACGTTTAGTTTCAGCAGTCAAACAATATTTGTGTGGGAATATTAATTTTAGAATAATTCGTTTAATATAATTGAATATATCTGCTTCAAACCTAGATTGCATATCAAGAACTAAGCCTAAGTTCCTAGCTTCAGATTGAACTGACTGAAATGTTAGTTTTTCCTGAAGCAGGGATACACTGTTTTCAACACCAAAGGGCAGAGAGAGCAGTAAATTTAGATGGGTTTAATACAAGGGAATGTCGGGCGGAGACGCGAACAATTGCATCATGCTTAGTACTTAACGAAGAATGAGGGCATTTTTATGGAAAAAAGGGGGTTTCACTTAAGAGAATTATGGCCTCTAGAAATGAACGCCATTGATTTCTAGGCTAAAATCTTGGCGCTGACCTTACTGGCGTACTGCTTAACTAACTTGATAAAAATTGTAAACAGAAACAACCTGTTTACCAATAGCAAGTAAATAGCATTAGTATCGAACAAATATATAACGTCGAATTTGTTACTAAAATGCAACGGGGCTCTGAAATGAACAATATCAACGTAATATGGCCAAAGAGCCACAACGAAAATGGGAAGGAAAGATTGTTTACGGCCAGGAACACTTCATTCGGCCGCTTGTCTATGCGCCTTAAGAAAGAAAAATCTTCAAAAGATGAAATGAAATCAATTCCTGTTGTATCGCTAAAGCCGCCTTGAGGTATGCTAACAAGCGGACAGAGCTAAAATACTTGAAACTGTGATTACAGGCTGAAAGGATACCTTCTCATAATGGGATTAGGCGAACGCTTGTCATGTAGCGGCTGCCAAGCTGCTTGGACATTTCCATAAAAATTCAATTAATATTACTTTGTGGCGGATAGTCAAAATCCCAATTATTTCCAGTAATTTACGTTTTAAACATATTTTTTTTTGCAAAATCACACAAAACTCATAACGCACACTATTTGGAATCCAGCAGTCTAACTTCGAAGAAGAAGCGATGGCCGTTACAAAGTATTTAGTCGTTGGATTGGCGTCACTGGTACATCGGATAAATAAGCGAATGTAAATATAATGAAACCTCGAAAATAGTAGACGTATTTTCGAAGAAAATTTAATTCTAATCAACGAGAAATTTTCATTAAAATCTGAACTTTATATTCCTTGTAAAAGCACTTACTGCTTATTGCTATTGACGTATTGCAGTTTCTTTGGGAAACTACTAACGTGAAGACAGCTATTTCTTATTTTCTAGAAACTAGTTAAAAAAGAATAATTCTTGTATATATATATATATGTATGTCGGAGTGTGAAATGGCAAATCTTTGAAATTTACTGCTGAAATATACATATCTCACATAAAACTTTCATCAAATTTTAATCACTTAACGACGCGCAGCTTCCTCAAGACGAGAAATTTCCAAATAGGAGTTCCTTTCTCATGCAACTCCATCAGCTCGGATACTATCTCGTCTATCCGGAACGGACGTTAGGAAAATTTGCCCGTACCGAAGCACCTGGGTTCCGCATATTTATCATTTCGCTAGCGTTATAAACATGTCCGACTTCATACCTTAAAGATCCGTACTGGGCGAACTCTATGATCAAGTAGACGGGCCCTCCTGGCATAGTGGAAGCGCCTAGAAGACGTATAACGTTCGGATGCGAGACCTCCTTCAATAATTCATATTCGGAGAGTAAATCGTTCAGCTCGCCTTCGCGCGCATCCTCCTTCAACGTTTTTACGGCGACCGTAGTGTAACCTGCAAGAGAAGAAAAATAGAAAACGACGTTATTTACTTAAAGTTGGATGTGAAATAATTTTATTTATTACAGTTTTATACAGCTGAAATTTTACGTATACAAATAAAAATGGATAAACTTCAATTCAACATTTTCAGGTAATTATTGGCAAGTTGGGCTTTAATTAATAAAGTTTAATTTTTAAGTACCTTTGAAACATCAACGAAATAGCGCAACTACGGTTATGGTGTGAGGACAAGATGAAAGCAAAATTGATAGAAACATGTCTGCACATTTTTTCTGCGTTTCGTTCTTATATCATAAACAACACCGGGCACCGAACATTCGGTCACCGGCTGATAATGAGGACCCTTTGTGTCCTCGAAGCGGCCGTTCCGGACTAATTATTATATATTGCTAAATAATAAATTGAACTTGTGTGGTGCGGGGGTTGCCGATACTTATGTGTTGTTTACTACGCCACAGTCCTTGCTGTCATTATTGTTCATTATTACTTATGCCATAACTCTATGTTTGCCTCCTGGATTTGTTGCAATCTACTATTATATCTGAACGTACAAATATTTTTCTGTAAATGTTTGTATCACAGGAATGATTGAAGAGTTTGAAGCTCTTAGAAACCTCCTTTAAATGTACACATTTACTCTGGAATCAAAAGAATAAATGTACACTCAAAGTTCCATTAAAATACGACAACTGATTTAGCCACAGCAAATCCTTAAATCTGACAAATCAAAACAACAATTTTCACGTGGAAGTTTTTCAGAGCTTTCGGAGGAGATTATCTTAACACTGATGTCTCGTCGAGTTGACTCCTGTTTTTGGTAATGAAGCACCACATCAGTCAACAATTTCTCGCTGCTGCTGGCGGCTGCAATGTGGACGTACCAGTCTACCGTATCAGCAATGTTTTGTCGAGCAGTGTCTAACGATCACTCGACAAAACATCGCTCATGAGATGAGTTAATTGATCAAGGAAAATCAACACGTGACCAAACGCGAGATTGAGACATCCTTAGACGTTGGTCTCGATCAAAGACGTTCTGCATGATGAATTGGGTTTGAGAACGTTAGTTTCGCGTTGACAGTTTACGTTAATTGATATTGAAAAATTTTTGAGTATTCAATAACGGAAGCTCAAGAAATGTTTATGTGTGGCGTTGAAATGTTGATCATTGATTAATGAACAAGCGTGAACGGATAACGCCGAATCATCTTCCGTTATCACAATGCGAATTCACAAGTAGCTCAAAAGGTGACTGAGAATTATACAACGAAGCGAAACTTAGTTATTAGATCATCCTCTATGTAGTCGTGAACTCCAAGGACTTGTGGTTAACGGGTTTAGACCGCTCCATCTGACGACAGACATAATTGCTTTAACAATTGAAAGAATGAGATAGTGTATCAAGTTTTGTTGAGAATACTTAGAAAAGTAGTAAAGCATTTTAAGTCGATCTATTGCTTGCTGTTGTGGCTAAACTGAAAGGGCAATCCTTTGATTATTGTAATAGTCGGTATATTTAAATATACGTATCTATAATAATAATAAATGGTTCTTATTGGAAACCACACAGTGCTTTATATTATAACACGAACCCATTCTAATGAAACGAATAAACACGAGCCTCTTTAAACTGTGCTAATTTTGTGATCCGCACGGAAAGAGGCGAACTTTAGATATTAGCTGCACACCCACGCCTTACCACATGAAAAGATACAAAGTAAAATAAGGGGAAGAAGCGCGTAAATCCCAATATCCCGAGAGAAGCATTAAATGCTATTTTTGCACCGCCAACCATACCCGCGCCACCAAAACTAAATATCCAACCGATCTATTGTTGAAGTAGATAATTACAGTAATCCAATTTAATCAAACAATCATATCTAAATTAAAATGGGTAACTATATGTGAGTTCATAGTAATTGCTGTAATAAAAAGACTAAATCTTATAATGTTAGTTACCGGTTTCGCACGCTCTTCTCTACGCTTTCATAAGATACAAATAGAAACAACAAAATAGAATGATTTCATTTCAGGTCTCGCTTTTATCAATTTTTAATGTGTTGCTTCATATCAACTTTGCATTGTTTTATTAATTTTCATTTGTTGAATTTTACTATCTTTTCGTTATTTTGCTATCTTTTGAGATGAATATACCAATATGCATAAAGCAATGTTTGCTGTTATCTAATTTATTAGAGTATCCTAGCCCGGCGATGTATGTACAGAGGAAAACATACGAAACCGATAGCTAACATTAGTCTTTTTATTACATCTTTTCTAATCATAACCGTATCTCTTTTCGACGGATCCACTATACTGTAAACATAAACATCCAGATTAATACGATCACACGAGTTGTGTACTTGACTTGGGGAAGAGGAGTAGTAAATTTAAATACCGTTTGCGTAAAAGTGCGATTTACATTAATCAATATAATTGGTATCGATAAACATAAGCTATGTGACATATTTGAAAAATGTTGGATATCCACTGTATTAACGACGTGATGAAATACAGAACATTGGCTACTGAGAGTACTACTTCATCGCATTATCAATACGGTGATTGCTCAGAAGTGTTCAAATATATATGTTAAATTTGAATTTTTAATTCATGTTTTGATTGTAACTTTTTTCAATAGTGCCCTCCTGATAAAAGCAAAAGCACTCGAACAATCTTGATGTTTCAAATACAGAAAATTCTCCAATTTTTTTGTCTTTATAAATTTGTGAAGTCAGTTGATGAGATTATTTTTAATTGTAATTACTTATATGCGATAGATTCCAAAAATCAAATCAAAAGATGGGTATTCCATTAAAAAAAAGTAATTAGTTACGTAGCACCACTCAGCGATGATGTACTTGATTTTCCTAAAAATGAAATAAAAATGTTAAAACCTTCATTCGTTGCTAAGATAACTTCCTATCCCATTTCTCGCTGTGCCAACTGTACATACTTATTTCTAAGATTTAAGTAAATAGCACATACTTAGTAGAAAAAAAAAATACAACAAAAAGCTGCTTTAAACTTTAAATGTAAGGCTTTTTACGAATCTTATCAAATATTTATAGTTTCAATACATATATTAACAAATGGTTCACAAAACCCTATACACTAATAAAGATGCTACAGATGGGGCGCAGCTAGATAAGATAATCGAGGGCAAGGTCGTATTCCCTTTAACCTAACCGTTTATAGTCGCTTTTGGGAGTAGACTCTCTTTCGGGTCATAAATTTTGATTTCGGCGGAGGCAGACGTGATCTTTAATGGAAAAATACACTTGGTTGGTAATTCTTACTCTCGTCGAAGGTATTAGTGCTGTGGTTATGAAATGTTGGAAGCCATGCTTTGCTTTTGTTTTTGATATTTATTTTTCAAGACTGAATTTGTTATTTATATATACTACTTCGTCAGAGTTAAGAAATTTTAACTTGACTGCGATGAAAATAAATTATTTGGCTTAAATATGAAATAATCGCTCATGGTTGCTTGTCTTTTGATCACTTTTATAAATTTAGAAATAGGTTTCCTTCTGCAGTTTTCTGTTAGTTATATAGGACGCATTTTCAGGCCAGAGTTTAAATAAAGGTATTTTGACCGGAAGATACGTTGTATATAACGCCAAGCCGGTCGCCCAAACTATTTTAAACAATAGAATTTTGTAAGGAAAACCTGCTTTGTCGCTGTAGACTTACATTTGTTGTACTGGTTTCTTTATATTAGATTGCTTGTAACCAAAAAGGTATTGGTTGTCGAAAGAGCCAACATTCGACAGTTAAACGGTGACGTTTTCGTGAAGAAGACAAAGTGAATGAGACAAGGGAATAGTATATTACATACTAGACATTGGTTGGTTGTGTAGCAGTCCCGTGGTGATGAAAATGACCACCATAAAAATTATAAATCGTTTGCTGATGGTGACGTTGGAAGTTGCTAACAATAGCAATGGAACACTTACGAATATCAGCGAAATCGAATTGCACAATATAATAAAGGACCTTTTTGATGCTCAAAGAGAAACATTAACCTTCAGATCACTTTCCGTAGAATTTGTTGTTGTTTGAGGTATATGTGCTAACATAGGAAGAAGCATTACTTGCTCCTACTTGTATTATTCTATGGTATTATAAGCTTTTTATTTCTTCTAGGTGGGAAGAAACTAAGAAACAATGGTGGTAGGGTCGCATACGATGAATTTGTAAATAGTACTGATTCAGGTGTCATTATTTATGATTTGGAGGCCCAGCCATTGGCATTATAAATTAACACAGACATTAATTTAAAGGATTTTAAAGCATCACTATATTGGGGTTAAAACTTTTAGAGAGCTTACAAAATACTTTCAAGGAGGACAAACAAACTTGTCGGGCGGTCATATGGTACAGGCCCGCAGCTATTGGAGGAAATTTCTCCAATTTTCGTTAATAATGCAAAAGATTATCAAAAAGGGCAGTTTGGGAGCGATAACACATTCAATGCTGATGAGGGTGATTTTATCCTGGATCTGCTTTAGCTTATTCTTCACAATACAAGCTTCCAGAAAATTGATCTCATCTCAAGAGCAAAGTACTAACTTCGGTCTGCATATAACCGTGATGACGTGATGTTGAAGTGTAAACAAAAATTAACAAAAGAACTATTTCAGCAATGGTTAGCTAATGTGTATTTGCCAAATGTGGAAGGTCACAATATTTTTTTCTTGAACTCTTGCACCAGCCATAGTCCTTGTTACGCGTCATTTTTGCAGCCACCCTGTATTTTGGTTATTTTACGAACTTTTCCCTGATGCAGTTACAATTTGCTTTATAGCCAGGCAACCCATTCTGTATCGTACGAATTATTTTTTTCCAAAATTTCATTTGATCAGATTTTGCTGTAATTTTACCTTATTTACTTTTTCGATAATTCTCGGGAAAATTTTACATGTTTCTTCGTCCCCATTTATTTGTACTGTTCTAAAATTTCTTAGGGAAATCATTTTTCGCTGTCTGTTTTCTCTACTTCACAATAGAGATCCTTACCGTGTTGTGTTTTAAGTAATTTTCGATAGTTTTAATTTTCGCCTGTGCGATGTTTATGTGAGGATTAACAAATTTTTTAGCTCTCTTTTCCGTTAAGTCCTGTCCCGGAGTTCAATCTGGTGCGGAATTCAAATTTTGCCTTTAGGGAGGCCTTTCGCTTAGTATTGCCGCCTCTAAATTCACTTACAGAAAGTGTTCAGCTAATTTTGATACAGAATATATATAGTTTCGAACACGGTGGGTTGTAAGAAGTAATTTGTACCGCTTGGCGTGCGAACATTGCCGTTTGATCGAACCCTTGCGTATGTATTAGGTATGTATTTGAGCTTTTCCTTTTCCGTGAAAATAGTACGGTTAATTTCTCCATTTTCAAAGTTCTATTGGAGGGTGACGTACAGATGACGTACAGATAAGTACAACATCTGTGGTACTGATCCTAGTGGGGGACAAGAGAAAAAATCATTATCTTATATTTATATTAAATTACCTACCTCCAACAGTTTTAACTATTTTGTTTTTTTTTGTTTCTTTAATATCTATATCTAATAAATCGTGTAAACCTATAAGATCTTGTCGAGATAACGCGCCCGAATGTACTCAGTATATAATTTGGTTTTCTCCCGTGTAAATGGAATGCTTATTTAAATAGTCACACATACACATAATATACCAACATTCAATTAAAATTAACTATTAATCTATATTTTTTTTATTGTTCCGCTTTACTTCTTTTTTAATTACCTCATCGTAAATTCTGAATATTTACGTCTTTTCTGGTGACGCACCTCGGTTCCCACGACCAAGGTCTACGAAAGACATTTATGTTCTGAGTGGGTGGCGCCTTGGATCCTGCCGCGGGAGAATCTATATTTTTTACTACGACCTACGACCGTCGCTGTCCGCGTTAGTGACCACAAATGTTCTTTAATTTCTTTTAAAGCTCGTGTAAGTAATTATGGTGGGTATCTTCGGAACAAATTAACGTGATCATATATGTATTGTTATTATATTATATGCGTATATATTATATGCTTTATATATTGCTATATAATAAATTAAACTTGTGTGGTGTGGAGGTTGCCGATACTTATGCATTGCTTACCATACTACGCCACAGTACTGGCTATCATTATTTTAATATTACGCATATTCAAGTGGAGCTCCTGTAAAAAGAGAAGCGATTAAAAATGTTCTCACGTCGAAAAATAATTGAAGTTAAAGATTTTATTGTATTGGTGAATGACTAACTGAATTAACTAACTCAACTAATTCAAGCTGAATTTTATCACAAAAGCAAAAGAATTTATTGAAAGAACATACCCCCTGCGTATGGTCAAGAGAATGCAATGCAACATTCGACAAAAAATTAAGGAATTCTTCACTCAGTACTAGCACATTACACTTATACAATACAATGTTTATCAAAAACGTCAAATAAAATATAGAAGAAATGCACTCAGATGAGGAAGCTTCGCTGTAGTTTTTAAAATTTATTTAATCGAAACGATTCAGACTTCCATATGAAGGGGAGAGTACGTTGTAAAGTCTACGTTTAATTAACTAGAGATACTTTTAATGTCCTTCAAGAGATAAATTGGTTCTTTCAAATGGCAACCTATATTTTTTAATAAGTATGTTAGTGCTCTCGATACGGATATAAACATAATATAATTAAAGGAAAAAATAGGCTTCGCTCCGAAATGACTCGCGTTGCTTTGCTTGCAAAATGTTGTCCATTTATTTCCATGTATTTTCGAATATGATTCATGTATTGCTGGTAAGATACTTATGTACAGATTACATTTTTTCTTTCGCGTTATCTGGCGTTATTGGTGCTTCTTGATATAGTGAGGCTTTAATATATCCCCACAAAAAGTATCCACAGTATCAGCTGTTAAGTTTGGAGACCTAGCAAATCAATTCATGGTACCATCTTTTCCTATCCATTTATACAGCGTTAGTAAAAAGTACCGGAACGGTCGAATAACTTTGTTATTTGAAAATTATGATTTCTGAAATTTGGTATGGGGATATAGTTAATATAAATGCATTTTATGCAGTACAGTTGATATTTTTTTAATACGTCCAACTTTTTTTTTAAATGGAACGCCCAGATTTTTTTAACACTTTTGAATGCAAAATAAAAAACTACGTTCAGGAAGTATTAAGATGTTTATTTTTATTCACAAGAAAACAGTTAAAAAATTAAAAAAGTGTCCTAATACAGAAAAATCAAGATACCTGTCTATTCAGGTTGCGATTACAATAATTGTTCAAAATGCTCTCCATTTACAATTTGACAAAAATGTAAACGGTCAGTAAAATTTCTTATTGAATTTTGTATTTGTTTCTGGAGTGATGCGATTGGCTTCTTGAACTATTCTCTCTTCCAATTGTTCAAGATTATGGGGACGATTTTTGTACACTTGACATTTCAAGTGACCCCAAAAGAAAAAATCTAATGGCGAGAGATCTGGCGAACGTGCTGGCCATTCGATTGCTCCTCTACGTCCGATCCAACGTCCCGGAAAAATTTCATTCAAATAATCGCGGACATTATGGGCAAAATGGGGGGGAGCTCTATCTTGATGAAAATGTGCCATTAGGGTGATCACCTATGTTTGCATTTGGAAAGAGGGCCGCAAGTGCTGGAACAACCTCATTTCGCAATAAATTTAAGCAGACGTTGCCAGTTAAATTTCCTCTTATAAAAAATGGTCCTATGATGTTGTTTCCAACAAGACCAGCCCAGGCATTCACCTTTTGAGGACGCTGTGTATGGACTTCTTCAATTCAATGCGGATTTTCAATTGACCTGTAGCGACAATTATGTCTGTTCACAGTGCCGTTGAGACAAAACGTTGCCTCATCTGAAAAAATGATGTGATCTAAAACATTAGGCTGCTGCTCGATCAATTCCGTCATTGTTTCGCAAAATTGTAGTCTACGATCTGGATTATCTTCAGTTAACTCATGGACGGGATACATTTTATAGGCTTTCATTCTTGCTGATTTAAGAATCTTATGAGCAGATTTTTGAGAGATCTCATGAATTTGACTTAATTCTGCTGTGGACACGTGATGATTTTCTTCCACTGTAAGTAACACATTCAAACTAGTTTCTTCATCTGTTGCTGTTAATGGACGTCCCCTTCTAGGTAAATCCTTCACCTGACGAAAGACTTCAAACTTTTGAATTGTTCGGCATACCGTACTTTTACTAATCTGACGATCCGGATAAACAGTATTAAACAAAATACGAACCTCTTCAAAAGAACGTTGACGATCACCGTACCCACGCATCATTAATATCTCAATTCGTTCTGATTCGGTAAGTTTTACTGCCATTTTCAAATGTGTCCATGTCTAAAATAAGTAAATTTATAGCGATGCAAAAGTTAAAACGCTTTTAAAATTGTCAAATGTGACGGCAAAAAGAATGCAAACACTAAACAACAACTTTTTTCAAAGGTATCTTGATTTTTCTGTATTACTACACTTTTTTAATTTTTTAACTGTTTTCTTGTGAATAAAAATAAACATCTTAATACTTCCTGAACGTAGTTTTTTATTTTGCATTCAAAAGTGTTAAAAGATCTAAGCGTTCCATTTGGAAAAAAGTTGGACGTATTGCTGATTAAACCGAAAGTGAAAAAAATATTAGCTGTATTGCATAAAATGCATTTATATTAACTATACCCCCATACCAAATTTCAGAAATCATAATTTTCAAATAACAAGGTTATTCGACCGTTCCGGGACTTTTTACTAACGCTGTATATCTAATACTTGTCTAGCATGCTGGACTTGCACCGTATTGAATCCACACAGATGGACTGCTCCTATTACAAATCTCCCAGTAGTAGTGATAGTTCTTGGTGCAAAAAATTTTTGTACTTCTTTGCATTCAATGTACCACTAATGAAAAAATGGCCAATTAATTTGTTATCTAAGATTCCACATCATTTTAAAGCGAAGCCTACTAGTTTTCTTTTGTTTGTTTCAACTGCTTTGTTAATGTTTATATCAGCAAATAGTTGTTAAATACTTTGCCCTGTTAATAATAAATACTACTAAAAAATATAGGCTGATGGCATTTCCAGAATCAAATGTGGATCTTACAGTATACTTTCGTCCCTCATAAGATAAAATTCTCACCTACATCTCTTCTCGATTAAATCAATGGCTTCTAAGTTATTCAATCGTCTGAAGATGAATGAATCACCCGGCGTAGACCATTTACACTTAGATCATATTCCTATACCCAAGAAACAATTACCACTTTTTTCTGCAATACAATGCAACACTACGGCTTACTTCTGCACGGCTTTCAACTCAATATTGTTCGCCGTAATACAAATATGCGTGATAACTCAAGACGCAATATCAAAGCTCCCACTAAAGATAGAAGGTATTGGTTCCTACAATAAACTCCATTGTTTCGAAATAGGCGAGATCCAGGCAACAATCTTTCATCTAAATTGTAGATATTCAACTAAGTTGTAATACTGACGCTTACGAAAATTATTAACAGTGTTTTTTTCAACAGCACATTTCTCAAACTTCATCAATATTAATAATTCAAGCATTTCCACGCTGCCAGTAAAACATTTCACAAAGTGGTACCCCTGTAACGTCAGCTATTACTGCAAACAACGTAAAAGGCAATCATTGTGAGCGTTCGTAGGAAGCATTATGAAATATAAGGCGAGAAAATCGCGGGGCTGTAGATCGCAATCGTTATGAATGTTCGTAGGAGGTAGGTGGTAGATCATGCTATCCATTCACATCGATGAAGCAGCAGAATGGAAAGCGGCAGACGACGTAGGAAGATGTTTCTCCCGCAAAGAGAGACTCGTACAGGTCGTATTTGTAATGAAAACGCTATATTAGGGCTTTCATTCGACCGTATTTGATTTCTTTTCCGAGAATTCAGATAGGAATCCTTTATAGGTACGCCTATTATCCTTATTCGTTATTCTATTTCAATATCCTTGCTGGCTAATGCCTTTACTGCCACCTGCCTTATTTTTAACAAGAGAGCTTATTTCATTTTATTTCGAATTTTTATCGTTTTGCCTGAAAAGTTTTCGCGTCATAGGTCGGAAGGAAAAGTTCATTAGTTGTTAGGTGTTGTCCGTCTTATTCCTCTGTTTCACTGAAGCATAAAAATTTATTTGCATGAAATAAACAAGAGGAGCAATTCTTTCGACATTTCGACATTCATATTGCCACGGTGAATATGATTTGCTTCATATGATAAATATTATTTGAAGTTTCGATTAATATGACATCAGATACTTAAATACATGGTGAGATCGCTGCTGTTAACCTATATTAGTTGAGTAGTCAAAATGCCACAATTTTCTTGAAGGAAATAAAGAACTTAGTCATCACCAGATAGCAACACATTTTAAGTGGCCTTGTATCGAGCCACGATAAATAGTCGATATATTTTCCGTCACTACTGCATACCACGTGTACCCCCCTCTGAAGTTACGCTATTTACTGTCTTGAATCTTATTAATTTTAGCGAATAACAAAAAAGTAGCGACACACTCTGCACTCCACAGACTTAATTAAATAATTGGGGACAGCTGTTTCGAGGATGCGTCGATCTTAAAAGGTCACGTTGTATCATGCTTTATACGTCTTCAGGGATCACCTGAAAGTAACATACATTTGGCAATGTTGTAGTTGCATACCATAACAACAAATTGGAAAACGCAACTAACACTCAGGCAAAAGCAATAGGAAAACACTTGATTAAAAAAGGAGGAAATAGTTTTAATTTTTTTGAACGCGTCTCTTGTAGCAAATTAATAACATTATTATTATCGTTCAAATTGATATGCGTCTGTTTGTAAGCATAGTTCCATTCTGTGAGGTATTGTCTGTATTACTCGTTCGAACCTTTCCGGTGCTATTTCTAATACTGCCGCCTTAATTTTTCCTCTAGCTTGGCCAGCGGCTTTGTGAGGTGTTGCGTAAACTTTCCCTTTAATGAACCCCCAAACAAAAAAGTCTAAAGGATTAAGATCGAGAGATCTTGCAGGCTATAAAGTAGCGCTACTAACGCGACCAATCCAGCTATCAGAAAGTGTATATTCAACCACTTTCTCGCATTACGAGCAAAATGTTACGGCATATGTTTCAATACTTTAAGTACTCGCTGGCGTCAAGACTATTTGGCAGATAGATTGACCGAACGATCAAGTTTGGGCTGCCAAACCGAAAACCTTCTTTGGTATTCCCGAGAAGCATGAAGATTTTCGTCCGTGAAAATTATGGGTATTGAGTATACCATCTCTGGAAAACATAGACTCGTCTATCCAAAGAACACCTCTTAAAAAGTTGCCATCCTTGAATCCTATTTAATCGCCGAAATAGCACTAATTGGTGCTAGAAGTGACGCTCCGTCAGTATGTCACCCGAGCTAGCCCTCCTTCTTGGTTAGATAGAAAAGTGTCGTAACACGCACTCATAGCCAACTCAAAGTACAGTGCACGAACGGGATAGGTTGGAGAAGCGGTCTAACCGCCGAAATAGCAGTAATTGGTGCTAGAGGTGACGCTGCGTCAGTATCTCGCCCGACCTAGCCCTCCTTCTTGGTTAGATAGAAAAGTGTCGTAACACGCACTCATAGCCAACTCAAAGCACAGTGCACGAACGGGATAGGTTGGAGAAGCGCTCTAACCGCCGAAATAGCACTAATTGGTGCTAGAGGTGACGCTCCGTCCGTATCTCGCCCGAGCTAGCCCTCCTTCTTGGTTAGATAGAAAAGTTTCGTAACACGGACTCATAGCCAACTCAAAGCACAGTGCACGAACGGGATAAGTTGGAGAAGCGCCCTAACCGCCGAAATAGCACTAATTGGTGCTAGAGGTAATGCTTCGGCAGGAGGTAGCCCTCCTTCTTGGTTCCGGCGGTTAAGATTCTATCGCAACCATTTTAATGAAATGAACCAGTTTCACATATACGTTAGTCCAGCCGTCGAAATACGTTTTCGGTAGTATATGTACATACATATCGGCATATTGATCAAATGTAAAAAACATTATAAATAAACCAAACAATAACACAAGAACAATAAACCACAGAAACAGAAAAACTAACCAGGAGAATGCGGGAAATCACGGAAAAGGACAAAGCTTGCAGAAAATTATACAAGAGAGAAGAATTAATTCAGTAAATCTCAAAATTTGCCAGTAAAGATTTTGATTGGAATCAAATTGGAATACAAGCCCCTTGTTCTACAACGTTGTTGTACAACGTGTTTTTCGTAAGAGGATGTTAATAAAGAACATTAACATCTTCTTACATTAACATCTTGAGTTCTTTTTGAAGCAAACTTCGGTTTCAAAAAGAAACTGTTTACGAAAAAATAGGAATAAATGGTCGTCAAAGTTCAAAATTGCAGCTATCTGTATCGACAGATATGGAACACAAACGGTTATTGAGGCATTAAAAAACCGAACTTCAAGAACCTTGTGAAGACGCATGAAGTATAGTATAACATTTTACTATTAAGATTTTCGATACGGAAACGAATGACTATATATTGTTAGTTTCATGATACATTAGTGTGAGCCCATTATATGCACTTTAGAAAAAGTAACGTTAACATGTTAAAAACTATTAAAAGCAGGTAACGGAACCTTCATAATGAATCGATGTGGAATATCGTTTCCAATGCGTTTATGCATACCCTGGCTAAAACGTAGTAACGGTAACGATAATGAGAGGTGCACATAACGTTGCATTCAGTTCAAAAAAAGTAGACACCGTCATCTTCATTATATTCTCAAATATCTAATTTCAACAAGAGCGGTACGAACGCTCAGATTTGAATACTATCGACTTTAGGGGAAACCTGCCTGAATACGGATTATTTGTATGTTTGTACCGATTCCTACGATGAATTTGATTGTCTCGAAATATGCTAAATCCAGGCAGCAGTCTTACATCGACGTTGTAGATATTCAAATAGGTTGTAATACCTACGCTTATCCAGGAAGTGCTGCTATTATAATTATTAACGGTAATTTATCTACTTTCACTAGCTCATTTCTCCAGATTCAGCAATATTAATAACTCAAGCATTTCCACATTGCCAGTAAAACATTTCAACAAAGTGGTACCGCCGTTGCGTCAGCTAAGGCAATCATTCTGAGCGTTTGTAGGAAGCATTATGAAATGTAAGGCGAGAAACTCGCAGGGTCGTATTATGAATGTTCGTAGGGGTAGGTGGTAGATCGTGCTGCTCCCTTCATATCGATGAAGCAGCGAAATGGGAAGCGCGAGACGTCATAGAAAGATGTTTTTCTTACAAAGGAAGACTCGTACAGGTTGTATTTATACTGAAAACGCTTTATTAAGGTTTTTATTCGACCGTATTTCCCAGAATTCAGATAAGAATCCAAAAGTTCTTTATAGGTACTCTCCTATTATTATTATTCGTCACTCCATTTCAATATTCTTGCCAGCTAATGCTTTTACTACCGCTCGTCTTACTTTTAACAACGGGACTTATTTGACTTTATTTCGAGTTGCCCTCGTTTTGGTTGGAAAGTTTCCGCGTCCTCGCTCGGAAGGAAAAGTTCATTAGTTTCGAGGTGTCGCTTTTGATGTCAGAGAGTTGAACTAAGGATCCTTGTCGCTGTACCATAAATTCCATTATTCCCGTGCACCACAAGAGTAAATCGGAGAGCGTAAATAGTTTACTTCTTTGTATACGATACAATGGATTTCTGCAGCTTTTCAATATAATTCCATTCGTTAGTAGTAAAGTTACGTATTGGCTGATTTATTCCTTTATTTCAGCGAAATATATAATTTTTTTCTTTAAATTACTCTATTGCTAATCCCTATCTCAATTGGGTTTTCATGTAACTTGTATTTAACTCATTATGATGTTATTTATTAGTTAATTTGAATATACAGCGTTAGTAAAAAATCCCGGAACGGTCGAATAACTTTGTTATTTGAAAATTATGATTTCTGAAATTTGGTATGGGGGTATAGTTAATATAAATGCATTTTATGCAATACAGTTAATATTTTTTTCACTTCCGGTTTAATCGGCAATACGTCCAACTTCTTTTTTTAAATGGAACGCCCAGATTTTTTAACACTTTTGAATGCAAAATAAAAAAGTAATTGATGTAGTAAAAAGTAATTATCAATGCAAATTGATAATTATAATGATACTTTTAGCGATAATGATTCTAATTGTGATTACGACTAAGTGTGTTGAATATACTTATGTGTGAATACTTAAAGCAATAATGATCTCCAAAAAAATAATATCAAAGATAACTTCTTTCTGAACATTTGCGGCAAACGCAATACAAGGAGAGAAAAAATACACTACCTGGCGACGCGTTTCTGTCTATCTGGTTGCTTTCTAACCGGCAGGCATATATTTTCTGGAACTAAGGGCGACCAAGAAATGTCTAGCTCGTGTTGGGACATTAACTATGTGGCTATAATTACACCAAGAATAGTGTGGTTAGTACGCAGTATCCAAGAAAATTGAATCGCTTATGGCAAACGCAATGCCAGTAAAGAAGTGTGTCTGCCATATAAGAAATACAAATTGAAAGCGTCCGTTACAGCAAGAATATTTTAATTGTTCTTTTTAACTATCTTTGCCATTAGAGTTTCTTTCCTTAGAATTGTTATAGTTTATTTTGTTGTTATAGCTTATTACTATGACTTGTTACATACACTTAAGGTGTAATTAACTAATAAAACATTATTATTATTATTACATAAACACCTATTCCTGTTTGATTGTACAGCATGAAACAATCGCTAGATACACTGCCACATAGCAAGTTGACGAAGGGAAAAAGTACAATGAGAGCAAGCTGTTTATAATGTTACATAGTCTGAATGTTTACATAATATATACTTTAATTTTCTTTTTTGTTTTATATATGGTAATTTTTTATATATCTCTGCATGTACTCCGTTCATCTTTGTATTTAGCCTTGTTACTGGAGTATTCTATTAGGCAATAAAGATCTATTGCCCAACAGATTATTTATTATAATCTGTTATATTATTATTTATTATAATCTTCTATGTTCTATTATAATGTTACATAGTCTGAATGTTTATACAATATATACTACTATATATTATTTATTATAATCTTCTATAAATATAAATAATAATACAGCGTTAGTAAAAGTCCCGGAACGGTCGAATAACTTTGTTATTTGAGAATTATGATTTCTGAAATTTGATATGGGGGTATAAATGCATTTTATGCAATACAGCTAATATTTTTTTCACTTCCGGTTTAATCGGCAATACGTCCAACTTTTTTTTTTAATAGAACGCCCAGATTTTTTTAACACTTTTGAATGCAAAATAAAAAACTACGTTCAGGAAGTATTAAGATGTTTATTTTTATTCACAAGAAAACAGTTAAAAAATTAAAAAAGTGTAGTAATACAGAAAAATCAAGATACCTTTGAAAAAAGTTGTTGTTTAGTGTTTGCATTCTTTTTGCCGTCACATTTGACAATTTTAAAGCGTTTTAACTTTTGCATCGCTATAAATTTACTTATTTTAGACATTGACACATTTGAAAATGGCAGTAAAACTTACCGAATCAGAACGAATTGAGATATTAATGATGCGTGGGTACGGTGATCGTCAACGTTCTTTTGAAGAGGTTCGTGTATTTTGTTTAATACTGTTTATCCGGATCGTCACATTAGTAAAAGTACGGTACGCCGAACAATTCAAAAGTTTGAAGTCTTTCGTCAGGTGAAGGATTTACCTAGAAGGGGACGTCCATTAACAGCAACAGGTGAAGAAACTAGTTTGAATGTGTTACTTACAGTGGAAGAAAATCATCACGTGTCCACAACAGAATTAGGTCAAATTCATGAGATCTCTCCAAAATCTGCTCATAACATTCTTAAATCAGCAAGAATGAAAGCCTATAAATTGTATCCCGTCCATGAGTTAACCGAAGATGATCCAGATCGTAGATTACAATTTTGCGAAACAATGACGGAATTGATCGAGTAGCAGCCTAACGTTTTAGATCACATCATTTTTTCAGATGAGGCAACGTTTTGTCTCAACGGCACTGTAAACAGACATAATTGTCGCTACTGGTCAATTGAAAATCCGCATTGGATTGAAGAAGTCCATACACAGCGTCCTCAAAAGGTGAATGTCTGGGCTGGTCTTGTTGGAAACAACATCATAGGACCATTTTTTATAAGAGGAAAATGAAATGAGGTTGTTCCAACACTTGCGGCCCTCTTTCCAAATGCAAACATAGGTGATCACCCTAATGCACATTTTTGGTTTCAACAAGATGGAGCTCCCCCCCATTTTGCCCATAATGTCCGTGATTATTTGAATGAAATTTTTCCGGGACGTTGGATCGGACGTAGAGGGGCAATCGAATGGCCAGCACGTTCGCCAGATATCTCGCCATTAGATTTTTTCTTTTGGGGTCACTTTTAATGTCAAGTGTACAAAAATCGTCCCCATAATCTTGAACAATTGGAAGAAAGAATAGTTCAAGAAGCCAATCGCATCACTCCAGAACAAATACAAAATTCAATAAGAAATTTAACTGACCGTTTACATTTTTGTCAAATTGTAAATGGAGAGCATTTTGAACAATTATTGTAATCGCAACCTGAATGGACAGGTATCTTGATTTGACTTTTTACTAACGCTGTATGTCTTAAAGTATACAGAATATTCACTGACTTCCTAAAAGCAAAAACAGTCAAGGATTGCTTTCGTTATTATTTGTAACTCTATAATTTCCTTTTTCGCATTTAAACAAAGATATTTTACACCGTGATGGAAGCTAAAATATATTTTTAGCTTCAATCTAAAGTTTTTCTATTGTTAAAGCTAACTGGTAATTTGTCAGTCCGTTCTAAAACTAAGAAGGTATAGTTAAGTGTGCATATTTTTTGTAAATAAAAGTCAATTGTCCTGGTCGGGATTCGAGTCTGAGTCGTTCTGATCGAAAAGAAAGTATACTAACTGTTTGACCATTATTATTTGTAAAAATTGTACAATTGAGATTGATACAACAATTCTCCTATTTAATTTTTTAATATTAGGCATTTAATTAAATTAAAATTAAAATATAACCAAGTGATTTAATATTAAGAATTATGGCAATTAATGATTGCAAAAGTAACTGTTATTCAATTTAGGAAAAAAGTAGTAATTGTCTTCTTCTTTTTTTAGTAGATCAAATAATAAAAAGAGAAACGCAAACAAAACACAAATAACGACACCAAAGTAATATTTTGCTTTTGCACATAAGTAAAAAGCAGATAGGTTTAGGAATATATAGTATATTAGTATTAGTAATATGATAGTATATTTTAAAAGTGCTTGGCCACAGTTTCGAATAATCGAACGTTTTCAAACAAGTCCGCTTTTTTACATGCCAAACAGCTTTAGGTTTATTTTCTTGCGAGCTAGTACTCACAATCAATAGCTTGATTGAACATAAAACATCCATCAGTGTCTGGCTCGGGTGCTTATCAACCCTTATAAGCGCCCTATAATGAACGGCCCTTTTTTTACAAAATTAAGATAAGGGAGCATTAATTTTATGTGTCTCCGAGGGATGCACGCCAGAAATTGATAAGTTAATTAACTGCTAAACTAGTGGATTTAAATAGAAGTATCTGAATTGTTTAGTATGTGACCCGCTTCAATATTTATACGCCTAAACATCCTATGTGGCGCTTTATTTATTGGTACCATTAATTTCGTTCCGAAGAAAGATATATACCTTAATTTTAGCTGACATTGATCTTGGCAATGGAGATTCGATATTTTAGTATGGTAGTCGTAAAGGGAGAAGGAAGAAGAGCGCGAAACAAATAAGGAACATGATTATAATATGGACTAGGATGCTACTCCATGTTCTAATCAGGATCAAGACACGTTAATCAGAAAGAACTAAACGACCTAATTAGAAATTTTGGGTTTTTAACAAGAAGGTTGAAGGTACTTGCTTTAAAGTTGAACTTTAGCTGGATACAACAATAACGCAATTAAAACTGCGGCACCAAAAATATTTTTAAAATATGTACATTCCACCACGTTTCACTACTGCTTCGTTTAATATATTTTATTCTCCTCACAGAGTGGTCCTTCGGAGTTTTACCTTGACTTTGACCTTTAGCTTGCAATCCGTAGTAATACAGTCGAATAATTACTATTAACATAGCCCAATAATTTGCTCACGTTTCAAGGGCGTTAATTGTTTATAAGATGCACGTTTTCATTTGCGAAGCATCACTGACGATTGCTTGAAACATGCCGCACGCATTTTATTCATTTTGTATATTTGGATTGCAACTATCGGATTGTAATAGGCGTTCTTGTAAAAACATGCGCGGAACATCTCGTTCCTGTAAATACTGGAGAACAAACTAGACCAATGTAATATGATAATAATCGTTTAAATTGAACTTGAACAGATAAGTATAATTTTAACGAGATACTCTAACAATTATGTTTAGCGGAGGCAGTGAATCATTTATTCAATTAATGCCAGAAAGAGTAAAGTACGTCTTAAGTATAAATATAGAAATATCTGGTATTTTTGTATTCGCGTATGCACAAATTTTTTCGTGTATAAGTATATATACACTCCGCTAAAAAAGTATCGCATAAACTAAAAAAGGGCATTTATAAGCCAAGATATTTTTATACGTTCACAAAAAGTTTGCCTCGTGTATGTGAACTATAAAAACACTAACAAAATCATGGAACATAGCTTTTTTACTTTTTTTTTTCCAAAAGAATACATTTAGAAAAATGCGTATGTGTAAGGTTTGTTCAGTTGTTTATTGAAAGTCTTCCTATACGGACAAATTTTAAAGTGCGAAGTCAGAGTTCTGTACCAACGCTTTTAAAACTAAAATGAGCAATTTAACTTCAGAACAAGTGGCTGCTATAGTTGCTTTAATCGAAGATGGACGATCTCAAGCATACGTTGCTAATTTGATGAACATCAATCAGTCAAGTGTTTCTAGAGCCGTAGCCAGATATAGGGAAACAGGCAATTACAGTAGAAGACCTGTACCAGGTCGTCCAAGATGTTCTGCTCGCCAAGATGACCGCTATTTACTATTACAAGCATTACATCGAAGACATGTAACTGCGAGACAATCGCAGAACGACTTGGCTAGAGTCAGAAATACTCGTGTGAGTACTCAAACTATTCGGAATAGGTTACGGCAGAGTGGATTAAGAGCTAGAGTAGCTGTAACAGCCCCTCGTCTCACTAGGAACCACCGAGTGGCTCGCTTAAGGTTTGCCAGAGAACATGTAAATTGGAACATTAATGACTGGGCCAATATACTCTTCACAGATGAGTCAAGATTTGGTCTTTACACCTCAGATAGGCGTATCTCAGTGTACAGACGAGACGGTGAGCGCTATTCGCAGTGTAATATCAGACCTAGACCTAATTTCGCTGGTGGCTCTATTATGGTTTGGGGAGGCATCTGTTTAACAGATCGTACAGAGTTAGTACCAGTAGACAGAGGTACACTGACTGCCCACATTTTAGAAGAACATGTAGTACCATACGCGCCAATTATAGGAAACGAATTCATGTTAATGCACGATAATGCACGACCGCATGTTGCAATAATCGTCCAGCAATACCTTAACGATGTTGGTATTCCAGTTTTAGATTGGCCTGCGGTAAGTCCGGACATGAACCCAAAATGTTGCCCCAGCGGACCTGCATGGACTAGAAAATGCTCTCCGTGACGAGTGGGAGAATTTGGATCAGGCTTATATACGGAGGTTAATCGAATCTCTGCCAAACCGTATGCGAGCGGTCATAAGAGCCAGAGGTGGCAATACTCAGTATTAAAAGCTACTGTTATGACATTTTTCTTTCCAAAATTATAATTTCTTGTTTTAATAAAAATCTCAAGTATGAGTTCTTGTTTTTATTTGGCCTGTATTTTATTTAAACAATCATAGAAGTTATATCTTAGAGCGCATTAAAGTATATTTACAACTTTATGCTACAAACAAAGATTATGGGATACTTTTATGATTCAAAACTGAATTATGCGATACTTTTTTGGCGGAGTGTACAATAATAAAATCGTAAATAAATAAAAGATGAACACAAGTCCAAAATATTAAAATCTAGTAACTAAAAGACGTAAATAGTACTGCTGTAGAGTGTGAGCATGTGAAGCAAACTCAAAGCAAAAAACTTATAAAGAATATACGTTTGAAAATAACAAACGTAAACAACATTTGCTTGAAGGCGTATTCTTAAAAACTCCTAAAGACAGCAGACTTTTTTGTTTAAGTAGGTAAATACATAATTATATGTTTTAGTTGCTCGCGTTACAACGCCCTTGCTCACAAAACACCGCGTTGTCTATGGAAATCAGCTCGTCATTCATAACAAATATACAGTCGAGGACTGTAGCATATCTCACAATGATATGGAGATATTGACCAAACAATAATCTATTTTAATATTATATTAATAACATTACTTTCCGCGAAAACTTAGATTTCAACATAGAATCAAATATCGCACTTACTAGAGAGGGGTGCTATTAAAAGAAAAGATTTTTGCTAATTTCGTCGATTCCAAATTTGATTAGAGAATTTAAACAGGCTGTATAGTGTCCTCAATCTATTGACAGAGATTAACTCTTCTATAACCAGCAGTTTATAACTAAAGTTCTCCACTTTCCGATTGCTTCACGAAATTATCAAAGATTAGACAAACTTGTGTTTTGTCGACTCTCGGGGACACCAGTAGCCAACACGAACCCATTCTCATGAGACGAATAAACCGGGCCTGTCTAGTCTTTGGTAATTTCGCAAAGCAATCGGAAATCGACGAATTTTATTTATAATAAACAAGTAATCAAAGTAATATAATGCAACTGTCATGTTTTGGAATAATTTTTTTACAAAATGGTGATATTTAAGTTATAGGTACATAATTTTGCCATTTATAATGAGAATCTTGACATTCACTTCGCATAATCGGAAGTAATATACTCCCAAAAATGCATTAAATAAATAACCTTCCCAAAAATCGAATACTTATTTTGAATTTCTATTCTACTTACTTCTCGAAATACTTTTGTCATAAGTGCAAAACGCCTTACCCTGTATACGAATATTAGTTGAGATTGATCAGAAGGCAGAAGGAAACCGTTTAAAATAATAATATTCCGATTTTTGCAGTTTGAGTTGTTATAAATGGAATCCAGAGAATTTTTTTATGCCTTTTTCGTTCAGAAATATTCTATTTTTATCTTTTCTCTTTCATGAATGTGTCGAAATAAATCGCTATTTCTGGATAACACATTTGCATTAATTTGAATAGGTATCCTTACCCGTTTGTCCGGCGATATCCTTGGCTCTCGCTCGTAAAACTCTTCCAAATTCTCCCTCGCCTAGTGTCTGCTCGATAATAAGCTGATTCCGTGGAAATTCCCATTTGGGATCAGTCTGTAAACAGAGGATAGCATTACCGGATCTAATTAGGATGTAGGGGAGATTAAGAGACCTAGTAGGTAAATAGAAACACGGTTCGGAGATGGATACACGCGGAATAGCAAGGCAATACTATCCCGAACTACAGCGTCAGCATTCTCGGCGAAAGAAAGTAGGTAACAGCTGTCTAAGTGTTGGGAGCGGAGGGTAAATTGCATCAACACGTTTCGCTTGTGCAAGAAAGAAGGGTACGTGTGCAATCAGAACTGCCGGAGAAGGAATAGGAGGAGAACGTCCTTCTAATTAATGTTATAGTTACCGCTAGTTTGCTCTCGTGATTGTTGCGCATAATCATGTCGAAGTTAAGGTGCAGAGTATCAGGTAGGACGGCTCTGTCGACGTAATCGGATAAGGGTGCGGATAGGTCTTGGACGTCCTCTGTAAACTTTCCTCTAACGGCTTTCTGAACGCGATCTAGCCGCCAGCAGATTACCACTACGCCTACCGCTCCGAGCAGAAAAACTATCCCGGCGATTATTCCCAGCATGCATGTCGTACCGCATGTAGCGATCTCATTTCCTGTAATAAAATTAAGGTGTCTCGGTTAGTTTAACGGTAAGCACTCCTTGTTCTAAACGATTTCGGTCGAATCGTAAGAGTTGTGTAAGCAAACTTAATATATATTTAATATGTACCGAATTATTATAAAATCATCAAGTTTCAAGGTGCCCGAAGAAAAAAAAAAGATGTTACACAATATTCGCTAAAATGGCGTTTCCCGGATATTATATATATTAACACGCTGGAGACTCAAGACTACTGAATGTTGTTGATATTCAATAAAATTGAGATGCAAAGCTGTAGCAAGATCTGGATCTCACGATAAACAAATAAAATAAATAAAATTCCAGTTTTCGGATAGCGGACCCGCATTCAACATTTCAGATAATGGATTCGGATCCGATGCTTCAAATAACGGATATGGATACGAAGATTCGAATGAATCCGGAGAGTTAATCATCCGAATCCAAAACTATGCGTATTGAAAAGTTATAATTGAAATTTACTGCAAGAAAACGTCTTTGGAAGTAGCAAATCAAAATGTAAATCTTAATGGAAAATTAGATCGCATATTTTCAACGTATTTTGTACGCTCCAGTATAAACCATTTACTAAGACATTACAGGCAGTCACGTAGCAGACTAGATTTTCACGATTACCTCGCGCTAACCTTTATTTACTATATATTTTCGCTTCGATAAAGGTAATAGAAAAATCAGACGTTATAATCAATTTTCTAACGGTATAGAAAGGAAAAATAATCGGCTTACTACATCCGAATTCGCCAGGACGACTT
The DNA here is from genome assembly GCA_020654165.1 of Oryctes rhinoceros. Classification (NCBI taxonomy): domain Eukaryota; kingdom Metazoa; phylum Arthropoda; class Insecta; order Coleoptera; family Scarabaeidae; genus Oryctes; species Oryctes rhinoceros. Next base: position 10,404,936 of record JAIOKQ010000399.1, on the reverse strand, counting down.
TTTATAAGCGATAAGGTAAAAGATAAGCTCGTAGCAGTTAGAGGGCACCTTTTACGTTATAGAAGCAACCGAGACGAATATATCAACTTTAACAGAACGTGGGCGTCGGTAGATATTGGCCGAGATACACCTAAAGTAATATAGATTACAGCGGAATTTCACTTTCGTCCGCTTTTCCGGCCGGTTCGGGAAAACTCAAGGTGGAACAGCGAACGGTATAGATATCAGTTCGGGATCGGGGAACATTTCGAGATGATCATGTTAGAAGTTTAAGCTGTTCCGAAGTGCCTTACGGGTTTAGCTGGGCGTCTAATTAATTGCCCTGTTTTTCTAAACTAAATTCCATCCCTAAATCACTCCTCACGCTAATTGTCCCTACCTGAAGGAACGCTAATAAAGATTGAAAACAACGGATTATAGTAATATTTGTTCGTAGATAAATGCGAAAGATTATAGGTGCCAGGTAATGAAAAGTTTTATTCTGGAGCGAGTTTGCGAGGTTGAAACTTCGCAAATAACCTGTGTATTATTTGAAAGACCTAGATCACCCATCTATTATATACCTAAAGGATAATAACAGTAACTCCAGTTTATTTGACTTTGCAAAACATATGTATCACTCAAATAGAACATCCTACTGATGGTAGTGGGTCCGCTCAAAAATGATAAATGAAATGATTCATCCTGTAGTACTTCAAATAAAGGAATATTTTTTTATGATTATGTGGGTCTATCACTTGCATATCCTTTTTTATTTAATAACTTCAAAATGCTCAAGTTTCTCAAAAAAAATTGTTCAATTGTTTCTCTCCTTTTTTTTCCTTAATTTCACCTCGATTGTTCTCCATAAAGATGACATGCACTATTCCTGAAATGGTCGAAATTATCTTCATATCTGATGCTAGGCATTGTGCTTATGTCATAGCAAGAATTTTTAAGAAGAGCATATGAAGCAAAGGTGCGTATGAGAATAGTGTAATAATTTGAGGCAATTAGATCGATAGCGAATAGAAGCATGCTAAGGAAGTAGTGCGTCAGATTGAAGCAGCTTGAAATTTTACCGTGGATCCAATCAGTTCTTTGCGACAGAGCGGTTATGAGTAGAGACGACAAAGGTAGACTCAATAGGCAACACGAATCCATTGTCATGAGGCGACTAGACACGAGTCTATCGAGTCGCTGCAAAAAAGGGTTAATTCTACCTACCTTTGCTATGTCTAGTTATGAGTGCATTTTTTACATAGTAAACTTATTGGCGCGATAAAAATCTCTGGATTATAAAAGAAGGAAGATATCCAGAAATCACAAAAAATTAATGTTTAGGGATACTACATGATTCAGTAAACATCACCGATTTTTTTACAATTGATAAAAACCGACGAGAAGAAGGATGTATCAAAATGATTGTCGAATATCAATTTTCCTCCCGATAGCATAGTGGCCTACCGCACTATACCGGAAATATCCGTAAATGGTTTAATCGAAGATTTGCAAACCGTTTGATTGGCAGAGATGGAACCATCAAACAGCCTCCACGATCAACTTGCGTAGTTTGGAAGGCTCTGCTTATGAACCAGCATCTTTTCAATAGGCAAGGATTTGAAAACTGGCTTTACCGCATTCTTTGCTTCTATTATACATATGTTTTTGCTACGTGTGATTGCAGAAAAAGATATTTGTCAAAGAATTTACGACATAGTAAACAACCAGTTATACGTGTACGATTCAACCATAACCTAGCAAAACCCAGCGTTATCAGTGTTTTAAAAATAAATTGAAATAACAACACATTTTTGCGTAAATTATTTTCTAAATCGTGCTATAGTGAGTTTGATGTCGTCCTTTAACGAATCTTTAATTTAGCCTTAACCAAATATCTTTTTCTAGATTTTTCTATTTAATATAAAATGATCAAAACTGTATTTTCGTAGGTTGGAGCACTTATTATGAAAGTTTAACCAAATCATGTATATATACGAAATACAATTTTGATTTATCGATTTTTTTGTAATCTACCGGAATATTCTAATAGTTTTACCGAATTAAGAAAACACCAGGTTTAGGTTCAGGCAATAACCAAGACGATCCTGAAAGTAACGCAGATTAATCCTAATAAATTTTTTCAATTCGCCTTCTATGCTATTATTCCAGACCCACAAGAAAATACACTCCTCCAAAAAAGTATCGCATAAACTAAAAAAGGGCATTTATAAACCAAGATATTTTTATACGTTCACAAAAAGTTTGCTTCGTGTATGTGAACTATAAAAACACTAACAAGATCATGGAACATAGCTTTTTTTACTTTTTTTTGTCTAAAAGAACACATTTAGAAAAATGCATATGTGTAAGGTTTGTTCAGTTGTTTATTGAAAGTCTTCCTATACGGACAAATTTTAAAGTGCGAAGTCAGAGTTCTGTACCAACGCTTTTAAAACTAAAATGAGCAATTTAACTTCAGAACAAGTGGCTGCTATAGTTGCTTTAATCGAAGATGGACGATCTCAAGCATACGTTGCTAATTTGATGAACATCAATCAGTCAAGTGTTTCTAGAGCCGTAGCTAGATATAGGGAAACAGGCAATTACAGTAGAAGACCTGTACCAGGTCGTCCAAGATGTTCTACTCGCCAAGATGACCGCTATTTACTACTACAAGCATTACGTCCAAGACATGTAACTGCGAGACAATCGCAGAACGACTTGGCTAGAGTCAGAAATACTCGTGTGAGCACTCAAACTATTCGGAATAGGTTACGACAGAGTGGATTAAGAGCTAGAGTAGCTGTAACAGCCCCTCGTCTCACTAGGAACCACCGAGTGGCTCGCTTAAGGTTAGCCAGAGGACATGTAACTTGGAACATTAATGACTGGGCCAATATACTCTTCACAGATGAGTCAAGATTTGGTCTTTACACCTCAAATAGGCGTATCTCAGTGTACAGACGAGACGGTCAGCGCTATTCGCAGTGTAATATCAGACCTAGACCTAATTTCGCTGGTGGCTGGCTAGTTGATGGTTTGGGGAGGCATCTGTTTAACAGGTCGTAGAGAGTTAGTACCAGTAGACAGAGGTACACTGACTGCCCACAGGTATATAACGGACATTTTAGAAGAACATGTAGTACCATATGCGCCAATTATAGGAAACGAATTCATGTTAATGCACGATAATGCACGACCGCATGTTGCAATAATCGTCCAGGAATACCTTAACGATGTTGGTATTCCGGTTTTAGATTGGCCTGCGGTAAGTCCGGACATGAACCCTATCGAGTACGTGTGGGACCTCCTTCACAGACGGATACGAACCCAAAATGTTGCCCCAGCGGACCTGCATGGACTAGAAAATGGTCTCCGTGACGAGTGGGAGAATATGGATCCGGCTTATATACGGAGGTTAATCGAATCTCTGCCAAACCGTATGCGAGCTGGTCATAAGAGCCAGAGGTGACAATACTCAGTATTAAAAGCTACTGTTATGACATTTTTCTTTCCAAAATTATAATTTCTTGTTTTAATAAAAATATCAAGTATGAGTTCTTGTTCTTATTTGGCCTGTATTTTATTTAAACAATCATAGAAATTATATCTTAGAGCGCATTAAAGTATATTTACAACTTTATGCTACAAACAAAGATTATGCGATACTATTATGATTCAAAACTAAATTATGCGATACTTTTATGGCGGAGTTTAATTGTTTCGAGACAAAAACTGGGAAAAAGCTTGTTTATTTAAAAAGTTCCTGACGTCATTAGTAGAATTTGGTGGAGTCTCATCTATTTACAACAAATAGTACAAATAATATTTAGCATCTCAATTGATGGAATGATGTGGTCTTGAAGCAAATCCAGAAATTTTGCTGCAGTATGGTTTTCGTCAATGAAAAATGTGCCAGTAAGTCAGCTGCTTAATATTCCAATCCTGACATGGACTCTTTAGAGGTATTGCGTTCTGGTCAGGTTTTCAACATGGATTTGTGTGAAATCAATAACTAAATGGTTAATTGAAAGGAAATTTGGTATTTCTCAGTAGATAAAACGCAGGATACAAAGACGAAGTTTGTATCCTGGCATTGTTTCCCAAAAAAGCTGTTCTTTTACTCTCCCGCTCTCTTGCTTGACGACACAATTGAATTTGTTTAGGGTTTCGTACATCGATCTCAAAATATCTCTCTATATCTAAAAGCGATCCCATAGAACGCGATTGGTTTTATCCGCTTTTTTGTCGGAACACAATCGCCTGCTTTGAATTTGTTAAAAATATTGAGAATAGTTTTCGTACAAGGCATTTCAGGAAAATTGACCGAAAACATGGCGCTGATCCCTCTAAAACTATTATTTTTTTCGCTGCCACATTATAATTATTACCTTTTCGTTTTTGTTGTAGCAGTTCATGATTTGAATAAATTTTCTATTATCAGTAAAACGCGTTTGAGATTAGTAAATGAAAACTATAAATAGACTACTACAGACATATTTGACATAAAATTCTTTTTTCTTTTCAAGTTTCGTTTCTTTTAATATAAATTTTATTAATATTTCACCTATTTAGCTTTGTATTTCGATATTTAACTTTTGATATGTTCTTTACACCAGCAGAATTTGAGTTAAATTATTGGTTTTCAACAAGTATTTAACCAGATATTTTTTGCATAGAAATAATATAATTCTGCTTGAACTGTAAGCGTATTGTTCGGTGAAAATATAAATTTTCGTACGGATATGGATAAGTGTTTTCCTATTAGAAATTGATTTTAACCGCACACATGAACCTATTACTATGTATATATGTAGAACCAGTAAAAATTGACATATGGTAGCGCTAATGTACCTCAAAGACAATTTTCTTCGCATGATATATCTTCAGATGACAGTCGAGTCTAACCTTATTCTGTAAACTTTTCCAACATAATATGCTTTAGATTATGGTACGTTGAGGTTGTTTAAAAGTGCATACTGGATCAACTTCTTAAGTTATTTGCGAGCGTATATCGTAGGCATTAGCAAACCTGAAGTTACAATAATCCAAAGTGAAAAAAAAAAAATAAAATTAAGGTAACGCTAATGTAATGTGTATGAAGTAATAACTTTAAGCCGCGAACGCATAATTTTGAATAATTGTATGAGCTCCACCGTCCAGGTACAATACACTCGCTAGCGTTACGTGCTAATCAAATATTCATTTTAAAGTAATTTTACGTTCTCCCGCAACTACCGATCACATGAAGTGATAAGGGGCCGCACGAAGAATACATTTCCATAACTAAGGTGGATCGATAGCGTAGGTTGGTGTAGAAGTACCTACATGTTTTATATGTTGGTGCAACGACGAGAATTTACTCGAGTGAAGTTCTATTACGCAGCATACGTCAAAAAGCTAGCTTCCACGTATTGGGAATTAAGAAGAAAGATACGGGAAAGAATTAATTCTTATTGCCTCAAATTATATGATTACTTCTGTCTGCACGTTAAATTAAATTGATTCGAAATATTTGCTTATACTTAATTTGAAATAAAAAATGGATTTACAAAGAACATTAACATGTTGAAGTACAAGTAATAAAACGTATTAGTTTTGTAATAATCATTACCTTTGTAATAATATCAAATACCAAATAAGTAAGCAGTCTAAGGATGGGTAAGGCTACACATTTTTCTCAATTAGTACTTATTTTCCTTATAAAGTATTAAATTTTTAGCTCCAATATTCTTTTGACTTTAGTTAAGGTTTGAGGACTATTTTTATTAGAGAATTGTTTTTTTTTTATACACATCGAATTCTGTACCGAATCTGCATGAAACTTAAAGCTTAAACATTCTTCATATTTCTATTGCGAAGTGCATTGAGTTACCTTGCTTTCTGAATAAATTCATTAATTTCTATCTAACATTTTAGTTTGCCTTTTAACCTCCATTGAAATGAGTGAATGTTACAATTGAAAGTTACAATAGGCGTTACAAGAGTACTTGTAATTTAAAGTATTTTGATATGTAATCATTCATTTATATTACGATGTATGTAATGTGGATGTAATATGTATGTATGATAGAGCAGAGCAAGTTATATGTTTAAGGTTGAGGTAATTAGGGTCTTATGAACCCATAAGTGAATGTTTGGGAGTAATAAAGGACTAACTTGGAATGTTGTTCACTAGATCTATATGGTAATGGTAATACCGATAATTTTTTCCAGCTTACTCTAGTGCCAATCCATTAATTTTCACCCGAGAAGCCTGAAATACACTAAGCAGAATACAGCGCTTGACATGGCTCGGCATCACTTGGAAACATGCTGACGCCGAAACATGTCCTTAGGTAGCGTGTTTTGTCTCTTCTTGCATTACTTTTGCCGTAAATGATCATCCATCTACGATGGTCCATTGAAGTAATATTTCTTTTAAAGTTCACGATCTCTTGGAAAAATTTGTAGTGATACCGACCTGTTTTACTTTGTAGCAACTTATAGTACTACAAAATTTTACGCTGCTTACAACTAAGTGAATCCGCCGATCAACTAAGTGAATAAAAAGGGAAATTATAAATACAAATTACTAACCTGTATGTCGCCCGGTCAATGGTGGCGCAGTTGCGGTTATGTTTGTTGCAATAGTTCCCGTCATATTTGGAGTTGGTGTAGGCGACTTGGACTTGCAAATGCAACCACCGATCACACCGCATGTACAGATACCATAGCCCTTGCCGATTCCGCGTCCAGTTTTTGCATTTTTGGATACGAAAATTGAATCCGCTAGAAAGAAAACATGAGATACGATAGTTAAGTCTCTAACTAAAATCAAAAGTAGTATGAGGCGCGGTAAGTTTTGGCTGAAGAAATTAACAAACCTTATTAATAGCACAATTATCATAATATTCAAATGTACAAGATTCTTTGGAAGTCTACCAATTGGTGTAATGATTCTGTGATGAATCTGATAAACAAAGCTAAAGGATAGTAACGAATAAACATGAAGTTTGAGAAACGCTCAGAAACAGTTCGGAAACAGCACCGGATCAGTTCCAATAGGTCTTTTGAATATGGTGTTGCCGTTTTGCGTTCTTTCTTGGACCAATTTGTTCGGTTGTAGTTTTAGGTTTATCCGTATTTTTTCATTTAGTTTCTTCATTCTTACTTCAGTGGCTATTTGCTTTAACAATTTCTCCTGCCAAAACTTGTTACAGTTTTTCTCTATTTCTCACAATTTTTGTGAAGTAGAGCCAACTCTAACGATGTGAAAAAGTAACTATGTTACTTTTTTACATTTTACATTTTTTTTGTTATTCGCCACATTAATAACGTATTACTAACAAAGGTTCTGCGTGACTACTTGATCGAATATGTTTGAAATTTAGATATTTCTTTCGATTTTATAACCAATTTGGTAATATTCCAAAGCATCTTAAAATATGCTGAATTTTTAAGTAAATCCTTAACCATTCCAATATATAGTTGTTAGGGCTTGTGGTGGAGAATTTCAATGATTTAATCCTTTAAGTTGTGCACACCGTACCTGTACAATCTTGGGGGCAAATTAGCTTTTCCATTTGCTCCAGAGAGTCACATTCTCTATCCGGACAAGTCACAGGATCGGGCGAGCACGTGGAGTAACCGTGACTATTTTTCGATTTGTTGCTTATCCAAACGCATCTATTTTCCCTACTGCTCATACTTCTGAAATGAAGAAATGTAACGTTATTTATTGTAATTTCATGTAGGAAACGTGGCTATTATTTTTCTTTAATTTTCCGATGATTGTGTCGCATAAAAGCGAGTCGCTAGTTCTGAAAGGGATACTGGGCACTCTGCACCTGCTAACAATAAGTCCATTGAAAGCGGAAATCTTACCTTCGTTTGACGTTCGGTGAGCCGCCAGTAGCAAGACCACATTCGCGATCGCATTCCCTTTCGTTACCAATTATGGCGCAGTGCACCCAATCGTTGGCGTGTGAGCTCTTGTTCGAACATATGTCTACTGTTTCGTTGATAATGCGAATGTGTACCTCGTCCGATTCGGTTGTATTGTACCTTTTCCATTCTATTGTCAACCTAAAAGTTGAAAAAAATGGGAACAGATCTAGAGCATGTAGATGCATTTTGTTCGTATAAATCATCATAATTCCCAGCGCATCGAGCATTGAAGACATTGAGATGATGCAACCAGTTGGCAAATCCTGGTTATTAGTGAGTGATATATATATATGATACGACTATAATTATTAGGACAACGTTATCATGATCGTTATTGTGATTTGTTCACATTTGTGTACGCTATGAGCTCTATCCATTATAGGGGATGTATGTAAATGCCGTATCTCCAGCCAACTAGTATTGATTACTAAAGATAATTTATCTAGTTAATCTTTCTGTTTCGTTCATTGTAAATAATCCAATTTAAAATGTAATCTCTAATATTGCAATTTAACTGTAATGATAAATAGCGTTTATCATATAATAGCTTGATTAGGACGGGTTATATTTTCAATGCATTTACGCAGAATGACTTCAACACGGAATCAATCGACCCTACCATATTGCATTTATAGTTAGTAACAGATATATTTGTAAATAAATATACTGTTTTACAGGTCGGCAGATACTAACCACCTATTGGGGAGCTTTCATGCTCCACAAAGCAGCAGGTTATAAAAGACCTTCTCTTAATTATCGCAGAATTGGGGTAACAGGTTTGTTAAATGAGCGACTGGGTTAGTTACTGCTCAGGTGTTAATGATGCGCATTTTGAATATTCGCATTGACTTTTCTGATTCGATTTGAAATAAAATCGATGAAGTAATGAGACACGAAACAGATGCTTAGAAACAATAACCAGCATAATGCCGATATTGTTCTTCGTGATATTGATGGAATCAACTCATTGAAAAAGCAATGTTATGGGATGATACATCAGCGAACACTATTCCGCGTCATCGGCGTTACTTTGTGTGTTCTCCACCTCACGCCACTATTTGCCTGTGGGCTTATATCACCATTCTTCGAAACAATGAGTAAAATATCTGTTGATGCTAACTAGTGACAGGAGTTACCTGTCGTTCAGAATGGGGTACGGCATTTTCTTTAGAGTTTGAAAATGGCGGATACAGGGAAAGTTGCATCTAAGCATAAGGTTTAAAAATTATTCTGGAAACGATTAAATTAAATTAGTGCAGGTACTGCACTAAGAGCATTAAAGTTTTTGAAAGAAAGCAAAAGAAAACAAGTGTACAGAAAAATAAAAATACTGATATTTTTACTATTAAGAAAAGCAATTTATTGGTGTGATGTGAAGAAACTAAAATAACCTTTAAAAAGTATAAAATTAGAATAAGTTCAGAATTTATTCAATTTTGTACGTTTTGTTTTTATACTTCTCCAATTTATCTCTGATACAGCTTTCCTTTCTAATTGGTCCACAGACTGCTGACTAAGACCTTGCAACTAGTTTCATGCGTCTTAAAGTTGCTTGAGTGTAACATGTCCAGAGAAAAAGTGAAAGGAATTAAGTAAAAAGTTAAAAGAAAAGAAGAATGCTTGCAGGCTATACAAAAAACATACAAAGCACAAAATAATAGCTACAAAGACACATTTAGCTAAGCTAAAAGCAATATCCTATACTTTATTATATATACTACATCAACTTATTAAAAAAATATACATTAAAATCGTGAAATTTAATTACAACAGAACTAAACATTAAAAGAAAACGAAGCCAACAAATACAGGAAGCTGAAAAAGAAGGTAAAACAAACACAAACGTCTTAAAAAAATAGCGAATATATTTCGCACACATTCAAAAAAGGGCCAAATAAAAAAACAGCAATAACAAAAATCCAAAAACGAAGAAGCTAACTAAAATTAAAAGAAGTATCTGAAAAACAGGCAGAACTAAAAGACAATAACTTATCAGAATTTTATGGAATAAACACAATAACTACTAAACCCAATAAAAATAACTAACACCAATACCGAAGAAGTTAATAGCAATGCAAAATGAAACGGCATATATATTACTATCGTTATTGTAACGATAGCAGTATATAAAAAAGCAAACAATCTGCACCCCAGAAATCCCAGAAGAAAATCTATAAACACAAATAAGCGGTTATCTGCTGCAAAATAATACGCATTCCAGAGAAATCCGGGTACTAGATCAGCCGCAACTGATTTAATTATTAAATAAAACCAAAAGTAAGCTAGAATCAAAACACACCGCCTTACTATTTACTGATATAAAGGAGACCCTACGTCCCCGTAAAACAGAACAATCTACAAATAAAAAGTATAGAAAGTCAGCTAATAAAAATATGTTTAATGGATAGAACACAAACTGCAACTGTTAACAACGTTGAATGGCAAGAACTACAAGCAGAAAATGAAATACCAGAAGAAATATACCACCTACGTACACAAACGGCATCGAGATCGATAGATATGGAAAAATTTATACGAATACGAACGACAACTATAGGAACATGTCCACTGGGACGTAACAAAAGTAAATTAGTGTCAAAATAACCTCATAACGATTAGTGAGAAAAAACAGAATACATATTCTTTTCAGAAGAAGCTAATGCCTCCGGTTGCCGCATCGTAATCTACAACCACTTAAGCAGTGAAAACGCAACGGCAACAGCAGGAATAAAGGATAATACCCGAACACAGAACCAGTATACCGCGCAATATTCACGTCTGGAGTAATACAACCAAACGTCAACAAACTGCAGATTCAGCAAAAGTAAATATTAAAGCTGATACACTTCACAAGCAAAAGAATGTTTACAACAGAAATATACGAAGGAATACATACATACGTGAAGATAATCAAAGTAAACAACCTACAAGAGCGGAAAAATACCAAACTACGTTGTTAAACTCTCGATATATACACACTTTAGTATCTAAAGCCTCTCCTAAATCTCTGAAATAATTTCACTTTCGTTTCTTACTGCCCATCATACAAAAAGTCTTCAAAATCTCAACTCTAATTGGACCTTCCTCTTGACCAAATTCTAGCTACGCTCATTTAAATATCTTCAAATGGACACACAATATTGTGAAAACAGTGCATTTGAATCAATAAAAAGAATTGTCAACATATAAAGTAACAAGTAAATCAAATAAATCACGTAGAGAACAAAACTCATAAAACGTTTTTATTGGTCTTAGTTCACCTAGAACTAGTCTTAAAATTCGGCATGGGCTCACAGTCAAGCTGCTCTCATGCAAGATTCTCGTTAGGACTGCGGAGTGAGGAGGTCTCGATAGGGATCGGAACCGGCTCCTCTGGGATCCGGATACTCTTTCGTAGAGTAAAATGTTGGGAAAATTGGTGACTTTCTATTCATTCTTAACACTTTTAGTGGAGACGCTTGAATAAATCGATAAATTTTACACGATAATTAACGTAGCGTCTGTCCTCGATCAAGTATAAATGGCGTCATTTTAAACAATTTCAAGAAAATGTTTTACGAATCGACGTAATCTTTTCCGATTGGTTAAATGACGACAATTGTAATATGAAATCTGAAAAAATAAACGAATTCAAATTTGACCTTCAGGTAGTTTCCTATTAGAAATATTATGAAGTTTGCCATTTTTCGTGCGCTTAAGGTAATTAGCAGAAAGTAGAAGGACTCGTGTTTATTCGTCCCATGAGAATGGGTTCGTGTGGCCTACTGGTATCCGAGAATCGACAAATCACGAGTCCGTCCAGTTTCTGGAGCGCAGCGAAAGTTTGCTCGTTTCTGCAGGGTTGGTTATAATTATAGATTTTTTTAATGCGCGCATTAGCACACCTTTTAATTTTAAACAAGAGGATTTACAGTTAAAACCAAAGTTATATTTGGAACATATTTTTTTCTTCAAATGTTGTAAACCACACCTTGTCTAATTATTTTTTATTTTTATTTTCTGTTTGAAAGTCCCCTCATACATTTCCTCACAATTTAAAAATCGTATCTTTATCTTATCGTAATCTTATCTTAATCGTATCTTAAACATTAGCTGTTGTCAGCCATATTTAGGAGCGATAAAAGTTGCTCTGAGGTCTACATGTGTCTGTCCAGTGTCTGCTAATTTTGGCGGACGGAAATTGGCGAACTACAAATGTATTGTTATCCATGGCAACTGGAATTATTCTGATGAGTTCCCATCATAACGGTCGATGTTTCTACGTCGCGTTCACTATAATCTACGGGAATGGTTACCATTTTCCTTCTTGGTTTACGTAATCCAATCAAATTTTATTTTGAAAAATTCAACATTATTTGTCAGTTAAAAAATTCTAAATTTGACTTCTATATTTCCTTTTGTGTTTACTTTACATGAAATCGTAATTTCAACGTTCTAAAAATTCTCTAAAAAATATTTTCATGGTGGATGTATTGCTTAATATTTCACTGCAATATACAGTGTGAGATTAAAATAAGGAATATTAAAAAAAAAGCGTACTCAGCCGGTTTTTATGAAAACGCTGAAATACGTAGATTTTATTTTTTAAAAATACACATTAATACGTGGGATTCACCTCCGACTTTCACTTGTTTTTCTAGTTATGATTTTATCGAAAAAAATTTTAAATGACAATATACATTTTTCGTAGTGGAATCCGATAGTGCTTTTTCTACCCTTTAGAATTATGTAAATAAATCATAAGATTGCATAACAAAAATTCTGAGAAGAATCAAGCTGAACATTTAATGTTGATACTATCGTATTTGTAACTTAAGGCATTATAAACGAAAAATTCCGAACTGAAAAATAAAAATTAAACAAAATTCGCAAAAATAACAAATTTAATATTATTAAATTAAATGTTCAAAATGCCACCCATTGACTTCTTGGCAGTAAGGTAGTCTATTTACAAATTCATCTAAGACGTTATTAATAATATTTCGTTCTAGATAGATAGGTAAGTTTATTTTGTTAATTAACACAAATGTGCATATAACAAGCCAAAAAAATTAGAAAAAAATATATAATAATAATTCGTTCTATTGCGTGAATTTCTTCTTGAATACGCTGCTTCAATTCATTCAGACTTTCTCGTTTTGTTTCGTAAACATTTGATTTTAAATAACCCCATAGAAAATAATCTAGGGGCGTCAGGCCAGGGGATCTTGCTGGCTATTCTATCGGCCCTTGTTTGCCCATCCATCTTTCTGGAAAACAGGAAGCGTACAATGTAGCGGTGCGCCATCGTGTTAATAACAAAGAGTATCATTTGAGATATGATGATTGTCTTCGTTTGGCTAAAGTATAGCCAGTGCTGGAATTAGATCATTTTCGAGAAACTCAAAGCGCCTATCTGCGTTTAGACTTCCTTAAAAGAAATAAAGATCTAGAATTCTATTATGTACTATTCCTGCTCGAACATTTACTTTTTGTGGATGTTGAGTGCGTGTTTTTGCTATCCAATGAGGAATTTCCCTATTCCAATACCTGCAGTTCTGCCGATTAACTGTCCCATTTATACAAAAAGTTGCTTCATCGGAAAAAAACGATTTTATGATGAAAACGTTCGTTACCATGGTGCAAATTCAGCATTGTCTCGCAGAATTGTAAATGTCGGTCAGGATCGTCATCATTAAGCTCTTGAACTAGTTGGATCTTAAAGGGATGATATTTCTCTTTTTTCAACAACTTCAGTACTGCAAACTACTGACATCATTATTTGCCGTTAACCTAAAAGGCGATATCCTTTCCATTAAGTGCTGTAAACTTATTGTTGCCTGCTACTAACTTTCGAGAAGAACAATGAGGATTTTCTTCCAATTGTAATAGAATGTCCACTTTTTTGTCTGCATTTATTTCTGGACGACCGCCTTTTAGAATATTCTTAACATCTCCCGTCTTCCTATTTTTTTTTGAAACTTATTTTGCAAACTGTCGATTGCGTAATAGGACGATCTGAATATTACACACTCCTTGCAGGTATCTTGTGAGGTTCCCACAACCAAGATAAATTAACATTTCTATACGTTGTGTTATTGTTAAATTAGCCATGACCATTTACTACAATAAACTACGATAATTATGCCAAGAGTGTTAAAGATCGACAGAACACTTTTATGAATCAAGTGAAGGTAGATTTAAAATTTTTACCAAAGTATCTTGATTATTCAGTACGCTACAGAGATTGCAAAATACAAAGGAAAGGTACATCAACAAGTAATTTATTTTCCGTTCATGCTCTAAATTTTCTGTTATCTTGGATAATACTAACATTTAATCTAATATTATGTTGTTAGTATTTTAATAATGATAATTTAGAATCATCTTTTGTTAAATACAATAATATCAACATTAAATGTTCGGCTTGATTTTTCTCAGAATTTTTGTTAGGCAACCTTATGATTTATTTGCATATTCTATAAGGGTAGAAACCACTATCGGATTTCACTACGAAAAATGTATATTGTAACTTAAAACTTTTTGGATGACGTCATAACTAAAAAACAAATGAAAGTCGAAAGATGAATCACACGTATTAAGGTGCATTTTTAAAAATTTAATTGACGTGTTTCAGCGTTTTCATAAAAACCGGCTGAGTGTGCTTTTTTTATATTCCATATTTTAGTCTCACATTGTATATGTTTGCATGATTATGCAAACATACTCTGAATACCTGAAAAAAAAATTAAAAAATGCTCTACGCAAATCAATATGCAATTTTAAGAAAACGTCATCTTTTTGAAATAGTATTTCGTAATATAATCTTTGTCAAAAGGAGCTTAGATAATTTATTAGTGATACTCAATGTGTTACATTCTCCAATAACTCAAGACAAAGCTATAGGTTACGAATGCGCAGCGATATCCACTCTTACATTTCGCGAGAGCGAATTCACTCCACGGCCTTCCGTAAAACCAAGCCGAGGAAAGCCCTTGTGTGCCGTTATCCCAGTAGCGACATCCGTTGTCATTATATGGAACAAATGCACTGCACAAACAGCTTTAAGAGAAAGGCCCTATCCATTATTAATCATTCGCTGGGGAAGAATCCGTAGATTCCGCCAGAATCGGACCGCCTCGCCGAGGGAAGCCGAAGCGAATGGGACAGATAAGCAGGAAACGGAATTCTAAGAATTACTAATAAATGTGATAGTGCGCATATTGTAACAATGGACTTGTATGCGTAATAGAATTTTGAAATATTATTGCATTCCCAAACCTAAAGGTTCCATCGCGTTGAACTATTGATATTTTGAATGAAATACGTTCGACATTCTTTCGTAAAAGCTTAACAAAAGTGAGCGTTTGCATAGTGTACCTGGATACCGTTTGTGCTGGTGATATTTGAATAGCACAATATGCGAGCTATGCCTTTGTAAATATTCGGGAAATTAGGCATCAATTTGTCTTTTATGTCTTTTATGAATAGTAAAATCGTTTGTATTTTACGACAGTTGTTGCCGCTTTTCTTATTGTTAGTTTAAATAAGTGACTGACAGGTATTCTGCCAGTAAACTAAGGTCTCCTTTGCTGAACGATAATGCTATTCTTGCTGCCTGATAGGTTTGATATGAGTGGTTTGGCCTACTTCTTAATCGGAACATTTACCCAGTAAGAGACCTTTTCATTGCTTTCCACGTCTTTATTGGTTGTTTTATGTGGCTTTCTTGGTGACCACAAAGTGAGTTAGACTAATGAAGGGCATGTTCGGCTTCCATATCTTGACGGTTTGGGACCCCCCACAAAGTAACGTGGTCATTGCGTCCCAATTACCTTCGATTGTATCCACATTCGTGCATCGTATGTGTAGGCTATAATAGTCTTTAGAACTGCCTGATTGTCTGCCGATACCTGTCCCGACGCCTTCTATTCTCGAATGCTTCGTTTGCCTCTTTCGCTTCGAGGCTCATCGAATGCCCAGTCAGAACGACTCTTAATGATCGATCACCTTATATGATCAGGATTGTATTGTATATGGATCGAGTCGGTCCAGCTACATTATAAACTGCAGATAATGTATCTACTATCACTGCACTACTTTTTGTTTTATTGTGGAACATGTTATTTTAGGTTTACCCGTGTCTTCTTCGAAGTGATCATCGTGCGTATAAAACATTTTAAAACTTTTCTGGAATATAGGATATCGATGTAGAGTTGATGGGGAGCCATTACGTTCTATAAATCCGCTGGCATTTGCCTGTCTTAGTTTTACGAATTGTTTCCATCCAAATAGGCTTATGTCTATTTAGCAAAGCATCAGCAAACCCTATGCTTGTAAACCAATTGTCAGTTGTTACGTTTGGATCTGAATGGGTACTTGGTTCACACAAAGGTGTTACAACGTCGCCTGAACGAATACTCAATTCAAAGAGACCGAGTGGTTGTTTTCCTACATATGTGTACTTCCATATTGTTAAAATCCCCAGCGGCGCTTAAACTTTTGAAGTAAGAGATTGTGAATAGGTGCTAATTTATCAAATTGCACACTTTCAGCACGAGCACCTTTTTCGTCGAAGATCAAGTGTCTAAGAAGAAATGAAAACGATTTAATAAGCAATGTCATTTATCTTCTAAAGGTCTTCAGCATTTACTTCATTCCCAGTGACATTAGACGGCAAACTCTGGCATAATATCACAATTTTCAGAGAATTTTAGAACTTGAAATCATTTGTATGAGTAATATGTAATTTTGGAATAATATGAGAGTGTTATGCGCAATGTAACCTTCCGCGTGATTTTTCAGGAGAAAGACTAATATAGTCTGAGCTGACACCTTTTTCGAAGCTCGTGCAAAGATAAGTTTCATTGATAGAGGCTCTATTGTCTCACTCATGGTTAATGCATTTACTGTAATGCAAGATGATGTTCGCCCTCACGTGACAAGAACAACTGGTGACTATCTTCGAGAGATACAAATAACAGCAATTGAATGGCCTCCCCTTACCCCCGATCTGAATTTGATCAAATACATTTGGCGTGGCCTTAAATCGCACCCACGAATTTCCCTCCGTCCAACATCCGAAAACTTCTAATCGACACATACAGAAGTTTGAGAAGAGGTATGAATGGAAGAATGGAGGCAGTAATAAAAGTAAGAGGCGGAAACACGTCTCAAAATACATAAAATGCATTTTAATTAATAGTTTTACTGTTTATTTCCACTCATTGTAATTTAACTTTTTTTACCAATATCAACTGTATAAAGTTGTTAATGTTTCATTTGTTAACAAATTAACAGTTCTATTAAGTATTAAACGGTTATTAGATGTTTACTTTTTTAAGCAAAGTGAATCATGAGTTGGCTTCTTTCTATCGGCAGTGTAGATTTTTCATTTGATGCCAAATTCTATGCCCTCCCATATATATAATGTTGCGCACAAGTTTTGGTGATTCTATTATATTCATTTACGAGCTCTTCCAGAAAATAATGTTATTTCATCGTAATAATTGTTAATTGGAGATAAATAAGATGGAGATAATGCCATATAAATTAACTTAACTGGAAAAACAGAGTCAAATATACGTGCTTAAGATCAGTATACGATAAGATCCTTGTTGTTTTACTTTTATTTCATCTGGATTCAGACAGGCTTTTGTTTAGTTTTGCTTTCACTTACATTATGAGATCAACCTCTTTAAGACCATCGGTGTTGCTGACGTAAACGATCCCTTCAGATTTGGTAATATCTAGCGCCTTGTTTTTGTTGTTTTTATGCCGTGTTATCCGAAAACTCGTAGCATCGTCACGATTTCGACGATCGGGCTGTATAACTCTAGCGTACGGAGCTGCCGTTCTGGAAAAAAAATAAAAATACAATTGTACCGAGTAAGCGTAAAGGTGATAATCCGGCGAAGAATAAGTTTGTACATAAATAGAGGGAAGTATTTCGATAAAACGATACGAATTCTCGTGGAAAAACGTATTGGCCAAATTGGATATTTGTCACCGTAGGACCTGTTCTATTGTTTGCTTCGTTTGATATTTTATTGTAACGCTTACAACAATAAGTGATAACAATGGATGAAGGTTAAATATATTGCGCTTCGGAAATGAACGTTGTGAAAATTTCGAATAGAAGGAAATGCTTTGTCAGATTCTAATAAGAAGTATATTTTTGTGGCTAGAGTAAATCGAATACTACCGAATGTTGTTTTACATCCTTATAATTCCTTTAAAAATGTAACTTTGTGTTAGTAACAAAATAAAGAATTATAAAATTTTAAATTTAGATTTTCAAAAATTAAATTGATAAGAAAGTACGTTCGATAAAAAACGGCGTTTAAGAGTTTAAAATTGAAAATTTATAACATAAGTGTTGATTTTTCACATAGACACAAAGTAGAAAAAGTTGTTTGCTTGTGAGCCTCAAAATTGATAAATTATACAGGTTAAGTCCCAATCTCTTGGGAATGTTTTATATTAGATAGCGAATGGACAGGTAAACTGTAAGTGAAAAAAGTCGAACTTTACCATGAAGTTTGTTTGCGGATCCTGGACACAAAATGGTAAGATGTGCAATGATCCCCAATACCTAGTTAATGAAGAAACTTTGTGTACTCAGGGGAAAGGTAACTTGTAACATTTGCCGTAATAGTAAATTCTTCGCCTAGTTCTTAAAGGTCGAGTTCACTTTGAGAAGTAAATAAAATACACTGGCTGCAATTAAAAACTCGCCACCACTGGAAACCCAACTTAAACAATTGTTTATCATATTGCATTGGTGATTTTCAGGATTTACAAAGACCAAATGTTCCGCACATGTTTTTACGGGAACACTTGTTACAATACGATAGTTGTAATCCAAATGTACAAAAATTATCAAAACCAAGTAATCAAAAGGTTTTGATTACCTTAGACACTAGCACGTTAAATTGTCCTTTATTTACATGTTTATAAGGAGTCTTTTTGATACTAGTAAACAATATTTTGCAAAAAAATGTTGCGGGTGTATTTAATTAGGTTGGTAGGAACAGCACAAATTCCATAATTATATATTGCACCTGGAAATTTTGTAGAAAAGCTCATATACTCTTATCTGATTCCATTTACTTTGGAGTTGCAAATAAATAAAATTTCATATATCAACATTGTTTCAGTCGTATGTTCTTTTAATGAATATTTAAAAAACCGCCGTTAGTTCCTAACCATTTTGTATTTTGTCTACTAAGGCGTCTGTTGCTCTCCTTTTTTGCGAAATGCTTAATTGAGTATCGCTTCTTCGTTTGCCGATCGTTTTATCGTCTTCTAAAGCCTGTCAAGTAGATATTTCCGACGTTATTAAACACCGGGAAGTATTTTCAGAATTATGGAAATGATTTTCAGACTCAAAAAAATAGAGCGAAAACGCTTTTAATGTAGAACGTATCTGACTTTCTGTTTTACATGCAAGGACATTTTCATTTTATTTGAGACGAATTAACGACAAGTCTAGCGAAAAGTGGAATAATTTTCAAGGATGCTAGTTAAAATTGGAAATAAAAAATCACGTTATGATTTGAAATTAACTGAAAATCACATAAGAGCATATGAGCTTTTACATTATTTGAGCGTATTAGGTCCGCTTCTTCACAGTCATCCTAAATACAGATAAAACAATAAGTTATCTGAAAATAGACACAAACGCAACGCACGTTTCTATCGTCTCGTTAATGCGTTAAAATACCCAAGATGCGATATTGAAATAATCGATTTCAGACGCAAACACCGCTTAGCGCTAGGTAACATTGATGACGTATTACGACTAGACACTACACAATCTTGGAAGCTTGGTTATTAATATTTCAGTTTTCATGTTGCGTCATCTTTGAATGCTTCTAGAGCATTAAAATAACCAGGGAGGGAATTGTATGGGCCAGAATACGCAGAAAAGGCGGATCCATAAATATGAATGATTTCCAAGGTGCGAAATCCTTGTTCAAATACCTAATACAAATGTATGTAACGTGATTAACGAACATTTCATAACAGACAGGGAATCCCTACCTCGTAAGGACCTTCGAATTCTTTTGAAAATCGTACGTTGGCTTACTTTCGGTGATTTAAACGTTGTTAAAACATCTCTAGGTGATTTGTAGGCGTATCGCACGCTAAAATAACCTTGAAGAAACAAATTAGTGAGGTTTATATCAGGCGACGAAGCAGATCCGTTCCTTTTCCACATTGGTTGGAATGTCGTTTAAAGGTTTTTGCTATAAAAAACGTACTTGATATCTGGATTTCTCCGACTCCAATGAACAGAATATTGACAGCTAAATTGGAGCCCTCAGTGCCATTGCGTATAAATCAGCTGCAAAAAACCAAACGTGCTTGAAAGTCAAGTGATTTCAGGTTCTGCACTCATTGTAGGGATAAAGCTTCAAGTCATGGATGTTGCTTCATGCAAGGAGAGCTTCTCAGGCATTTTTGTTAGCACAGTCATACATGAAATGTCCGCCGGTTAGTTGTATGTTGGAGTAAATTCGTAATATTACGTATTACTAACTGAACTGAATATCACTTACAAGCTATATGTTTAGCAGAACCTATGTCAATACTACAAGAAAAGTTTCCGAAGGAAAGAGGAGAAAACGGAAAAGGTGCACAAATGCTGCAAAGAATAACTTTTCGTAACTCTGAAGCTGTTCATTTGGGAAACAAGATGGGAATAGGAACATGGGCGTTACACTTTTTTTAACACCCGGTACTACTTACAAGTCTTTTAATATTTTAGTAACGACAGTCTATTTGAAAAATTACGATGGAAAAGAACGAAAAGAAGTACCGGCTACTACGATATCCGTTTCTTTTTCAAAAGCAAGCAACTTCTTATAATTTCTATGTACGTATATTTGCTTTGTGTCCCTTTGGCCGATAGTTAATAGAGCCTGACTAATTACCTATGGAATATCTAACTATGATAGTTTTCTTTTGTTGAAAGGTTAGAAATACAAAGTCAACGCGCGCTAAATTTGAGATATATGTGAAAATCTAGAGGAACAACAGAATATTACTAACCTAAATATTTCTATTTCTCTTGCCGGATAGATTAACAAAGGAGGAAGATTGTCGTCCTTCACATAGGACATAGGTTGTAAGGTGGGTTTTGTTTTCTTCGACACTACAATGTCTACTACCTGTTGCACCTGAAACAAAAAAAAAGTTTCCCGTTATCTGGTTAGCAATACGAATCCTAACTATACATTTGGAGTCCCGTGTAATAATGTGACATTATTTCACTAATGTTCTTAACACGTGTTTGTTCGAAAGGAACATGTTCATCAAAGGTAGATAAGTATCCAAAAAATATTTTAAATTGTAATAAGTAATGAGATAAAGAAGAGACACCACATTTTGTCAAAGAAGTTTGAGATCGAAAACTAAATTAAATAAACGAAAAAAAAAAAACTAAAAAAAAAATAATTCGAGCATGTCTCTTCTGATTCGAGAACATTCGGGAGTTCACGTATTCCAGATTTGTCCTAATCTTTGTCTTTTAAATTAGAATTTATCATTTAAGGATTATTGCTTAGGCAGTTATGTCATACATTCATAATGATATTTAAATCCGAACTACTCGAGGTGCAAGACGAAACTTATACATTCTGTTGAATTGTACTTTGCAACACTCTCCTTACGTTGAATTAATTCTGATTGGACCAAACTAGTGGCAGTTCTATACTCTCTGCTTTTTTATAAATTTAACAATATTTTAGATATGATTTTTTTCTTTATTTCTTATATTTTTTTCGCTTTTGATTTTGCTCAACTCAACCTCATTCCTTCCTGAATGAAGGAATGAGGTACAATGAAGGTTCTCTTTGGCCTAAATAAGTGAATATCCTTTAAAATTCTAGTACAGTTTTATGTGTAATATATTTCCGATAATTCCGCCCGCCTCAAAACTATTACGTCGGTTCCAAAGGTTACGTGCGCCCTTACACTGCTTCTACGATTTTCTTTGCAAACGTTGACTAAGCTTCTTTGACTTCGTTTGGCTATAATCCGAGATCTACCATTTCTTCTTTTTACTTATTCTTTCTTATTTAATTTCGATGGTCCTAGTTTGCCTGAAGGATTTAACAATATTTTCCACCGAAAATTGTTTATAGGACGCAGTTAGACATGAACAACAAACTATCAATGAGGTTGACACGTGAACGTTCAATTTTATTCTCCACGACTACTTGCTGAAATTTGTTCACCGTCCCAAGATTAGTTGTCCACGAACGTCGTATATTTTTGGAATTTCAAATTAAAAATCTAATTAATGAGTAATTTGAGAATTTGTAAGCAACAGCTTGTTTTATTATCAATTTCGAAATATTTCGAAGTGTCTTAAAGATATGCTGAATTTCTGAAAAAAAATCATAGTGCTTTTGGTAGTTGACGTGTTGAATTATTTTTTCCTGAAGAATATGTGCGACTATTACTGCGAGCATCCATACACGCTATATTCTTTTTAAAAAGTAGAGATGTTATTTTGAAGATTTCGTGTGGTATAATGTAAAATCCCGCTTGGAAAACCGGCAGATAATACTTCGTCACAAAAAGAAAGAAAGTTATTACTAACGAGAAAGGAAAACGGAAAGGTTTTTTCACGGTTACATTAAAAAAGAGAAGAAAAGGAAACGTACCAATTAGTAGTTAAGCGTATCTCTCCGGAATATTACGTCATGTTAATTAAAAACAACAAATTAGACGAAAAAATTTTATTATCTCGGTCAACGATAATTGCGTAGTTTTTTTAGGTCGTAACAGGCTCGCGGCCTGTATTCTCATTAAGCATTCATTTAGGCAAAAAGGAAACAAGACGGCATTCGAATGTCACAGTTTGATTATGAGGGTGTTCAATTCCGCAAATTTTTTTTTTCGGGTAATTCTGATTTATGCGGGATAATTCGAATAACAGATGGACGGAAAAAGGGTTTCCGAGAAAGGTAATCTTGTGGTGCGCTGAAAGGAATTACCGGGGTATGAATATTCCAAGTAATATTTCACGGAACATACGGCGCGTAATAAATTTTCACGTCGGGCGGAACCTTCTTGGAAGAGGTTTTAACGCTACATCCTAGTTCGAGGTCTTCTCAGCGGGCGGCTACTTTAGTAGTCTTCAGAGAAATGAAGAGACCTGCAGCTCAAGTACTTGTTAGATAAGCAGACATAAGAACTTCTCAGAAATCAGACAAATTTTGTGGAAAGTGTATTACTTGAGTGATAAATTCTTTAATTAGAAGCACTGAGTCGGCAGTTAAATTGTTAAGTTAGAAGTAGCATCTTTGAAAGGCCACATATATTTTGGCATTTGTTTTTAAATTTAGCGATCGTAGTGTTGTTAGTCATGCAAGTTAAAGGGTATTGCGTTACTTACCACGCTGTTACCGTAGCCCTTCAAGAGTGAGGTGTCATTAACTTGAATAATAAACCGATATGGTGAAGTAGGCAATCTGGTTTTTTTGTTGAAGGACACCACTGGAAAAAAAAACATGTTTGTAATTTAGCTTTGCATGGTACATGCTAGTGTTTAACATTCTATGATCTGCTTTTTAAACATTTTAAATGTGGTTATGGGCAAGTGGTGCGTTATTTGAACGCTTTCTTATCAAAGAGAACGTCTCTCTCCCCTTTATCTTTTTACGTTGACAAATTCGTATCCGAGATTCGTAATATAGAAGAAATGGAACAAACCTAAGAAAAAATAATAAAAAAATGTTTTTGAATGAAACATTAATTGTAAATTGATTTCGTTGTTAAAAAATTGTTATATCAACATTGCTTCGCCATGCCAAAATTGTTACTGTATGCACACAAAAATCTAAATCCCGAAAGCCAAAAGACGCAAATATATACTCAAACCCAAATACCACAGCATCACATTTGTTCTGTTTTTCATGGGTAGTAGAAAAACGACAACATTTCTTTTCCAGATCATATGTCTTTAGATGCTGATAGCTTTATTCTCTGTAAGTCCAACAGTCTTTATGATGGCGAGGTTGACTCACCTCTGCTGATGTTATTGCCACCCTTATCAAAATCGTATACTATTGGGGAACTATTACGAAAATTGCATTGAATAATAATGCAGATCTGAGGAGAATTGCTAAAAGGACTAAAAACTTCGAATCCTTTCCTGCTTGATAAGTCAACCTTGTAAGGAAATGAAGTATTACTTATAGTTTGCATGCTATTTATAAAAGAGGATAGATAGCAAAGACTGTGGCGTAGTGTAGTACACAACACATAAGTATCATCAACCTGAACGAATTATATAATAATTAATCCGGGACACGAGTGGTCCTTGCTATTAACCTCGGTAACCGAATTATGTGAGAAGCTTCTAAATACGAAACATACATCTACTATCCCTACTTCCAAGAAAAAATATTGTTTACAAGTGCCCACTTCTACCTGTTACAGGTCTTAAAACTACGACATGAAAAAGACGAATATATAAACGGCACGGTTACTTTTATAACCCCAAAATGAATAAAATGAGCAAAACGAGTAAATTTGAAATATATGAGAACGGATACCGCATATTTTCCTAGAATTTTACTTAGGCACGCAGATGATCTTTTCGCTGCTCAATTAAAAATTTGTAACTATTAAATTCACAGTAGAAGAAGAACTGAACAATCAGTTTCCGTTCCTAGATAGCTTAGCAATTAAAAATAATAGTAAGCTGAAAATTGACATCTACAGAAAAGAAAGAAGCGCTAATAGGTACGTACATTATGAACGATTCTAACCACTGCACACAGCACGAAATGTCCGCGATTAGTTTCTTAATTAATAGTTTAAAAGAACTTCCCTTTAAGTAGAAGTAGATTTAACAATGAACTTAAATTCATAAAAATGTAGCTATTTATAACAGTTACTCCTATGTAGATGTCGATCAAAGAATCAAACACAGGTTTTAAGTAAGAAATGCTACGACTTTAACCCCGCTAGAAATTAACACTAAGAATTTCGTGAAACTCTCATTTCACAGCATACCGAACGACATGAGTAAGATTTCAAAGGGTCAAGGTATGAACCTATCCTTCGGTTGGCGTAATACACTTCAAAATCTTCTCGGTAATCCTAAAGATAAAATTGCATATGTTGATTGTATATAATATTGTAATAAAGTCTATATTGGTCAAACAAACAGAGCGATAGGCATCAGACTTAAAGAACATATGCACAGAGAGCAGATCGTTGTCGTACTCTGTTCTAATTAACCTTTTGTAGTAAGGCTAGCACATGGTTTATATGTGTTTTAGGTAATAAAAGAGACATTCCCGTTTATCTGTCCGTGTTTTTCGCATGTTGTAATTTTAAGGCGAGAAGGGGTAGAAATAGGTAAACAATATTTTTTCGCGAAAGTAGGGATAGTACATGCTTGTTTAGTTTGAGAAGTTTCTCATATTATTCCGTTACCGTTCCGGATTAATTATTATGTAATGAATTAAACTTGTGCGGCTCATATTTATGTGTTGATTAGAGCACAAAATTGTTAGGAATTGTTAGGAAATTTCTTTTGATTTTGCCATAAAATAACTTATACTAATTTCAATAGAAAACATATAAACATCTCTTATAAACTCTCTTATAAACAATATCAACAGCATCTCTTCTTAACATCCAACAGTAATCTGCCAACATAACAGGATTCAATTTCCCCTAATACCGTTTTTCCATTCCCATGATGTCTTGGTGGAAGCGCTCATCGTGTTTATCGTTAACGTCGCCCATATTTTTCGGACAAAAATCTAAGTGAGAATATAGAATGTGCACTTCAAGAGGCATATTACAGCCAGCAGCGCGAAATGTTTGTAACATATCCATTACCAAAGTTTTATAGTTGTCAACTTTCTTATTTCCAAAGAAATTCGTGAAAATTTGTACCGTGGAGAGCCAAGCTGTTTTCTCCTTCGCTGTTAATTTGGTTTTAAAGATTTCATCATTTGCTATTTCTCGTATCCGAGGTCCAACAAAAATACCTTCTTTCAGTTTCCCTTGTGTTAATTTTGGAAACTTTTCACGAAGGTATTTAAAACCTTCACTTTCGAGATCCGGTGTCTTTACAAAGTTTTTCATGAGCCCAAGTTTCACGTGGAGAGGTGGTATTATGATCTTTTCTTTTTCTACTAGAGGCTGATGTTGTACATTGTCTTTTCCTGGTGTAAACTGTTGTCGTAGTGGCCACTCTTGCTTATGGTAATGGTTTTCCCTGTCACGACTGTTCCAAAGACATGTTCCAAAGACTGTTCCAAAAAGCAACAGTATTTGGTGTAACCGGATTGCATACCCAAAATAATTGCAGTTACTTTAAAATCTGCACAAATATTCCAGGAATAGTCTTTGTACTTTATCTTTTCTTACAAAATTTTCAGATTTTCGTAAATTTCTTTCATAGAAACAGCATGACATGCATGCTGTTGGAACATGCATCGGAATAGAAGGATAATGGTTTCCATTATGCAACAAAACTACTTTTAGTCTGGTTTTTCATGAGTCTATGAATAATCTCCAAGAACTGGGATCATGATGTATTCCAAAAGCTCCAGAAAGTTTATAGACATTATTGCAGATTCCCTTCAATGGTATAGTGTCCGTAGTTTTCGATGGTGCTTTGACGATGCTAGGTCGTCACAGGACTTTTCATACACTTCTAGGATATTACTTATAAACAGCGTCATTCAACGCCAAAACTTCGTTGCAAAAATTTAAGTGAATGCCTACACATTAGAGCGGTCAACAAAATTAGAATTAGAAGTACTCCTCTGAAGAGTACGTGTTAGTGTTATTTAAAAGCAGATATACTGAGATATAGCTTACTTGTCAGATTTCCTTATCAAATTACAAAAACGAATCTGCAATTACAAGGTAATGAGTTAAATCTAGAAAAACATTATTTCAGTGTTTACGGCAAAGCTTCTTCTTTACAAACGAAGTATAGGACGGTGGGAATTTGAAGCGTTAAAACTCTGTTTGGAAGATCTTCTGGAACTTTGAAATTCGATTTGGAGGTATTTGTACAATTTCGGACAAATCTCCTAAAGAGGAAGAACCAATAGGATTCAGTACAAACGGCGAATTAAAATTTAAATTCAAATTTGATTATCAACAGCTCTGAACGGAAAAGCAGATATCTGTTTTTTATCCTCATTTATATCATGTAGTACTCTTTCTATTTTAGTGGACTGTGTGCTTAGTAAAAATCGCTAATTTTAATATTATATCATTTTTATTCAAGCGTACGCATATCTCTGTATTTACGTGCACTAAAATATGTAAAATAGTTATTGAACGTTGAGAATATCGGGCCATATTACCGATAAACAGCTGTTTCCATATTCTCCGGTTTATCCCAGTAATGCGGTACCTGTCAATGCGGTTAGCCCGCA
Organism: Oryctes rhinoceros; assembly: GCA_020654165.1. NCBI lineage: Eukaryota > Metazoa > Arthropoda > Insecta > Coleoptera > Scarabaeidae > Oryctes > Oryctes rhinoceros. The sequence goes on along the minus strand of JAIOKQ010000399.1, from coordinate 10,377,616 downwards.
TAAACGACGACTACCACCTCAATATACATATGTATGTAGGTGTACATATACATATATATATATATATATGTAAATATGCATTGTTGCCGCATGCCAAAATAACCGAGCGCAATCGTACACGTTCAGTTTGTATAAGGCATTATAGCATCTACCCAAGTACGTGCGCTTTCGAACTACCAAGTGGCTATCTTAGACCCACCATACTATTAAGGATAACCAACCATTTCGAAGGATCAGCCCGTCAACAACATCTGTATCTCCGAGGGTCAATTGAATCCGGAATTCGGTGAAAAGACCGGCGTGGTTTACAAACCGTCAACACAGAGAACAAGATGAATAATTGCTTGCATGCGCATTTGTAAATGATTAATCTGGAGATTAACCGGGGGCAAAATGAAATTTATCTTCTTCTTTATTTATTTGTTTTTTATGATACCGTCCGTAGAGTTATACTATAAATAAACATCTCGTGACTTCGAAATTATATTTGTGGATCCTTCCTGAGTGTTATTTACACAACTAAATTTGGTATTAAATAAAGAATCGTGTAAACTAATTTTACTTAGAATCATAAATTGGTTTAAGTTGAATAAGATAGAAACAGAGGATTTTCAAGGATCAAAGCGAACGGTTATCTATTCTTACAATTTACCTTGATGCAATTATCTGAGGACCATAATATCCTAAAAACCGTTCGTCCAGGATTTTCAAATTTTCAAAAGAAGACACCATTTTGATTAATATTTATTTTTTTATCAAATTGTTTTTACGAATAGAGAACGGCATTGCGTAAGAAGTTTAGACAGTTAATATTAATAAAAACAATTAGTCATAGTTCACTATTTTAGAAAAAGTTCTAACAATATTTTTCCAGTCTAAAATTAAACACATATAGATGCCATCGTTTCTTTCATCGTTGGACATCCTGGCACCAGTTTCTGAAATTTTATAACACAATGTCCACTCCAAGGAGCAATCAAGGGAACGCTTTTTGGTCGCGTTACGGATGTTAGTCGCTTAACATACGTTTGTTTTTCCAGACGAAGGAGAAATATACTCACTCACGAGTCAAAACAATAATTGCGCAACTGTATTCGTGGATTCCTTCAATACCAAGCATAATGGTGAAAGTAAACCTTCGTGTGCAACATTAACTAATAAAATTGTAGAAATATGTGCTCTAGAGTGCAGAAATTGGATAACATTTTGAACGGTTTTCTGATCTTTAACTGCTGTAGGACCGGATTGTAGTAATAGGTTAAATTTATCCTCGTCGGCGCTGTAGCTTCTAAACCACATTGTTGAATGTTGATATCCTGAATTATTTTTTCATCCTTGATGTTATTTGGGATACTAACATTGTCTTGTTCATCTTCTGCTATATTTTGCATAAATTGCGCCTCATATGTAAAGAGTCCAAACGATGTGCCCGAGCATTGGCGTTGCGTGGAGAGTTTACCAGAATAACAGTGCGTTTATTTAAAAATAAATATATTGAATCACTTTACAAAACGTTAAGAAAAAACATAAATAACTTACCTAACATGTTTACATTGTTGCAGAAATATCCGGATGTGCGCGATGAAGTAATTGCACCATCATATATGTTTCTGTATTAGTCTCGGAAAGCTTCGTACGTAGCGACGTAAATAAATGCTTATATGCTGAAAAGGATTGTTCGACGTTGAGAGATGTATATTTGCATAGTTAAAGTGCTCTTTGTATCTGTACAACGTATCTTCAGTATTGGTAAAAAGTTGCCGTAATTTTGTAAAATCTACATTTTTATCTAATACACTCTTAAATTTTTCACGAACACAAACGCTTTTTTCATCATCAAGGATATGCAGCGCTAATTCTACGTGGTCAATAATTGCTAATGAGTCCGATAAGGACAGCGCACTGTTCTGTAACTTTTTCATTGCATCCACTATTGGAACGTAACTGTCGTAAATAATTTTTAAATTTGCTGTAACTTGAGGATTTTTAAATTGAACCTGACTGAGCCTTATTGCAGCCGCTTCTTTGCCGTCTAGTTGTAAAACTACTGATTTAATTTTTTCAAAATGTTTATAATAATAGAATGCTGCTTCTAACCACGTACCCCATCGTATAAGAATTGGTTGCGGCGGCTCGGGTATGTCAGGACACTGCGAATGAAATAGGCGAATACGTTTCGGAGATTTAAGAAAAACCGCTTTCGTTTGTCCTATTAGTTCATCCACATCAGGATAACTTGTACGTATAATGTTTGTTACAAGGTGTAAAGCGTGAAGCAAACATGTAACGTGCAGCAGGTTTGGTTGAATCGTTTTGAGTAATTTTGCTGTGGAACACATAACCGTGGCAGCATCGGTAACTAACATTAACAGTTGCTCCGGTAAAATTTCAAATTTGTGTAGTGTTTCTATTAATACACTACGTATCGCCGTGGCAGTACAATCTTGCATTCGTTTACAGGCTAGTAAATAAGGGTCAGAAGATCCTTGTGGGGTCAGCGTCCTTACGACAATGGATAGGATGGACTGTTTTTTAATATCTGTAGTTTCGTCCATTGTCAACCAAAGGTATTTATTTTTCACCGTTTTTTTCGTAAAATTTACAATTCTTTCACGCACTGATGGTACGTAATTATGTAGCGTATTTTTAGATGGTAATTTCCACGTAGGATTGTATTTATTCCAAAACTGGCGAACAGGCATTGGGTGTTGGACTTTATGTATTGCTATATTGGTCGCAATTAGCATCATTGTTAAATCAACCACAAATTCATTATATGATTTGCGTCTAATCTTTTTCAATTTATGTTTGTCACTATTTATATGTCTTTGACACTGACTCGCTTTCTAAGATAATAAAGTTGTTTCACAAACTAAACATTTCACTGCCTTACCGTCATATATTAAATCGGGAAACCGATGTATAAATTTATTTACTACGGTAGCAGACAACCGATTTGACGCATTATTTTTACGACCTCGCAACATTTTCAACGTATACTTTAACACGTTAGAACGGCAACTAAATGCATCGTTTATTTTTACTACTTATGCGAGAGCGGAGTTTACCCCACTCTGCTCTCGCATCGACGCTACTGGTCGGGCACATCGTTTGTACTCTTTACTCATAAGGTCTTTTTCTAATCGTTCAGACCACAATCATGTAACGCATTCAAAAGAGATTCAAGATATCATGCAAATTAATTCCTTGAGTCGCTAAAGGAATTACTGCGATGCACATATGTACATATTTTTTGTTTTAATGTTTGACTGTTTCAATTTATCATACGGCATCGCTTTTTGCGTAAACAAAGTTAAACTCGTTAACATTATTGTTTTCTAATATATTCGAAAATCGAGAAATATTTACATAATAGTGCAGGATGGTGCAAATCGATTGGAATAAGTGCAATCTGGATGCGACTAACAGCATTACATTAACATACAAGTCCATCCACTTTTTTTTTTATTTTATTCATAGACCTATAAACATATAATACAGCAGTGACATTTTAATATGCTCTGACTTGTGTTATGCCACATTTAGAGCTTACACGTATGCGCTTCAATTCAATTAGAGAGCTCAGGTTCGCAAGCGACGTAGAAATTAATTATCATAATTTAATAACTCTTCCTGGCGCATCGTTCAGAGTTTCCAGAACTGTAATTGATATTAATTCAAATGCTTACTCGGAAAAAAACCGTCGTCGAGGAGTGTTAAATGTATAATTCCATACGTTACGAAAAAAAAATTAACGTTGAATGTGGGGTGTGTTATACGGGGCGTGCTGCCTGTCCGACTTTTGGGCGAAGAAAATTAATCCGCGTTTCGTTCGCACGATATTTGGAGGTCAAACCTACGCACGGTCAAAACTGAAATCGGGTTGGTGTACCGCACTCTCATTAACAGGAATTGCATTAGGAAAACCACGAGGTATGAAGAAGAAAACATAGAAAGCATTGCGCAAAACATTTGGAGAAGTATGTCAATTATTTTTGAAAAAAAAATAATCCACGATTCTTCGAAGGGTATTTTTTCAAAATAACTTGGAAAATATTCATAGAATTTGTGATTAAATTGTTCAGTCAAACATAATGTGGTATTAGGAGGATAATATGCTAAAATTATTTGCGGCTGGAACGAAATTATATGGTATAGCAATAGATAGAAAAACTAGGAAGATAATAAGCTGGTGGAACGAGGAAGCTAATATAATTAAAAAAAAATCGATGGAAAGCACCTAAAAGGAAAAATTGATAAATCGTACGAAGCTTATAGAATAACTAGGAAAATTGTTGAAGAAAAGATTATGAAAGCTAAAACAAAGGAATGGGAGATTTCGAGTCCAAAATGGTAAAAGATAGCAAGAATAACCAGAAGCTGCCCTACAGCACTTTAAGAAGAAGCAGAACCGAATGGTGTTAAATAGTGACAAAGGGATAGGAAAGAGTAAGGGTCAAATGGAAGAAATATTTCCAGAAAGTACTAAAAACTGTTGACCTAGACGATAACGAAATAGAAATAAAAATGCGAAATGGGGCCACACTTTCAGGCAGGAGACGATAATATAGAACTAGATGACATAGAGAAACGTATAAGATATTTAAATAAAGGCAAAGCTCCAGGCACGGACACAGTTAGTTACTTAAGTATATTAGTAAAGAAGGGTAAATTATTGTACAAAATTATTCATTAAGCCAAAACAGTCCTGGATAATTGGAGAACCTTAATCGTTGTTTCAATTTATAAGAAAAGATCTGAAAACAGCTCACGAAATCGAATATTCACAACACAGACTGCAACAGCGATATATACATTAGCTTTATGGATTGAATAGGCAGAAAATACGACGTAGATAGTGGATTGACCGAAGCAATACTACACTTAAACAAAGAACCAAGAAATAGAAAAATTCCGAACCACACAAGGAATAAGTCACGGAGGAAATAATCAAAAACGCCAACATGATTAAATTAACAACAGAGTAATTGCAGTTACTGTTTCACAGAGTATATCTTTAAAGTTTCTGTAACAATTTCCGATGATTCTTTTCAAAATTAATGTTTATAATTTTTATGCCGATTACTAACTACCTTACCGAGATTCTTCATGAAATTCGTAGATGTGTTGTGTATTTAGTAAAAAGGTTGTTTATTTCGTAATTTACACATATGTAGGTCCACTTTTATTAGTATTATTTTATATATTTTTAATTTTATATATTTTAAATATTTTTTCGAATATTTCGATATATACCGCGGCAATAAAATAAGTTATTCTTTTTTTGGAGATTTCAAGCTTCGCGTGAATTATAGCTTTGATGGCGCCAAGACAAAAACTTTTAATGGAACAATTGAGTAACAAAAAATTCCATTTCTAAATGAAATTGACTAGAATAAGATTCTGTTTTAAAATTGTTCAAATTGATTTATCAGGTTGTTCGGACACCTTTTTCAAATTCTTTTAAAATACTTTTCTTATTTCTTTTAACAACATTATTAATTTCAGTTGAAAAGCATACATATATCTAATCCACCTTACTCCACAATTAACTCTCATATCGATTGCCCGAAAGTAAATCGTTCTGCAGCAGTCTGTTCTACATTTCATTCACTTTAAGAATAGAATGTTGCCTTTACTTTAAGAAGATCTAAAGAGATCTAAATGAATCTATTGTAATAGCATGTCCTTTTGTGTATTAAAATAGGTGGAAGCTTTTAATAAACCTTGGTGCTATTGCAGGATCTTTTTGCTTCAACTTAGTATCTGTAAGAAATGGCTTACTAAAACATTGGTGTTGCATGCATCTGATGGCAACACATAGAATGCGTTCTGCCGTCTTCAGCAGATTTGTTCCTAGTTTACATAAGAAAACTGGAAATTACGCACGACGAAAGAAGCTGTGTGTGGAAACGAAGTTTATTACTATACTTTTGTCAGTTGCCAATGTTAATGGAGGATACGATCGAAATATTCGGAAATATTAACATAAAAGGATATATTTGACGTAATTTGCATTTTTTTCATTTATTTTATTCGGAAGTATGTGTTATATGTGATTTATAATAAAATATAGAGTATATCCGAAATAAAATGGTTTCCATTTTTCTTTTGGTTGAATTAAATAAACCGTAGTGGACGTGAACGTATGCAGCAGTGAATGGATTATACTAAGATTGTTCGAACCTACACAATAAATAAGAAACGTGTTCAAGATGAATGGTTAAACTCTATTAACGAATCCTGGTACATGCATTTTCGATTGACAATTCAAAATTATGGTTGCTGCTGTCGCTTGTACGTTAGGTTAGTTCACAACTAATGCATGTAAATTCAATCTCTTCCATTAAACTGATTTAATACCGGTGGAAACGGTTTAGATGCACTTGATTGCGCACATAGGCGAATTTGCATTGACTAAACGTGACATACTTATTACAGCCGCCTCCAGTATCTTTCCAATTTAACGTTGATGAATTGGTGCTAAATTATAAGATGTCAAATTCCTTGATGTTGAAGAAAATGCGACGAGATCAAGTAAATACATACGTCTTTTAATAAATAATTTGGAAGGCGTCCATCCGAACTTACTTGGTGCTTTCAATTCTACAACCATTTCCTCTAATCAGATAGAAATATCAGATATATCAGATAGAAAATACAACGATATGGTGAAGGTTCTTATGGGCATATTTCTTTGTCAGTTGAACTACTTCGTACGCAGGTGCAGCTTTATTTCTTCAAATATATTAACAACGAAAAGAGTAATCTAATAAACCTCTAGTCGAACGATGTATCTGTAAGTCACTTTCGTATTTCAGCTTTCGTAGATGACAGGATGCATTGTAAAATTATTATAGATGGAGCTTTTAGATCGCGAACCAATTGATGTTCAAACCATTGCAATTAGTTTGTTCCATTTATTTCCCCATGATGCTCATTTGAGATGGTTACCATTACTTTTGCTTTGATGTTGCATTAGTTTCCCTTTTTCACGCGTTGGTTGCTTGTGGGCACTCGTGTTGTTAGTTGCGTATAGTTGAATATAGTCGTTATCATGGTTTAGTTAGTAAGCAGTGAAATTTGTGTAGTATCATTATTAGAGAGGACAAAGGCGGTTGAAATCACTACTTTTTTGCAGAGACTACACAGACTCGTGTTTTGTCGAGTCTCGGGAACACCAGTAGGCAACTTATTCTCATGAAGCGAAAAGATACGAATCTATTCTAGTCGCTGCAAAAAGGTATAATTCCTCCTGCCTTTGTTATCTGCAATCATTATACTTTATTTTATATGAACCTGTTGGTACTATATATACAGTATATCTCCCGGTATACGGTATATAAAAATACCACTGACAGCAGATGACAAATCTAATAAGTTGGTAGAACTACAAATTAAATCTTCGCTAATTTGAATATTATTTACGCTATAGTGTTGACTTTACAACAAAGAGTTTATCTAATTTAACATTACGGAGCTGGGGGAAGACTGCTACCGAGTTGTTATCAAAAAATTCAAATTACCATTTCAAATTCCGGTGAAAAAAACTTGGTGACCAAACACCTTAAAACAGGCTCGGTTTTAAACAACAACAAGTCAAAGAAGTTGTTCAATGAAGACGATGCTGCTTCAGTTCTTGCCGCTCATTTCGCAAGAGAAGCTAAAGATTGACTTTAAGAACGAGGGCTTTACAAACTGGGATAAGTAAATCTCATTTACAAAGAATCTTCAAGGAGAACAAGATTTAACCATTTAAACCGCAATTTAGACAATCTTTTGAAAATGGTGATGAAGCCAAACATCTGTATTTTTGTTTGGAAATGACCTACAGAGTTTTAGAAGATTCAAATTTTCATTAACGAATTATGTTCTCCGATGAATCAACCTTTTCAACTAACCGAGTCGTTTCATCTCAACATTGCCGGTACTTTAGTGAGACGAATCCAAACTTTAGAATTTCTTGTCGCAGACTATATTTTTAAAAACGTAAAAGTTGTGAAGTTTCGTATTGTGACATTATTGGCCCATATTTTTTTGATCAAAATTTAAACTGTAATTCATAACTGGAAATGTTGGAAAATTTTTTAGCCGATAAACTGGATGAATTGCCATTAAACTACCGAATGGAAATGTTTTCTCAGCACGGTGGTTGCCCTGCTCATTATGCCGGCATTGTTCGCCAGTGGCTAAATACAGAGTTCTATGATCCGTGGAGTCATTTAAAACGAATTGTGTACAGCGAGCCACTAGACAATGATGTAGAGCCATTAAAAAAATGCAAAATGCAATCTAGTCCTTATCAATTTTAGAAATAAGATGCAGTTTCAATGAATTTAGAGCTCGCATTGAAATCTGTGCAAAAACAGGAGGAGCATTATTTAAATAGAAAACTAATACTTTAGCTTTTTGAGAACTTTATTTCATTTCTACCATTTGTTAAATTTATTAAATAAAACTTGAGCCCAATTCAAATATTTTCTATCAATAATATAACCATTCGAGTTAAATAAAAAATAATTTGTGTTTTGGGGGTTTGAAAACGAGCAGGGCGAATCAACAAGAGTGACATTTTCTGAGAAATCGGAAATAAGAAATTTTTTTCTCTTTAGAAAAAGAACTTAATACAATATTTCAACGTTTATTACCCTTCAAAGCTCATGCGACAATTCCAATTTGGAAGATTCATGCTTGGTCAGTGAAGGCACATTGGTAAATGCCAGACTTATTGGTACGAATACATTCCGATAAAAAGTTTACAAGTGGTAATTTGATCAGCATTCTCTGTGAGTATCGTTTTTATAATAAATAAACTCAATAAAGTGATGTGTGATCATCCATTAAAGCATTGCCCTGAACTTACTATTCCTGCAAATGCAATGAAGGCCTATTACCACGACGCCTTGCTTTGGACTTTGTAAACACAAGATGTAATTTGCTCCTCGCATCTCTTACAAAATGTTTTCCTTCATAATAACCTATTAAACCTTTTTAAGCACGATTCGAAAGGAGTCAAAAATAATAAAACACACGTTATTAATAACCTAAAGGGCAGATATTGTATGATGTAGTACGAATAAAACACAGTTTTGAGTGTAACGAGCACAATTTTAAAATTGCTTTTAATACCTTCTTGTATTTAACCTTGCGCTTCTAAGTAACCTTTGTTGCCCTACACTATTTCTATCAATGGCTATATTTTGAAATTACCGACTTAGACTCTTGGGTAGTTTACCGTTTATATGCAGTCAAAATTTAATATTTTTTTTTAGAGAAAAAGCTAAGGATGGGGATACAACTTGCCCTATATCCCATTCCCTATTAAAATATGTATCATTCGATCTCACTTTGAAGTTCGAGCAGGAAATAAAGTTAAAAAAACGAAGCTTATTACTGCAGTCGAAGCCCGACGTTGTGGTTCTCGAAACCTATCCAATATCAATATGTGCATAGATCACGTCAAAAAGCACGAGCGCAGCTCGACGGGAACTCAAAAAGTTTTAATAAAACGTCAATTTGGTAAGTTCTTATTAGTATTTATGTCGACTGCAGAGCGACGACGAGTTTCAGGTAACTGTCAAAACCTTATCCAATATTTTAACGTGAAACAATATTTACGCTAGAGGTAAGCTGGCATACTTACTGCACAGTATAATGGTTCTGTTTCCTCTGTCGTCCGACGTGAGGGAGCAATTCTTCTGGAGGATGTTTTCGGTGTCGTTGAGTAGCTGTATGTCATAGTTGTTTACCTCTGGAGAATCAAGGTCGTAGAATATTTGATGAGTGTGAGGAAACAGCAATGACTGCCCCTGTGAACAATAAAGTAAACATAGAGAAAGGAAGGAAAGAAAAACATCGTTGAGAGAATGGAATAACGAAAAACAAGGGAATAATTCTAATATTAAACAACTTAAACCTAATAAATCTGCTTAGTTCAAATACGGGGTATTAAAAGTAACATTTCATTTGACAGAACTGTTAAATAACTCTGAAGGAAAAATAGAAAGTAAATGTTAAAATAGGAGCTGTTTCAAATGACTATAGATGCAATATATAGAGTGTTTCAACTTTTTAAACATGTATAAATAGCACAAATTAAAATTTTCCGGTAACATTTTAGACACAATCTTTCTAAAATATTCTTTTCGTGGGTGATCGTTGTGTGTTGTGTATTGGTATCAAAAATATCAGAAAATTTCAAAAGTATGAAGTTCAAATAAAACAGGTGAGAATCAAAAGGATTTTTAGTATTTATCTAATGGAATAAATATATAGTTGTCCTTTTTGAAAAAAAAAAACAAGTTTCAACTATTTGAAGATACTACGATTAATATAATCTTCCTAAACACTCTGTATGATAGAAATAAAGAGCTATTACCATAGCGACGGTAAATAATTTTTGTAAAATAGTGGCAATAAACGAGATTACTACATTTATTTAATACATATGCGTATATGCAGATTATTACATTTTTGACAAAAAAGCAATTTGATTCTTTGAAATGGGAATATTTCTAATATTTCACCCCGAAGGAGTAGACGCAGAACTTTGGAATTACGTAGAATGAGTTAGTGCATGGAGACAAACAAAGGATTAAATTTTGACAGCCATCTGTTACTGCTGATAGAAGTTATCCGCCTTGCGTGTTGTTGAATAGTATTTTTCGGAGTAGTTCGCCGTTTGTTTGTGATTATTGTTATTGCATTAGTAAAGTTAGTGCTTCAAAAATGCCACGAGTTCGAAGACGTTTTTTCGAAGGCAAATTTTCGCCATCTAAGCCATTTGAAAGAAGATGAATTATCGGCATGGATGAGGCTAGTTCAACTAGTCGTAGAGGCAGTGGACGTCCTAGAGTAACAGCAGCAGGCGAAGATCGACTGTTAAGGCGAAGTGCAATACAGGGCCTAGTAGAACCAACGCCAGCTGTTGCAATCAATTGGCTACGAGCAATTGCTCGTAGAATGTCTATGACTACGATTTATCGTCGAATACGCACATTTGAGTTACGTTCGTATCGTTCTTATTTTCATCTTCTTATGACTCAACAACATAAAGATGACAGACTGCAGTGGAGACAATACCGACAACATTGGGAACATGAACGAGAAATCGTCATGTTCCCATCGTCTTCAGCGACGAATCCCGATTTTGCTTATGGAATTCTGACGGACGTTTACGGATCAGACGACCTAGAGGTCAGAGGCAAAATTTACAGTTTGTTCAGCGTCCTTTGACATTCATTCAAGGCACTCTAAACGCTCGTCGTTGCATTGATACCATTCTGGAGCCCGTGTTTATGCCATTCCTCCAAGACCTTCCAGAGCCCGTCTTCCAACGCGATAACGCCCGGCCTCATATTGCTCACGTAACGTGAGAGTTCTTCGCACAAAACCATGTTCTAATTGCCTTAACCGGCAAGATCCTCGAACTTAAACCCCATTGAACATATCTGGGATATGATATACAGAAAATTGCGTCCTTCCTTCCAACACTTCAGAGGAATTACGTCAACAGCTACAAGTAGCTTGGAATGAGCTGCCCCAAGAGGCAATCGACCATCTGATTTCCAGCATGCCACGAAGGGTTACTGAATGCATAGGAGTACGCGGAGATGCAACACATTATTAAATATATTGTCAATAAATATTGTCATTTGTTTTTGAAAATTTGATCATTTGTTTGCCTCTATGCACTAACTATTTCTGCGTAAATGCAGTGCATTTACCATTTCATTTGCAACAATAATAGCCAGCTAGTCTTTTCAACAGATATGTTAATTTTAGTTTGGTGGCGGTTCAACGAGGTGTAGAAGCTTTTCAGCATGTCATAATCTCAGGTACCTTCTCGTATGTAAGTTTTATGTGTAATATGGCTTTGTCACTGTCACTCCATCGCTGTAAAAGGTGAAGCGCAGTTAGTTACATATCAATTGCGAATGGCGACTCGGGAGTGTGCAGGACCTACTAAGAAAATTGTTTTTTTTTTCTTTTGTGCCACTTTTACCCGGAAGGAGCGATCGCGAAAGCAGCTGCCGGTAATGTTGGCCATATTGCTATTTATATTTAATCGAATCATTTATGTGGATGGGGCCCAATGCCAGACTGCATTAGACGCGCGAATGAGTTCCATACACACTGCTTGGACCAACTTTAGTTCTGAATGACGCTTTTGGCAGTCTTGGTGGTATCCCCTCTGAATTTCATCTAACTTTCTAACTCGTCGCGGAGGTGAAGGAGAATCAGCTTCTCGACAATGTTAGACGTGCGTAACAGCAGACTTATGAGTCTGTGACCTGCGACCTGTTTGGAGTCTTTGCCAATCTTCTTGAAGACACCACATCAGCTTACTTCTTACTACTAACTGCTACTACTAGCTACTTACAACATAGAAACAGCGTTGGTGATACTCATCAGTCGGGAAATCTCAGGTACCATGCTCTCAGCCTTCCTCTTAATAATACAAACGATTTCGCAAGCGCTTGTCTGCGACAAAGGATCCTGCTCGATCGACTCAACCGACTCGGCGAAAATGCTTGCCAGATGCCTCGCGTATTCTCTTAACTTGTTTCTCACGAAGTAAACTGTGCGCTGGTTACCTACAACAGGACTTTGAAGTGCAGACACTAACTTTAGGCACAATACACGGCTCACGCTTTCCAGCCGTTTCACCGACCTATACAGCCAGAGCTTCCATCGCAGCAGGTTTCTCTCTTTTTCTCTTTCACTGCCTCATGAGTATGTCTTCAGCCAACGATAATTCCAGAAAAACATTTTTTGCGTATTTAATTTTCATATTTCTTCATTCGTTGAATACAGAATTCGTTTGCATGGTAATTTTCTAAATTGAATATTACTTTTAAATTTAGGGGTTCACTTAGCTCTTTTTCTATAGTTAAGCCGTGCAAACTCAAATTTTTCGAAACGTATACCTCTTTGAAAGCGATGCTATTTATTTACTAATATTTCTTTAAAAAGGATCGATAATTTTTACACGATCAATATAATTACTGGCACAATAGGTCTATAAGGCTACAAAGAAACTAAAACTTGTATAATACAAATTAAAGCAGGTCCGTCCACGTTTATAAATTAAAACATAAAGATATTCGGTAGCAAATATGTTTATTAACAGTCATTCCTACTTCCCTAATACTATAATTCACATTTTCCAATTTTCAATTGATTATTGAGGCTGGATGAAAACTGTCATATACCCGTCGTATTATGTTCCATTGTATTATGCTATTTGGTCATATCACTCGCATTATTCCCATATCATATTATTTATTGCGTTATTCAGTTGTTTGTCCATTATTCATATCTATTACTTGTGTACATATGGTTAATTAGAGACATATTGTCTACAGACAGAATCGATTTGCTTAAATAACAATTCATCGCTTCCGTAAATATGTACCATTCACTTCCGAAAATTAGACAGATTTGGCGACGAATATTTACAGAATCCATTGTCTTGTTTTTGTATCCCAATTAGTAAATTTCCACCATAACTGAATAAAAGTTCAAATCAGAAGCAGAAGATGTTTAATTTTTGATAATGAGGACAATATATACTCAAAGAGAAACGGATCTAGACATTAGTGACCCAAGAAAACTCATCACGAACTACATTTAACCCACCAAGCAGCCAGAGAGGTATTTTTCATAAATGTGTAAGTGTAGGAAAAAAGTTTTTTTGCTCAGCATACAACAAAACTTTTTTACAACAATTGCTCTTTTCACTCTGTTTCACGCAAAGCTTATGTAAGCTGGTAGCTGATAGGAAGAAGACTAATTTAGTAAATTTCATCATTGTTACAAAATAACTTTTATACGCTCGCGGCGATGTCGACAACTATACGTACGTCATCAAAGGAAATGACTGTCTGGCTCTCCATTGTTAATTTACAACGGCTGTGTTGGTTGATACACCCTACGCAAATATTTGATGCTTTTATAAAATTAGAGTGCTACCAAACTTGCCCTACATCGTAATGTAAGCGGGCCAGTCAAAACTTTACGCGCAAATACAACTCACGCGTACTTCTGCAAATATGAATATCCCGATTATAATTTTTAAAATGGAGGTTGAGACCAGGAATTCTAGGGGGTTATTCTATGCAAACAGGAAATATTGTGTTGTGCTCTTTGAATAGTCATTACATTGATTAATTTTGCAATATTCAAAATTACGTACATGCACTTCCTTTAGTACGAAATTGGCACTGCCGCAATGATGAGAGAACTTTATTTGGTTTGGTGGTTTCCTACCAACATATCACTCCCGTATAACTAGACATGAAGTGCTTCGCTGCTTATCGGAAATGTAAGATAAACAGAAAACATGAAGATGTTAATGGCAACGTGTTTGTTTTACATCGCGCAATTCATTGTTCATTGTTTACGTTTGAGTGCCTGGATTCCGTATTCTTCTCTATAAAGGTTCAATATGTTTTAATAGATTTTCTACAATCATATTGGCGCGCGTCTAACGAATTATGCCGGGTGAATGCGAATATTGAAACGATCTCTTTTTGTAGTTACTATATCTTTTTGCAAAAGAAATTTTAAGCAAGAGTTGTGCGATTTTTTTTTGTCAATATAACTGACACAAAAGATCTTATTTTCGTTCAACAGTGTGTTAGCTATAACGTAACTGATCTTTTTTTAATAAGAATGCTTACTTTTTACAATTGTTCGATAGAATATAAAGCTTTTTTTATGGTATAGCCACATGTAACACCATTATTTCATAAAAACGTCCTTTAAAACCTAAAACTAGCATATCAACTTGGTTAAAAAACAACGGTATGTATTCTAAGACAAGTAATTACTAATAAGATCGCTGGTAGGCTAAGTAAAGAGATACGTTCACATTAAATCTCTGCATAGATCTACAAAGCTCGGTAGAGGTTTTACTTATTTAGGGAGAATTTCGTCTGCTATCTTAGGCATTCGGTTTTGTGTCGTAATTCCTTATACACTTTAGACTGAACACAAGCAACATTCTAATGCGTTAAACCTGGAGATTGTCAAGGCGATTCCATGCGTGAAAAGTGAAAGTAATGTTCTACAATCTAGTAGGGATTTTCTGATACCCAATATCTGCAGCTGGACATTAATTGCCGTGTAAAATTATCTTTGGGTAAATTCGAGGATATTGGAAGGAACAATTACAACTTAATAGACAACGGTAAATATTACGGTCATAGAGCAATATTCGTTGTAATGAGAGAGAATTCGTTTTCTCCGCAGTAGGTAATCTATTACGAGCATAGAACCGCATTAGTTGTAATGGAAGGTGAGCCCGTAATAAGTAATTTATTACGGTGATAGAATCGTATTTAGCGTACAAAGTGTAAACAGGGACGGCTGCCCGCACTATGGGCAGGGGCTGCAGAACATCGTCTCGATTCCCTCGTGCATTTCCGTTGCATACCTCATGCACTATGCTTGACAAAAAAATAAACATGGAAATTGAAACGTTGTTCTTGTTCTCCTAATTACGTTACTACCGCCTACCATAAAATCATCCCTAGCTTTCATTTGCTACCATCTTCACGGCGGACTCTTTCATTTCATTGTTAAATGTTTGAGAACATTAAGGAATCACTAAATTTTTGTTTAATGTTGAATGAAAATGTTTACACTTTCCTCTATTCGTACAAGATGTTAGATGAGTTAAAAGAATTTATTTTAGAACAAATACACACTATAATTAGCTAAAATTAAATACGCAATAGACAAGGTTATTGAAGTTGTTTGGTTTCATATTGTATACCAAGTATGGGCAACCTATGACATGTTGTGGGCTAAACCTTAATGTGCAAATACGTTCGCGGGCCTCGCTTAAAAGTAGTGCATTTTGAAGTAGTGTTCATAATTTTTAGTGATAGATATCAGACATGAAATAATACGACAACGTCATTATAATGCAATTTATTAAAATAAGAAAATGAAATGAAAAAAATGGGTACAACATTATAATTAAATCGTAAAATTTTGAATTATTAAAAACTACGAAAGCTAAATAGCGAAACGAAATCAATGAGACACATAAGCTTCAATTTGAGAAACTAATCCATCGATATTTGGATTAATTCCACTGATACAAAGACGTAAAGAATTTTCCAAATTACTGTCAGTCAGCCTTCTACGATGTTTTGATTTATTAGCTTTCATCACTGAAAAGAACATCTATAAGTACTACTAAACGCACAAATCAATCTTCTTGTGAATTTTCTATTCTCCAGAAAATGGTCTTCTTCAAGGTATTTTTTTTTGTAAAAATAGCACAGCTCCACGTCTTCAAATTTAGATTTTAGGAATGAATTTTCTTGAAGCTCGATCAACTCCATTTGCAAGTGTATTGGAGCATTTTACGCATTACTTTTTGCTGGAGTAACAAACAAATTGAAATTGTCTTGCATGTTTTTAAAATCGCTAAATCTGTTCAAAAATCGCTCCGTCAGTAACTTGAGTTCTTCAGCATATTGAGCATAAGTAGTATTTTCACACGCAGAGGGCGTAGTGAAATGATAACTGTTACCAGACAGCATCTGTACCTCCCACAAGCGGATTTTGTGCTGAAACGTTTTCAAGCGGCTGTACAAATCATTTACTAACTGTCCTTGTTGTTTCAAAATTAAATCATTCAAGTGGCCTGTAAGATTGATCAGAAATGCTAAGTCACATATCCATTTTGGGTCACTCAATTCAGATAGTGGTTTATCTTTTATTTGCATAAAATCTGCTATCTCATTTCTAAGCTCATAAAACCGTTTCAGCATTTTCCCTTTGCTTAGCCCTCTGACTTCACAATAATATGTTAGGTCCTCATATTCGGCGGATATTTCAAACGCCTTGAACTGGTTAAGCCCTCGGAATCGAATAAAATTGATGGTTTTTACTATCATATTCATAACATTCTGGAGTCGAATGGACTAAGAACACAAGTTCTGTTGGTGGACAATGCAATGAAGGACTATCAAATCACCTCTTTGCACATTTAATTCACTTGCTTTTTCATACAAAATTCCGATGAAACCTTTACGTAAGCCGACCATAGAAGGTGCACCATCTGCGCATGCACCTAACTAATTTTGACTATCGCAAGCCGAAACTTGTGAATATCTTTTGAACTTCATCAAATATGTCCTCTCCTGTAGTGGTTTCTTTTAGCAGCTGTAAATCAAGCAATTTCTCAGGAACAGTGAACTCTTTATCAACACCTCGAATAAATATAGCCAGTTGAGCTGTGTCTGACAAATCGGTGCTCTTGTATAATGCTATGGAAAATGATTCAAAATCAGCCAGACAGTCAGCCAAAGATGTTTTTATATCATTAGCCATGATTTCTGTACGTCGGGCACAGTTCGTACAGTTCGTCTTGACAAATTAATTTTTTCAAATTCATTTTTCTTTTCGTGACCTTCGTACCTTGATAAATTCTCCTTCAGCAAATGATTTTAATGATTTTGCGAATTTTGAACTATAAAAGTTTCACAACATTATGAAGTCGTGTTCTTTTGTGTTTTTCCAAATTTGCGGATTCTTCTGCTTCTGGATTTTTTTTATTTGTTTTGTCAGTATGAGTAAGTAGTGTAATATTCTTTTTAATTGGCTTTTTCAAAATGTCTCGCAGGCCGGATTAAATTTTACAGCGGGCCGGTTGTTGCCCGCATATGTTGTATACCATACAAGTTGCTTTCTTTTGGACTAGTTATAGCTGAGGGGGCAGCAAGTATGTATCTGGACGAAAATGAAATATTCAAGGGATCATCTGTGTGCGCATTTTGTCCTTTTGCTAAAATCCAAAAGTCATCGAAATGTCAGGGTCAGCTTTCATCTCAGAATACGAGACCGTTATCCTGGAATATTCTTTCGTAAGATAAAAATATCAACAGTGAACAAAAATATACAAATTTCGTAACTCAGCCAATGACATTTGCTCTTCAACCTTTACCCATGCCACGTTTAATTCTTGAGTAATTAGTATTTTATTCTTGACGCAACTTCTTGTTTTCTTAATTTTTTAAATATTTTCTATATTTAATCAATATTTTGACTAAGAGAAATATTTTTCAAAAGAAGCAAACTGTTTGTGAAGAATATTGGTTTCTGCTTTCCCGTATCCCTTTCATTTCATGCTAATGACTTAAATGCTTACTGTTTAAAAACAGTATGTCTAATGCTACTTATTCCATTCAAAGCATAGTGCGCGTAGGAGATTAGGGGCATCTTGTTGGAACAAAAATATCAATTTCACACTCTCTAGTCGAATTCCGAAATTTACAATTCGCCGACGGCCGTTGCTGCAACATTTTTTCGAAGGATACGACACGAAAAAGTACTCTTTATTTGGATCGCGCCTGGGGAATTGATTTGCCGCCAATTGATTGAGTCAACCAAACAAGGGCCTGATTTGGCTCCAATTGGATTACTATCCGAAAACGCCGTGGCGTGGAAATGTTAAATAAATTTTCAGGTTTTCGAAAAAGAAAGGTTTAATCAGCCATGGAATTGAAAGCACGCAAATAAATTACAATTTCAACTGACGAAAGGTGGAAATTACTGTATATGTACAGTTAACAGCGTTCATTTGAGTTGGGAATATTTCTATTCCAGCGTAAGAATTATTTGAATATGATTTGCGAAAATTTGCAAAAGTTGTATCTGTTCCTCCCCTAAAGTAGTTTTAAAGTTGTAATAGTTTTTTTTAACCTTTACATTAAACAACGCAAAAACTTGCGGCTGACGTCCGTTTGGATATTTACATATTTAATTTGTGCCCTGAAAACAATTTAACTTTCTTCTACCCCGAAACGCAGGTTCGAAAGTTTGACGTGAAATAAATTCTGGAAAGCTTTAAATAGAACCTAGATGTTAACCTTTTTGGCATAATTACTGTACGCTTCTTTCCATCACGTTATGGCATGTTTCACTTTTCATTTTAGAGTTAATAGAAATAATTACCTTTGAAATGAGAATGTCTGCTATCTACAATAAATTTAATTCGTGGTCTTTTTAATCATTGGAATTGTGTTGTGCAAGAACTTTAATTGATACGTCTAGAGTTGGTCTCTAGATCTCCTTAATTTCTTTTGTCCCCTTCCAAAACATTTGATTCAAAAACCATTCAAAAAAGCAGTGAAAAGATAATTAAACTGGTTCGGGTACCTTATCAATAGGATTGAACAAAAAAAGTACTGCCAAACAGAACATCTCAGTTCTTGACGGCATAAGAGACCTGGATAGGTACGTAAATAAGTATGAGGTACACTATAATTTGTTCTTGTTTATATAGACCAGTGTGTCCTCAATCGCAATCGACGGCGGATACGAATTAAATTTGAATATCATGTTGCTAATACCTTTAATAAGAGGACAACTTTTCCACTACGATTGTCGCTCGCAATCCATATAATAATTACCACTTTACATAATGCACGTGGGACCCTTTTTATTTATTAGTTTTATGCAAACTCCACCTATTTTGGGTGTAATTACTTAATTAAATTAGAGGTTACAAAAAACGAAGCAAAATACCAGCTGCTTTCATTTTGGCAACACCCTCTACGACATAATGCAAGCGAATTGAAGCTGCTTTGGCTAAAAACCAACAAGAATGTAAAATCGAAGATCTAAGCTGAAAATTTGTTCAAATTAGTAATTGCATGATTAAAAATTTGGAATAAACTGCCTACTGCTAATATTATATTATAATGTAACTTACGTGCTTGGAATTTTTGAATGCGTAGAAGCTTGAAGCTTTATATTAAAGTAACTAGAATATTCTTCCAAGAAAATACGAATTTGCTGGAATCAAAACGAGATCTTTACGTTTTGCTGTCCAGGATTCATAGAGAAGTTAGCAAAAGATTGTTTTGTTAAAAGTGCACAGAAATGTTAAAATGGGGAGAAAAACAATTAGTTTTCAACACTAACACTTGTTAGAGGTTGCCGTAACATATAGGCCGATAGATAAATGATAGGCGAAGGTCAAGAATGTTTCATTTACTCGTCTTATGGTAACCAAACACCAATACAGTCGGGTGTACAGTAAATATAGGAGTTGCGTTAGAGATATACGGTGGATACAAAAAGAAATTAGACCTATTTAAACAAAAGAAGGTTCCTGTGTTTGAATTCAACAAAGTTCGATAATCAAATCGAACACCCTGCATATTTCAGAAGCCTTTTAATACCACCTACCAAAATGTCTGTCACATACAACGCTAAGATGTAGAACTTATTGAGAATTTCGATGAGGACTGGCCGAACAATTATAATTGATAAAATTACATCTAGATATGACCAATTTTACGCTGAGTTTTGTTGTACTTAGATTTTTACATTAATTTAGAAGTTATGGAAACAGCGAATGAATGCAAAAGAATTCTTTTTTCCCATTAGCTTCATTGGCTAGATTTACATTATCCAATGGTAATGGATTAAAAAGAAAAATGTTTTTTTGGAAATCAACTTCTAAAGAGATCTTTGTTTTCGATAGGTGACAATCAAACAAACAATACAATAGACATGTTAAACTCATGCTACGTTGGTTTGCTATTAGATAAAGAAGCTGAAAATGTAATAAAGTTCAGGGTGTTCTACTTCAAATAAGACATTCGCTTTCGTTTATCCAGGAAGATATCCAGGAAGATTTGTACACGATTATGTTATCCGAAATCTTGATCTTCTGCTATTTAAACAATTTTATGCTAGAACATTGCGGCATTCACAGATGAAAGTAAGGAATGAATAACATAACTATCTGATTGTGAGTGTAAATTTTGAATCTGTATTTACACTAATAGGATGCATTTCGTTGTACACCTTGTAGGAAATTTGATAGAAAATAGAAACCAAAGAATACCGGTGAACATCTCATGTTACAGGAAACCTTAGGTTCAGCAACAAGTTAGCCTTCTGTAAACTGATAAATGGATGTACATCATGTATAAGGTTCGTTTTCTATACAGTAGTAAGAGAGTACATCTCCAACAAGCAAAATTAAAATAGAAGAATTCTGCATTGTCCCAAATAAGGTGTTCATACGTGCAGTAGCTTCTTGCAAAATTAAACTTTCTTTCTTTATTTGGCTTTCCAGGTCTGGAGATAAGATAATAATCATTTTCTTAAAGTTTGTTAAATTCCTGCATTTCATCGTTCCACTTTTAGACTCTATCAAGCACCTAATGTTGGACAACAAAAATTTTCAGTTCTACATTTGCAAAAACAGTTCTGATTTATTTTAAAATTGGTTAAATTAAAAAAAAAATAGTGTCGCGCTTCACCAAAAAATGCAGGCAGAGTCATGTTAGAATATAAATGAACCTGTTCAGGAAATTGTCGAGATGCTGTTGTAACTTCTACCATGTACCTGCCTATGTTAACTACATGCTTGCTCAGCTGGTCAAATTTTTGTATTATATTTGACTCTAATAACAATTCATCCGCTATCGCTAAATATGAATTAACAGAAACACCGTACATCGTACAAACAGCCGTTAAAATACGCCTACATATTTTAACGGCTACAAAGCCACGGAACTAAGCAGCCCAGAATATAAGTTAATAATTCTTGTTTTGTCTCGGCAGAACACTTGACTAATATAATTTTTTGTTTTGAGAATGAAATCAGTCAAATATATATTTGTTAACGTCACTATATAATTTCTGTAAATGCACTAAAATGCCAACTCAGCCCAGGAATGCAATTTACTTGTACGTATTCGTGTGTATTGTTATGTGTAACAGCCGGGCATAGTCGAGACAATTTGATAGCATCACATTGTACATGCACAATATAACATCAAAATTAATTCTCAAGCGAATACACAAATGATATTTATGCAAAGGCTTGTGAGCAACAAAATTTAACGACTTTTATCGATTTTTTACCGTAATTTATCATCTGCATTATATAATATATGAAATGGGACGCACATACCGGGGTAACGAAATGCTTCTCCAAATGAAC
This sequence comes from Oryctes rhinoceros, assembly GCA_020654165.1. Taxonomy (NCBI): domain Eukaryota; kingdom Metazoa; phylum Arthropoda; class Insecta; order Coleoptera; family Scarabaeidae; genus Oryctes; species Oryctes rhinoceros. The sequence continues at coordinate 10,355,631 of JAIOKQ010000399.1, read as the reverse complement.
TACCACTGGGCCGTTTTCGCCTGTGTACGGCGCTGTATCGTCCTCGTCCAGAACATTAACGGTGATATTCTTCGAAACGGTGCGTTCCGTTCCTTTCGCGTTGATTACGTTACAGTCGACGCCCACTTGGATATTTTGACCGGTCCCGTATGGTATTTGATCCTGATGCGGATCCAACGCAACGTCCCTGTTCAGCGGCTTGACGATCTGGAGCCCCCAGGTTTTACCCCATGGAACGAGGGTGAAGTGGCTGTCACCTGAAACGAAACCAGCGAAACGTATTATTCGGTATTGTTGTTGAAAGGTCTGCTCCGACAGGGGATAATAATAGAATTGATGATGATGTAATAGGCTACGCTTTTTGCAATAAATGCGACGACTTAGAGATACGTGTATACGCATGGGTCACCTGTTCCGTTTTCCATTACGGTTAACGGGAATCACGTTCAATATTTTGGAAATGGGCGAAACGTGTAAATATTCCTTGAAACAAAATCGTTGTTGTAGTATATATTATCATTATACCGTTCGTCTATATGAACAAACAAACATAAGAAATGAAGTGTTATCAACGACTAATCTAACCTATTAACTTCTTTTATAATAGAGCTAAAAGAAACCTCGATTATCTTAGACTCCCATTAACCAACTGTTGTCGATAATATTTGTTAATTTTTAAATAGTGAAAACTTACAAAACAATTCCTTCTTAAAAATATTTATTATTTTCAAAATAAAATTATAGAGTTTATATTAAAAAAAATTAGAGTACACGTATTACCAGACTCAAATACCTAAAATGTCAAGGTTTGCCGTCTAACGTCACTGTAGATTGTCGTCGTTATGTATTTGCAACTTTGATATGTACCCGTTTCTTAGCGAATCAGGTCACTCGCTAAATAGTAGCGCCACGAAAACATCAGCCGGCACACTATAAAGTGTGAGTCGGAAGGAACGTACCAAAATCCAGGAGTGAATTTTGGAATTGTGAAATAATGTAAAAAAATGTTGTTATCCAATTTTTGTTTGTTTGAAGTTATAGGGCAATTAAGCAGATATATAGCATTCTTGTGAATTGTGTAAATTTTCGCTTTTCTCGATTTAATACGTCCTAAATAAAATAGAAATATTTGCTATAAGTCGGGTTTTCATTATTTATCATATACGGCGTATGTGATAAATCAATCCTTTCCAGGGACGAAATCGTTTCAATAACTTTGTACATTATTTCAGTAGAAAATACCACAGCGTTTACTCAGATTTAGAATATGCAAATATGACGTTTATACCATAAACGAGCGTAAAATGTTTAGCAATCAGCGATGGTGTTTTTTAACATTTACTAAAAGAACGATATGATTAAAAAGATGTTAATGTGATTGTAATTTCTCTAAAACATCAAAATAAATAAATAATAAAATAAAACGGGATAAGAATATACGAGATCGTTATTTCCCTGTATACAGTAGCTTGGTGCGTTCCTTCTGATTAATCCTGCATGCAAATTGGAGCGAATTTCACCCAAATTTTAACTAACGACCACAATGTGACCAATATTGAATATATCTAATTTGGGCCCGCTATTTACAACACAACATAAATACCAAATTAACTATCCGACGAATAAAATTATCGTCAGAATAAAGCAGAGAGGCATTTCCAAATAAATTTATTTCGCTGACAGTTATCGAACAGTTAAGTTAGAATATCACGTGCAAATTGATAAACTTAGGATATTGGTGAAAAATAGAGACATAATATCAGTTAAAATCATTGGTAGTGCTTATCATTGGTGTTGAAAGAATGAAAAAATAAATATAAACTATAATAACTTAGTTTCACTAAATAAACATTTAAAATAATAAATTTTCTGAAATACGACGACATAATAGAAAACAAAGCAGCGAATGTAATAATAATAAGCGGAAAACTGCTGTCTGCGAAAAAAATTAATTCACATAACAACGGCATTTTCCATTGGAAAGATTTAAGACGAAAGTTTAAGAAGAACTTAAGAAAAGTAGCAGAGTGGAAAATGATTCTATACTTAACAGGAGGAGATGTAAATTTTAAATTTACGGGCTACGAAGAAAAATTATTAAGTATAAATTAAATTAAATATAGCAAGACCACTATATGTATTAAAAGCCGTATATACTACTGTTACAAATAACATTGTCAGAATCAATAACAAGTAACATTGATTAATTACATGTATGAGTTTCTGGTTAGTATCGCTAGTGATACAGATGGTTGCAATGGTGAGCTCCGATCACGCATCGTTTGGTTCGATACTGTCAGCGTTGTGAAAGTGTTAACACCTTTCGCGGAACATTGGTATGTAACGTTTTCGCATGCTTACCTACTATTGCTATGCACCGACCCTTAACGAACATTCCCTGAAAATTGGCTCGCCCTTTTCTGCCAACCGTGAGGTCATATGTTTACAACGCTTATCAACCGACTGACTTGGTTCAACATCGACTTGTTTATGTTATTCAAGGGTTTACTGCCAAGGGTAACTTGATTATCATTTCCTCATTTTTGACCAACGCTTAACTGATGCTGCTGACTTATAGCCTATCGATACTCGACGTTAGAAAAGTATCAATAATTTTGTATGTCACAATGATATGCTACTAACTGTGGCTAAGCGCTAGGGATATTGCACCTATCGTACGACGTTGTACCAACTGAGGGCTAACTGCCATCCAGCCATCGGTGCTACTGGAGATATTTCACATACATAGGTATATAATCAAATAAGATTTCTTCGTGATTATATCCAGGTATAATAATTAGAAATAGGTACTTCCTAGTTTTTTACAGACGTTAAGGAGAGGAAAGGAAATTGGCATATCTAACGTTTTTGTAATAGCTTCTAGAAAATATAATGAGAAAGACATCGACACGACTTTCTTTGGTTCTAAAATGTCGATTTTTGCTACATCAAGAAGCTGTCGAGGCCTCCAAAAACCATAATTCGAAGATACAACCTTAATAGAGAAAATCGGAGAATTGATTTGAAAGTACGCAAAAACTTTGTTGGCGAATATTTTTAAGAAGAATGAAGCGATTTGGACCAAGAAACAAAAAGTATCGATGTTACTTTACATGATATTGGAGAAAAGTATTGATATAGAATCGGTGATAGCAATTCTATATGGTTAGCTTAATTACGTGATATGGACTTACCTTGAAGAATGAGGAAACTGATGAAGAGGTAGGTGAATAAATGTGCTATTGTACAAACAAAAATTACATACAAGAATAATGTAGACTTCGACAATTAGCGTCAGTTAAAATCAAATGTTTTTCGGGTTCGGGCCGTGTCATGGATAAACGAAAACTCGGCGTTTTGACCACAGTTATACAGGACTTATATTGGGGCTAGAGAAGAGAAAAGGAGGAAAAGGTGTACTAACTGTTTCCTCTCGCCCTTCTCTCTCCCGAAGAAGTCCCATTCGATTGTGGGGTAATTTTGGCTTAACCATGACACGGTTCAAACCCAAAGGGAAGTTTAGTTTCAATTTTAGCTACGTACAAATAATATTTCACTTTGAATAAATGAAGCATCTACTGAAAAAATTGTGCTTTATTTATTTAAAGTAAAATATTATTTTCGAATGTAAGTGTACTATTCATTGTAAATAGATATCGATATCAATCACCGATTTATAAATAGGGTCGATACTACGGTACTATTCCGGAGATAAGTATCCCGATAGCAAAGTTTCATCCTCAGTTCTGCTAAATATTCTTTGATATTTAGAAGTTGCATAAGCATAAATACACTTTATCAATAGAAGAAAAGTTGTCTACACAGTTAGCTCTATATCTGTGAACAAAATATCCTTATCATACCTTGGCAGAAACATATTGACTAATTTGTAGATGTGTGTATCTTTACTTTAAAACTTACTTTAAAACAAAGCTTAAAATTGCTTTAAAGCTTACTTTAAAACAATATTGTCTCTTGGATGCTTAACTCAATACAATAAACAGCAAACGTCTATTTATTTTATCAATGTAGTTCGTATTTTTGCGTGAATATTTCTGTTTAAAGATGTGGTGATTTCTGTGAAGAATTATTTTATATTCTTACATTAAAACGCTTGTTTTAGTGTTGTGTGATTACACTTTTACATCGACAATATACAATATTTCAGCAATGAAAGCCGTTTCGAATCGATTGGAACGTTTCAGATTATTTAAGGACCTTTATATTTATATAGCGCCGTCACATCTAAGGTTTTAATAAAAATATTTACAGTACGTATCTAAAATATTTACAAAACTTAATTACAAGGTACTATAATCACTTCATCAGATACAGTAGCTGGTTTTTCAGTTTATCTCAGCGTGAAAGGAAAATATAAACATTGAAGAAATTGTAGCTATCACGGATTATAAATTTATTTTGCGCTTCTATGTTCTCTTAAATAGTGTAGTGATAATATTTCACTTTAGAAAGCTTTTATGTCACAATAGAACGCTGACAGATGTTTCTAGAATTAAGCATTGAACAAATATTCTGAAATTAATAAATGCACTTTTATTATTTCAAGATTTTGTAGATATTGCTTTAATATACCAAAAACAACATAGCAACGTAATAGTTGAATCATCAACTTTAATTTGAAATATTTAGTACTGAAAACTTCATTCCAGATATAACCAAAACTAGGCAAACTAAATCGTATAGTTTAACGTTAAATCATGAATTATCTAGCTCTAGGTAAGGAAGTTTCTGTCAATCTTGTAGCTTTTAATTAACCTTTCAGCTTTATAGAACGAGCCACACGATCTTCCACAAGCCGCGCAAGGTTTTATGTCGCGATCTCGGTCGTTCTAGTCTCTTCTCTCGCTGACTTAGCCCTTAATTCAATTCATAAATGTTTATGCGAGCTGTATAAAGGTGCTTTTATTAAATTGCGCGTATAATAATATACTAAAACAGTACGAAATTGTATAAAATAAACTAACTTTAACATGCGGAAAACGCAGTAAAATTACCTGTCTTTATTAGAGTAGCTTTAGGTTGCGGTTTCAAATAATTTTCTATTCCAGTTTAAAGCGCACTTCAAATGCTTTTAAATGTGCTTTATGAGATATTATATGAATTTCGTTTAGGTCGAACTGAAAATTTATGTAACTACTTCCTGATAGTATATTTACTTGACTGAAGTTAGGTGAATTCTTGGAATATCAAATGCATATAGGTAGGTTTTACCCAAGCAAATTCCGTATTGTTTTCGCAACTTTGGTTCAGAATGCAAGCAAAATTTCGAGAATTTGCCCAGAATAAGGGCGAATGAAGGTCATATGACCACCGCTTGAAAAGATAAGGATACCTTTCTTTACTTTACGAAATAAGGTTTTCAAAAATAGCTCGTTAATCTAAAAATAAATTTAGAAGTGTATAACGATTAAATAACGAAAATTACGCTTAATATTTTGACTTATCTAAGTATCCTTTCACAACGAAGGATACCCAACCCGCACTTTTAGAATTTAATGAGATCTGGCTGGTTTGTAGACCTTCTGCGACCTTAATAGGATTGGTTTCGGTTCTTGTGCAGAAACCACTATACCAAATCCTGAACCGTCGAGTCTTTTACTATTAGGACAGACTTTAAATCTTTAGAGGAGTTTGTTCCTATAAGTATGTAAAGAGATTAGTAGTCCCTAAGAAAAACAATGGGTTTAAGTCAATGAGTGGATGTGTATAGCTTTCAGATATGGAAATCACTAATTAGAAAATTTTTCATTCATTCATATCAATGAAAATATATAAAAATATATGTGCGACTACTTAGAAAATAGATGATCTCATTTCAATCACATTCTTAAGTTTGCTTTTGGTGACAGCAATAACGATTTTTTCCTTCGTTGTCTTATTTGTAGTTTCGTTTTGTTATTACAATGCTTATATTCTCAATGCTTTCATCTAAACTATAATTACCATAAAGAATGACTTCGTAGCACGTACATCTTACAGCAAAATACTGATTTAAGTACGCTCGTAGTTAATGGATTTATATACAATAATGTTGAAACAGTATCTCATACAAGGGTCATATCTCACAGTTCTCTTATTCAGTATTTAAATAATATAGTCGAACGCTAGGCATGATCACTTCGCAGAGTTAATCATGTTGCCAAAACGAAAAAGTTTGCATATGAACAACGGATGCATATCCTTTTGCACATGCTGGCGGGAGGTGAGGGTCACGCCCAGTATGGGCCAATTTTCAGGAATTGGTCTCACTGACTTGGTAGAAACGGAAATCTGTACTTTACATAACTCTGTAAAGCCTACAAATCACTCAAGCATCACCAATTTCTGTAAGTACCTTTCCTCGTTAGCGAAGAATGGTCAAACTGGCAACGATAGAAGAGATTAAGCACAGCCATAGGAAAGATACAAGTTTTGAAAGTTCGCTGATTGTACACTTTTCACGCAACTACCTCTTGTACCACAAACACTAAAAGCTGTTATGTTCCTTTAAAGGTGATTTTTTCGAGTTCTGTTCCGATTAGCTTGAACATCAGATAGGTCAATCAGGTCAATCAATAGGCTCCGGTAAATCTTTTTGTTCCCAAATACTTGGCTAATTCTTAATGTGACTGGCAGGTTTCTTGCATTTTTCAGGATTGCGTCAGCATTCTATCATATTTCTTCATTATATTGATTCTTATTTTACGTTTTAGTTTGTTTTTGGAATTGTTGCAATTTCTATCTCATTTACTACTTCGCTGCCTGAAATACTTTTGCCGCTGATCGCAATCCGTTTAATATCCAATATCCTCTTGTAATTGTTTGGGAGTTTCTTTAGCATTTAAACTAAACGAAGGTTGAATCACATGCCCGAATACTGTGTCACTGGATCACTGAAATACATCACCAATATCCTTTATCGCAAACATTTCACTTAAGCTGTACGATCGTTTCGATAGCTAAGCTAGCGTCTTCAGTAGCAATACTGAACTTGGATCTATTTCACCTATATATCGTTGGTCCAAAGAATACTGGATCGATTCTTATCTCGGTTTGGGATCAAAATGATGGACCCACAGTTAATCTTTAACGGGCGGGTTTGTTGAAAATTAAATTCTTTTGCTCTTCATGGAGCCGTAACAATAATTGACCAAACCTCTTTACTCGAATGTAACTGTGGATAAGCGACTGCATTCGTAGCACTTACCTTGAACTAAGTTTTGTTATTCTGTACTGATTAATATTAATATTAACATTTATTTTAACAGTCCTGAACTCTCGTCAATAGTTGACTTGGAAGGATAATTATTTCCGGATGAAATCAATAGTTCTTGGAGGATAATCTTCGAAATTTTTGTTTGCTTCTCTATATCTACGTGTGGATTGTCTGTAATAACGGTGGAATAAAAAATGCTCTTAACTTACAAAATTCTATGTACAAATCAATCAACGCTACCGGTTTTGTGGGTTGAGAGCATTTTTTATTTAATCTCTTAACATAGACAACTCACACAGTGTCACCATACAGTTAAACCTGACTCTCCGCTTAGTGCCGCCACTCAACAGTGAATACTTCCTTTTAAAGGGTAGTTTATAATTTCCCAAATCTTTTACATGCTGAGTTATATAATAAACATCTTTAGACAACGAACCATTTCTAGAAAGATGCGTACTTCTAAATGAACCAGTTTATCGTGTATTTGATTTGATTGCAAATTCAGATTTTCAAATTAACAAAAATAATCGTAGAATTAGCACTAGACTCCATAAGTTTCAAAGAAGTGCTGTAAATCTTACGGTGCCACCAGATTTCTAATGACTTACCGAAGATTGCAAGTGTTCATTTCACTTAATTTTAGTGGAATATAAAAATAGTTTGGGTGGTTCAGTTAACTAAACAATGTGGTAAAATTCTATGTGTTATAAATAACACAAAAGTATCAGTATCCTCACCATGCAAGGTTAATACGGAGACAGCTGTTTCGAAGATATGTCGATCCTCATTTTCAACTAAAATGTCCGGCCTTCGGTTTTGAAAAGTTGGTTGTCAAATTTAAGACGTCGAGTAGATGCATAGAAAAATTCTATCGAGGCCATAACGTGTCACTGAGAAAGGAGTAAATGTTGTATGTAGAATCCCAAACAACTCTTGACCAATTTTTCACATAAAAGACATCAAATTAATTTTAAGAGTTAATAAATTAATAGTGTCTACCACGCAGTCGTTCGTTATTAAGAGGTTTCACTGTATACAGAAATTTTCTTTGAAATCCATATAGAATACTTTTACTGGTTACTCATCGATTACTTCCCAAATAGATGACTTGTGTATTGTTGTACTAGCGCCTCATAGGTACATACGTAAGGTGCATTTTGTGCATGCACGAGATAAAATTGCACTTGAAAGATAATATCTTTCCAGCATGTTCGCCCTTTCTGATTTTATTTCGGATATAGCAGGCGCTGCTCTTCGCCTACGTTCGGCTCGGTTTCAATTGGCGTTGCGTGTGGGTGAAATGGATACCACTTGACGTGAAAAATATTTGTTGTCTACTCTTGCTGAGTGTTAGGACTGCCGCTGCCGCTGATGCCGTTCGAGAGTTATTTATCAATACAGCGGGATGTTTTCCAACAAGGGATATTATTTAGGTCCCTAATAAAAATAGAGTTCACGTATTTTATTGAATTTATTATCTACCGGAAGAAAAATAAAACTACTCTGTGTAGACCGTTTTGTACAAGCCTTTTCGCTTCCTTAAAATTCCTTGAAAAATGTATAAACGACATCTAATGAATTCAAGCGTGTTTTGTTGAGGTCAATCTTATGTTCATTTTAGCTTGCGGTTCATGTTGAGAGAGTAATATTTGTTAAAAAGACCTTTATTAAAGCACTATAATTATTATTAAAAGATACTAATTAAACCTTTATTATTATCTTCTCCAGAACGTAAATTTTCGTCCTTGCAAACATTATTATTTATTACGCTATCGCTCCAGACACATTGATCATGTTATTACAGACGTGCATTCACTAGTTGCAAGCTAGTAATCAGATAGTGGTTCTGCGATATAGATGAACGACTAATGCAAAGTTGATAGTGGTAATTCAGTTTTTCACGTGTAAAATCGTGTAGGAAAATCCAAGTACCCATTGCGCACGTTATTGAAGTACTTTCAAAGATTTTCAAAAAAATCAGATATACGTACAGGTGCAGTAGGTAGCATTGCTACAATCTCCCACGGTTGATGAATTACATACAGCATTTCTCAAGTGCAATACACTTCACCACTTGTGTGTATTTCCGCTAGGGGGAAAATACCGGAAATATTTTAACGAAGTGAGTAAATGGAATGCTATCTTTCGTTCGTTGTACCGAAACAACGCTATATATGTGCAATCTCGGCCGAACTCAAACGAAGTTTTATGAAATAATAAAATCTTCTAAAATATGAAATACGCCGACTATATACGCCATGATGTATGTATACGTACACAATGCAGGTACATCGTCCTAAACGTTACAGTTCTGCTAATTATGCTTTTCCCATGCAGACACCTTTATTTATACGGCGGTATATTTGCATACAGGGCGTGAACGACGAGTCAAATCGATTTGTTTACGTAGAGGCCGCATAGAACGAGTAAAATACGTGCATTCATAAAACTTCATTGTATGCTGGCGAGACAACAATTCGGTATTTAAATAAGCTTCCTGCGGTAATCTTTCTTGCTAAATCTTGCGAAAATGATTTCTTAAATGAATCGTCTTAAGTAGGACAACTTCTAGTACACATTTATATGTAACTCACCGCCTACAAGCCATATATGATAAGAAAAGAGAAATACATTTGAAATTGCTTGCAGTAATACTAGCTATGCGTAAACAGCACAATGTAGAGGAGTGTCTGAGAAACACATAAATTAAAGCTGGTAGTCGTGTCGTAGCGGTTGTTGGCTGAGGAATACGAAAGCAGTTCTACAAATAAAAAGTAAAAAACTTTCCACACGGTCACCTAAGTTGGTGAGGAATTAACACTCCTTAACACTATTTGCGATGTTAAGGACCTCGCTGCATACTGAAATTTGATCGATGCAACGCTGTATCTTCTAAGCGAATGTGCTATGTTCTCAGTACTGGTAACAAATTAAAGATTGTTTATGGAAAACGTTGAATCATTACGAAAATAGTAAGCACATATGAAGCAAAGGAATCAAATACTACCACCATTGGACGGAAAGTAGAAAATATATCATAAACGAAATGGATATGATTTGAATCATGTAGTGTTGCTTGCGAAAGTCGTCAAATCAAATGATTTTGTGACGTCATTAAAAAATACCAATGAATTGAATAATTTAAATGGTATTATTAATTTTTGATAACAGCAACAAAGAAACTGCAATAAAGGTGGTGAGTATGTGTCACCCGATCCCCCGCTATATATATCGTCCAAAAATGATTTACATCATTCTTCATGTTATGATCTAGAAATAAATGATATCTGTTGTAGTTTGTGAAAAATTAGTCAAATTTTCGGAAGGGGCTCTACCTTCAAAATCAGGAGATTCAGTCCCCAAAAAAATTTACTATTCTTATGCCAAGATACTCTTTTAGTTTCTAAAGTTTGTTCATTAAGATCTGAATTTTCGATTTACTAAAGTTTCGCCGCCCACTATTGTATCTAAATGAACTTGAGGAAAAGAAAAGGAAAAAAGCTGGAGATGTTCTACTACCTGGATAAAAAGCCTCTAAGAGTCAATAATCTGTCCCCATAATCTTTCCGGCAAAGAAAAAAGTCACTTGCTTCAAGAGTTTTTTAAGATTTGTTCACACCGCTACTGCTGTTTGTTTACGGTTGCTGCTAAATTTCAAACGGTATTATTATAATTATTATGCGTCTTCATTAAAACAACACTAATCAAAATTAATAGTAGATTGGTTAAAAACGAACGATCTTTTGTGATGAGAACATAATAAAACAACAATATTGGTAATGGCTGCTTGTTAGATTAAATTCTTGGATGTGAACTCGATAATTGTCATTTGAATGACAGATCAACACAGAATAATTGAACCGTTCGTTTTTCGAAGGACACCGTCACGGCTGATCGACATCTACAAATATTAGAAACGCTTATTTCAGAACTATTAAGTACGCTATGGAGCAGAAGATGCCTTTAGCGTGGTTACTATAGTACGGTATGTGCATCTGTAACTACACGACCTGAGTTGCGCATTGATTCTAATTTGAACAATTTATGGGGACAGAATGTAAGAAAATCTTTGGAGAAGAACAAAAAAAATATTTTTTGTTTGCATAATAAGTGGTTCCTTTACCTTAAATCCTTAAATTCCTCCCTTAATAAAGAACCTAAGGGAGCATTTTCTACAAATAGAAACAGCAGATAAAATAATTACGCAGACCTCGCTTCTTTATGAGTAAGTACTTACGCGTTTTAAAGTAATATATATATATATATATATATATATACAGTCTTATTCGGATATAGTACGAAAAAACAAATTAGGTGAAAGAAACGCATGAGTAATGCCTAAATACAAAATATTATGGTTCTATGTGCACGTAGTAACGAGAAAATGATTTTTCTTTATTCGAGTCCGACTCTGTCTTAGTTAACATATGGGAATCACCGGCAGTCGCTGAAGCAGCGTTCGGATATCCATTTAGTATGCACATAGCATTCACCGTCATTACACGCAATTGCAATGGCATCCTATACGAATATCGAATACACCGATATGATTTTGATTTATGGCGAAACAGAACAAAATAGTCTTGCGGCAGAAAATTTGTACGCGGAACGGTTTCCCAATCGGCGGCATCCATCATCCGAGACAATTGTGAGAACCGTGCATCGACTTCGAGAAACAGGATCAGTAATTCCACGTTTCGAAGGTCGTGGCCGTTATATATCACGTAGAGTTCAGCAAGCAGAAGAGCATATTTTAAACATCGTTGAGGCGGAACCAGGCATAAGTACTACAACTTTAGCCCAGCAAGTAAATGTGTCCCAAACGACGGTGCATCGAATTTTGAAAAATAATTTACTTCATCCGTATCACATCCAGCGCGTGCAAAGATTAACGGAATTAGATTATGCTCGCCGTCTTGCCTTCTGCGAGTAGTTTCAACGCACCGAAGTTCGTCAACCACGTCTTGCGTCAGTAATTCTCTTTACCGACGAATCCACGTTTACAAGAGATGGTATTTTGAATTACCATAATATTCACCACTGGGCAGACGAAAACCCACACGAGATACACCAAGGCGCCTCGCAAGTTAGGATATCTGTCAATGTTTGGGCGGGTTTAGTAGGCGATTACCTACTTGGACCACATGTGCTCCCACAACGATTAAATACAGAATCCTATTTACAGTTCCTCCGAGATGAATTACCCGAGTATTTGGATGAGATACCACTAGCGATACGGCAACAATTGTGGTTTATGCATGACGGAGCACCCGCGCATAGTAGTCGAGTAATTCAAGCATTTTTGAACCAAAGATTTCCACAATGGATTGGACGTGGAAGTCGTACTCCATGGCCACCTCGTAGTCCCGATCTAAATCCATTAGACCTTTTTCTGTAGGGATACATGAAAAGCTTGGTATATGATCGTCGCCCTGATATTGAAAATGTCGAAGATCTGCGAAATCGCATTTATGTTGCAGCTCAACGCATTCGCGAAGACATGGTAAATTTTACTCGTGTGCATAATAACTTTCGTCGCCGAATTGATGCCTGTATTAGAGCTCACGGTGGACATTTCGAACATTTTTTACATTAATAAATTATTTTGTCCTGTTTCGCCTAGATCGGTCCTTGTTAGGACCACCACAAATTTCATAAAAAGAAAAAGAATGTATAACTACAAATAACTCAAAACCCGACATTTCGGATGCATTAACTTTAAACATTAAGAACGCAAATCATATGGTTATAGGCATATTCAATGTAAACACATAAACACTTCGACATCAGCTGTACGACAGACTAATGCATTAAAATAGACTATTCACTATTCATAGCATCTACAATGCTTTATCGATTTTTATTTGCATCTGGGTTAACTTTGATTCATCAGCGGTATTTGTATAATATAGGAGAAACAAAGATATGGACCGGCTTTACCTGCATTTTGGGCCCTAAAATTTGAACAAAATGTATATGTTACAAATAAATTTCTTTATAAATTTTCAGTAACACATTGATAGGTAGTCTTCAGATTTCGGTAGCTTACGTGCTATTTACAGGTAACCCTGTATATAACAGGAAAAGCTCACTGAAAATCTGTGAATATTGCTCTTTAAGCTAAATGAATTAATAGATGTATTATACTTAAAATCTAAGGGAACTGGGTTCGAACATTGAGCTCGCCACTCTCAAAATAAAACTTTTCAGTTTCCCTTCCATTAAAATTAGTGAATGCTGAAGGTGGACATTTTAAGACGCTCTTCGGGCGGAGGAGTAATAATTAACAACCAGCCGGTCGATGTTCCTTGTAATTGGCAAAAGTTAGATGCATGAATTATTATTAATGATATTATATCTGTTTCGCGTACTTCAGGATGATCGAATTTGCTTATTTCTATGCATCGGAAATTGTATCTACTGTAATGTTATAAAATTGAAATCTTGAAATCTGAAAAAAAAAGTACTTTTTACCGTTGATTCAAGAATACCACCTAGACTTTCGACAATATAAATTACCAAAAACCAATCTTAAACACGTTGATCTCATGCATCCCTTCCGCGCTAGTGCTTCGTGTAAGAAACCCATTGTTCTTTCATTACCGAATTTCAATCAATCCTGAACTAAATAATATTAGTGCGCTGCAACACTTCAAATCGCGGTTACAGTTAAAAAGACTCTCTAAGCGATAGTTTTTGTAGAATATTAATCATAATCGATTACATGTTTCATATTAACAATATTTTACAGTCTGTAATTTAATGTAAAATCAACTAGATGTTTACTCCTTAAAACTACTGTATTTATGTTATCCGAATTCGCGATCCACCGCCTAACGAAATATTTAACATAAAACATTGGTGGATATCAGCAAACCGTATTTCGTACCGATGTTGAGAAATTGAAAAGCTGATATTTCATTTGCGAAATATTGTATAGACAAAAGAGAATTTATTTGCTATCTGTTTATATGAAGGAATTACGTTAAAGATGAGAATTACTGAAACAATGAACAGGGAGTGAAGGGCAACTTCATGCTACTGTGTTGTATAAAGTATTATCGGCTGGAAGTATTTGCATACAACGAAATCCAGGAGCCAAAGACAGGCAAGCCAGGGGCTGTAAAATCCGCTGCTGCATCGAATAAAGTTGTATAAAGGAATGAATGTTATTACTAATTATAGGAGAAAAGAAAAAAGAAGAAGAACAAATATTTTCAACATTACACTACTTATGACACGCACTAGAAGTCATTACACTGGCCAATAAATTTCAACTTTTGATTTTGCCATAAAATAATTTATACTAATTTCATTAGAAAACATACAAACATTTATTTTAATAAAAGGTAGAAGGTCAAGTTATCTCAACTTTTTTTTTATATTTCAATCAGCCTTTTCATTGAATAGATCACAATTTAATCATCTTTAGATTAGATCATAATTTAATGTATATTTCCAAGCTGTTTTTTCTTTCGCTGTTAATTTGGTTTTAAAGATTTCATCATTTACTATTTCTCGTATCTGAGGTCCAACGAAAATACTTTCTTTCAGTTTCCCTTGTGTTAATTTTGGAAACTTTTCACGAAGGTATTTAAAACCTTCACTTTCGGGATCCGGTGCCATTACAAAGTTTTTCATGAGCCCAAGTTTCACGCGGAGTGATGGTATTATGATCTTTACTTTTTCTACTGGAGGCTGATTTTGTACATTGTCTTTTCCTGGTATAAACTGTTGTCGTAGTGGCCACTCTTGCTGATGGTAATGTTTTTCCCTGTCACGACTATCCCAAAGACACAAAAAGCAACAGTATTTGGTATAACCAGATGGCATACTCAAAATAATTACAATTACTTTAAAATCTGCACAAATATTCCAGAAATAATCTTTATATTTTATGTTTTCTAATAAAATGTTCAGATTTTCATAAGTTTCTTTCATAGAAACGGCATAACCTATCGGAATAGAAGGATAATGGTTTCCATTATGCAAGAAAACTGCTTTCAGGCTGGTCTTTGATGAGTCTATGAATAATCTCCAAGAACTGGGATCATGATGTATTTCAAAAGCTTCAGAAAGTTTATAAACATTATTGCAGTAGACCAGATTACCGGCAATATTATCAAAATGAAAATTTTCACGTCTGCTGAGAAAAGTCTCGTCCTGCATTTTCTCTGTAACCAGAGCTAGGCCAATATTGCCGCTTTTCGAATCATTTTCACTTTAGATATGCTGTTCAATTTCACCATTTATTAACTTAGGGTAAAAGCCTTGTAGGTCAGTGTTATTGGAAGTAGTAGTTTTAGCACGGCAAAATAAAAGCAAAGAAGAAGTCAGATGCAGTGTTGCCTTCTGAGAGGTATATTCAAACGTTGATATGAAATGCAAAAGAAGCAGCAACAACAGCAAAAAACAAATTATATTCACGATAAAGGTTCATCATCATAAGCATAATTCTTTAAGAAATAAAAATGAAGAATGGATAAAACTTATTTGCCGATGAAGGAACAGGTACGATGTCTGTGGAAGTTGTCCTATCTTAAAAAATTTACGCATTCCTTTCAAGGGAAGTTATAAATTACGCTTTGTTTTAAAAGATGCTGTTTTACACAGAATAATATTGGGCAAATTGTTTTATACTTATCCTAATAAAGCAATAGTTGCAGAAAAGTTATTAAACTTTGGAGACAACATTGAAAATACATTTATTGTAATTTGAATATTACAAAACCGCCGCATATGCACCATTTTTATTTAATGACCTGCTATTTTTTCATTTCAAGCAACAATATAGTCCCGCGAAAACACCTTCTTTGAGCTTTGTCAGAGGAGCTTCCCTTCGCTTCGACCATCATCTCTTTCGCAGATTGTTTCCGCAGGTTATCCGTTTTTTATCGCTGGTGATCGCCGGCGTCAGAAATGGTTAGATTTCGTTACATTTCACTAAGGATTAGCAGATAGAATTCGATTGAATAGATTTTGCGAGGAGCATTTTGAACATCAATACTTATAGAACGAAAGCAAATGAACCATCATTTGGTTAATTTACTGAATAACGCATTTTGCCCATAAACTGGGCATATTTTTTCAAGAGTAGCCGACGCATTTATGTCCTTTTCCAAACCAGGGTATCCGCTATATGTTTTTCAGGAGCCTAGAGATAACTGCGATAGCATCCTTTCAATTTTCCTCAAAATAATTAAATCAAAACCTTTACATCCAAGTTTCTTATCTGCACGTCTTAACTTTCTTGTCGTAAATCAATTATTCACAGTATTTCTCAACTGCTGCGAATAATTTAAGGTTCCCGATTGTAATAAGTTCTAAACGCGTATTTTAAGAGTCCGTATACTGAACTGAAATTCAATTAACTGGCGAATATATACGAACTACTCCACTTAATAAGATTATTACACTAACTTACGTAGTTGCTAACCTACTTCCACAGTCTTATCTAATAAGCACAAGTTCTCGACGAAATTGTATATCTGTGTAGTTGTAATTAATATGTTTTGAATCATTATAGGATAATTACGCGGTAAACCGCCAACCGTACCGTAAGACCTTAGGATCTTTAATGTCTTTATAAGCGAGCTTTGCAAAGCAACGATATACCTTGGAGGTGTATGCGAAACGTAAGAACATCTTGAATTCAGTTTGCAATTACACTAATGCACTTTAAAACTAATTTTAAAGGTGTTTCGCTTGACTGTATTTGTATTTTCGTGTTGCTTAAGACGTGAAGGCAAATTCCAGAAGCAACTTAAAGAATGTAATAATTTGAAACGAATTAAATTTTCTTTCTTGATGCGTTTATTGAAAAAGTTCGTAGTGATTACATTTTCATTTAATCGAGTAAGTTCTCTGTAAACCACGCTTGAGCTTTGAGCATAAGTGTTAAACGCCAAAGACCAGATCAGCAGAATAAACTATTCAAAAGCGTTAAAATTACATTACATTGAAATAAAACAACTTATGTAAGCTGGGATTATTATTGACATCTACTGCCGCCATTGGCCCGCCACGTACCAACTGGAGTAAACACAAGTATCGGAAATTCTTTTAACAAAGCATAACATCTTAAATTAAAATTTACTCCTCCTTCTCATTCATTACATTAACATAAGATAATTAAATAGAACACATCATAAAATGCCTAGAAACAATAATCAAAGGTATATATAACGCTAAGGTAGCTTAGCTCTCTCGTGGTACTGATGAAATAATTCACGGCGAACGCAACAAAAGGAGAGAAAGAAGCACACTAACACTATCCGGTGTCACCATCGCGATTTCGAGCGTACCTTCACCTCTACCTTTTGTTGCTGTTGCCTCACAGTTGCTTCTTGGACGGTAGACAAGCGTTTCCAAGGCAAACGCCAAATTTGTTGTTTTGGAAGCTGTTGCATTAACTGTGAGGAAACAGCGACAAAAGGTAGAGATGAAGGTACGCTCGAAACCGCACTGATGATGCCGGGTAAGCAAAAACATATCCGCGTGTTAATGTACCTTTTTCTCTCCCTTTGTTGCGCTCACCGTGAATTATTTCACCAATACCATGAGAAAGCTGACCTATCCTGGCATTATAAATTTTTGGTTATAAGTTGATATTGTAGAAAAGGACCTATATATAGCACAGAATTCTAAATTTTAGCGGAAGAAAAACTAAGAGTACTGCAGTGACTTGAAATACTTTTTTTCAAATACTTTTCGACCATCAAAAATTACTGCAATTACCTTGCAATATCTTGAATAAATGGAATAGAATAGAAATACAATAAGTCTATTGTCCAACAGAATCCTTCCAATTAGAAGGCAAGTTTTCATATGCAATGTCACACATAAAGTCTGCACCACAAAACAACGTTTTCCATTGTTCTAGGATAAATTTATATATTGATTCAGTTTTGCGTTGTTCTAATCAATGCACGTGTACAACAAGGTATTACAAGTTGTTCCTTTCTATAATTACTTTAGAAGAATATCGGTCACAACATTCTATTATGAAGTTTGAATCCACCATCTACAATTTTGGATATTCATCACATTGTTCGACGTGGTCTTATCGGTCTACAGAATACGATAAGTTACATTAATACTTTCTTTTCGTCTCCCTTCAAACTAAAACAAAAAATCCAAACGTACGTCAAAATCATGCTTTTTTTACAGTGTTTACAAATTTGGGCTTGTGGGATTATTTTTATGTTACCTATACACAACGCTGTACGATACTCTATCGATTGACGCAGGTTTTCGCTGAAATACCTAATACCCATTTCTTTATGTTTTACGACATACAAGCAGATGTTCGGTGCTACATCGTATGTGTACATGTGGTTTCCCGAAATTAGTATTTATCGAATTACTGGATTTCAATTGGCTATTATTCTCTTTATTATTGATTACTGCGCATATCTATTAGATTATCATTTTCTATATACATACAAGAATTTTCTGCCTCTTGTCGGTGACTTAGATTTTCACCGCGTATGAGAACAATTTCAATTCCATCTTTAAGAATTAGTATTTTTTAATAATTAAGTACTATTAGCAGTTAATAGCAGTATACAGAGCTTAATATTTTCTGACGACAAACTATCATATTGACGAAAGGAATATTAATATAAGTCAATAAAAAGATAATGAATGCTCTTAATCTTGTAAAAAAGCAGTAACATTTTTTAAAAGTTTTGTTAATGTTTAGTAAGATTCTTAGTTATTCGTACAAACTAAATCAATTGCATCAAATTTAATTAATTTACACTTCCATGTATGCATGTATTGCTTTAGATAGAACAACAGAAATACTAGGAGATATGGCATATAGACCAAAAATTGTTTGGATATCAATTGTTGCTAATATAATCAATATTATTGAACGATGATGAAAATGATAATATCTGCAACGAAGAAGCATATAACTGATTTATAAAAATGTTATCAAACAGCCAGTACTAAAAGGTTAGGTTAAATTTTGACGATATTGTTCATTTTGGTATAATAGTTTTGAAGTTAGGACACGCTTGCAAATACTTAAAGCACCTGTTGAGCTGTTTCAAAGTGTTAAATTTGTGCAGGCTTGCATTATGTAGAGCAACTCAAAATTGTGCCAGTTTAAAAAAATTGAGAAAAAACTAATTTGTGCTAGAGTGCTGAAAGTTAATGGACTGCTAAGAAAAAATAGAAAACCGGTAACTTTATCCTACAACACTTTCCACAAAGGTATCACACATAGGTTGGTAGTGATTATTGGACAAATTATCACTAACAAAAAAAAATAATAAAAACGTAGGTTTCCACGGCTGGAGTCTGTTGAAACTAAACGTTTTCCGGGTTCGAACCGTGTCATGTAAAAAATAATAATAAACTCGACGTTTCGCCCACAATCGTATGGGGCTTCTTCAGGTTCCCGAAGAAGCCGGTTCGAACACGGTTCGAACCCGGAAAACGTTCAGTTCCAAAGTTATCACTAATACGTAACAAATTCCAAAAATAGCGCATTCGATTAAAGAAAATAAATTAGGAAACGTCACTTTGCAGTGACGTGTTTAACTAAAAAGAATACCGGGGAATATACGTCCTCTGTGGACATTTCTAATAACGAACGTAACTTTTATAATCTTCAGTCGTTTTCAACATACGTATTGCGTTACACCATTTTTCGTTGAACATATTGCATAACAAGGAAAGGTTGCTTCATTAATACAGAGAAAAGATTTTTAGGACCAAAAGAAAAGATTACTTACTAAATTTAAAAGAAACGAAAAGTGCCATTTTGTGTCAAATACAACCATCTAAAGCATTCCTTTTACTAGGCATCCGAACTTATCAAATTTCAATAAAATCACCACGGAACCACGGTTCTGGTAGGTAACGAACAGATCCTCTTTAAAGCTGAACTTCTACATAATTAAGTGATAAAACGTGTACTTCAAATCATAAATCTCTCGTGTTGGAATTCAGTCTTTTGTATCTTATCAAAAATGAACGTAGGTGTGCGTAGCTTACGTAGATCAAATAGTAAAGGAGAGGTATACCAGCTACTATACGCGATGCAAGGAGAGAGCGCGATCGCTGTGCAAAATGAAGATTCATATTGCATTTAGTAATAGCTTGTTGCAGTACCTGGCGGTATATCGCGTTAACCCCGTGAAATATTGAAGCCGCAGTATAGGCATAATTTAGGGTAGGGTCGAATTACCTTTAAAACGACGAAATTCATGCATCCAACTATTAGAATAGAATTGCAGTTAGCCGATGCTTTTGTTTGTTATATGATTCAGGTTGTATACGCGATAGAAATTAATCTGAGATACGATTAATATAATAAGAGGCTTGTAGATGCTTATCTTTGGCTGGAATATGAAAATAGTTCAGGCTATGCAAAACAATTAATTGGTTTGGTGAAATTAAAGCGTTGTGTACTAGTAGAGGATGAATTCATAATTTAGAGTTTTATCTTATTTCCTGCAACTGCATGAGGTGTTAAGTGTTTAAATGGTTTGTTATTGAAAATGCTACGAATGAGTTCATGAATACATGGTCAGGACTTATTGAAACAAATCGTTGGGCAAATTGATATTCGGAGCGGAGGGATGATCAACATTCCCCGAACTGAGAAAACTATTATAATCAGTCAACATGCTTTGGATTGATTGACACAATTAATGCGTTAACTCAGCGCTAAAAAAAGCTTACTTAAAACAAATTAATGTTCGAATTTTTAATTTGTTGTGGGGATTAACTGGCAAATTAACAAACACCTCGTATAGCGAAATAAAATTCCTATAAGTATGTGTGTAATTAAAGTATTTGAGGGAGCCGTCGAAACAGCGACTACTTTTGGAATAAGCTACATGACTCATGCTCAGCTACTCAGCTACTAGCTCTGCAGACTCAGCTACATGAAAAAACCAACAGACTCCACGGCAAGTGGCTATCGAGAAAGAAACTGGGAAATTATATTGTAAAGTATAATAAAATTCTTCATGAGTTAATTATCGCTGATACGCTGATAAAAGTTCTAAAAGAATAGCTATTAGAATTCACGAAATGGCACAAAGCCATAATAAATGGAACAGTAAGTCTGGCTGGATCTATTAGCTATAATAAAGTGAGCATTGAATTATTTTATAATACTCTAATTTATTTTTTGCATTTCATGTGAAGATCTTTGAAATCCTGATGGGACGATTATCACAATCGGACAAATACTATCTACGGCTAAGTACCAAGTAGATAGGAGTCCTCACTTCTACAGAAAGAGATATTTTAATTGCTGCGGCCTATCGCTCTAAGCGCCTGTGGAAATTCTGTTCCACCGCTAATCGTTTTTCCCACAAAGTATTTTAAGCCATTCTTTATTTCTACTGGCCTCCACAGAATGCATTAGCACTGCTTTCTCCAGTGATTGGATAACAAAAGAAAGGTTTTTTTATTTTTTTATGCAACATTTTATTAAGCACTCAAGACAAACCTGCTCCAGCAATTTTTGATAATTTTTCTACGTATTTGGCAATATTTGCTCCCAACTTTTCTAACGATTATATAATCCACCTACTTTCCTTTCGACTTCATGCTAGTCACAAACTTCAGCCACGGAATTTGTCGTTGTTTGGGCATCTAAAAATACCTTTTCACGGCACTGCACGCTCATGGATGAAAACTCATAGTGGTCAGACATTGACAATGTATGATCTAGCAACTTTGGCGCAAGTTCTCCCACTAGCGGTAACATCTAGAGCTATTATGGGTGGATTTGCGCCTGGCGCATTACATCCATATAACGAGAATATATTTCCAGATGAAGATTTTCCACTTGTAGAGGTTGTAGACCGATCTAATCCTGTGGATATTCTCAACCAGTAGCGTCCTCGACGCCGCAACTAGCGGACTTTGAACCACCCATAAGCAAAGCCGGCTTCAACAAAGCATGCGTCACTTTCGAACATATCTGTTTACTTTCGAAAGCGGTACCAAGAAAAAGTCAACCAGCGGAAAAAAATTAGGTGCTATATTAACGAACACGCTTGTTAAATATCAATTGGAAATGGAAGCGAAACATATGAAGAGACGGGAAAAAGAACGAGGAAGTTCAAAGAGCAAAACGAATTATTAATAATTGTAAGAAGAAATTCATTCGACGACAAAACACAAATGCTACACTTAATAAACCAAAGACGTGAAAGGTTCAAGCATCATCTTCAGAGTCTAAAGAGTAAAAAGATTGAGTGAGTCTGAGAAGAAGTGTCTTGATAGATTTATAGAATCAAGATGCAATGTACTATGTGTAAAGACTGGGCTATATAAATGCGGCAATGATAACAATATTACTTTGTTTTTAAAAATTGTTACTTTGTTTTTGAAAAATGCAGTGATGATGAAAATAGTACCTACATAGGCAATTGTATAGTAGGCACATTTTATGGTGCACAAGTTTTCCATTGGAGTAACAACTTGCCCCATTGAAGAGTAAGTTATTACAATTTTCTCTTTTCTGGCTTTATTTTTTTTTGT
Source organism: Oryctes rhinoceros (assembly GCA_020654165.1). Lineage (NCBI taxonomy): Eukaryota > Metazoa > Arthropoda > Insecta > Coleoptera > Scarabaeidae > Oryctes > Oryctes rhinoceros. The sequence continues at coordinate 10,332,899 of JAIOKQ010000399.1, read as the reverse complement.
TTTATTTCTTAAATTATAATCAAATAAGTTGGCAAAGAAATTAGACTAAACTATACTATGTATAGTTATATTTTTTACATTTTAAATAATCGATATAGATTTCTTAAAAAGGAGTAGGATTTGTCTTCGTAACAACTAGCTCCTAGTCTCTCCTGCAGGTATTCAATGCAAGGCGTTCTTAAGCATAGGCAAATTAAATTTGCAACGAAATCACAAAAACACTTAGAAAAAGAAACAAATTGGAAGATGTAATATTATATGTGAATTACGTTAGAGTGTAATAAAATATATCCCATATGTTAGTAAGGTTGTTATAAAGACAACAGATCGAAATTGGCAGTGGTATAGGAAGAACATTATAGGAGCACAATAGACGAGTATTTCGATGAAAATCTAGTAACTGGAAAAAACCACTGCGACAGGAGCGATGTATTAAAGCTTAATAGCACCACGATGATCTACACCACGCTGAAAATACTCCGCATCCTTGTGTTCATTTAAGTTCTTTCTTATGAATGCTACTAAAAGCTGAACATATACTAATAGCATATTGCAACTTCGAACTTGCGATAGGAAAATACAAACATTTCAGTGCAGAAACATTAGTAAACTTCTGACGGTAGTGAAGTATACGAGCCTCTAATTATTTCAGTTGGCCTACCTAATAAAATTTGATTTTTTTCTTAAATAAATTTTTTTTCGTCTTAAATCGACGTATGGATTCGCTACGATAAGTTTTATGCATTGCATTTTAATATCCTTGATTATTTCCCCTAGTCATCTTGGTGGACTGTTTAGGCTACTATGCTCAAGAGTTTCACATCCTCCATTAGAGTTTGAGCTACCTTGAACAAAATTATAGATGACACTGTATTAGTAGATACTAATTTCGTAAAATTAATATGAAATGAAATTTATTATGGCGTTTGCAGCTTCTTTATAATTAATATACATTACGGGATATAGTTTGTAAAATATGCAAAAAGTTTCGACATTGTGCTATCGATCACTACCTGACTTGAATTGGTCTTGAAAATGAGAATCGATGTATTCTCGAAACTGCTATCCGAGATTAATCAATCAAATCAACTTGTGTGGCGCGGAGTGTGCCGGTTGTGTTGTTCGCCTCACAGTCCTTGCTATCGTTATTACTACCTGCTTTATATAACTGGTCACAAATCAATATCATTTTTCATTTTTTTATCATTTCAAACGTGCTAGGAACCTGTTTTTAAATTATGCTTGCAAAATGCAAAAGAAGTAGCAGAACTTTTAATTAATCGCCACCAGTTCATTTTTAGACCTTTTATTGTCTTTTACTTATCTGCGTTTATCCGTATTCTATTTATTGTTTATCGAATAGACACGTAATACTGCCGAAGTCGCAACATGGGAAATATCTTGTTTAACATATTTATTTACACGCACAAGTAGATCCCGTAATCTATTTAACGGGATATTGGAACCAATAAAAGCCCCGCACGAATCATTTACAAATTTCTCACGAAAAATTCCTCGTTGGTATTCAATACGCCTCGCAGTTTTTAGATGCCGTTCAAGAATGTACTTGCCGTTGAAACCCAATTTCAGAGAATGACAATGGTAAAGTACTTTTTTTAACTGCCGTGAAGATGTTTTATCCTGAGACAAACGCTTGGCATTCACAGTTATTAAAGAATTCGGGAAAAAACCCGAAAAGCCCAAAAACTCAAAAAGAAAATTTCAAAAATAGAGCAGTTAAATTTCTATATGCTTTCATGCAAATCCAACGTTACAAAACGTTAAAGAACTAAACATTTAATATTTTCTACTCGCTTACTAACAAGGTACGTGCGTTCTGTGTGTGCGTTCTGTGTGTGCGTTCTGCGTGTGCGTTCTGCCTATCACCAATTATGGCAACAATACACACGGAATGCAAAACAAATTAATTCAACGCCGCCAATAAGAAATACGGTTAGAAGATACAAAGCTAGCATTAAAGAGAACTATTAAGAAAAATCCATGTGCTAATTAACTTCGGTTAAGTACTCTGTGGAGTGAGACTGTAACAAGGCGAATTTCGAGCCCTGCGTGTAATCCCGCTTTCGAGCGAAGCGAATAAAGAGGAATTCGGCACTTGCAAGGTAATTTTTTGATCTTAATGAAATAGGTATATACAGGAAAAATATTATTTCAGAAAAATTCCTTAAAGCCACTACAAAAAGGAAATAGTTTAAATTAGGTAAAATAACAAATCTTACGAATGCAATGGTACCGTTCTATTACTGTTATAAAAAATAAACGAGATATTACCAATGGTAAACATTACAGTAACTTTCTCAATAATTTTACGTACGTTTTCACTTTCCATTAGTTATAGGTTTTAAGTATTTAATAGATACCTATCCTGTTAGATGTTAAATAAATAAAATCGTTTTGAGTTCGTCTAGTACTAGTCGCATTGTTGTTCTCTAAATATCGATTTCTGAAAAATGTTACAGTGAGCCAACTAAAATTCGAAGAACGTCTTTCTAGATAAAGCAATATTGTTGCAATAGAAGCTACATGATAACCCCATCAAAGGACGCGAGTCTTTCGTAGCAGTACAACGAGCGAGAACTGTGCGATTCAGAGGGTAATCGGATAATCACTTGGCACTTAGAGACGTTACGGTACTTTTCTCACACAGCCGTGAATTTCGTTGAGCTGCAGAAAAGCGCCATAGAGATATGCGGAGTCATCAAACTTCAATAGTAAAAATAACGTGGCAAAAACGCATACGCCCTTATTTGATGTTCATTTATGACATAATTAAAAATTGTTAACTATCATCCTTGTAGATGGCCTGAATATTTGCTTGTTTTCCGGTTAATACGAGTTCAATAAAATAAAAATAACCTTGCCTTTAGTGTCCATGTAAAACAAAAAGTTAGGAACATCCTAAACAAAATTATTTTTTAGCTTCTCACTGTGTATGGCCCACCAATTATCTGAATCAACCCTTTCGAAGCTTAAACCCATTTCAATAATCTTATCGTTTCGATATGAATTTTGTGATGGGAATATTATAGCTGATGTTGTGGAGTATCGATAGCGGCTTTCACACCCCTTTTAAAAACGTATTCATCAGATCTAGCAACGTCATGTCTAGCTAACGAGAAAATGATATCCAAATAGGCATCCCACAAAAAAAAATAATAAATACATCTCAGTAGCAAAGGTTATATTTAGAATGTATAAGAAATACTGCAGACGATACTAAACAAAGACATGAAGCAATAAAGAGAGCAGCAAGTGGCCTTTGTAAATAAAATATAAAATATTCAAAGATCAATGATGGTAAAGAATTCTTGGATTACAAAATTTTAATTTTGTTTATTTGCATACGAGGGATACATTTTAGGTTTTTATAAGGACAACGAAAGAAACAAAATTTGTCGGTATAAGTCGTTTTAGTGGTGTTAAACACATTGACCACTGAGAATTATATACCTTTTGCATGGATTTGAATCAATTTTCGAAACATTTTATATCTTCTGTTGTTTTTAACTTTTGGAGGCCTCAATAGCTCCTTGATGTGGTAAAAATCGCCGTTTACGATTTTTTTCTTTGACATTAGCAAAAAAAGAACTCGTTAAGCGATCAATCAGATTGCTCATCAGGGGCAACGGGATAATAATTTCAATGCAGTGTGATGTGCGAGTGCTAACATGGTTACCATGAAGATAATTTCATCAACGACCTCCGGGACACAAATCGTTGTATAGCATTCAGCATTAACTGTTCTTTGATGCTCCAAAACAAAGCTTGTGATCTGTTTAGTACAACGAAAGAAACAAGCAATCACTTTTTTGGACATCCTTCGTTAATGAATTGGTTAATACAGAAACATTCAAACAATTGATTATTGCTTAGTTTCCGGCTCGTACGAATATACCCAAGTTTCATTACCTCCTTCAATACTGTATACGGATTTTAAAGTTCCTCTGGCTCCTCTGAATCATTTGAACATTTTCTTATACCAGTTTACATGAGATCTTTTTTGTACTTGGTTAAAAACTATACGGAATATATCGAGAAGAGTAACGGACGATGGTCATTTTGGTTCAGCACTCGTCACTTTGACTCGGCGGTATCATATTTTTTATTGTTAACAGTATGCCTAAAGAAATACATACGTCCACAAATCCGTAAGCCACGCAACCAGTAATGTCTAACATTGTTTTGTCGTTGAGGCTTTTTTGCCTGTCTTCCTTTGAATACATTTTTATCGTATGTTGTCAGAAATGATACTACGACTACAATGAAAATTAGTAAAGAAATTTCGAAAATCGAAACTTATAAAGAATTACGTATCGTGTGAAACAAAAACTGGTAAAAGGTAACGTACAGCTTATTATATTGGTACTTGTACACATACAAATAAGGCTTATAAATCACACTTTTGTTATTAATTTTGAAGCTATCTATTATATACCTACCAACACTTAACATAACTAAAGAAGCTCTAATGAGTGCTTGCATTTCGGGCCTGTTTTGTATTATATCTTATAGATCTCAACCGCCAGTTAAGCAGAGGTAATTAACTCAAATAAACAAACCTACGTGTAAGTTAAAGAACTGCTGAATATTGTTTATTTAGACTTATCTTTAAAATTTACTTTTACTAATTCTCTTTCTTCATTCCAAGGCAGCAAAAGACAAGTATTGCTCGTCATTTGGGAGTAAACCATGGTGGCGGAAATTGGTTCTTAATTACTGATAAAGATCAGGGAATACTTCTACTTACTTAAAACCGTAGGTCCGCATTTAATACCATATCTAAGACTGGAAATCTTTTGGAATATGTAAAATTCTATTAACACCGGTTAATTATAATCGCAATTGACGAAATACAAGGTATGTGCATAACACAGCTTACGACCCGAATACAAGAGTTTGAAGGGTTTACGTTTATTGACAATAGTATATGTCAACCGTGACACTTTCATACTAACGTTTTGGAAATGACGTTGGGACATCATGATTTCAGTATCAAGTCCGGAATCATTTTATTTCTCCTTTATAATGTTGAACTTGTTATAACGATGGGTGATAATATCACCAAATCCATGATTAATGTCCAAGAAGGCCCATATCATGTTTGTATAGGACTTTACATAGCCAAAAACTGGATCCTAACAACCGGAAGTTGTGCATCTCTAATAGGTCAAGACGCGAGCAGAGTACTATTAACAATCGGCGAGAAAGAGCATCCAGACCAGCAGGTAGAATATAGAATAGCGGACGATATTCTAGTCCACTCGAAGTACGACGGACTGGCAAAATCGATGAGCATTGCACTGATAAGGATTGACGATCCATTTGACGCGCCGCTGATTACTTTAGCCAACTCAAATAAAATTGAGGGCATGCAGTGTTTTATATACGGCTGGTTCCACCAAGCTCACGATTACAAAGCTAGACCGGAAGATATCAAAATTACTCAGTTCCATATGTTGCCAACGTATGGGTGCCAGGCTCTGCTTAATAATACAGGTGAAACGGATCAGACGTTCGACGAAACTTATATGAAATGCGGCATCGATAGTGCTTGTATTTCGGATGATGGGGCGCCTATTGTATGCGATGGAAAGTTGTACGGTTTACTGTTAGATTCGCACTGTTCGGTGTCAATTATAGAAGAGGTACAATTCTTTTCGATGTGGCTAAGGGGAAATATGTATACTGCGATTGTTAGGAAAGCCGCTGGAAGTGCAGAACATCATCGGTTAATATCTTATGTAGTTTACATGTATTTTATTATTACTTTTTGTACCAGACTCTTATCAGATTATAGAATGTAGGTGGGATTTTAAAATAAACGTCGATGAAGAATTTTGATTTACTGATATCTTTGTGCGGTTCAAAAACTGACAAAGTCATCTTGCTGCTCTACAAAGGTCGACCCTGTACGTTCAGGTATCATCGGAGGAACTGACCACTGTTATTGGTAGCTTTTTTGAAGCCGGTATGACAACATAGTAAGTCGAAATCTCGAAAAGAACTAATTTCGATTAGGTGCACAGCAATATAAAAACAATCGTCACACAAGCTAAGTGAGTCGGTTTCGACGACAGCCTTAAATACAACCGTTTTCAAAACAACGCGACACAATCAAATAGAGTCATGAATTTTATGAAACAAAGTTTCAGGTGAAAGTTTTAACACAAGAAGCCTGTAGGATGACGACATTGTGGTGGCCGTGGGAGATGGTTCAATGCTCACCAGAAAGTTATGTTAAATTTCGTAAATAGAACATGCTGCTCCTTTTTACAAATTCTTAGAAAGCATTCAATCGAAGGTACTAGAATTAATACGGCTAAAAGTTAACGTTAAAAGATTGAAGTAAACCTAAAAGAAGATAAATGCGCAGCCTGTGTAAAAAGCACAGTAGTTTTTGAAGCTTAAAAGAAAGAAAGTGATGTATATTTAGTGCTATAAAACAAATTAGAGAATTTTGCGTACCAGTCTTGAATCTCGCGAAGTAGTACTGTTTGAATATAACAAAAATATCATCCACACCTATCATTGCGCTAAGACTATTACGAAATTGATTTTGAATCTCTTGCAGAATTTTGTGAATAAGCTCAGCCAAAAATTGCAAATAATAATAACTATTACTCTACAGTAGCGAAGAATCGAAGATGGTGGTGGGGCGGCAATGTCCATCTCTTTCTCATTATGCAAGAGTGGCTCGAACAATATTAGACAAGGACCATACGGATTCAGCGGTTCAGCTATTCAGCGGCAAGACAATTCCTTACCTTGCCCGTTTCCTATACTTGAGGTTCTGTGGGGTTTATTTAAAGAAAAAGTCAATCGCTCGTTCAATTACTCAATACTTTGGGGTTCATGATAAACATTTCGAACATTTGGTTATTACTGTTTTATAACATTTTATTCATACTTTAGTAGGTATTTGTCTAGAAATTTAGTTCTTTTCTATTACGATTGTATACCTTTTAAGAATTCGTAAGAAAAATATCATAATCCATTAAAAAACTTAACTTGATTTTGATGTGATCTTGAGACGATCTCCCACAAATACTACATCATCCCCTTCTTGCGTTAAAATTCTTACTAGAATATTTTTTCTGTGAAATTAACTGCTTCCGAATTATTCGGGTGATCCGAGAGCAGTGATTCACCCGGTAAATGGCACGAACTTCATGCCGTATTCAAGTAGTGCTTCAGGAGTTCCCTTTTGCAGCCAAATTACGGTTCTATTGAATAACCAATGGTATATTGTTCCTTATTAGCATGTTTAATTTCTTTGTCTAATAATTTTGAAAGCAAAAACGGATCTGATAATTTTGTTCCGATAGCTCAACTTAAATCATTAAAGATTGATTACAATGTTTCAAACAAGTACTAGACATAGAAAATCAACAAGATGAATGACGCGACGAAGGTTCACATGCGACGGAGCAAATTATGGATAACGCTCTCTTTTCGGATAAGGAAGTAAACCCGTAGATCCCTTGTCGACACTATATTTGACACGTTAAAAATTTCCAAATTCTTTGGATTAGGAAAATTCCAGTAGAGTTGACTAATGTTCACTGCAATCGACGTCTAGAAGTACGAGGTGAATTCCGTAATTCATCACTTCGCCCAATGAAGCAACAACAACAGCAACAAACTTAATACGACGGATTTCCGTATAAAGATGGCGTTATTCGTAGAAAATAGTCCGGTACGAAGATTTCAGCCGTATTAGACGCTTGGATGTTGTTCAAAAATCGTTTGTGTCGGTTGATGTTAGTATTTCTTTAAAAATAGGAAATACGGAATACGGAACCGTTATCAAATGGTCGCATTGCAATACTCCTACGAAAATTAACGTCCAGATGGACACTATTTATGGGAACCATACATCATTATTTATTATAGCGAAATGTTTGACAATTAAACGCGCACCATTAGTAATTGTGAATAAAACACTAGCACACCTCTTAAGGCAAGGCACAGTCGAAGTATCGAAGTAGTGGACTGCGAAGGGCAAGTTGGCTCCGAAAAAGGCGAAGGCTGTTCCACCGACCAGGAAGTGTTAATTAACTATCTTGACAGCACACAAAAGACAGCAGACAAAGACAACACACTTCGGTTGTCGCCGTAACAAAACTTTACGAATCCATCTTCATTGGAGCTAGCCCCATGCAATGTTTTCTGCTCCCTAGACTCAAAGTTTGAATTTTTATCGATTGAGGATGATCATCACATTTGTCAGCTTCTATTTTGCAAGGCATGTCCCTAACTACTGTTTGGACGTGTTAGTGAGTTGGGTACATTACTGGGAAAATACCTCGTACGTATAGACGTACGAGGGAATTATGTCATAAGACTGAACTTTACAACAAATACGACTGAATTTGACAAAGGCATATGTTTTGTGTTAGTCTGGAAACTTTTCAGGCTATCCTCACGCCAACCCCGGTCATTCAGTAAAAATTACTAGAAATATTTAACTTTGAATAGTAATTTCGTTAATATTATAATATTAGGAAACATATAATAGAGCTTCAGTATTCCTCTACTAAATATGCCGAGTTTTTAATTTTATTATTCCGCCTGGAGCTTCGCAAAAGAACATACAACATATTTTTCATTTTTATTACGTCTCCACTCCGCGTACGTACTATACTTAGGACGAACTTTTTTATTCACTTAACCTTCGACCTTTTTCTTGCCACTACACTGCTCTAGAATTTAAAGATAAGAAATGTGCAGGGTTTTCGTCGTGAAACTTTACACAAAAACGAAATTTGATGCGCGCCTTTACAAGACAAATGGTACAACACAGAAAAACAGCAGGAGCTTTCGTAAACGTCAGTAACTAGTTAGGACGCTTCGTCGAATAATATCAGAATAAAGCACGTATTGATAAACTTTAAAGTTAAAATTGAACCAAAAAATTACATAAGTAAAATAATTTAATAAGTCAAGAGTTAAAGCTGAAAATCCTCAATAGAAGAAATGACATTCGGATACGTAAGATACGGATACGGATAGATAAGAGGAGCAAGAATAGCAGCTGATATTTGGAAAGTAGGTATAAAGAATATTGTGCATTTATCAACACACTACATAAAGTTCACATATTTCGTTCACTTTATTATATTATTATATTCGGCACTAAGAAAGAAGAAATTTTCATGAAACCGCAGTGAGTATAGAGTGACATGATCACTGCTGGCGATAAACAAATACTTTGAAAGTAAGATCTCAAAAAGTTACGAACCGAAAACATTGTATCGAACAGTTGCAAAATACACGGTAATGAAAATAATTTAAATTAATGAACGATAACTCATATTGTTCAATTCTAATGTCTTTTTAATTTCCCGCTTATTTTGTCCAAATTATTGACTATTTTTGGTAAGTTTTATATTTGCAGCACCACTACCCATTGAAATCTTATTGATGAACACCAAGAAACCCGCGAATATAACCTGGAAATAAATCTTCTTTCAACTAATTCTTTAACCTTTTCGTAGTGCGGGGCCACACCATGCGGGCGTTGTTTTATAATATTGCGCTTGGATTATTGTATTTCACTTGGGTTCAACTGATGCGAAAAGTCACTAAAGTAAAGAAACACTAATACAGCATGACGCGTTTGAAATGGAAGCACCTATTTATGTTTTACACAAAAATTAAGGTAGTATCTTTTAATACACAACGGATCAAAATGTCTACTTCCGCACAAAATTTTAAAAGTCCAAAAAAAATTTAAGGCGTACTGAAATTATTTTTCGAGTTCCGAAGTTGCAAAATTTAATTAGCGCCTTTGTATTAAAATCCTGACTAGATTACTGAACTCAGAAGATCACAGAAGGTTTTTGATCAAACTTTCCTTCATATATGCTACTAACATACATACATGCTACAAACTACTCTCCAAAGTAGGTCAAAATTTATAAAAGAAATAACTGAAAATAAACTAAACTTCTTATTGAACACCTTAAAATAATAAAGAAAAATAACATTAGGTATTTACTGAACCGTCGTAAAAACTAATACATGTAAAGTAATCGAACTCAAGTAATCTCATCAACATCTAAATAAATAAAAATCGTACATGGACTGTAACAATGTCATACGTAAAAAAAAATAAATTCGAGATAATTGTGGTAATTGATTGAAAATAGACTAGATTAGTTTTGCTCTGATGATTTTATCTGATAAAATGCAGATTTCCCAAAATCAGTAATTTTCCTCTTGCACCACTGTTGCAGACCATGTGCGAAAGGTTAGAATATTTGTAGCTTCCTTAGTTCAATACGTTTATCATATCGTTTGCAAATACATGCCATATTCTTGCGCAAAGTTCTCGCAGGTGTTCAAAAAATTTTTTGAATTGCAACACCCCCTACCAAAAAAATCTGTCGTCAAATCAGGCGATCTGGATGGAAATGTTCAATTAGCCATAGTTTTACAATTCTAGCGGTATGAACGAAACAATCGTGTAATTAAATTCCTCCATTCTGCAACAGAAGGTTCATCTGCTGCATTTGAGAAGTTATTTCTTCAAAATTGCAAAAAAAAATTTCGTTATATTTCTATTAAAAATGAGAAACGTATTATTTTTTGGTTCAATATGCCGCAGCAAACGTTCACCTTTTCAGAATACTCAGTAGTTCTTCGTTACGGTACTACTCAATCTGTTGTAAGAGTAGCTCCAGCTTTAAATAAAATATTATTAAAAAAAGCCTATTAAGATACTCACTTGGAATCTATAAACAAAATTCCACCAACTTATGTAGAAAATGTGATGTAAAATGGTTCTCCTTAAATAATCGCCAAATATTCTCTCTTGGCATGTTTAGTTCTAAGTTAGCCATTCTTCGACCAATATTGGCCTACATTACATACAAATTGTTTATTTTTATTTATTCTTTATTTATTCTTAACTTTACTCATGTTCACCGCATTTTTTGCAAATTATTGCAAAAAATGTTCTTGAAGGTACATTTTTCCACTCACATATTTGTTGCTTTTGAAACAGATCTTTGTAGTTTTGTTTTCTTTGCAAAAACCTATAGCCTGGTACCTTCTTCGCATTTGTATATGAGAATCCGAATTTGTATTTGTCGACGTTTCCGGTATAATTTCTTTTTCTTCGTCTTGCTAATGTTGAAAATCTTCGGCGGGTTCTTAAGCTAATTGAATCAAAAATTGCTGTTTAGAAATCTTTTCGCCGGTTATTTTTCTGTATAAAACCTATGAGTTAATTCCATTCAGGTCAAAAACGTTGAATTTTCACGACCTTTGCATGAGTCAAAGAATCTGCAGGGGTAGTTAGGGCCGACTATACATACTTTTCGGTAAAAAAATTACCAAGAGAGAAGTAAATATTCTAACAAAAAGTTTAAAACGGATCGTTTGACCCCTTATAGTAGGTTTAAAGTTATTTTTTCGAATCGTGCTATGCACGATTTGGATGCTTCTTTAGTTCATTTTCTTTTACTCCGTTGTTTGTAGGAAGACGTACAATTTAATTTTTTCTAGTAGCGTAGTAATTGAACAGTCATTACCAACTTTTAAACTAACAGTAAGTAACAATGTCGTTGTAGAAAAGGGCTGAGTTGATAAAAACGAAGTACTGAGAAGATAAATTTTAAAATAAATTCTGCCCTGTTTTGATATAGATCCGTACTTAATCACATAAAATCATCAGGTCAAAATTAATTTGCTCCATTTTCAGTTAATTATTACAATTATGGCGAATCTATTTTTTTTAGCTTATAACGTGTGCAAAATGTAATTCCTATTTAGATTTACTTCAAAAATTATAACCTAGATTGCAATCACTTCATTGTGAACGAAGTTAATCCTGTAGTACCTGTCAATGCCACAGCCTACATTTGATTTCATTTATTTATTTGCTTATCTATTCAATTATTATTACCAACGTCATAGTCGACTTTGGATTGGAATTATTGCATGTAGCTTTTGGATGAACTAACAATTACTATTAATAATGAAAAACAAGATGCTGCAATATATACGAAATTATTTAAACAACCAATACTGCTAATAAATAATTTAATTGTAATTGTATTTTTAAAACATGATTGCTAGCAATTTTACGATATTTATTAACAAATTTGTTCTCTTTTCTTGTTTTTTTCTTTTAATAAATTTTGAACTTGCTTGGTCAGTAAATGTTATAAGATACAGATTTGTGAAATTGTGCATGGTAAATTTTAAAAATAGTTCTCTAATAATTGTATATAACATAAAACTACTGCACGACCTCCTGAATTTAGTAGTGTAGTTAGACTTTTGATAAAAAGATGCTGAAAAGTTAAATGAAACTGAAATTTTGTGAGGAAGTGGTAATTTAGCGGAAATGATAGGTTCTTCAGGGGAGCTTCAATTTCAAATGGGTCACGCTGTAAAACATTAATGCCCGCCCTGAATTTACTTTACTCTATAAAATAAGTTGTAATGATAGAGCTCAGTTTATCGACAACATAGCGAGAAAGTTAAAAAAAAGTAGTTATATTTATATTAAAATGTCCAGTAAAATACATATATAAAATATATTATAATTATGTTTTTATTAGTGTGTTGTGCTTTTGAACTGCCTCTTAAAGATCGCGATGGCAAAATCAGAATATCCTGGTAAAATTGGAGGGTTAATCAATTTTTCCACTAATTTGGATCTGATATTTCGATAATGCTTAAATAATGTTGTCCTTTAAAGGAACTTTAAATACAATTTAAACTAATTTAAATTCTATGCTCGCGCTTTGCAAAGTGGAAACTTCAAGTCGAATTAAACATTCCGTTTTATTGTGTGACGTAACTACGGATCTAACAAAATGGTGTCAGATGAGTAATTATATTTAGATGTTTGTATCTGTTGATGACAGGATTTATAAGCATTTTATGGGATTTAGACGAATTAACGATGGGCTGCGTTCAGGCACACATTAAAAGTGTATATTCTTGTACATACATATTATACATCCTCACCAACTTAATCTCTCGATGCAAAGAGCAGTTTCTTAGCTTAACAAACTACGCGTATTTTTAATAATCAACCAGCAATTCTCGCTTTCCTTTAACGATAATTTTAAGCTAAAAGATATGGGTTTTATTTTCATTTGTATGTGGGCGGGTTACATTTATGCTTATGCGAAGTAGCTGGCCTAACAGAGAAGATAGAGAGAAGGTAATTCTCAGGTGTTCCAGCTCCAACTGTTTTAGTGTGGCCGCGTCCCCTATTTTTTTTAATTTTACGATACTTACTCTTCCACAACATTCGATAGAAAATATCTTCTCTTTCTAATAGTCTAAACGCTTCAACACTTGATATAAAATTTCCAAAAGAATACAGTCGTAGTTTCCATGGTGGTTGGCCATGGGCATAATACGAAAATAGCAGATTTATGGATCCTTCAACGAAAACTTGGCGTGTTACATTATTTAGTGCAATAAGGGAAAGAAAATTTTTAATTGCTGGCATAATCATTACTATCGCAATAAATGTTCAAATGCAACTTTATGTTAAACAAATATTTCTGTAATAAATATTTTCGTTTCTTTTTTGTAACTCAACAGCTCTGCGTTATGCGATATTCCAAGTTTAAACGTGACTTGTTGAATAAAATCCATAGATGTCGTGCAATTTAAAAAAGGTATGGTGTTGTCAAAACAGTTGAAGCCTAGAAACTACTGACGCAACAAAATTGTAGCCGTATTACCACCGTCCTTTTTAATGCTAGTTTCCTGTCAATCTAACATTAAACGAGTTAATTTATATATCCAGAAATATGACCCGCTCAGTACATAAGCAATATATTTAGTTGATGCAATAAAATATTTACTTATTTTGAATATTGCAGGCTATTGCTTTAACTATACTCTATACAATTAACCTAAATCAGCAATATCAACTTATTGAAAAACATGCAATTTCTCTATTAAACGGTACCACTTTGTTCGAAGGTATGCTCTTCGCACTAAAAAAAACTACATATTTAGAAATAAGCTAATATAAGATTATTTATAATCAGATCATAAGCGCATTTCCATTTCTTTACCGCGTGTACGGTGACGACATCATACAATTAAGGTAATGTTTTCAGATAAGCCTATATGCTTCGCGATATCAACTTGTCGTTGCCTTGTCGCCTGTATCAGCTCCCTTAATTAATTAACGCAGATAGTAATCAGTTCGAATAACCCACTTACTTACCTTCGGTTATTTCGTAAGTAATGTTGTATCCTTTGCACATCTCGGCCAAGTAGGGAGTGCTTAGGGATCCGATGGTATTACCCTGCCTGTTTTCGTATATCCTATACGTTGCCGACTGCCAATAACATAAATCCTGTATTATGAGATCGCAATCCAAGATATCCGGAGGAGTAACGTTAACTTGAAACGTGGTGCTATCCTGTCCGCTACTGTCTTCGGCGTACACTTGTACCTCAATATTGGTAATATCTGAAACAATAACAACCACTATTTACCATAAACTAAGTCAAGCGACAAAGAATATATTTTACTGTTTGTTTGATTCTGGCAACTTTCGGTAATTGGATTTCATAGATTAGAAAGTAGCGCGAGTTTCTGTCATTAAAAGTTCGCGTTCGGTTTTGATTTGTGTGTCAATGAAGCTGCTTTTATTCGACGGCGGTAATGAAGCGGTAATGAAGTACCGTTCGGATTGCGAGTTTAGAAGGTTTGAACGGTTGTACAAGTTTTATTGCAAAAGTAAGTTTTTACATCTCTTAATTAAACTTACGAAATCTCGAAGGAGTTGATTCGAAAGTAAACACCTCGTTACTAAGACAGTAATCAAAATAATCACTATTAAACATTGGAAAAAAACATAATTAAGCGAGGTGTAAATGAAGGTCTTACTTCTCACAATATGATAAATATGATACATATTATAGATGACATGCTTGGAAAAATTACAATTTTAAAGTTTTTTCTGCGTATAGGAATGTAAATATTTTGTTGCTTATTATTTTCTTCAATGACATCATATATTTAACAAATACAAACAACTTAATAAACAATCGAAAATTACGTTAGAACACGAATCTACTACAACTACATTTGTTGTCTTTGGTTTAAAGAAATTTCATCTAAACGATCACCCCTTGGACGGTTGCTCACAATGCTCGTAGATGCAATGAAAACCGTACCTAATGTCTGGTATTCATAATAGCATGGGAGTATTCGTTGATTCACAATGTGTATTGTGGAAATTAAAAATTCCATGGTCCCTGAGTCGCCTCATCAGTAAAAGGAATGTTGGCAGTAAAATTGGTAGTAAACACGAGCCACGAGAAATCAACCGTGCTTGATGATCAAGTGGATTTACCAAACAATATGAGTACCAATTCTTATCTTGGCTAATATTCCCCTCAAACTCGTCTCCTTGTTCTACTTTTATTCTACTCTATTCCTTATTCTACGCTATTTTACTCTATTCTACTCTATTCTACTCTCTTCTATTCTATTCTACTCTCTTCTACTCTATTCTATTCTACTCTACTCGACTCTACTTGACTCTATTCTACTCTATTCTACTCCATTCTACTCCATTCTACTCCATTCTACTCCATTCTACTCCATTCTACTCCATTCTACTCCATTCTACTCCATTCTGCTCGATTCTACTCCATTCTACTCTATTCTACTCTATTCGGTATCATGTCATCATGCACCAAAGCGCAGTCTTACAGAAACACGAATTAAAAGAATCTAGTTACTAGGATGAAGGTAACATAAAGGCGTTGTGCATTTCTGACATTTCTATTAGCACGACTATACATGAAAATCATGTCAGCTAATTGACTCTACTGACTTTTCTGTCTATTTTGGGCTGTACTGTCCCTTCTCGTTCGGCAAAGAATACGTTAGCGCGATATCTCAGGAACTAGTGAAGATTTTAAAACCCTAAGATCTTTACTGTTGCTAACTGTCTATTTGGGACAGGTATCCTCTGATGACCACAAAAAATAACTGCCACTAAAACAGAGTTTCGCTATTTGGCTTTTTGAGATTATGTGCTCTTTTTTTTATTCGATTTTAGGGAAATGAACAAGATGCTTAGTACATCCTCATTGTACCTTAAATCTTTAGTATCTTAAATATATTTTGGATTCTGTAGCCAGAAATTATCACCGCGTCTCTTATGGAATATGACAATGAAGGATATCCTTAACAGTTAAAACTTCAATATATTCCTTATAAATATATAAATAAATAATAAAGTAACAGGATGTTAAGATAAAGAAATAATTAATAAAATTATTTGAATACCTAGTAGATAAACTCCAATCATATGAAGATCTCGATAGGATAGTAACTGCACTAAAATGTCGGCTGAAGATATAGTTCATTACTAATTAATAAATGTCGGAGTAATTGTTGTACCGTGTTCAACGGTTGCATATATTGCAGTTAAAGAACTGCAATATATGCTAAAGACCTTTGAAAAGAAATTCTTGCTAAAGAGCAAGAAGTTCGTTTTAAGATGTTCTAGGTAACAATATATTGTTCTTGATATCAGTCGTTACAAATAGTAATAGCTATGCTTCATTCATTATAAGATTGCAAATTTAGACAGATCTGCGAACAATTCGTGGTTTGTTATTAACTAATAAATCAGACGTATTCACAGTTGGATAAAACGAAATACTACCTATAACCATGATCTTTGTCGATTTCTATATTGCGTTTATTTATTTTTAGTGTGTCGTTCGATGTAGTTTCTATGAGAAAATTTCTGTAAAAATAGTTCGTTAGAGCTCTATTCACTTATATTGAACGTCTGAAGATTTTGTTCGAATAATTTCGATGTTGCTGATGAAGAAATGTTCTAATCGCCGTTAAGCGAAACTATGTTGTTAGTAAGCAAAGATTAATCACTTACAATTTGTAATAGGATCTTAAGCTGAACAGTTCTAAGACGACTGCTGCTAAATCGAATGCAAATTAACTTTAGCTGGGTGGGGTGTTGTAAGAGCAATAGATACTGCTAGACTTGTTAGTTCCCTCCGAAAAAAACGTCTTCATTATACAAAATAGGATCTTTTGGACAATGCATAAAAGTGAACCACTCTTGAGGTACGTAAATACATGAAAATAGTGAGTGTAAGTATAATCTGCAGCCTATTTGATTTGAGCTATACTGGCTGTTAGAAATATGATAATAGTTCCATAGTGACAAATATTTTAGCCTCCAATGTGTTTGGATGTGGCAAATATATCAAAATGTTAATTGGAATGTACCCAATTTCATTACGCGTTCTAAAACTGTAAAGAATTATCTTTACAACGATGTATCACATGCCACAGTTATCTAATCATTTAAAAACATAAATCGATAAGTAAGTAACATGTGCACGCTTAGGTAGATTACAGCTTTATTCGATAAAGTAGGCGGTGAAACAAACGAAAATATGTTGCAATACTGTCGTGGCAACATATCCTATTACACATAAATATAACATAAACACATAAATAAGGCAACAATAAACTAACAGGTAAATTAAATTTAAGTTTTTCAGTTCATTTTGTTTGTAACCTCCGTTGTTTGCAAAATATTTTCGAGATGTGACTATTAAGTTTCTTTTCGCTTTTTGCGATATGTATTGTGTTATTTGATTACAGGCCCGGCGAATACGGTTTCTAAAATCGTCTAGATCTTGGAGACAAATAACATGAACCTTTTGTTTCAGAAGAAATATATAAAATAGAAGATGTTGACCAGTTGATGGGCCACCATTTCGTATGGATTTTACACAAAACTTTTCATTAATAATATCTCTGACACTTCGGGCATTGTGGGAAGGTGCACATTCTTTCAGGTCCATATTCTTTTGGATTCTCTCAAAACAAAATCCTTGTTAAAACTAGTGTCCTACTATAGTGTTACCTAATACGCCAAGCCACATTTTATTGGAAAATCAATGTTGGATTCTGCATTTAAGTAGTGAACGTGGATTTTCCGTATTCCAGAAATGATTGTTTTTTTTCTATTGAAAATTCCGCTACTATTGAAACTAGATTCGTCAGTCGAAGGAACTAAACTTGATAAATTTTAATTATTGTTGAGCCAACTGCAAAATTCCGCCCTCTATCAAAAACGTCAACTCTTAAATCTTGCACTAACTTAATTATACGGAGTCATTGTCGTCATGCCTTTTTAATATACAAAACATTTTACTTATTCTTACATATGTGGTTTCCTAGTGGTCCTAGGACACTGTAGTATACTATAACAGTAATAAGAATTAAATGCAGAAAGACTCCGATAACATTTTGTCGTATTTCTAACAACAGCTCAGATGTTGTTGCGGATGGTTTCCTATTTCTCGAACCGAAGAAAACCATGAAGAGATGCCAAACATTCGTTGGAGAGTTGAGAAGCGTATTTTCTTGACCCAAACTCTGTCACTGTTAGTCAGAACTGAAGAATTGCCCACTGTTGTCTGGAAATAGCAAGAATTGTTTGGATAGGCAATCTATTGAAGGTTCGGTTGTTTGATCCGATAAAAAGTAAATTGGTCGCACAACTTTAAGAATGCCTCCGTATAAATGCAGCGTAAACTCCGTTGGCATAAATGAAACATTATGTCGTTGACCACGTTACTTATTAAGGGGTGAAGGTGGTAAGTAGTGAGCCATCGGGAAATTCTATTCAAATTTGTTGCCGTAGAAGAGAATAAGATCAATCAATACCATTTTATATATGAAATTCCAAAGCTGTACAAGTGGTATTAGTGTTAGTATCAATGGGCACAAATTTCAGTCACTGCGAACTTGATCAATTGTAAGAAAATACCCTGATACATACATATGTGTAAAAACAGGTGAATGCCTTTAATAAACTTTAATACCACTCTAGGATCTCCATCCTTCAATTTAGTAGATGAAATGGTTTACTGAAATGTTGTTATTAAGTGCGACTGATGGCAATGCAATTGCATAGAACGTGTTCCGCCGACCTCAGATCTTCTAGATATAACTGAAAGAATTGATGTTCACCATTTCCTAGATTGAATGGCGGATATTTTAGGGCTGCACGAGCTGTCAGAAATTCCGCCAGTAATCTAAGGTCCCTTTTGCTAAACGATAGCACTGTCTTTGCTGTCTTAGGCAGGTCTGTGATGAATACGTTTGCTTATTTTTATCCTAGAACATTTTCCCAGTGCGGGGTCTTCTGACTGTCCTCCTGTGTTTCAAGTAGCTCTTTCGTAGACCACAAAAGGGGTTCGGAGAGATGAAGGGCATATTCGCTACTCCTCCAGCCAGCTTCTCTTTCCTTCAATTAGCTTCTATTCCTTAATGGCTTGGGACCCATCGCAAAGTGTTCACAATTAATTACACTTGTTTGTAATTTCCACATGTTTACAGTGTAACAATACTTTGGTACTTACCTGTAAGGTTCGCATGCTTTACAATCGGCATAATTGTTTTATACATACCTGTATTTTTGAAATCGGGTGTTGCCGGGTATAATCGGAATCAGATAGAAGGTTCAAGAGAGTTAAGAAGGTTGTTGTACCACGTGCTACCCGCAACATCTTTATTTTTTTTAAATAAAGCAATACTGAACAAGAGTACTAGTTTTCAATACATATTTTTGGTAGCAGAGCGTAGTTGTGAATTTGTAGTGACCACGCAGACAGTGATCAAGATTATCCTGTTCGTAGCGAGGAAAAAAGAACAGCCGGTAGCGGGAAAAACAACCAAGCACGTGTAAGCATCGCCCTATGCAGTACGAGTTTGACGACAACAAATGTGAGTTTAATCCTTTCATTCTTTATCCTCTCATTATTTACATTCCTTATTGTACAAGTACACGTATATTAAGCAAAAAATAGAAATTTTATGCACATAACCTACAATGTCAGAAAAAGGTAAGAGGGGTGCTTTAAAAGCGAAGTTGACGAACTTTAGTAAGTTTGTAACGGAACTTAAAGTCAGGGAAACGTTAAATGATATCGATATAATTCACCTTAGCGAACGTCTAAACAAAATTTATCCAGTTATCGACGAGTTTGACGAAATACAGACTGTAATAGAAAATCAAGTAGAAGATAACACATTCGAGCAAGAGGAGCGTAAGACCTTTGAGGACACTTACTTTTTGCAAGTTGCAATCGCGAAGAAAATCCTTAAAAACAATGAAATGAAAAGCAATGAAACCACATCGATGTCCTTGCCAAGTCAACAACACAGTTTAGACAATGTAAATACACAGGCAAACATAAAATTACCGACAATTCAACTACCGAAATTTGGTGGTAAATACTCAGATTGGTTAGAATTTCGTGACACGTATGAATCTTTAATTCATACGAATGAAAGCATAAGTCAAATTCAAAAATTTCACTACCTCCGAGCGTCACTCGAAGGAAATGCGGCTCAAGTAATCTCAGCATTAGAATTTACTGCCAGAAACTACTTAGTTGCATGGGAAGCTCTACTTGACAGGTACAATAATAATAGGTTATTAGTACAGAATCATGTCCAAGCTTTATTCAATGTCGAGCCAATTGTGAAAGAATCAGCAGAAAGTTTAAGGAGAATTGTTGATTGCATTTCGAAAAATTTGCGTGCTTTGGAGCAGTTAGAGCAACCTACTTCTAACTGGGACACTCTCGTGGTTCATCTAATTACGAGTAAATTAGACCAGGTAACACTACGAGAATGGGAAAATTATAGATCAGACAAAAATGTTCCGACCCTGAACGACATAAAAACGTTTCTAAAGGCAAGAGCCGACCTATTAGAAACCTTAAATTTGAGTTCTGTAGAAAAGAAGCACACAAAATCTAACACGAAAGGTTTTCTGGTGTCAGAAGACAATTCATCCAGCTGCAAATGTAGAATTTGTCAAAAAAATTATTACATTCAGAATTGTGCAGAATTTTTGAAATTAAAAACGAAAGAAAGGTTTGCAAAGGTCGTGAATGCAAGGTTATGTTTAAATTGTCTGAGACCAGGTCACATAACAAAGACATGTAGGAGAGGATCTTGCAAAAAATGTAACTCTAAGCATCATACGTTATTGCACAATGATAAGCAAGGCAACGAGGAAGCAACGGCTACCATGTCAAGCCCAGTGTCTTTATCATCATGCACCTATGATGATTGCGTTCTCCTGTCAACTGTTTATGTTCTAGTGAAAGATGAGAATGGAGCCACGCATACGGTGCGCGCTCTACTTGACTCTGGTTCACAGTCAAGTTACTTAACCAGAGAACTTTGCGAACGATTGATGCTCCGCACATCAAAAGTCAATATTACAGCCCATGGATTGAATCAAGTAGCAACTAGTATCGAAGCTGAATGCAATATTACAATTGAGTCTTTACACAACGCATTCACAGCTAAATCGAAATGTTTCGTTGTTCCGCAGATATCCGGACTAATACCGAGTTTTACAGTTAAAGTGACAGACTTTAACATCCCGAAAAATATTAAATTGGCGGATCCATCCTTTAACCAACCAGGACGAGTAGACATGCTTATTGGAGCAAACTTGTTTTGGCAGACTCTAAGTATTGGACAAATTTCATTAGGAAAGGGCAAACCCATGTTGCAGAAAACAAGATTTGGTTGGATAATGGACCGTTAACCAATATACAGCAGCGGAGCACGATTTGTAATTTTACTCAGAACTGTGACATACAAAAACAATTGGCAAAATTCTGGGAATTGGAAGAATGTCAAATTGAGAAACCTCTCTCAAATGAAGAACTTGAATGTGAAGATCACTTTAAAAGACATTTCTCTCGTACCGAAGATGGAAGATTCGTTGTTGCCATTCCATTAAAGACTTCTGCGGAAACCTTAGGCGATTCAAAGGAGCATGCACTCAAAAGATTTAGCACGCTGGAGAAGAAGTTGCAAAAATCATCACCACTTAAAAACAGATACGCTAAGTTCATGAAGGAGTACTTGGAGTTGGGACATATGACGCTAATCGAGAATGAAGATAATAGCAAAGTATCCTATTAGATGCCCCACAGAGGTGTAACAAGGGAAGAAAGCCTTACTACAAAGTTACGCGTGGTTTTTGATGCTTCCGCACCCACAACCAATGGAATATCACTGAATAACATCCAGATGGCTGGACCAACAATACAAAGTGAACTTTTTCCGATTCTGCTCAGATTCAGACAATACAAATACGTTGTTGCAGGTGACATTGCCAAAATGTATCGGCAGATTTTAGTCATACCCGAGCAGCGCCATTTACAAAGGGTTCTGTGGCGAGAAGATACTACCAAACCAATTCAAACGTTTGAATTAAATACAGTTACCTACGGAACTACGGCTGCGCCGTTTCTTGCGGTACGGTGCTTATGGCAATTAGCAGAAGAAAACAAAGATGAACATCCAATCTTCGCTGAAATAATAAAGTCAGACTTTTCTGTTGACGATTTACTTACGGGCGCAGACGATGTGGAGCAAACAGCAGAAATCGTGGAAGGCGTATCAAAGATTTTGAAACAAGGCAAGTTCGATTTACGTAAGTTCTATTCCAACAATATGGACAGCCTAAAATACATAAGGGAAGAACATTGTCCAACGAATACAGTAAATTTTGGAGAAAACGAAAATACAAAAACCTTAGGTCTCATTTGGTGCCCGGGCAGTGACAGCCTAATGTACAGAATCAATGACAACTCTAACAACAATAAAGTAACAAAACGTATTATCCTATCGACGGCGGCTCAAATCTTTGACCCACTCGGTTTACTAGCACCTTGTACGATCATTGCAAAAATTATCATGCAAAAGATATGGTTGGAAAAACTTACGTGGGACGAAGGCGTACCTCTAAGCATTTTTACATCTTGGTGTAAATTTAGGAATGAACTGTCTTTGCTAAACCACTGGAAACTAGATCGGTTAGTTGTTTGTGACAAAGCACGACAAGTGGAACTGCATGGTTTCTCAGATGCATCACAACAGGCTTATGGTGCATGTATATATATTAGAAGTATTGACCAGAGCGGAGGGGTACACGTTCACTTGCTCACTTCAAAGGCGAAAGTCGCTCCTTTAAAAACAATAACGTTACCTCGACTAGAACTCTGCGGTGCAGTACTTTTGGCACGATTAGTAGAAAAAGTAGCTAAAGCCCTACGCTTAAAGTTTGAACAATGTACATTCTGGTGTGACTCAATGATAGTGCTGGGTTGGGCGAGAACCCCCCCAAATAAACTGAAAACTTTCGTAAGTAATCGTGTCGCAGAAATTCAAGAGTTGAGTGCGCTACATACCTGGAGGCACGTTCCTAGTACGCAGCAATTGTTAGCCTCAGTCAGAGAGAGATTTAGGGTCATAGGTGGAAGAACCTTAGCCAAGTCGGTTGTTCGCCATTGCATCGTGTGCTTTCGGCACAAACCGCAACTCTTGCAACCTATTATAGGCCATGCTTGCCTGACATTTGAAGAATTGACTACGGTACTTGTACTACGTGCAAATTGAGTCTATCCTAAATTCACGTCCTCTGTTCCCATTATCATCCGATCCTCAGGACTTAACTCCCCTCACCCCAGCTCACTTTCTCATTGGCTGACCCCTGATGGCCGTGCCAGATTTAGATGTCCAACATGTTCCACAGAGCAGGTTGTCAAGATATCAGCACCTTCAACAATGCCAACAGCATTTCTGGAGTCGTTGGCACAAAGAATATTTGACACAACTTCAGCAGCGCACGAAATGGAAAAGGGCAATGCGCAAATAAAAGTAGGATCACTAGTCCTAGTCAAAGAAGATAACTATCCGCCTTTAAGATGGAAGTTAGGACGAGTAACAAACCTACATCCAGGCAAAGATGGGGTAACCAGAGTTGCCAGTGTACGAGTCATCAATGGGGAAATACGGAGGTCCATGACGAAGCTATGTCCGCTGCCGCCAACGGAGGAATAATATTTTGGAAGTCCCTGGGAGCTTCCAAGGCCGGGGGCATGTTCACAATTAATTACACTTGTTTGTAATTTCCACATGTTTACAGTGTAACAATACTTTGGTACTTACCTACCATGCTTTACAATCGGCATAATTGTTTTATACATACCTGTATTTTTGAAATCGGGTGTTGCCGGGTATAATCGGAATCAGATAGAAGGTTCAAGAGAGTTAAGAAGGTTGTTGTATCACGTGCTACCGGCAACATCTTTATTTTTTTAAATAAAGCAATACTGAACAAGAGTACTAGTTTTCAATACACAAAGCAACATGGGTTTTGTGTCAAAATTATCTGAAATTACGTATATATTCGCAAATCATGCCAGATTCGTATGTGTAACATTTTATTTCTTTTAGAACTGCATAACTGTCACTGAATATAGCTATGGTTGCATATCCCTCATCCCTCTCTAGAGAATCATTATGACGCACAGGTTCAAAGCAGAGATCTGTGCGTAAATTATGTTGGTGTGGAGCCGTGTAAGCATTTTAAGGTAGTAATTAGCCCTACCAATACCTATACCTGTTTCAACACCTTCTATTTTTGAGCCATCTGTATACTATGATATGGTACCTTTTTTCCTATAAGGCCGATCGGATGCCTTTCAATAGCTTTCAATGATCACCTTATAAGGCCGATAAAAATTATATTGCATAGATAATTTATGTTGTTATCTACAAGGATTTTAAGATCCCCCTTACAGGTTGCAATCGTTCCATTCTGCAGAGTGAGAATACTCAATATAGGCTGTTTATCAACATGGATGTTAAGCGGCGCTACCCCCAGCAGTATTTCCAATTTACAGGCGCATCACTGGCTGTGATGTCAAGAGAACCAATCCTCTGAATTTTTTGAAGCTGCTGTTACACGGTCTGTTGAATTGTTTTACATACGGTAACTCAAGATTGAGATGTTGGTTTTATCCGACTTTTTTCATGAAAGGTTACGTTATTGTGTTCTAAGCTCGTTCGAAATGCTTGGATTAAACTTGATCGAGACCAGTATTTATGCGATCAACAATATTCGGAATAGGTTACGACAGAGTGGATTAAGAGCTAGAGTAGCTGTAACAGTCCCTCGTCTCACTAGGAACCACCGAGTGGCTCGCTTAAGGTTTGCCAGAGAACATGTAAATTGGAACATTAATGACTGGGCCAATATACTCTTCACAGATGAGTCAAGATTTGGTCTTTACACCTCAGATAGGCGTATCTCAGTGTACAGACGAGACGGTGAGCGCTATTCGCAGTGTAATATCAGACCTAGGCCTAATTTCGCTGGTGGCTCTATTATGGTTTGAGGAGGCATCTGTTTAACAGGTCGTACAGAGTTAGTACCAGTAGACAGAGGTACACTGACCGCCCACAGGTATATAACGGACATTTTAGAAGAACATGCAGCACCAT
Source organism: Oryctes rhinoceros (assembly GCA_020654165.1). NCBI lineage: Eukaryota > Metazoa > Arthropoda > Insecta > Coleoptera > Scarabaeidae > Oryctes > Oryctes rhinoceros. Next base: position 10,307,506 of record JAIOKQ010000399.1, on the reverse strand, counting down.
ATGCGCCAATTATAGGAAACGAATTCATGTTAATGCACGATAATGCACGACCGCATGTTGCCATAATCGTCCAGGAATACCTTAACGATGTTGGTATTCGAGTTTTAGATTGGCCTGCGGTAAGTCCGGACATGAACCCTATTGAGCACGCGTGGGACCTCCTTCACAGACGGATACGAACCCAAAATGTTGCCTCAGCGGACCTGCATGGACTAGAAAATGCTCTCCGTGACGAGCGGGAGAATTTGGATCAGGCTGATATACGGAGGTTAATCGAATCTCTGCCAAACCGTATGCGAGCGGTCGTAAGAGCCAGAGGTGGCAATACTCGGTATTAAAAGCTACTGTTATGACATTTTTCTTTCCAAAATTATAATTTCTTGTTTTAATAAAAATCTCAAGTATGAGTTCTTGTTTTTATTTGGCCTGTATTTTATTTAAACAATCATAGAAATTATATCTTAGAGCGCATTAAAGTATATCTACAACTTTATGCTACAAACAAAGATTAAGCGATACTTTTATGATTCAAAACTAAATTATGTGATAGTTTTTTGGCGGAGTGAAGTTTGCCATTAAACGAGTTCTCACTGTCACAGTGATGTCGTGATATCGATGTCACGAAATAGCACGACATAAAATATAAACATGATATTTTAAACCGTTAACACACCTAGAAAAGTTTTTAAACGCATGACTTGGCCATGACCGCCAAATATATTTGTTCCCACAGCGACGTGCGAGCTACTGAAGTGACATGGGAAAATGGATCTAATGTTTACCGTCGCTACTGTGGTGGAAAAATTAATAACAGCGGAGATATCGAGAAGAAATAAATTGTGTGGAGAAGAAAGTTGATATTACGTACGAGGCAAAGGGGTGCATCACAAACACTAGTGGAGGTGCCTTTAGGAGAATGGCGATTCTCTTCCAATTTTTTTATGAATCCGTGGCGATACTTCTTTTTCAGATTGATCACGTTTCTGACTATGTTTGTAATCTTCGGGAGATACACGGAAGTTCTCAACATTTTACATACATTTTATAGTAATTAATCATTAAAACACAGACACGGACGCTTACAGCACCCAATGACAAATCCTCTGTTTACACGGTGACAGTAAATCGCGGCAATATCGATAATGTCGTGACATTAATGCCCCAATATCGAGGTATTTTGATATGCGACACTGCTGTCAGAACACCGTGATGACAACATAAGTAATATTCACACGGGGACACCCTCACGACATTTAGTATCATGAGATTGACGTCGTTACGTTAATGTCACCGTGCGAACAGGGCTTTAAAATATGTACGTATGCTGGTAAGGCAGTATTAGCGGTAAAAGGAGCGATATGGAAGAAATCATGCAGAATTATTCCAGAATTTCATTTGTTTACCGTATAAATGCTATTACAAGGTCCTTAAGCAATCATTAAAGTAACAATTGTTTTTATTAGATATTGATGATCAATGATCATATATTTCTAGGTCATCTTAAATCTATTTTCCCGGCGCTGCCGCCAAAATCGCAATCTCAATATCGATACCAAAACATTTTTCCATATAGTCACATTCTAATACAAATAGAATTTGATTTACATGATATCTAACCGTACATACACGTACGTATATTAAATCCAATGTTGGCATTGCAACAACAGCAAAGATCCGTTGTTTACCGTCGCGTAATCGAATTTTCAACCAATAACGCTGCTTGTTTGCACTTGAACTTGACCTTTACCTAGCTTCTAGCGGCCAATACCCACTCAACAAGTCAAATAGTTACTTACTTCTTATCGTGTCGTTGAGGAAGTTCGTGGTAAACAAGATATCTCCAGTTGGACGATAGATTTCCAGTAGTTCTTCGCCTACTTTCACAATTGAATACCCGATGAGATCGGTTTTGTGAAGCGGGTGATCGTTGAGCGCATACATTGTTACTACGGCGTAATTGTTAGCCAAGAGGCTGCTCTTATTTCCCGGTATGTTCACTTGTACGTCGGTCATGGTGAAGTATGCAGAATTCACTGTAAATAAAAGAAAATGCGTTATATGCTGTACAAATAATAGGACTGCATGATGGAGAAGTAGATCGTTTGGTAAAATAAAATGTGGGTTACTTTACTTAAATAATTAATCGTTTCCTTTTATTTTCATGTTTATCTCTTTACAGACTGTTCTAAATTAAAGGATCTTCTACAATATTTCTTGGTTGTTTAGTTATTTCTAATTAAAAAACGACTTCTTTTTGAAACTGAGCCGTGGAACAATGAATAAAGAAATAAGAAGATCTCCGTAGTTTTCGTATCGGCTAGACGCGAAAAGTAACATTTTTAATAAATTCAAGACGTCTTCACTGAAAGCAGACGACGAAGGCAGTATCGCCATTGTATCTATGTTTCCAATACACTGGATGGGCTATAAATGTGTACCTCCCAATATTTGTGAACATATCAATATTATTATAGGCTTGCCACTGTTAATAGTGCAGTGAGTTGTGAGTAAATAGGACAGCTTATTCCACCCAAAAATGGTAGTTCTAAATTGGAAACATTTGTTAAGAACTTGAAAGATTGCTGTATGCCGAAAGTGAGAGTACAACATTAATTGGATCTTTAAGAATAATTAAGCAAGCTTTAATAAAATATTTCTCGCTTAATTATATTATTAACTTTACATTAATTTGGGACATGGAAACGCTAAAAAAGTCTTTATTAATAGAGAGATATGTGATTCTCCCTATCTCGGGTGAAAGATAAGACGGTAAAACTATAGAACGGAAAGCACACCAAGTATCATCACTTTTTGACAAGCTTTTATTACGTCTGTTAACCGACCTCAGAAATCCAACGCTAAAGGAAGTTAGTTCTGACTTGGTTTCCTTCGAAAGTTAGTAGGTCATGCCCATTTTGGAGAATGGTTTGAAAGTATATTACCGCTCATCAAAAAGTAAAAAATTTCCAACTTCTGTCTTGAAAAAGTGTGACATTAATAAAAAAATTTAATATGAATATGGTTTGTCTGCAATTGCGGCATCTATTACGCATTAACAAAAATAAATTAAAATAAATAAAATATAATAGTGATGTCCACGAAAAACAATTGTGATTTAAACTCCGTTGTAAGTGTAGGGATAAATAGAAGAGACAGATTTTAAACAAGTGTACGTTAACTCGTTTTAAAAAGTATTAGTGCCTTTACAGTCAAATAGAAAAAGAAGCTGAAATGTATAAACTACATATTTAATTGAATCTTTTATAATTAATATAATATTTCAGGCATAGACAATGACAGTGAGTATGACTTTCTATCAGACAATGGATAGAGAATGCAATTATAAATTTTACATTCTCTATCATTTTGCTGCTCTACTCCGCAATAATTGCAGTATCGTACATTTCAGATTGGCAGAGTGGTAAGTATTTACATAGTAACACCTTTATGTGATAATAATGGTTTTTTCCACGGAAAGTGGTTGATCCATTTTTTTATCCACACATAGTTGGTTTTGAGGTTTTGAAACATTCTCTGTCCTGGAATAAAAAGTAAAGTCTAAATTAAAGAAAAGAAGTAGCAGCTTTAACGGCAATTTATGAATTTCCAGTGGAAATAGTGAGACAGCTTTGAAAATCTCAACGCATGAGAGTTATGGTAACTACTAAAAAATAAGAAGTATTATCTTAGGCAGTGTAATTAGAGGCAAACCTGGAAAAATTGATATTCTTCTAAATTAATTGGATTACTTTTACTTTTAGTAGATCCCTACATACTTTTTCGTCAAGCTAAATTGGAAATTAGCACCAAATATTTACGTCTTTGCGAGAATTAACACTTCGTAATTAACGTTGGATTTAAGCGTTATAAGCCTAAACATATGAAGCACTTAGACTAATACACTATAAGAAAACGGTAGTCCGAATAAAGGTTGTTAAAACTTTTTCCACAATTGATAGCTAACTTCAGCGATTAATATAATATCTAGGAATAATAGCCTAAAGTAGCCGATTTTACCAACAAATACCCAAAATGCAGCTAAATTTATCATGAAGTTGTACATGAGGTAAAATTTCAATAGAAAATGTAATTGTCAACAACCGTACGAGGAGAGACCGATACTATATCACCAAATTATCATGGCTGCCATCTGGCCATTTTCAGTCAACCAATTAGTATGCCCCAACGCTTTTCCATTAATTTAGAATGTGCATCGCGGCAGCAACCACATTTCATAGTCATCAAAATGGGCTGACAGATTTCATTTATAAATAAATCAAGGGTCGGATTCCGCTAGATCGATACGAAACATCCATTCAATACGTAACTGGTTGATTCGATACAATTTGATGTTTGCGCTGTAATGAGTATTGATTTTGGTAAATACTAATTATTTTTGCTTAAAATACTTTTGTACTTTAGCATTTAATTTAATAATAATAATAATAAATGAAATCGTTTTATCATTGATTAATGCCAACATTAAATTGCTCAAAGCAGCATTTAGATACCATAAATTATTAAAGGTAGTAGCCATTACCAAAAGTTTAGTAGGCAGCAACACCTTTTTGGTAGTCCAGTCGTCTACTACCTTGACTCCTTTGTTCGCGATAACAATTGTTTGATTGTGGTAAATAAATGTTTATTAACTAAAATACTAACTATGTGATGTTCCACCAGTTATTATGAGCAAGTTTTAAAGATGAGTAAGTATTCCTAACGGACCTGGCGATTGCTTTATTAAAGATAATTAATTTAAGAAATTATGCTACAGCCACAATTGAATTTATTCTATAACATGTTACAGGAATCCGTTCCATTAAAACTAAAGTTTTAAGGTACAAATGGATGGAGGACAAGTTATTTATCCGTTCCACCAAGATCATCGTCGGCTGAACTAAGAATCAATTTCCTAATACACCGACAACAGAGACAGCAGGCTTTAAAATGAGTTGGAAACACCGACAAAGCAGCCAGAGGTCTTGACGTCGAACGAGGGAACATAAGTTTCCTGAATGCATACGTGGCACTAATGAATACTATCTTCCATCTAAATTTTAACATTGCAGTGAGTATTAGGGTAGTGTTTGTAAACGTAAAACATTGTATTGGACATAATTTTGAATCATCATATCAAGTGTTGAAACAATTGGTTTATAAATGTAGGTATATCACATATGTAATATTTAAAATTAGTTTCCTATTTGAAAAACAAAGTAACTCCTTTAGGTCGTCAACAAATAGGGTCGTAAATTCAAGCTAGCCGTCATATTCTATCCTTTTTCTTCAAAATTATCTTGTTAAATTCTATTCTACTCTTAGAGGTATTTGTTTCATTACTTTGTTCACACAGCTTATTTGATCCAACCCGTTGCTGCCACAAAATATTTTGACTTCAAGCAAATGTCAAAAGTTCTGTTGAGTAAGAAATCAATAATAAATGCAATCACTACAACATAACGACGTCTAAAACAAACCGTTAGTTCAACTAACGTCAATGTTTTTAAAATAATGACATACTTTGGCTTAAATAGTGGATAAAATAGGAAGTAGGCAAGCGTAGATTATGAATATTTAAACTTCGGCCGAGTACAGTTCCTGCTTTTGTAATTACACAGTTTCAAGCAAATTAATAATAGACGAATTACGTTTAACATTGGCATGTTGCTGGGGTTTTAAAGTTTAATTAGTTGATGGACCTATAATTACTCAATTTCGGTATAATTGCAAGTTTAGAGAGAATTTAATTGCAGTTGGTAGGTTGATTTTGCCGTAGATGCAACACTTCAGAACAAAATCCAACCATTTAATTTTGTTATTATTCACAGTTGGCAATAAACATCTGCTATATGAATTAAAATGTTTTTGAGTAAATCTTTCAACCATCCGTTGTTTAGGTTATTTATTTATTCCGTTCAATAAATTGCTGATTAATACCAATTGGATACGGTATCCTCGACAGAACTCGCTGAAATATACGTAATTGCATCCCATAATCTCAAAGTTTATTGTAGATGAAAGCAAATTGTATTAACGTGAACGTAAATGGAATAAACCACCGACAATAGGCGAGATTTTCCCGTTAATGCAACTTTTGTAGATCAAACATAAGACATCAAACAAAATACGATAGTACCTACCCAAGCACACAATTTCTTGGCGTAGTACATGCGAATATGACCTTTGTTACAGGACTTGCTAACGATAATTGTCCGGGAACTTTAAGAGTAGTTTTAATTGGAAAAACGGAGAATATTGAAGTTTTTTTTTCCTTTTTAGGAATTCACTTTGATCGCGTTTATTAACACAACCAGTAATCAACGTTCTTCATTAAAACCTCTCCAGAATAGGCGCCTAAATGTTCATTTACAATCGATACCCACCGTTGTTCTATAAACGAAAGCTCCATGCGTGCATTAATTACGTAATGTGGCGCAAAGGAAAAAAATGTGCTGCGGCATTAAAGCATTTGCATTTTTATTTTTGGCGTTTATAGCCCATTATATGTAGAATAACACCTTTACACGCAGTCATTAGCATTTCAATGGAGAGTATGGCCAATGTGGTCGCGAATTCACTACGACCTTGCATAACATGAATACCAAATTTGCTGGATATTCCCTACATTGTATGTATGTTACGTATTCGACAGCATGCATGCATGTGTACATGTAAATACATCTTGTTAGAGCTGAATGGCTAGACCGAGTAACACTGCAAATAGGAAAATAGAATGTTTTTAAATATAGAAGCAATCAACGCTTCACAAAAAGTGGATTAAACCTATTATAAAGAGAAAAATATAGTGCAAGAATTCTTGGCAAATAAACTTTCACGCGATTTCTTAGAAACATTTGCTTGTAAGTTGCTTGTCGTGAAAGCAGCTCTACTCTGTATACGTCATTTCGTTTAATTATATATTATAACTACAGAATTTACTGTATTTTTTGCGAAAATATAAAAAGCTAAATATAACATTCATTGTAAGGAAATTAAAGCAAGAGCTTTTTGCAGAGACTTTCTTCATGACTTGCGTGATTGCTAAATGCATAACAGAACGATTAGGTTATGGATACTACATCAACACGAAATCGTAGGTTTGGCAATATTACCACAATTATCCTAATATTTGCTCTAATATTTGTATTACTTAAGGAATTGCAAAATTCGATAAATCTAAATGTGACTGTTATCTCTGCGAATGAACCTAACAAGTCTACATTTAATAAAATCGGCAAATATTTATGCAATTCGCATATAATAATTTTGCTGGGTACGTTTTGCGTATTTGAATTCCATGGCACAATGTATCCCTATAATGCAATAAAACGATTTTGATGAAATAAAAACTTATATTATCGATTTCAGTTTTCCTATAGCGTGTTGGATTAGGTATTTTAGCTTAATGCATTAATATTTAGTTTAGCAATGGTAAGCACATAACACAATGGCAGTGCGTGACTTTGTGATAAGGAGAAGCCCAATTGTAAAAATATAATAAAACCTTACCCTCAACTTACAATGGTCTTTAAAAAACTAGAGGAATTGTTGATAGATTAGTAGAAAATATACGCGCTGCACTGATAGACACGATACTAAAGACAATATTCACAATTATGTTTAATGTTCGCCTGGAAGTCGCGCATCCTCAATACAGGGTGATTCTTTAATTTTGCGAAAAATTTGAGGGACCGGTTCTTTTTTAAAAAATAAGAAAGTTCCCATTAGCATGTGCCCGGAAACGCTTCGTTTCCGAGATATAAGGGCGTTCATTTTTTTTGTAATCAATTTTTAATAATTGCTATTTCAAAAGTCCTTTAACCGATTTATTTGAAAATTAACTGGTTTATGTTTAATAATAGCAGCCATTTGTTGTATTATTAATAACATAATATAAAATACCAAATGCAAAAATAATACAAAATGTTACAAATAATAATCTTAATAACTTTTGCTCTGCTCTTATTTATTTCAGGTATTAATGCGCAGTTAGGCAAGAATTATTAGAATGACAAAATTAAACTGGTTGGATTAATGAAAACAAGTGAAAAAGTAAAGTTATAAAAGTTGTTGCAAATGACCACATCCAATTGCACTACATGCTTCGATTCTGCGACTTATTGCTTGACGAACATGTTCAAAAATGGTTGGGGTATGCTGAATTGTTTCACATGCTGTAACAATACGATTTCTTAATTTCTCAACATTTTCAATTGGAGTGGAATAAACCAGATGTTTGAGGTGGTCCCAGAGAAAAAAATTCAACGGATTTAGGTCAGGAGATCGCGGAGGCCAGGGTTGTAGGCCTGCTCGAACTATCCAACTATTTGGGTACACTGCATCCAAATATTGTCATGCAATTAAACTAAATGTGCTGAAGCACCATCGTGCATAAAATACATTTGGAGTCTTAATTGATCTTCCAATAGTATCCGCAACTCCTCTTCAAGAAGATTACGATAAACTTATCCAGTTAGGCTCTTTGGTAATAAGAATGTGGTCTCCAACAATTCCGACCCATTCATTTACTGAAAATTTATGCTGATGGCGGCTTGCAATTATTGCATGTGGATTCTCATCTGCCCATATGTAATTATTATGAGAGTTCATTATGGCTTCTTTGGAGAAATTAGCCTCATCGGTGAAAAGTATTTCTGCCAAAAATTGAGGATTCTGTCCAATTTTTTCTTGAATCCATCAGCAGAAAGCCAATCTTCGAGGAAAATCTTCTGGTAAAAGCGCCTGTACTCTTTGGATGTGATATGCATACAAAAGCTTTTTCAGAAGCTTTCAAAGATTTTTCAGTATCTTGAAGACTGTTGACTTGACTAATATTTAGATTTGCGGCAATCTTTCTTGTACTTGTTGTAGGACTTTCTTCGATTTCGTGGAGCACTTCTTCCATTTGTGAAGTTGAAACTGTACCAGGTCGCCCCTTTTTAAGCAGTCGCTTTTTTAAAGGTTCCTGTTCCATTGAGACTGTGATGGAGACGAACAAACATTGTATGATGCGCAATTACACGGTTAGGGTATCTTTCCTCATAAATACGCCTAGCCCTTAACAAGTTACTGAGGCTTTTTTGTTTGAACGCGATAAGATAATTTAATTAGACATTCATCAAGACAGATACCCTAATCGTATAGTTAAAGAGCTTTTGAAATAACAATTATTAAGAGTAAATTACAAAAAAAATGAACGCCCTCTATTTCGAAAACGATGCATTTCCGGACTCGGGTACTTTTTCCTTATTTTTATCTAAATAATCTGTTCCTAACATGTTTCGCAATATTAAAGAATCGCCCTGTATATTTAAATCCTCCAGAAAATTCTGCAATTACAGATATATCACCATCTTTACTGCAATTTCTTGCATTTAATGCAAGAGACTTATAGTCTCGTCATACACAATAAATGCGAATTTTTAATTTAAAACTGGATATAGACAGCAAGAATAGAATCTAGGATTTTTCTTGCGTTGTGTTTAAGGTTCTTTTAGAAGCACCAGCCTTATTTAAATACTTAAACGTTTTCGAAGCGTCAGATCCAAATTAGCAGAAAAATCGATGAAATCGTGTTGTTTAACAATAAGTGTCAAATGTTTTTTCTATGGGCTAGTTTATATATATTTTATACAGTGGAAGACGTTTTCATAAAATCGTGTTGTTTTGTTTGTTTGTTTTTTTTTGTAGCATTTGTTGTAGTAAATTTTAGCAACATTACACGTTAGGTCTCATCATTGGGCCGCTATGCATCGTGTTCCGTGGAAAATGCGCAAACAAAGATGCAATTAGACACAGCTTTCCAAACATAGAGAAGGACTTGAATAAATTTACATCATGGATAACAGCATGTAACAGCCAACCTAGTTCTCAGAACAGCATCTAACTCTGCAAACTATGTCATATCCGCTTCGCACGAAAGGGGTTGTCCATAAACACGTTTTTGAGAAACGACGCAGTCCCATCATTAAATTTACTATACACTGGAGGTTACTTCACAGGCGTCAGTTGAGGGTTCAGGTAACGTATTAATTTTATGCCCACCTTTTTTTATAAACAGTTATACTTATAAACATTGATCCTAAGTCAATCTCTCGAGCGAGCTGGGCTGTCGTTATTACATGCAAGAGGTCATGTGCTTTACGAAGTGTGTTGATATGAAGAAGTCAAAAATTAGTTTGTGTATAAGCATTAAAAAAGAAGCGAAGGATGTAACATATGCAAAGACATCTTTATTGGTTTCATTAATTATTATTCTTTATAGTCAGTTCCTTATGTTCCATTACGATATCGGTTTATCACTATTATCCAATTTAAACTGCATACATGTAAGCAATACATATTTCGTTAGATATAATTCTGTTAGAGTCGTAGAAGCAACATACCCTTTTGGTCCCAAAACATTGTAGCCGTAACTTTTCTATTGTTGAAAGTTTCCTTGAACTTTTTCGATTTGTTTGGCGAGATTAAGTGCATCCACTGTTGTAACTGTTGTTTTGTTTCGGCGATGTTTCAGCTGCACTGTTCCCTTCTGCTTGAAGGAATCGAATTACACTACGCAACTCGCACTTGGCGGGAAAATCAGTTGTGACAGCCATGTTCACGAGTCGGCAACTCAATTGAAAATGGTGTAACGACGTTGCAAGTAGCAGATATTATAGCGCGAGAGATGAGGAGTCGTCTTCTGAGCATTCCCGTTTTCTACGGCTCGCGTGATTGTCTAGAAGCACGAACGGAGGTTGAAAGAAAGACCGGCCCTCATATATACCCAGCATGTTTGAATTAGTTGGTGGGATACACAGTATTTCTTTACTGTAGAGTTGTGTCCATTCTTAAGTCTGTTCTCTCCTTGTGCAACTAACTATAGCAAAACGCTATTGTAATTTTCCTAGCAAAATTATTGGTAAAATTGGTACCAATTTTGTCTACTCAAGGACATATACAAGGATTATACAAGGACGATATACCAATGTCAATTAATGGCCGATACCTCAATGTCTCAGATCTTGGTTTAGTAGATGGAAAGCCGATGATCATGGTTTTAGTATATTTCATAAAATGAATATATATAAATGATGAATAATATTTACTACAAAAATTAAAATCACCAGGGTAATGTATTTATTTCCAAGTTGATAACCACAAATCTAACACATTCTGAAGGACCTTCTTTGTGCATACTTTTCAAAAAGCAGATATGAGTTATACGGCATATTCGAAATAAAGTAGTTTACTTATATCAACTACGACGCATTACATTAATTAAATAATTACATATCATATCAATCTAAATGGCAAAAAACGCGTATTTATGCTTTGTTTGCGATAATACATAACGTAAGCAGGAGCGTACGTATTTGCTAATGATTTTATAAATAGAAATGTTTATTAACTACCAAGTAACGCGTACATTTTCAGTTTGGAGATTATCTACACACTTCGAAGGAAAGCCCCTAACGTCCCATACACAGTATCGATTTTGCATAAGGACCCCCCACGGTAAAAAAATGGTTTTTGCAGAAGGAGAAGGTAGATTGTACGATAACAGCGAGTACGGTAATTTGGGTTAATTCGTTCGGCCGTAACTAATTCGATTCGGATATTAGCGAACATTAAACTTATCTAATCGATAGTTAGGTTCTACGACGTACATACAAAGTTGGAAAAAGCGTAATTTGCTACACAGAAGTTAGGATTTTTTGTTCGAATCACCTTTTCGAATCGAATTGTACAAAATCTAGCATTCTGATGCCTTTTTTCTGTTACGATCTGACCTATTGAAAAAATATCTTTATGTTATTTCTGGTTATGCAGCAATTAGATGTGGATTTTATAATAAATGGAACAACCACGAAAATTTTTAATTTTGAAGTCTACGTTTTAGATTCAGGCAACACCACATAAATAATATTCTGATATTTTCTAATTACGTTAGTAAGTAGGCTTACTAATGCGGCCCAATACTTAGTCATATTTATAATAGTCCTTTAAGATGTGTTCAGGATTCCGGATATTGCTGTGGGCTCGGTGTATAGGTTGGTATTGTTTTTGACGTTTCGATGATCGTTCTGTCAGTTTACAAAGGCAGAATAGGCCTCAGAATAAATTTACGTGATTGCATTATCCATGTTATTTTACGATGTTATTTCGAAAGATTGTAGCCTGCGATACTCAAAGACAAATATTAAAATATAATTTGTGTTGGAGAGCTTAAAAAAAAACATCATAAAATAAGACCTATACCATTCACGGACTTTGATTTTGGCAAATATTTTTGTAGCATGTTGTCCAGATTAAATATTCGTGTTAGTTGGATATATTAGTGCTTGTTCGTACACTGCTCATTTTGCAAAAGTTAAAAAACTCTTCTTGCAAGACAGATTTGTGTGTTTATGTATATTGTGGTTCTTTGTAATCTACCAATTGTCGTCACAATGCTTTTCTTTTTAATCCACCTGTGAAGCAATACAAATGTTTTCGTCATCCAGCAACATGGCTAACTTACAACATCAAGTGCATGACAAGAAGAAGAAATAGCGCTCATCATTGCTATAGAAAGTTTCAAATGCTAGCCCATCTAGCTTACTAAAGATCTAAAAGCCGAAACGAATAGGACCATCAAAACAGAAAAGTTAGCTTATGTTATCCTTGTCAAATTAGTGTAAATGAGAAAAAAATTCTTCATTGAAAAAAATTAAGAAGTATCGGCAAAACCACGCATAACTAAATTCTTTAAATAGGCATTTCTTGCTGTCAACATCGAGGCGCTTAACAAGTAGTTCTTTCGATAGTTATAATTATTCGTGATACGACTCCCGCTTTCCATTTAAAAGTTACAGCAACGGATATGCGCGAATTCTTATCAAAAATGCAAAAAGATATAACCGGTGCCGACACAATTTCTGGTTCTATGTTAAAAATCTGCTTTCGCAATTGATAGATTATGTTGTACACGTATTTAATAAAGGTACTGTTCTGGACCACGCAACCAAGCACATAGAAAGCAACAATAGTGACCCCCAGGCTGTAAAGTAAAGATGTTAATATGTATGTTCGTCAGTTATACATGTACATATAAATATAAAATACTGATTTAAAATCTCCTTTTCTTCATTTCTAGTTCGTCTTATAAATTCGTCTGTTAAATATTTCCTTCAAATGCTTTTCATCGATGCCTTTAAAATATTTCTAGTAATTTACGTTTTAAACACATTTTCTTGTAAAAGCACACAAAACAGGCACTATTTGGAATTCGGTACTCTAGATATATGTTATGTCAGCAACGACCGTCGTCAGGCTAAATATTGAAGATGCTAAGCCGTAGGACGGGCATCATTGGGACAACGAACAATACAGTAGAATATAGGCTTTCATAGCAGAAATGTCTTTCGGGTGTTGTCGCGTACCTGATGTTTGACTTGACGTTTCGCTGATCATGCTGCAATGTTAGCTTCTTCAGAAGATATTAAAAGATTGGTGTTGTTACCTCTTGTCCCTCGTTATATACCCAATTTCTGCTCACATCGTTCGCTGTATGACGACTCTGCAGTGTTAACTTCTACGTGTTGCCGATTTTATGTCCGACTTCGCGATTAACGTTGGTATTCTTCACAATTTCTATCGATTCGCGTAGTGGTTTCCTTGTTGGTGCAGGTGTTCTGCTACTCCAGACTGGCATTTCAGTCCGTATATCCCTTTTGCTTGTATGTCGTTTCGGTAATGTCATTGCTGGGAGGGAGTAGCTGGTTGATTTTGGTCACCGTGTTGAGTCCTCTAGTAATGTTCTTTTCTTTTAGACTTTTTCAGCCTGTCAGTTACGTACGGAAGGTATGCATATTCTGTTGGTTGTTGTCGGTCTTCTTCCTTTTTCTGCTCTCGCGATGTCCTTATACCTCTTCTGGTGTAGTCGTTCTTCTGCAAAGCGTATTTGTCGGGGTTTTACTTGACAATCTCTGAGATGTTAGTCGCTGATTACTTCTATCAGTGCGCTCCACTAGGACATCTAGGAATGGTACGTTGCCATGTTTCTCAGTTAATGTTTACCTTGTGTCTGATGTTATGTTATAGCAATTCCTCCATATCTTTTGGTCCGTGCGGCCATACGACAAAGGTGCCACTTACATATCTGTAACAGCGTTTAGGTTCCATTTTTGCGACGCTCCCAAGACCAGAATGTGACACCAACTTTCGCCAAAATCCAACACCATATTAAAAGTTCAACGGCCAGGAAGGCAAAAGTTCATCAAGCTACGACTAACACCAAAAGGATTGCAACCGGATATGATTGATTTGGCGAGACTCTGCCTTAGTCCGACCTACTTCCTGTGAAACGGAGAATTCTACGAACAAGTGAGTGGTGCTGCAATGGGATCTCATCTGTCACCTGTCATCGACAACTTCTTTATGGAAACACTCGAACAAGAAGTCATCGGATCTAGCAGGATGAAACCTAAATACTGGTGGAGATATGTAGATGATACCTTTGTCATATGGCCTCACAAACTAAGAAATCTAGAAGAATTTTCACAACATATCAACAGACAATACGCAAACATCAATTTCACCATGAAGATCGAAAAAGACGGCATCTCACCATTCCTAAATGTTCTAGTGAAGCAATAGAAATAGCAATAGCAATAGACTAGGCTACAGTGTACACCGTAAGAAAAGATACGCCATCAACACATTGTTAAGAAGGGCGAAGAAAATCAATGACGAACGTTATAGAGATAGTGGAATACAACATGCCAGAAACGCTTTGCAGAGAAACGGAAACTGCGAGAGCAGAAAGAGGACAAAGACCGACAACAACCAGCAGGATACCTTTCGTACATAACCGGAGTCACTGATAGGCTGAAAAAGACCCTAGGAGAAAAGAACATCACCACAGGGTGACCAAAATCGATCAACTGCCCCCTTACAAGGACGTGTCACCAAAACTACAAGTAAAAGGCAATGTGGAAAAAGCTATACCAATCAAACAGGGCGGAGTACTCAGTGCAGAGTGAAAGAACGTAAAAGAGTCTTGCCACAATGAAAAAAGTGCAGTAACAGAACACCTGCACCAACGGGGGCCTCACCACATAAGCTACAGGGACGTCAAGGTATTAGCCAGGACCAACCAGTACTACCCGAGGATAATACGCGAATCGTTAGAAATAATGAAAAATGAAAACAACTTCAATCGCGAAGACGCTTACAAAAGAAGCAACATATAGAAGTTAGCATCATATTGCGAACGATGCGAATCATCGGAGCGAAACGGTTAACAACAGAAGCAACACCCGAATGACATTTTTACTAGCGAATAACATAAATTTAAACCAACTGAAAAGTATTATATCGATTTAAAATTATTTTAAAAACAAAAAGGTATTTTGAAGAGAACAAAGCAGCACGTAAACTCAAACAAAAACGAAATCCTCCGAAGAGGACCCGACACATAAACAACATAAATAAACCTTTTCTTGTAAAAATAACGGTAATTAAGAGAGACTTTTGATTAACCATTCATTCACTTAGAACTTATCAATAAATTATCAAGGTGTCAGAATATTAGGTGAAATTTCAATAATAATTAAATATTTAAATTAAAATAGCAAAAATCATTAATATTTAATGTAGGTGCATGGCATTTCTCACCAACACCTAATTACAATACATTTCCTTCGTTCTTGCTGGTTTTGCTCTTATTTATGCTCTTATAACTCAAAATGATGCTAGACATGCAATTTCTAAAAAGATGTTTGATGCGTGTAAATTAATGTTTATATTCTTCCTATGCACGAATTAGCGTTGTGAAAGGTCATTGTCATTGTGTCATTGTTGGATTCAACCACATAACTTTTTCGATAATTTCGTATTGCGCAAATTGTGCTTGCAAGCAAAAGACCCTTTAATATTCCAAGAATGTATGCATAAAGCATTATATCGTACGGCCAACTTCGCCTCAAAGAAAACGTCAAAGTGTCAAGACAAGCGTTGAAGATCGATTACTTTGAGCAATATACGTATTATTTGAAAATTTATCTAAGCATCGCCCTGGTAGCAAAGTGCTGCTGAAAAGGGTGATGATGTTTATAAATCTAGGTCCTTTATCTGTAAGCCTTTTATACACAAAATAATTTCACCTTACTTACAACAATCCAATTATCAACATCCAAAAAAGCGTCTTTTTAAACATTATTAGGCAACTCAGTGGGTTATTTGCGGTTATGAACACAAAAAAGAGACGGCTCAAAAATTGCGTTATATTTATGTGAAATATTGCTGTAATTATCTATTTTTGCCGAGAAAATGGATGTTAATGTTTTCCTTCCTGCATTATTCGTTACGTTCGCTACGGAGCGAGCATAGTCACGAATTTGGTCGATATGCAAGCCACAGGGAACGAAGATAAAGAAATATCGCCCTTCGAGACACGCGAGACGCGCCGTAATATACAATTTGGTGAACTTGTTAAGTCCGCGGCCTTTGTAGATATGCTCGTAAGCCTCTGACGTCTAAGCCAAATACGAATTGCATGTATACGCCAGACTTGCGTTTTGTAAATGCGGGGGCACGTAAGGCAGTAACGTGTATACTAGTAGTTTGTTTCAATGATATGCGA
Organism: Oryctes rhinoceros; assembly: GCA_020654165.1. Classification (NCBI taxonomy): domain Eukaryota; kingdom Metazoa; phylum Arthropoda; class Insecta; order Coleoptera; family Scarabaeidae; genus Oryctes; species Oryctes rhinoceros. Next base: position 10,290,897 of record JAIOKQ010000399.1, on the reverse strand, counting down.
AGGTTTCACGAAAACACACTCGTATACTCGGAATATCTTAGCTGTTATAACCAAATTCCTTTTCTAAATGCAAACAGTGTTAATCCAGAGATGTAAAAAAAGTAAGAGGGAAGTAGGCGTTTTCTTTTTGTATGCTAAAGAAAAATCGTTCTATCTAGAGCTAGGAGAAAAATTTTCCGTAAGCAAGAGCAACTCAACAAAGTAATTTCAGAATATGATGGTAACAATAATATACATATTTATCGCCCAACAAAGGAAACAATGTAATCAAATTAAGGATAGTATGAAAAGTACGTTACGTAGAGTGACGTATGTAGAGCTAGCCTGAAAAAATTAAACGAAATATTGTAGTAGAAATACAAGTAATCGAAAGCACCATGGCATATCTAAAGAATCACATTCTGACCAACAACTCTACACACATTTTAATTAGGAAATCTGGCACATTTGTTTGAAAAAATATAAATAAAGCATGTGTATATCCTACCTTAGTAAGTTAAACAGAACTGAATATGACAACAATTCGTTTTCTATATTCATCAAGATTTAATGTGCTGATTGAATCCGGTGTCTATCGCTTTTTTCGTTTGACCAATGTTAGGCTTCATCACAATCATGCATGCATGCAATTTTATAAATTCTCAATCTTTCCTTCATGTCCGTAATGTACCCAAAAGTGTATTTCGCATATAGAAACATACGTTCATATCTTGGCCCTCGAAAAATTTACTAATACCTTTCGATGTGTTGTGCAAAGGGAGTTTTACAAATTCCTTGTCTACGAGATTAAGGTCTTGGAATTTCTTAAATTCCAATACGCAAAATTACAATTTTTGAAGAACCTGAACAAGGTTAGAGGTTTAAGAAGTAAATGCTTGAAAACTAAAAGCTTATCTTTTTCTTTTGTAAGCGGATAAGGGCAACAGGAAAGTAATTTTAAGCCAACCCAGTTATTTCAACCACATGAAAGATTTGATATCATTAGGATATAAATCCTTTACCATCAGTACTGAACACAAGACACTAGCTCCGCTTTACGCGAATCAAAATTATTTTCAAGAGTGCAAACACTACGAAGAATTAGAGGGTACGACCATCGTTCCCTTTCATAGCCAATTTGTTCAAGAGCAAATTTGAGATGTGTATGACAAAGGGTGGGGCAGATTTTCCTAGAGCTTGGCTTAGGTATTTAGACGATTTTTTTAGAGACTTTCAGGATTTTCTCTCGACACTCAAAATTCGAAACTATTAAATTTACAATGGAAAAAGAACTAAACAATTAACGGGGACTTAATTGTCCTGATTAGTTTGGTAATTAGAAACAACCAAAAACTAGAAATAGATATCCGCGGAAAGGAAATAAACACTACTAGATACATAGCCGATCCTAACTACGACTAAAAATTTCCTTTAAGTATAAGTAGGTACAGCAAAGAACTTAAATTCATGAAAATTGTAGCTATTTACAACGGTTGCTCTTTTATTGATGCCAATCGCATTTTTAACATAGTCCTACATAGGTATTAGGTGAAAAATTCCACTACTTTAATCCCAGCAGAGAGTTGCGGTAAGAGACTTGTGTAGCTCCTCTTTCATAGCATCTCAAAAGCTATTTGCAAAGTTTTGGAAGTCATGATATGGACATGCGTTTCAGTTCGCGAAATACACTCAAAGGCCTTCCTGTCAATGCGAAAGATAAGTCGGACATGAAGGGACGGTCGAGGATTTATAAAATAGTACGTTGTGATTGTAATGAAGTCCGTCTTAGTCAAGCAAAAAACGCGATAGGTACCAGATTCAATGAACACATTGGACCATATAGGCACGGTATAATGGAATTAAGTGTGGGCATTATATAGAATTAGAGATCTCAAAGTTTTCTTGACAAGGGCAGTCTTAACTGGCCTTGTTCTTCTCAAGCCCTGGATATGTGTGATATAATATATCTTAACTTAATGCCTAAAAACTACGTTTGCGTAAAAAAAAGCAGAAAGAATTAAATATAACACAACTGAATGAAATAACTGGACAAATAGTATTTGAATTAAACCAAGCTACAACACAACATACTTTATGAATAAAAAATAACGTGTATTTTTTTATGTTTTCTAACTGTGAGCACTACGCCTAACTGTACACTCGAACACTCACAACCCACGTCAATAAATTCTCACTCCACACTTCCCCTCAGAATCACTTGCTTTCATTTTGCCTTAAATTGTTCCTTACGTAACTTTAGAGGGAGCTTGGGATGGATTGGGAGTATATTATAATTTTTTTTACTTGATATAAAAATGATCGCTTAAACAGCGCTGTCCGATACATTGGAGGCGTCAGAGAACCTCTAAATCGTAAGTTGAGAGTATGAACATCCGTATGAAACTTTATTTTGTTATATAAATACAATGGTTGTCTATCCCCAATTATTTTATGGTATAATGTACATCCTGATGGAACCCATACTTTGCAGCAATTCAAGGCATATAAACTGAACTACAAAATTGAAAACTTGAGAGAACTATAATGTCACACAACTATTTTTTTTGTGTCGATAGACAAGTAACAAAGACGAGGATAAATTAATTTTAAATTAATTTATTAATTAAATTTTAAATGAGTGCTGTCCATTGTCAGTCCTTAGCCTCCGCTTTAATACGAATGCTAACGCCATTAATTTTTAAGTTAACATTTGCATTTAGATAGACCAGTCTTGTTTCCAAAAAGCAATACGATTGGTTTAGAAGCGTTTACTAAACATTTCGGCAATATAATTCAAATCGCCTTGAATATTCATCAACTCAGATCGAGCATCACCTAATTTAAAAGAATGGTGCAAATGCATATCATCAGCGTGAATGTGAGTTCTATACGTTCTGATGCACTTGTGAAGGTACGAAGTGTAGATATTAAAGAGCACGGGCCCAAGTATGGACCTCTGAAATACTTTTATCGGTAAATATACCATCTAGTAGGTAGTGATCGTTGGTATCGAAAATTTTACTTCTCTAACAATCTAGCAATATCGAAACTGATGCCATCCCATTATCTAAACCAGTTATTACGTTATCCACAATACTTAGCGGAGCCGCTGCTCAACCGTGACCCAGCTTAAAGCCGGACTGAGTGTTAAGTATAATCCCATTGGTTCTAACATGGACATTACCAGAAGCACATTTATGGGTCGCAAGCCTTTGCATCTTTGATGATTACGATCCTTTGCTTAGAATCTGTCCACATAAAAAGGAACACAAATTTGATGAATGGAGAAAACGGACCGTTGTCATTCAGTTCTGTTTGATTAATTAGGGTAGGACACTCCGGTATTGTATAATGTACAATGACGAAGAGGCCCTTTCGTTCATCTTTCCACATTTTTCTCCTGTCTTAGTTTTAGGGTGAGTAAGTGGTAAAAGGAGGTATTTGTAAATGATATAATTTCCTTAAGAGTAGGGATAGAACAGTCATGTTGTGATTTGAGTATTTTTTGTCGCATCATTCGATTTGTTTAATTAATGAACTTTTAAACAGCGAATGTGGTCATTTTTCTTTTTCAGACTTAATTTGAAACTTTCACTCTTTTCGTGAGTTTAAATTATTTAAACGAAGTATGCTTCAGCTAATTCATGGAAATAATTCCGGCGCAATCTCTTAGATTACGATATCAATAAATGCGAACATAAAATAGCAAGATCGGGAGAAGAATATCAGAGGTGAGGAAAACTTTGCATTATTTCTTTTCATTTTCTTTATTGCATTCTCTCGGGGAACCAACCTTGGATCCTGCCGCTTTCCACTGGAGAATTGGTTTGGAACTGTGGGAAAGCGGCCCGTATGTTGAATGGTGAGATAATTGCCGGGTTAGGATTGCATTGGAATCTTCCACGTAAGTTAGAAAGTAGGTTGAATCGAAGTATCTTCGTAGTTAGAAATTAGGTTCGAAAAGTGTTGAATAACTTAACGGAAAGTCGGTTAATAAAGATAACTTGGTTTATTACAATCGCAACAATCAATAATAATAACTATTTGCTTGTTTCTAAATGGACATTCTAAAAAAGACGTAAGGTTGTTTATTCAATTAAGAGCGATTCGATAAACTTCTTGCCTTAAATAAATCTTCTAAATTAGTTGTAAGATAATATTTACAACTAATGTTCGTGTATTGCATTTGCTATCTAACAATTTAATCTAAAGCGTTTTCAATGTAAGTGCCACTAGATAACAGAGGTTTCAGTACAATACGTAACCATGCAAATAGCGAGCAGACTGTGTGAAATCACATTAACGTATTATCATTGACTGTTGATCGGAACTGCATGTACATCGCGCATATATCTACATGTATACAGGGCTTTCTATGCAACCCCTTCATTAAGAGTTTTGGCAGTTAGCGCCTCAGGTCTCTAGTTCTAAACATTTGGCACTAAACGTGTCATGTTTCATTGTAAGGCTTTCTACCTCTAAAATTAACTGATTTTAGGTTATTTTGATTTTGATGCTGCTTGTAATAACAAAACGGACGCATTTAGTTCCCGTTACAAATTTTCAGAACTAGGCTAAGACGCGCGGAATATCACGCGAATAATTCTGCCATGTCTTACACAGGGCGAAGTGTAGCCACTGATAAGTAAACAAAAGTAAAAGCAAAACAATAAAACCGTATGATGTTGAAATAGTCTGCGTCGATATTAGTGTTACAAGTTTAGATTATTTCATTGCATAATCATATAAATAAGCTGTATTCTGTTCGCCAGGTCAGTCAAATTACAAGCCCGTTGAATATTGCATATGAACGATAAGGAATGAGACAGCTAAGTGAACAAAAGCTTAAATTTTATGACGCCATAAAACATTGGCAACAAACTGAAGGAACGGCACTGGATAGCAGCTTATCTCCTTTTATGGTTAACCTCCTTATGGGAAAATTCGAAACTGAACTTAAAAATACTTTTTTCTCCTATTTTCTCCGGGTTTGGATCAGATATGTCAATGGTATTGTTTGCATATCTTTGACTCCAGCAAATGTTCAGTAGGCGATTTCTTGGAACGTCTAAATTCTGAACTTCTCTCTATTAAATTTATCCAGGAAGAGGAACAGGACAACAGGATTCCTTTCCTTGGCATGTTAATAATACGAAATAGAATTAACTTAGAAATAGACGTGTATGTAGAAAACCCATTAGTAACAATAGATTCATTTTTGGTGCATCGTTTGCTTCATTTTCCCTTAACTACAGATCGGTACCAAAACGACCTCAAAGAAAATATCAAATTTACCAACTTTAACGGATTTTCTGAACGAGATAGTCTATAATACTATTAGGAAACATAAGAATAGGATAAACATTAGATGTATAATCACTTTAGAATGTAATAACAATGCAATAAAAAAATTGTTAAACTACCCTTCTTTCCATATTACACGAAAGGTCTCCAAATAATCTTTTCTAAAATTGATCGTAAAATTGTTTATTCATCAAACAACAACTTGAAAAATATTTCAGGAAACCCGAAAGATAAAGTAGATAACATGGAAGAATCAGGAATTTATAAAATGTCATCTAAAGAATGTGATTAAGTATATATTGGGCAAACTAAAAGATCAATCAAAATTAGATACAAAGACCACCTGGCTCACCTTAAATTCAGAAGATTTGACAAATCCAGTGTTGCCCTGCATATGCTTGAAAACGGTCATAATACTGACAATTTATGTTTAATTAAGAACGTAAACAGTAATGTACATCTAGGTTGCTACGAAGCATGTAAATTTACAAGTACACAAACTTTTTAATGAATTCAGATTTAGGACCGCTAAGTTTCAGCCTTTTGCCTTTGTTAGCGGTAGCGTGACCCCGATCAGATAACCGTAACGATATTTTGTATAAATAGGCTAGTTTTTGGCTCTGTTAGTGTTGCTGCTGAAGAAGATAGCTTAACTATCGAAATGATCGTACGGTTCAAGTGAAGTATTTGTGGTAGGGGGTGATGAGAAGTGTTCCAAAAACATTATAGATCAAGAATTTGAAACAGCAAACGTATGGGTTGGAATATTTGGATGAAGAACCGCTACGGGAAGATTTTAAGGAAGTGATACAAAAAGAATTAGAAGAAATCTATACCTACGACGCAGAAGGTAGTTTTATTAGTAGAATATAAGCGAGTAAGAAGCACATGTTTTCAACATACGATATAAGTATTAAATATACGCTCTAATATATAAATAAAAAGTAGTTGATTTAAGCCATTCAGTTTTCTCAGAGTGTCCAATTTAAAAAAAAAATAGAAATATAGAGAACTTAAAGTGATAAAAGAATGTATGCGATGGTTAAATTGCGATAGTGTTGAGTTTACAGCCAGAAAAGAAAGCTCAAAGTACACAGATAAACCCAACATTTTCAGCCTATCGTGCAGGATCTCAATTTAAAATGTTTAAAAAGCTATTGACAAGGACGACTAATTACCATTATTGCAAATAACAAATAAATGCTTGCATTTTTCAGGCACTTCAAATATACTACTCTTGTAGAATACGCGTGAGTGTCCATCTTAAGCGAAATACAAATTTCGACGAGACATAACTGTAAACAACAAGAATAATTTTCGCTTTCAGAGTTGTGTGATAACTGTTATTTTACAACGAGCTACATGGATGAACTAACGTTATATGAATAATAATAGCAAAGACTGTGCAGTATCATGGCAAATAGCACTGAAGGTAAAGTTTAATTATCATTCGGTGGTACTGTTGATAATGAGAATCTACGGATCCTCTAAACAATTATTCCGGACTAACTCCTTAAGCGCGTGTGATGCATGATGTGCTATTGCTTTAGTGCTGTTAGTGTTATACGAGACAATTTTGCGCTTTTTCTTAGGAAACTTTGGATAAAAACTAGAATAAATCGAAAATCTATTTTGCTTGGTATAGCGATAGTTTCTACGTTCAAATGTAATACTAGACGTACGCAAATAACAACAACTTTTAATTTACAAGAAATGCAAATGATCGAGAGCACCGACGGTTGCCATTCAAAAGCTAAACTCAGGCCCTTATTGCAGATGCAAAAGTAGTTTCCTTTAATCTGATAATGTATCTTGAAAGCTAACAAATATGCTGCTTCTTTTTCCTACCAGAGACTCCGAATTTGTGAAAATAGAAGCGTTGTCCGCTCATATTAGTTGTCTAACACGTGTTAATGAAGTATTTCGCTGTTACATTGGAATTTATGGACATCCAATGTAGAAAATAAAATCGTGCAATATGTTTAGTTTGTGATAAACCGTTTTTGTGTTGTTTATAGTGTTGCGTATAGAAGCTCGTAGACATTGCGTTAATTAAACTAGTTTCAAACAGTTTTTTTTTTCTGCAAATAAGAACACTTTTGCTTCGCCGAGAAAAATTTCGCTGATGCAAATCATATTTACTGCTGCAGATAGTTAGCCAAGCAAGTACGGTCAATGTAATTATTTTAATCGATAAATCATGTCATGTATATAATTACATACAACGTATTGCTTGCTACAGTGAACCTGGCTAGGTCGGCTTAGGTAAAATACGCAGATCTAGAAACTTATCTTTTATTTATAAATGATAACTTTTAAGATGAGAAAATGCAGTAAGTTTTCATTATTTAGCTTCTTGCATAGTGTTATTTATATTATTCGATCTAACTACCGATATTTTTGAGACCATCAGCATCGAAAGAAACATATCTCAAACAATCTCTTAAATTTTCAACAGTTTTCATTTAACGCTGTAGTAGTAAGCTATAGTGAACTAAAAGACAACAGCCGATTGTTCGAGTTGGTATTTTCTAATGCGGAGGGTATCATTTTCATCGAACGGGATTTTTTGCTTCTCCTCTCTGAGGATGACCATCCGGCCTTCATCATTGACGTGGAATGTAAATCTACACATAAACCGGTACTGTTTGCTAGTAACAAGAATCGTAGATATAACTTCGGGAAAGCAAACGTTTACGAGCATCACGCCAATCTTCTGGCGGCTGAGTGGACATTGTTGAAGTTTTATATGTCGTCATAGAGGCATTTTGTACAAGATCCTATTCCATCCTAGATTTACATGTGCTAGTAACTACCACTAAAGTTACGTCACATTTTCCATCCTGGTTTACATCGAAGATCTGATACTGTGTGCAACATAAACTTGGGCTCATAAAAGATGGAAAACCACAGAGTTTCAGGGAACAGAGGGAGTTTCAGCATATTGGGAAAATTCCAAAGTTGGAGATATCTATAGCGCATAAAAATTACATCGCTTTTACTGAAGCTAAAGCACGAACCAAAAGGAATACTTCTCGAGTTCTAAGCGGTAAAGGTAATGACTTTATTATTAAGGTGAGACCGGTATGTCTAAAATTTAAGTATAGTAGGCATAAAATATACTCGGGAATGGCTCTTCGATTCGAATTTCAAAAGAGGTAGCACATAGGTAGTTAAATGCATTTCCTGCTATTGCAGGATGTTGATGTTCGTATGATTTCGAATTCTTCCTATAATGTTTTCTTATTAAGTGTTTGTATCTTAAAGAAATCTTTGAATACGCTCGAGCCTAGTGCCAAGTATCGTTAGTTAAATTGCCATTAATTTTAAAATATCAGCTCGGAAAAAAAACCCAAATTAAGTAACGCGTACGATAGTCATTAGACGAAGCATATGAGATACTCGAACCATCACCGCCAGATCATAATAATAACGAGTAGTGCATCAACAGATGATCATGATAATGGAAAACTCGGCGCGAGAGAGGAGGAACCCCAAGGTAAACTGTGAATGAAGATTTGCTCCAATGCGTTCGGCGCGACTTCCAGCTAGGTCAAGTGTATTCGGGAGACGGAAAATGTAAACAACGAAGCGGTAACGGAGAGCGCGTTACGAGAGCGCATACAAAAGAACGCCGATATTTTCATTGGCGAAAATGAAACGTGTCCCGTCGTCAACTTAACAGCTCATTTCTATAAAGATTTGACTTGTCTTCGTGCGTCATTCGATAAAAAGGCACTACAATGGAAAAGCGTGATAACGATCCGCAGCTGAATACAATGCGTTCGCACAAAGATCAATAAATTATTTTCAAATTACTTTCATTTCAGATATTCCTTAGATAACTTCGAAGAGTATATAATCTAAACAGCTTACTTTATTATTTCGTGGGACGTTGAAGCGGCTATAATTAGTTAGTTGCCATGAGTGTCATTACTCATACATATACTTCTTTGTTGAAATATTGGGAATTGTAGTTGTCCTTGAATTTGTTTATTTAGTAGTTACACGTTTTCAAGAATGGTGGATGAGAAAGCGCTTTTACGTACTTGTGTATTAAGATTAGCTGTATTGATCAAACATTCAAATGTACTGATACGTCAAGGTCTTTTAGGTATTCAGTTAAATAAAGGGCGAATGGTTTTATACATGATTCCATGTTGATTAATAAATTGTTACGCTATGAAATTTTTCGTCAAAATCGCAGTGGGGGAATTTATTCTATATTGGAAAACATTCGTTAAGATTTTCTACCTACCACGTCGCAAGATCGCAATTTGTGTTTAAGAAATACTTTTCTACAATTGTTAATAATAGTGCTTCTAAAATTGGGAGAATGGAATACATTGAAATAATAGCCTTCTTTGTAAAAACGTAATATCAATATAATGCTAATGCTTTCTGCACAATATAGTTTTTCAGACTTTGCAACTTTGCATTAGAGTTCCTGCGAAAACATTCAATTAAAGATAAGCTCCAAAAAAACTATTTCAATCTAAATTGACATGCAAATTACAAATTTGTCATATTACAAGATTGATAGAATATTTCTTAATAAAACAGGAAACTTTGTGGTATCGTTTCCTACGTTTGAAACATTCAATTTCGATGATATGGAGGAAAATAAATGCAGAAGCATGATCTAGTTTACCTTTGCTTTATTAGAACAAAAAAAATGGAATAATTCCTGAAATGTTTTAATGATCATGATGCGCAAACAAGTAAATAAAATGCATCTAACAAGGAATGACCTCCAGATGCCAAATTCAGAATCGCATAAAACTTAGTAGGGACGTAGAATTGCTACGGGTGATGTTTAAATGTAAGTATTACTTGTTTGCGGAAATTCCACGTAACACGGTACTGCGGAATATACAGAGTGTTGCACTTATACTCAACACCTATGTGATGGACATATTTCTAATAATACGGAAAAAAAATTTAAATAAAAGTCGGTTAGGTGGGTTGTTTCAGAAATAAGTAACAGCGAACAAAATACAAAATGTAATAAAAAAGCACCTCTTTCTTTAGAATATCTTCCCATATTAAGGCCAACTTAAAGTCGAGTAGACTTTGTATCTTGTTTGCTGTTACATACTTTTGAAACTCTCTATATAACTGGAAATATATGATTTTAAGTAGATTTACAGAGCAAAGACAGAGGAGCCGGCGCCCTTTATAGTTAAGCAGTCCAACAACTGTTACGGAATGGGTTGGAAAACCGTACCAGCTTTTTGTTGCTGATAGGTGCACGTACCTCTTAGCATTAGATGACGCCAAGAGATACACATAGATCGTCGTTCTCGAAGGAGGGTGATGTAAGGCGTGGGCAAACAGCGACGTTGGGTAAAGATACACTCGGAACAATGCTGACGACCCCGGGAAGGCAAACACATGGCCATTGGTCAGTGTTCTCTCTCCACACATTGCTTTTGCCTTAAATAATTGCACCAACACCATATGCAACTATATTAGCAGCATTTTTTGGTTATTATTCGTAGAAGTTTTTCATGCGTTTTTAGTAATAAAAGCCTATTAGTTTGGAGCAATATGTATATACAGCTTTAATAAAATGTTTAACCTAACAACTTTGTTGTTTGAGAACTATCTTCTAAAGACAGGAAATTATAAAGGTAAATTTCACTTTTAACATTGAGATTCGATAAAATGAACTCGCTGGATGAGCCTGATGATGTTGCATTAGACAATTAAGTATTTGACAATTTCGCATAGGACCAAGAACAGATTATTATTATTGCAATATATTGCGATATTGAGTCAGTTAAAGTATAGCATATATGGTAACGTTAGATTTGTTTATCCATTGTCTTTCCAAGGATGTAAAATATATATATCGGGTATTTCAAATAAAACAACAAAAAATATAGTTTCCAGTGCCATTGAAGTTGAACTCAACTGTGGGTCTACCGCATCCAGTAAGAAGGCTTAATCCTGGCGGGTCTCAAACGCACACTGCCTAACTCCGTCCAATCAAGCGTATGTCCTTTTACCACCGACTCACCGAGTCGTTAGAACAAAAAATAGATGAATATAATGTTTATGTAGCTGAAGATTTATTTAACACATTAACCCAAAAACAATGTAAGTAGAAAACAAATGCTTTTCATTTAATCTAGAAAACTAAATTGAAATTATCACGTATACTGCAGTTTCCTTCTGTAGGTATTGGGATATACAGTAGCAGTAGTTATCTTCAAAGAGATCAAAAAACCAATTTGTTTTTTGATTATTTTTTACTGCACCATACGTCCAAGGACCTCATTGCTATAGGAACGTTCCTTTATAAATCTCATCTCGTTGAATCTGCAAAATCTGCAAAATTCCATTGCAGTACTAACGGTCCACAGTGTGAAATGTCTGTTTAATCGCAAGATAACACCATATGCTAATGCAAGCTTCATCTACATATGTATATTCTTTGCAAGATACATTCTACGCGTGTATTCAAAAAACCTCCCTTTTGTCTCGTCCAGCACTTCTATTCTCTTTTACATAAATTAACTACGAATTCAAAGCGACTCTCTGAAAGCCACTTTCCTCCTAAAACAGACCCTCAACGCGAAAGGCGGAAGAATGCGCTCAGCGAGATGCATTAACAAGCGATGAATAAATGATAAATTCTCGTGTCTTTGTTGTTGGCAATTATTTTAGATTAAACATACGCTTAACTGCGAATCTTGGCGTGTATGTTAACAAAGCGTTTGAAGAAATTCATGATTCAGAAAATTAAGAAATATGCTTTATGAGAAACGTGTCGCAGTTACATTCAGACGTTGTTATGTTTGTTGTGTTTAAACGAACGGAGAAGTTTACATTAATTAAGATTGTATTCATTCTAAATGTTTATTTTTAAAGCATCACTCCTAAGAATATTGATTTTAATATTATGCATGGAAGGTTTGTATTAAATGCCTACCAGTAAACCTGCACACATTAGCAATTGGAAAAGCAATTTTAGATAGTATTGAACCATTGATTTGTTGCTAGGTTATCTGATAAATAATTTGAACTGTGGAATTTATACTTATTTATTATCGATTTAATGTGCAAGATCATTTCGAAAACTTTGAGTTACGGTGCTGACCATGCATTTGTATTTAATCAAATTCAGTGACCGTTTCTCTGATGGTTCCGACATAATTTCGAGTTATCATTAACACGTTAAGGGCAGATCACGAGAATTTCACTATTTCTAGCGAAAGGATGGTAGTGAGGAAGTTATGAAATACCTAAATGCACCATTTACTCACTGGAGGCTGCTGTAGTTATAGCAAGGTTAATAGCAGATATACGGTGAGCTGGGAATAACGAATTCCGACAGTGTATCCAACGAGTGAAAGTAATTCAAACAACTCAATTAAGCGTTTTCTGGTTTGGCTACGAAAGGCACACGTTCTTTGATAGTGAGACATTTCTAATACTTTGAAATAATCACGAATTTCGACTTTCAGTTGCCATACCTTCTCCTTGAATCAACCCCATAAAAAGTAGTCCAATGGTCAGAGGTGTAGAAATCTTCGAAGTCAAATAATACTTTCACAACGACTCAACGACCCTGACAAACTTATATTCAAATGCAAAACTGAACCAACAGACTAAGCGAAATGTTAATGTAGTACAGTAATTTAAAATTATGCAAATTCAAATATATGAAAAACTGAAGTATGCAAATTTTAAAATTGCCGTTAATTAACCCCATTATACATGATATGATAACAGAGGACAGGAATTTAGGGGTACTTAATCTGAATTCAGTAGGTTTCGTTTGTTTTTGTTACTTTCCAAGTCATAGCAATTTAATTAAACAATGTTGTCCTTGATTAACATTGTATTATCAATATTATGATTGTTTTCAAGCGTATGTAGAGCAACATTAAACTTCCTTCTATATTAGAAATGATCCAAATGCTCTTACTACCTAACTCTGATTGACCTTTTTATCTGCTCAATACATACTTGGTCACAATCTTTACATGAAGTTATTCATGTTACCCACTGAGTCTATAGAGTTTCTTAAAAGATTTTCGAGGCTGTTGTTTAAAGAAAAAGCAATTTTATGCTCAACTTTAATTGTCTTGGAGTCAATGTAACACACTTTGCTTATGTGTCTGTGTTATTGACCAACTCGGAAATTTGTGTGTGGGTTCTGGTAAATTTTGGGTTTTTGAAAATACGAAATATGAATGTTAATTAATTTTAGTAAATTTGTAACTTATTTACAATTAAAGTAATTTATTCCTTATTTTGCCTTTTATTGCTTTTGACAACATTTATGATATTTGTGCCATCGGTATTTGTTTATTATTTACAGTTACGTCTCTCACCGATAGATGACGCCGGTACTTAATATGCTTGTAGGATACAGTATTTTCTAGCTATCATAGGTTGTTTTTATGGCAATGACATCGTAAAGTTTTAAATTAATTTTGCTAATTATTAAATTAAAGTGAGTACTGCATCGTAATGTTTGTACATTCATTAACAAATCAACATTTGGGTAGCAATTATGTTCAAAGTTCGTCGGAAATGAAAGAGGGAAGTACACTTGAGAAAAATAATTTACAAACGAAAGGAAATAAATCATTTCATTCAAATATAATCAAACAGAATTCCAGCGTTAAAGCCGGTGACAATCTTATGTACAAAACAAGTAACGAACTCCGATCTACATCAAACGGAATCCGGAAGTTCGGATACTTTTACGTACAAAAGATATAGAAATTAGAAACGATATGTTAACATTCAACGTGTTTAAAAATTCGAAAAATTCAGCAAAGTACAGAATGATAATAACAGTGAGCAAACTTACGGTCTTTATCACTAATTAAATGAGATTTAATTTAGTTTTGCAAAAAAAAAAGACTAAGACGGTTACGGGGCACACCGACAAAGATACGCAGAGGGTTTCGGCTAGGCCATTGTCAAGTACCAACAGTGATACGGAGAAGGTTCCGCCTAGGCCAGCCTCAAGCATCGCCAGCGATACGGACGGATAGGAGTAGACTCCTATCGAATCTTTCAGTCTATAACGAGCAGCGATTCGTTAGAAAACAAGTAATTTGGTCAATTCAGATTTACAGCCCCCATATGACAGCCTTCATCTACGTCTTCACACATAGGCACGTCTTCATACATAGGAAAAGAAAACCAAAACATAAAGAAAAGACTTACAAAATAATTCAACCAGAACATATCAGCTGATAGCAAGTAAGTATTTCTTAACTCTCTATAAAAAAAGTGAACATTTGATATTCCGGAACCTTAGATTACTGGCGGGATTTCTGACAGGTCATGCCGCCTTAAAATATCCACCATTCAATCTAGTAAAAGTTAAAGATCAAATTTAATGACAGTGCAACGCATTCTACGCAAACATGTTGCCATCAGTATCTTTCGACAACCTGCTGAACTGAAGGATAAAGATCCTAGAGTAGTGTTAAGCTTTATTATTAAAAGCCTTTATTATTAAAAATATTATTAAATATTAAGCCAACCTGCTGAACTGCTGAACACCCTGCTGAACTGAAGGATAAAGATCCTAGAGTAGTGTTAAGCTTTATTATTAAAAGCCTTTATTATTAAAAATATTATTAAATATTAAGCCAACCTGCTGAACTGCTGAACACCCTGCTGAACTGAAGGATAAAGATCCTAGAGTAGTGTTAAGCTTTATTATTAAAAGCCTTTATTATTAAAAATATTATTAAATATTAAGCCAACCTGCTGAACTGCTGAACACCCTGCTGAACTGAAGGATAAAGATCCTAGAGTAGTGTTAAGCTTTATTATTAAAAGCCTTTATTATTAAAAATATTATTAAATATTAAGCCAACCTGCTGAACTGCTGAACACCCTGCTGAACTGAAGGATAAAGATCCTAGAGTAGTGTTAAGCTTTATTATTAGAAGCCTTTATTATTAAAAATATTATTAAATATTAAGCCAACCTGCTGAACTGCTGAACACCCTGCTGAACTGAAGGATAAAGATCCTAGAGTAGTGTTAAGCTTTATTATTAAAAGCCTTTATTATTAAAAATATTATTAAATATTAAGCCAACCTGCTGAACTGCTGAACACCCTGCTGAACTGAAGGATAAAGATCCTAGAGTAGTGTTAAGCTTTATTATTAAAAGCCTTTATTATTAAAAATATTATTAAATATTAAGCCAACCTGCTGAACTGCTGAACACCCTGCTGAACTGAAGGATAAAGATCCTAGAGTAGTGTTAAGCTTTATCATTAAAAGCCTTTATTATTAAAAATATTACTAAATATTAAGCCAGGAAGAAAACAGGTGAAAGCATTGATATTCCGGAACCTTAGATTACTGGCGGGATTTCTGACAGGTCATGCTGCCTTAAAATATTCACTATTTAAAATAGGAAAAGCTAAAGATCAAATTTAATGACGGTGGAACGCATTCTACGCAAACATGTTGCCATCAGTATCTTTCGCCAACCTGCCGAACTGAAGGATGAAGATTCTAGAGTAGTGTTAAGCTTTATTAAGAGCCTATTCTCCTATACCTATTTCAATATATATAAGAACATATTGTTATAATAGTGATTAAGTGCCATAGGCCACTCATACAAATACTAATATTAATCGTAAATTTAAGTTTGGCATAATTAAGGTTCGCATATTTTGAAGTTGCGTATTTTGAAATTGAATTTTTTAAGATTGTATACTTAGCTTTGCATACTTTCGGTTTGCTAAACTATTCTCCAATCATGTTTAAATTGGAAACCAGCTTTGATTTTAGACTTTCCAGCAACTCTTTTTTTAAATTAGTAGACGAAGATGAAATTGTGAAATATTATACGTTCACCTAGTAGATATGACTATTTTTATATTACTGCAAATGAAAAATTCGTTTATATTCGAACTCCCTTTTCAATGAACAATAATGCATTATTACCAAACTCCACAATGCGAATTTTTGTTTTTAACCGTTAATATAGGTATTGCATTAATAATTCCATTACATGCGTTTGCAAGCGCATTATCGTAATACATAATAACAGATAACACAAAGTTGAATAAAAATATAATCACTAAATAGAAGTGCCCATGTAAATATGGTTACTGGCTATTAAATCCAACAGATTTTCCGCATGACGTCACTTATGCAAACGCGATAGATAAATGAACATATTTTAGCGAATGGCTAAAATTTGATTAATGGCCAAATTTGTGCAGGTACTGCTGATTGTGTTTGCAGATGTAGTCTCCAATTAATTGCTGAATGCCAACGCTTTAATTAGAGACAACAATATAAAGATAACAGTATTTGATGGCGCTGAGTGGCTTACAACCATGAATATATAGAACATATTGCAACGGAAGGTATGTAATTGTCCCTAGGATAAGCACAGCAAGCTCCATATTGATTTAACGGTAAAACTGACAAATTTTATATTTTTCAAAGTAAATTTGCCCTAAAACCATAAAATTCAAAAAATAGTTCTTACAATAGTGCTTTTCTGTGCTATATGTCGTACACAAATGGCATCGGAACACTCCGCACCACTTAAATTATTTACTTATTATGTACTTGTTATGTATTCATGAATTCTCATTGATCATCAAATATTAGTTGATGATGGTGGAATGGTCGGAGAACTTTTGGACTATGGCCTATTTAATCTTAAAGGGCTGGAGCAACAATTTCTAGTGAAATTGTTGCTTCATGTTACGCGCAATTTTTGCAGCTACCCTGTAATTTGGTTATTTTACGAACGTTTCCTCGACGCAGTTACAATTTGTTTTATGGCTAAGCAACCCATTTCGCATCGTGCGAATTATCTTTATTAAAAGTCAATTTGATCGGATTTTTCAGTATTTTTACCTCATTTACTGTTAAGATGATTCTCGAGAAGATTTTCTCGAGACACTTACATAAATGTAAGTGTCTTTGTCTCCATTTATCTTTATTTTTCTAAAGTTTCTTAAGGAAATAATTTTCGCGGTCTATTTTCCCTATTTGGCAATAGAGGTCCCAGCCTGTTGTATTTCCAGCAATTTTTAATAGTTTCTTCGACAGGTCCGCACAAAAACCAACTTATTCTAGAACGTGATTATTAACAATTTTGTAGCTCTCCTTTCCGTTAAGTCCTGTGACAAGTTGGTTGTATCCTGAAGTTCACTCTGGTGTGGGATTTAAGTTTTGCCTTGAGGAAGACCTTTCGTTCAATATTATGATTTTAAATTCATACAGAGGAAGTGCTTAGTTAATTTTGATATAGAATATATATAGAAACTAAACGTTTTCCAGGTTCGAACCGTGTCATGTCGTTAAAAAATAATAATAAGCTCGACGTTTCGAGGCGAGCCAACTTTCAGTTGGTTTTCGCCTCTGGCATGGTTCACATGCTGACTTACCGTGATCAACTGCTTCCCGCTCAGTTAGTTTCGCATCTGGCATGGTTTACACGTTGAGTTACCGTGCTAACTGGTGCCTATCTTTCTCCTGAAAAAGCCCCATACGATTGTGGGCGAAACGTCGAGTTTATTTTTATTTTTTAACGACATGACACGGTTCGAACCCGGAAAACGTTTAGTTTCAACAGACTCCGGCCGTGGAAGCCTACGTTTTTATTTCAGAATATATATATATATATATATATATATATAGTTCCGAAATTTTTAGGGCTTAGCGCACGAACTTCGTCGTTTGATCGAACCATTGTATAAGGAAGAACTCTAACCCAGTATTAGGTATGTACTTGAGCTATTCCTTTTCCGTGAAAATTTTCGTCGCACGGTTAATTTCTCCGTTCTTGGAGTTCTATTGAAAGGCGCATTTTAACCAAGACCTAGTGTTCTTTTGAGGACAAATTTTATCCAAGACTTGAATTGGTGTTCTCTTGGAGGCCGTACTTCAATCAAGACCTGAGTTAATGTTCTTTTGATGGCGTATTTTAGCCGAGAACTAATATCCGAGTACCGAAATTGGAGCACGTCTGACGTCGACCTTGCAGTAGCGGCGGTCGAGTTTTGCCTCACTGACGAGACCAGTTACCCAGGTTGACCTCACAACAACAAAAAAATAATTCATTACTATCTTATAACGTTCAATTTGGTTATCATAAATTATCTATCTCTAAAAGCATCTTAGAAACCAATTAACGTAAAGATTTTCGATTACCTTCCTCCCCTCTTTCGTTTGACGGACAGGCGTAACATTTAGCCTGCCCGGGCACTGGATTAGCCCAGCACGGCTCAACGCGATTCATTTTTCAACTTAACCAGGCTCAACAATTGCCAGCAATTTATTTTGGTCTTGAAGCAATGTTGTAATTACAAAATTTGATCACATTACAATATCATTCTGTTAATCTTTACGATTAGTATCAGCACTGATTGAGTCACGTTCTACAGCAACCAAAGCACAGTTCCATTAAGGCAACATGCTACACCGAGTCTTTCGATCAAAGCAACATAAGGCAACATCATCCAATAGTTTCGCATCCCACACAATTGGTGAGAAATATTACCAAATTATCCGGTGATTATTCAGTTCGTGTAGCTTAAAACGTACGACGTGGAATATTGATAAAACTACGTTTGCCAAGTAAAAATTGGATAGTCGTGTCTATCACTTTCAACAAATATAGTGAGTTGGCCTAGATGTCTTTTGCGTGTTTCGTGTTTAGTTTTTGTATCATTTGTGCCATCTCGTTTTGTGTTAGTAGCTCGAAAAGGTGATCGAAATGGTGATTAGAAATCAACAATTCAACTTTGTTTTGGTGTTTTTAGCGATTCCTATGAAGTTAGCGGTTTTGCGGCCATCTATTCTGTATTGCAGAAATTGGTTCATTTCTATTGCTGATATCGTTGATATTACTTCCTTCGACAGCAGCACCTGCTTTGTTCTTCAACCCTGTTGAATTTTAAATAAATTTGAGCAATCATTATCGGTGTTGTGCGCTCAAGCGTCTGCGCTACAATACTAGATGATGGATTACATTCATATACTGTAATATCAATTAATGTCAACGCGATTTTCAATCCTCTATCGGTGCTAATCTGTTTTATGTATTTCGACATGTAATATTGAATATCCGGTTAATTATTGCAATAATATATTGACAATACATACATTTGTACGTGGCATTGTTTGCAGTATAGCCGTCAACCAATGCATAATAGACATTAATATTAATTCTGGCAACCATTATGCAGGGTAATATGTAGCGTTCGTAGATACATGCGAAATCTTATATATTAATACTTACTACTGCAGTGCTATAACGAGTACTATACACAGAAAAAATAAAGGAGATGGGAAGAAACGAAATAGTGAATCCATGAAGAAATTAAGAAGTTAGAGAAGCCCCAGTAGCATACGAGATGGCGAAGAGAAAGGAAAGAATACGCAATCACAAAAGAAAGGAAGGAAGCAAAATTAATTGTATAACGGTGTTGACTGAATGTAGAAAAAGGAGAAAATTGAAGGAGCATTTTAAGAGGTATAATGGACGGTTACGGCACTTACTGAATAGAGGCACACCTACGTGTACGTAAGCAAGACGAGAATAACAATCCTTGTTATTCTCTCTGGTGGCTGAAACTTCCAAGTCATCTTTCTCATCTGAAAGTGAATCGTCGAAAAATAGAAGTCGGTTGGGCCAAAAAATTAAAAGAAAACATCGGTACCAATAATCCTAAAAATTAACATTTTGACAATGTGTTCAAGATTGTTGAAAATCGTGCCAGCATGTCGAGAAAGAGATTAGAATGAAAGAAAGCAAAAGTAGAAGTAAAATGCAGTCACTACTTTCAAGATATAAAGAACTGCAAATGCTGCAAATAAGGCTAGAAATTAAGAAAACAAAGGATTATTTGTAGTAGTATTCTATGTTCCACTGGAGAAAACTTTAAGAAACAACCAAAAGAACAAAAAATGTGAAAATATGCAACCATATACAAACACTATAATTTCAAAAAAAAGAAGTATGAACTTGAAACATAGAGTTCTAAAAAGAAGGAATTAATTGAAAACTTACTTAGATGACAAAAGCAGACTTTGTGCCAGTGAAAACATTATTAAGTATTAGTATCATTGCACTAAAGCACAAATGTTTTTAGTCACAGCCAGTGGGATAGATCTATTGCAACAAAATGTCCTTATATGTGTGAAATGTGTTCTCCTGCGTGCAAATCTTCTTAGCGTAGATGATTCAGTTTTTCCTGGATTGAATAGGTGATATTTTAGGGCTACATCGTCTGTTAGAAATTCCACCGGTAACCTAAGATTTAACCTTAGGTTAGCCAAGATTTAACTTGGAGCATTTTCCCGAAACGAGGTCTTTCGGGTGCTCTCCAATCTTTCAATTAGTTATTTTATGTACGCCGCAGAATGTGTTAGGACTGACGAAGAGTAAATTTGCAGCTGCCATAACTAGCTTGTCTGACTTTCGATCCCTTAATGGCCTGAGTCCTGCCGCAAAGTGACATGGTTTTTGTGTATCGGTTGCCTTAAATTGTGTCTGTATTCATAAATCAGATAAAACATTTCAATAATATCTATGTATTTAAATATCTTATACTCAATAATTCGCATATGAATATACTGACCTTAATAAGTTTATTGTGCTTACGTTTATGTTATTTGTCAAGTTTGATTTATCATTTCTAATACTTATTTTCCATGGCTTTTCCCTTCATCTTCTCCATTCCTTTCGATGGTATTGGCGTTGTACGCCTGGTAACAGAAATTAATTATTTTCATATAGCAATGGCGAGGTTGCCGGTTTCGAAGACGAACATTTCTAAGAAAAGCTACTCAGACGAAAGATGAAGTTGCATCATATTTCCTGGAATATGTCTAATCTATTTGTTCATTGCAAACAAATTATGCTCGGTGCTTATGTAACTAGAAGAATAAATTTGGCAGACTTTCTGCTTCTAGAACTCCAATGCGTTTTCTCAAATCTTCTGTTTCGTTTGGAAAGAAATTCTGGTATAACTAAGTATACTTAATTTTGCCACTGATTGTGTCACTCACATAGAGTTACCACATTAAATTGAGCCCAAATAATTACTTTCAGGCACGACGGTAAAAGTAGGTACTTTTAAGTACACATTTGGTCATCAGTTGAGAACGCGGTTCATTCGAATCCTCGAAACGACCGTCTCGAATCGATTAATGAAACCTGTGTGGTTCGGAAGTTACCAGGTACTTTTGCTATTGTTTATATTTACTTTATTTTGATTTGCTAACAAACGGTCAACATTTTTGTATAAGACTTATTTATGTAATTTATATACATAGTTATAAAATAATAATGATTGAAAAATAACATATTGTATTAAATAAGCGTTTAGAAGAGTTTGTTCAATTGTTATAATTGAATTTTAATAAAATTGTCAACTTATAGGAACATCGAGAATAATTAAATGGTAATGCAAAAAAATGGGGAGTAGTAGAAACGAGTGGTGCCTCTTCTACTGCTCACCACTGTATTTACAGGCCTAAGGATTCTATCAAGTTTTAGATGACATCCTCTCAGGTAAATGCAGATATATTATGTGGCAGAATTCTTTTAAATATGTTCCATAGATGTTCCATCGAATTCGTGCTTGGATCTTTGGTGGTCGCTCGATATGTGAATATCGTTAAGACAATCAACAGACGTGTGGTCAGTCATTGTTTTGTATCGGTAAAAAGTCATAAAGCGACCAAACGGCATTACCTGTTCAGCTACATGTTCTCGAGATCGGTTCATTTCATCGAGTTCGGTCGAATAGAGACCAACTCTGTGCGAACGTTTCAACAACTTCTATTCCATAAGATTGCAGAACCACTATCAAATGTAATCTTTGAAGAGGGGAGGGGTTTACGAAGTGCAATATTCTCGCAAACCGCTCCTCATCGGGAGATTTTAGCGTTAACCTAGTTTTACCAAACAATAAGATATGTTTCGAATTACCTTTGCCAGGTGATCATATCGATTGGTTTGCCAATTGAATTTTGCCATTCCGTTTGGAAACACTGTTCTTTCTGGTAAGTAGCTGCAGTTGTTGGTCCAATTCCTCTTAATCTTCTTTTGACCGTTCAAGCAGAACTCGAAACATTACGGATACTTTCGAGATCATGTTTTAACATCGAACTACTGACGGACCTGTTTCTTAAAGCAGATTATTTAAGAAAACGTTCGTCTCTTGCACTGGTGCGTCGTTTTCGTTCTTTCTCTGGCCTTCGACAATAAGTAGAAATTTCATTAAAGCATTTATTGATAGGATTTATTGTATTGCCACACAATACAACAATATTAACTAATAATATAACGCCGAGAATAATATTTATGTAATATGCTTGTACGTTTCATGCTCCGTCAAATTCTTTAGATACTTGATTTTGAAATTCCAAACTATTCCAGTTGAATATTCAAAACATATTGATGGCGATAAAAGCGTTGATAAAAAAAAAACTGGATTGCCAACAGATTTTATCAAAACTGATGAGCAAGGTTACTTACTTAACTAATTATTTAACTAAACGAACTAAACCATAAATTTTTGAGTTTATCACATAGATACCTTAATTTTGTCCAAAGGTATGGATTACGTTATATTTACTAAAATTAAATCTTACGCAAATTCAGAAGCATTTCAATTTCTGATGGTTGCTCCATCTTGGTCAATTTCAAAATTTCTATTAACTTACTCTTCACATCCGGTATACTTTATAGCTTGAAATTAATTTAGGAACATCTAGATGCTATATTATTTTCGCTCCAGTAAGCAAGAGTTTCGAATTTTATTCCTGTTTCCAGCACGCAAGCTAAACTAAGGCGTTTGGAATTAGGTGAAACATTTAAATTGTACATACGTGAGTGCTGCTTTGGAAGTTGTTTGAAGTTATGCGAGGTAGTTACACACTTCTACCTGTCGTAGAGAATTTGCTAAACGAAATTTCCTGTTAATTTAATTTTCTCTGATTACGCGCTAGGTGTACGTGGAATTTGTTTGTTCCTCCATGATTCTTTTTGAGGCGCTTAAACCTGTATAGTCACTACCAGGAAGATAGTTTATACAACATAATACAACTGGTTCCGTCGTGGTACAGTCGTGGTAAATGAAAAGCGGTGCATGAGATTTTTGTAAAATTTCAAAAGTAACGTTACGTAATTTGTTCTTTAAAATAAAGTTCCAAAAGTTATTGCATTTTCAAAAATGTATCAGAGGAAATTAATGTAAATAAGAAGACTAAAGTTGGAACAAAGGGGAAATTTGAGGAGATTGGAAATACTGAAAGTAAATTTGGTATTGAAAGACGTAAAGTATGAAATTACGAACAGGATGGATTCTCTTCGTACCGATCCGTTTGAAACAGAGACTGGTTAGTGCTAACAAGGACCAATTTTCCAAGATTTACAAAACACTGTAAGGAGAGGAATACAATTTATCCAGCAACATATTCCGGATTTTTTTTAAACTAGATTTGTTACAAATTAAAAAATTGCTTCTAATGAAGAATTAGTTTAATCGATCGATTAAAGTTATTTAATCGCGATTAGTGACGTCACAATTCTAAGTTAATCAGAGAATAACATGCTAAGCCGAAAATAAACATTTAATTCGCTTTCTGAAAACAGGGAGTTAATATTAGGCGAAGTAATAAAGATAAAAATCATAATTTCCGTAGATCAGCGCACGATTTGGCTAATTGTAGGCGCGGTTATCGTGTAAGCAATACGGCTGGTCCCACGCTTACAAGAGAACAAAGAACTACCTTCGAGTTCAAGTTTACATGTCATACGATCACCCGTAAGTTCCACTACCATCTGGCATTGGTTAATACTGCTAATACGATAGTGTCAAAGGCGGTTCCCAGCCAGCATGTTTTTAGGGGCTTCCCGTTACGTTTAACAAATAGCAGTAAGCACAGAATTAAAGAAACTCAAGCATATTCCAACAAGAACGTTTATCAATAGAAAATACAAGGTAAGTAATAATACTAATAATAATCGTAAAAGCGCCCATTTTAAATTCTCCCATTTGTACTAAGAATATTCTCAAATTAATCTCTAGGTTTAGTTTGTTTTGTAACTTGGAATTAAGTCACATCTACATTCTACATTATCTTTGCTTCACTCAGCGAGTATTTCAAATTTCGCTTCTCTAATTTTAGGGTTTCCAGCATGCAAGCTAAACCGAAACGTTTGTAATTATTAGATAAAAACTTTAAATTACGGCTGCTTCAGCGGTTGTGATGCGAGGTACATACTTCTACCTGCCACCGCAAATTTATTAGACGAAATTCTCTCCTCTGCTAATTCAATATTCTCCGACTACCCGTTTAAACTTAAAGAGATGGTTTATAGAACTTCAGAAAGATGTTAGTGTAAAGCGCATTAGTCTTTTTCTTTACGATCTTTTTAGGTACATATTTTGCAACGTATTTACAGGCACAAGCGTTTTCCTCTACACCAATGTCGTGACAAAATCGATGCGGTACTATATCGAATAGACTTTTACTTTGATTCATCTTCTTTGGAGTAGTTGGTTTGATTTTGAACGTCTTCGTGTCTAATTTCATGATGCTTTCTAAGGTTCTATGTACATCAAACGCGTTCACCAGTTTGTTAGTGTTGCTTCTTAATTTCTCACCCATGTTTGCTTTGTGGTTTCTCATTTGTTTAGGCGGCAAAATGTACAATAGTGGTTGTTTTGCTTCGCTAACTAGTTGCGGAATTGAAATCAGTTCGGTGCTGATGTAACCACGATCGCTTATGATGATGACTATTGTGTCGTCCAGAAAGCCACGACCTTTTAGAGTGTAAAAGAATCCCTTTAAGTCTTGCGCAGCAATTTTCGGCATATTTATACCTCGATACGAACTGTTGCTAGATGTAAGCGAATTTATCCACAGCATGGCGAAATGTTTTTCTTTACTATCGCGCATGGATCCAGCAGATGTTAAATAGTAGTCTAATATTATCTTGTATGTTAATTTACTAGCCGCGCACAGATGGCATTCCCCGTTCAGTAAGTTACCCGTCTTATGTTCGTAGAGATCCATAAAGGGCAATATACTGTAATCAGCTTCGACGTTATTTGATAACAATTTATGGCGAAATACCCCTTCACCAACACAATCTTCGGCCAGTAAAATTTTGTAACCTTCTTGTTTGAATTTATTCCAAATAAAGTGACTGGAATTTAACGCTTGTTGTCCGTGAAGTTTCATCAAATCATCATAACTCATACCGGTGTATAATGGTACTACGTTTTTAATCGATTCTTTATACTCCGTATCGAAACTAATGGCGTTGTATTTGGAAAATTCTAAAGCATCCAAACTGTACCTTAAATAATTTGTAAATTTTGACAAACTCCTATAAGCGTTCGTCCGCGATACAGCCCTTAATCCCAACATTAGAACGTTATATCTACTCAAAGCCGTCTTCTTCTGCTTATATTTAGGATTCCTTTTGGGCGGAAACATGAAATAATCTTCATATACTACATCTTTCCTATACGAGCAAGAGACTTTAGCATAAGCACTATCGACGTCTATCTCTTTTCCGAAAGCTTTGCAATATTTGTTCGCGGATAATTTTCCGTTTTTATTCACCACTTCGGAGTAACAGCAGGACAAATGGGTTGTATTTAGATATTTGAATAGAATCCTGGACAGCTTGTTAGACTTTTGACGAACGTATGGAGGTATTCCATTCTTGCATTGGACTTGTGGCAACGTGTAATTGACGTAACGCATTAACCTTTCATCGACATCTATGGCAGGCATTAGACATATATCTTTTACAGGGGTTACCACAGCTTCTTGTTTTAATAATTCCTTTAAACAATACGTCGTATATAGAATAAGCAAAACGATACACACGACGATGCGCCAAGAAAGTTGCAGGTCTCTTCTTCGTTTGCTGCTCATTTGGAATTAAGCCCAGTAATTGCAGAAATGAACAAGAAATTTTTAATTTTTCGAATGACAGTGGAATGTCATGCGTGTATACTGCAATGTAGTATTGACATAGGGTAGTGTGGATGGAATGGAAAATGTACAGGTTTTTCGTAATTGTTATAATAAGAAAGGGCATAAAAGTTGGAGATTAAATTGCTAGTTTTCATCTTTCATCGCATAGATCAAAAAGCAATTCTGTCATTTCGAGCGCAGTTGAAACGGGGGCGATTGCGGTCAACCATTTTGTGACGTTACTCAATCGAAATAATTAACTACTTCATTTGACTTTGGTACATCTTTAATCTTTAATTTTTCTCATTACCTATGCAAAAAGTAATTTTTTTCAGGCGGTCAGAAAGTTGATTTTTCATACGTCATTTAAGGTAGGCAAGTTGTATTTTCTCACCTAGATGAGAAAGTATGTCGTACAGATAGATGTTGACGATTGATAAATGTCATTAGTTCATTCGACACAGTCTGAAGAAATTTGGAGGATCGAACTTTAAAAAACGTTAAAAAAGTGCTCTTGTCTCGCCTTCAGTCGGTTTATAATATTTGTAGAAGAGCACTTCTTTACTTTAATTTGAAATGTACGAGGGTCGTTCAATAAGTCCTTATAAAAAGTACTTCCTCTAGATATTTATTTATTTTTCAAAGTAATCTCCATATTGCTGCATACACTTTTCCAAGTGTTTCTCAAGCTTCTGTAAGCTCTGTGAAAAGTAGGAAAGGTTCTCAAAATAGGCATCTGTTTGGGTGATAATTTTTAGAAATTTGGAAATAAAAGAAAGTCATTGCGGGCCAAATCCGGTGAATACGGAGGATGTTGTATTAATTCGAATTTTAATTTCGTTAATTGCGCAGATGTGCACCTGCGCATTGTTTTGTTAGAAGAGGATTCTTTTCTTTTTCAAATGAGGACTTTTTCTCGATTTCTTGGTTTAATCGATTCAATAATGATACATAATGGTTTCCAGTTATTATTTGTTCTTTTTCCAAGTGCAGTTGATTCCGCTTAAAGTTTGGAAATAAATCCTGAGTAGACCATAAATCCAGTATACAGATGTTAATAATACAGCGTAGGTACTATTCATTTGTCGTTTACAAAAAGAATGAGTCGTGTTTCAACAACTTTTATTTAGCTGTTAAAATTTGAAACCGCGCCATGTTGTCACATATCCAACCTAGAATACACAATTTTCAAACTATTATATTAAATCGTAATAAATTTTACTTTTAAGCTGAAAATTTATTGCAGATATCTTCAATTTAAAATTTGCAAAATAACGAACTGTAATTTTCGTTTCACAGAGACTGATAGAGATCCAGAGCAGTATTTTGATGAACTGTAATAAAATATTGGCTTAAAGGAAAATGGCAGTAATGATAGAAATCATAAGATTTAAAATTTGTTTCGTGATGGTTTTCATCATCGTTCAATGACTTCAGTTTGTCCACCAATCGAAGATAAAGCGCCCTCTGGTGGTAAGCTGGATTTCTAAAACAAAATTCATTTCTAAGTACAACTAGACTCTATTTAGGTTAGGTGTATCAAAATAATTTAATCAATTAATAATCGTTCGGTTCATCATCATCGTCAAAACTCTCACAAAATGAAACACATAGGCATGGCGTGTATGAATTAGAAGTTCTCTCGATGAGATTAATTATTGTTTGAATTTAATTAATTAACATCTATTTAAAATGTCGTTTATCGATTCTAAAATTGCCCAAAAGATTATTTGAGAATTACGAATTTTACGACCATCAATTTCAAAGCATAAAATTTCGAATTTTTTTCTATTTTTCCCCACGTAAGAACGTGCATTGTATAGTGTATATGGTATAGTTGCTCTATTTATTACTTCGGTAAGTACCTTACCGAAGGAGGATATAACGTCGCATATTCTTTAAAAGATGCGGCAATATCGTTGCAGTTTTAAAATTCAAAGGAAAATTTAGGAAACTTAATTGTGACATGGACATTGGACATGAACTAATACAGTTCACGCCCTTCAATGATCAACTCAATTGTTATAGCATCATATTCACATAAATAAAAGTATTTACAGTCACCCATTTTAAAAGAAGAAATAAGTTGCAAGTTAGGATAAAGTTACGTGATAATTTACTTTGTACATCCTACACTGTTGTTCGCTGTTATTCGTGCCCGAAATAAAAATAATATATATCAGTGCGATTGCTATTGTTCTTGAAGGTAATTCCACCGAATACAAAATCTTAGAAGGCAGTTTATTTATTTTTTACATTTTCATGTCGTAAATAATTCAATTTCTTAGATGGTGTCTCCGAATAGATAACTTAAGTATCTTTCTGTTCGAGATGTTTAATATTTATAAAAGAACACTATACTTATGTATAACTGTTGTCAATGGAAATTCGAAAGCTTATGACGTTTAACATTACAACAATGCCTTAAAGTAAGTTGAGTGTTGTTCCACGCTCAAACTAATTGTTTCGTGAAGCTTTTTACTATTGTTACGATCTGATGGCAATGAGAGTTGGATACAATACTACAACACAATAAAAAAATAATCACTAAATATTATTCCACTAAATTTAGTAGTACCATTGAGTTGGTAACATTGGTACACGCCGCGCGATGATGTGCATTGTACAACTCTATTTCATTTACAAATTCCAAACCCCCCCCGATCTCCTTTTTCCCCAAATTCTCTCTACGACCATGACCATATACAAGTAAATTAAGTATCTGTACATCTGGCAATTTTCAAGCTTGAAAGGGTACCGTACCAAACATATAGCTAATCTTCTAAGAGTTATCAGTAGAGCTCCCCAACTGCGTGGCGCACCATAGGCGTCGATAAAGAACATAAGTAAAGTACATAAAAACAAAAGAAATAAAGAATTTTAAAACGCTTACTTTTGTAATTAGCCGTATCCAATATAGTGGGTGTTAATGCACAAGGAAGATAGTATTAGTCAGCACACGAGGAGGTAGGCACATTAAAACTGTTACCGTAAGCGCAATCCGATTTCTCAAACATCTGAAGCATTAGGAATGTTTCCACAGTCGTTTCTTTCAAGGATGTTCGTCGTTCTGAAAAAATGTGTTTATATCTTGAAAATGAACGCTCGACGTCTAATGATGTAATACACGCGTAATTAAAATAATCTTTGAATTTAGTCACCGGATCAGTAGAGTTACCTTCCCAAACTTGTCTTGTCAAAACCTGCTAAAATTTGTATCTTTCTTCATAACACTTTCAAAATTTCTTGTAACGATATCATTTTTTTGTTATTTATACAGTGTAGGAGTGTATTAACGTCATCTAATATTTGTACTGACTCCGTCAGGGACAGTGCACTATTTTGTAATTTATTTATTGCCTCAAGTACTTCTCTATAATTGTTGTAAACGGTTTGTAAATCTGCTTCAACGGAAATATCTCGGAATTTATCCTGGCTTTCCTTAATAGCCGCAGATTCGTTGTGATTGAATTGTAAGACGACTGATTTTATTTGCCGGAAGTATTTAAAATAATAAAACGCTGCCTTCAGCCATGTCCCCCAACGCGTAAGAATCGGCTCTGGTGGTTCGGGAATACCGGGACACTGTTTATGAAATTCACTGGTACGTTTGTAGGTTGACGAGGTTCCAGTATACGTACAATCACATTCAAAATAGAATGTTTTTTACGGTCTGTCGTTTCGTCAATACATAACCACAGTAGTTTATTTTTTATTGCAGATCTGATCCTGTTTTCAATTTCGGTACGTACACTTGGCACACATCTCCTTAAGCTTGCTTCCGACGGTAACTCAAAGTCTGGATTATATTTATTCCAAAATTCACGGAATGGTTTCTTCCTGAGTAAGGAAAACGGTAAATTACACGCAGTCAGCATATAAAATAAATCAATTATAAATTGAGTTGCCTCAGTCGGTGATACACCCAGTTTTTTATTTTTGTGTTGCTGACTATTTACATGTCTTCTACAGCCATATTTATCATTGCACATCAGAGGTATATTACAAATTTTACGTACAATCTTACTTCCATTATATATTAAGTCAGGAAATTCTCCACAGAACTTTTTCACTTTGTCGGCCTGTGGGCGTTTCTTACTACGCGCGTCCGCCATACCGTCACAACCCGATCGCATACGGTAATAAACTACCGAAATGCGATGCGAGTTATTTGCTTATATATTACATTACATATCCCCCCGGCCACGCCCGGCGGTACGCCTTCTGACTTGCCACGCACTTTGGGGAGCTCTAGTTATCAGGTACGTTGAATAATATATAATATTTCTTAACAACCGGTCAAGAGGAAAGTTTTGGTTAAGTTATGTATTCGTCATAATATGATTAAACGGGAGAATACTAATATATATTTAGTGTATACCTAGGGTCATTGAAGCCATAAATTTAGATACACCTAACTTACAGGTATCTACATTAACAATTTTGGAAGTGGAAACAATTTCAAGATACGTACCTGCACCTTCACGATATTTTGTTATTAAGGGAAGCCATTGTCGAAAGTTGTATTGACTGTAAAATCGTTCAATGGTCTACTCAAATACAATACCTTCCCGTAAACCGATAAAATACTCCAAAATAAATTGAAAGTAAGTGTTTAAGAGGCATTTCTACGTCGCTAAAGCGTTCTAAACTTTTATCGTCGAAGTTTTATAGTTATTATTTACGGTTCGCAATAGCCCGCCATGTCATCGTGTTGACATTAAACCGAACCATCCAGAATTGCCGTATTATAAAACTACGCCAACGCGATTTTATGTTGATTTTTATATCTTAATACCATTCAACCTATACCTTAATGGGAACGGCACAAGTTGTCACAATATAAAACTTTACGTGGTAAATTCTAAAGTTAAAAATACGGAAAATAAAAAGGTATTTGTGGGCGTCCTTATTTCGATATCGATCGGATGGAGGGCGCTAAATCTCGTTACGCAATTCGTTATTTAAATGAATTTTTTCGGTTTTTATGTCGTAAAGTTTGCTTTCGCTATCTCTTATTTAGAACGGAGTGCATGCCCGTTCTCCGAATAATTTCAATTCAATTGTATCAGAGGCACGTACGAGATTAAAAGGAATAATTTAGAGTTGGTAGCGCTGCAAATGTAGATATTTCTGCGAAATATCGTGGAATTATGATGCATTATGGTTATGACTACTTTCTTTGAATTGCTTTGCCAACGATTCCGTTTTATGATTTTGACAGAATTGAGTGGGTGAGCACTTGATTACGTTTACGCAAATCTATCCGTAAAAAAAACTAAGGTCGTTTTAAAATATGTAGATGAGAAAGAAGTCGATGAATTGGTGCATGAGAAGCTTTACCGACCAGTTTTAAATTGGATGTAGTGTAGGTAGGTTTAGAGACTTTTCACTAGTTCTAGTGAAATCTTGCCAAAACAAGACATTCATAACGATTTTTGTAAAATTAATAATAATTCAATTACAGTTTCGAATCACACCGGTGCTTAAGAAACTTAAGCTAAGTAGAACACATCAGAAATTGCCTCGAAACAATAACCAAAAATATATAATGCTAAGATATGCTCATGCATACATGCTCAATACCATGAGAGAGCTAAGCTATCAGCATTATATATTTTTGAACTAATTAAATTTGAATTAAATTAAAATTTAGAACAATTCCTGTAAATGTGACCAATTAGAGACGAGTTTACATAAAACTAACCAACGGAAATAGAGCTGCCCATAAAAGTTAGCCCATAAAAAGAAAATATTATCGAAACTATACCAGTAAGATAATTAAAATAGCAGTTGTTTGGCAAAGTTGTTCAGGTATAGATTACATATTGTGAAGATTTAATATCGTACTGTCCTCGTTAAGTATATTTTTTGTTCATATTTGCTCCTACTTTTCCTAATAACGCATTTCACATATCAATCGCATTAAATTTATATTTTCAACGTCTATTAATTAATTAATTAATCTACTGAAAATGTGTCTAATCTAGCGATTTTTCATGAGCCAATCTAACAACCTTTATAATTTCAGAATGGCAACACTGGCTGGTTGGTTATTTATTTATTGATAGTTACACGTTAGACTGGTTGCACACGATAAAATGATGCGCATTAAAAAAGCGGGCATAGAATCCTGTTGCTCGTAGCAACAACGATTCGTCTTACGAAGCACAAACAACGTGGTATACAAGAAACCGTGTTCTACAACTGCGTGTCCATTTTATCAATGTGTTCAGCACATTAACTTTAATGTTGTTTTTTGGTTGCACTTATGTATGTTGTGGAAAGTGCCGTAACACTTATTGGGTATATTCTACAGACGAAAAGCCAATTAAACAAAGTATTTGAAATGCATAGGTATCCTGTGAAACTTACCAATTTTACGAGATTATGCTCTGTCGCTTTTGATAAGGTTTTCAATTCAATTAAATATAAAATCAGAAAAGAGGTTATCAATTCATGAAAGCGCCTGTTCCCGAGAAAGGTAGAAAAATAGTAACATTGGGGTAAGATACTGGCTTTTATTGAAATATAAGAATTAGTTGATTAAGAATTTGTTCCGGTAAAAGAATTAATATAATTAAACGAATTCGAAGATTTTACTGCCGAATGTTGTATATTGTTGAGAAAAAGATAGAGATAGCAAGCTTATTATAAAATATCTACAACTTTTGACTTTTTTTTAATTCAGTTTTTTCGCATCATGCATTAAGCGATTCAGAAACTTTGCAATAGGATCCATCGATGATATTTATATTGTTCTCCCTTCCAGAAAATTAATTATTTGTTTTGTCACGGTCTGTATATTAATAAATTTTAATTTTCAAGCACTTCTTGTCGAAGCAGTGTCAATCGCTAACAAGCTAACGTTATCAAGCATCTCGCTTGTAGACGAGTGGCACAGTCAACAAAGATACGTGTATGGTCGTATGGGAAATCAACATTCGAATAATCTCTGCAAGTAGCAAAGGAATATAATACGTTATGGAATTTCCCGAACTGTTTGGCAACAATTGATGGGAAGCATATTCGCATACAATGTTCCTATAATAGTGGCTCATCTTTCCTTAATTGTAAATCATTCCATTTCATCTCGATGAAGGTCGTTACCGGCGAAGAAGGAACGCTTTTATCCGCTGTAACTGAGCAGCAAATTTCTTTCAACGAAATTATTCAAAACAATTTCGCGTAAGCGCGTTTTATATTATCAGTATGTAGCTAGTCTGATCAAATAAATATATAACAAACTAATAATAGTGCATCAATTACGTGGGTCTGCTCTCCACTCATACAGAAAGAAAATTTGGACTATAGTTCAATGTTATACGGTTGCTTTAGAAGAACAGTAAGTTGCTGCTCTGATGCGTTAAATAAAAGACGTTTTTGCTTTGAACAATAACGTAAACGTATCCAAGAGTGTCGCTAAAAACTTACTTTCTTAGGAAGTATCTTATAGGTATATCTTAGACGGTAACTGTTTTGTCGATGGCAGTAATGTTATTAGAAACAATAGTAATAACTAATAATATATTTCAATTGGATGCCAAAACAATAGCAGAACTAGCACAAGTGTATTCATTTTGATGTAAAATGCGTTTTAGAACTAAGAATACTGGTTGCTAAAGAGGACAAAAGCGATTGAAATCATACCTGTTTTACAGCGTCTAGACAGACTCGTGTTTTGTCGACTCTCGAGGAAGTCAGTAGGCAACGCGAACCCTTCCTTATGAAACGAATAGACACGAG
The DNA here is from genome assembly GCA_020654165.1 of Oryctes rhinoceros. NCBI lineage: Eukaryota > Metazoa > Arthropoda > Insecta > Coleoptera > Scarabaeidae > Oryctes > Oryctes rhinoceros. Next base: position 10,256,902 of record JAIOKQ010000399.1, on the reverse strand, counting down.
TCTGTCTAGTCGCTGCAAAAAAGTATGATTTCACTCGCTTTTGTCCTATCTACTCATTCTCATTACCATTACCTCCCATAGTTTTAAAGATCTCCAGAGCTGGAATGTTTAACATACAGAGGTAAGAGCGTTATATATACAGACGGTCTCACGAGTAGAGATGATAAAGCCAGGTGGAATTATTCATTTTTTTGTAGCGATTAGATAGACTCGTGTCTATTCGCCCCATGAGAATTGATTCGTGTAGCCTAATGGTGTCCCCGAGAGTCGATAAAACACAAGTCTATCTAGTCTCTACAAAAAAGTAATAATTTCATCCGCCTTTATCTTCTCTACTGATGAGAAACTGTATCGGTCGATATACAACAGAGTATACACATCTGGCAACATACGAAAACCTACATGTATTTCTGAAGTAAAATATTTTCAGTTTTCTAAGATTTCTAGTTATACCGGAAGTAACTGCCAACATTAGTTATTTTAAGTAGAACCCCAAAGTTAACTGCGTAATGAGTTTCTTATTTTTCTTTTTTCTTCTTTTTCTTTCTTTTATTTCTTTTTTTATTCTTTCTTTCAATCTTTCTTCTTTTTATTTCTTCGTTAAAGCAATTTGATAATGAATTGCAAAGTTTCAATTTTCCAATTTACACTTCCAGAACTATGCACTTATCCATCAGCCAAAAATTTTTAAGGTGTAAATATTTCAAATATGGTTTGAAAAATCGACATAGTTATTTTATCAAGCACACTTTGGAATCGATTTGGTAATTCAAAAATGTAGTAAACTAGTTGTTCCGTTTAAAATAACAAAGTTGGGACTTACTTTCAATCTTACAAAATTGAAGATTTAGTTCAGTAATACATCTACACTTTAGTAAATTTCATTTTCAGAATTTTCCAATGAATACTCTCACATGTCGCCACAGTTCGTCGTGCGACACTGGTAGGTAATAATCTCCGTTGATACCATTAATATAGGTTGAAAAGTTACCCCTAATTTCGCGCTAATTTTCACACACAAGGGTAAAATTACCCGTGTTATCTAGGGGATAGAAGAGTCTCCTCCGATTTTCGGCGTAATTTCACTAATTATTCTTAGGTTGCAGTTAGCAGCTAACTTTTATACGCGGTAATAAGAACTTTTACACGCTTGAACAAAGATAGGAGGTGATTACGTAATTAATATTCATTCGTAACATTGAATAATGCATTACTTCACACGCCACGAAAAAAGGTCCTTTTCGCTTTTTAGACGTCCGTTTTCGGTTTCTTTAGGATTTCCGTTTCAAAGCCAAAACTCGCAATTAGCCAGTCAGTTTCGGTATTTTCCATTCGCGTTTTCTTTGTGCGTTTATTTTTGATCAATCTCGTCTCCTCGTTGAATAATGCACGAAGCCGGGCCCAAATTAATGTGTCCGTTCTAATTTCGTTGTAGCCGTCGTTAAAAAATCACGTTCTTTGTATATGGTGTTTGCGCGCGCGCGCCGATATGGGGCGCTTCTTTTGCGCAAAAAGCTCTTCGCTCTTTTATCTTCCTTGACTCCTATCAATTTGCGAACGTGCAACGGGCGGCCAGTTACGTAGGTGTGTAAAATGAGATGTAACGCCGCGTAGAAGTTTTCGTACCCTACAATAAACCTGCATCCATGTTAATTAGACAAATTGACTCGCAGAAGATCGAGACGGGCTCGAAAAAAGCCTTCTTTTTTAAATTACACTAATAACTTGCTTGGGTGGTTGAGTATGGTCAGGAAAGGCATGGTATCATTGTAAATTAAATCTACTGTAAGCCAGATGAATTAATTTGGAATGAATGATGTTTTCTTATGTTTAACATTCAGATTCACGAAGGATTTGCTCTTGTATAGTAATTAATAAATACGTGCGCGTGAGCTAGTATATATATTATTAGCTCTCTGTCTAAATGTAAATACATAATTTTTTCCGACGACAAAGAAATATCACTTTTCGAAACATCAAGGCAAATAAAAATTCAACAAAAAAGCTTAAATGCTGTATCGCCATAATCTTACTAAACGTACCTCCACATTCAGCTGCGAACTTAAGCTATTAACCTTTTATTTTTATCATGAGCGTACGTAGACACTGCATTCACAGTTACTTATGGTGAATGATGAACTGCCTGCGTTAGTAACAGTTTTTTGTAACCAAAATGCTCTGGGCTGAAATCTCTCTGCGAAGTACTTCAAATACAAATATTTGTTTTATCCGATTTTCATCCAGATGTTCATATTCAATGTCATAATTATAGGTTATGGCACTCACATAGACCAATTACCGCACCATACCGCACTTACTTTTCAAACAAAGCATTTCAGCGAATAAAGTACAGTTTTGTACTGCATTAAACTTGAAATAATAACCATGCTGATAGACCATGTCGACGCGCGAAGTTCGAAGAGATAGGAAAGCGGATTCTCGCTTCGTCCTTGCTCCTACAACACGATAAAAACAACATTATATTCCATGAATTTGGACACGCTAGGACGGCTATTTGTAAGTTATTACGTTGGCCTCAACTTACCTCTTTGAAATGAGGAAAACTCGCGATTCGTAGCTATATTATCGCCTGCGCTGATTTATTTCGAATTCGGAATAAAAACGTTTTGGATGCGACGCTATCCGCATCGTGGACTCTCAGAAAGGCGATCCCAACCGTCGGAAAACCGTTTTTCGTTGCGGGAATACAACAAATTCGCGTTTTTCTCGCTCATTCCGTTACTTTTTTCCCACCGTGGAATAGAGGCCGACCCCGCGGAACGAAATCGAAAAATCGCTTCAGGCTGGGGCAAGTTTCGCGTGCGTCGCTCGCCGTACGAACTATTCTCGCGTCTTCCCTGAGAGATCTAGATTACCTACAACGGCCCCTACTTTTGACCATGTTGGTTGTTTTCGCCGATATCGCGTCCCTCTCGCAACCATTACTGATCGCATTTTTAACTGAGAACGATGAATAAGCATTTCGTTCCATAATTTTCTTTGTGCTTTCTTATGTTAAATATTTACATATGCTTTAAATTAGATTCTACTCGAAAAATTTGTGGACAAACGGGAGAAGGTTGCATAATTCCCGTAAAAGTAAATCATCTTTCAAATAATTGAAATTAGGACATTTTTATTCAGAACCTTTTACGAAAAAATGATTTAGTAACGTGCGCTACTTTTCTGTTACGCTGAATGTTTCTATTATTTGAGGAAAATTGAGAGAAGACGGGTTATTTTAGCCGTTTAATTGGGATCATCGTTAGCTAGTTTTTCACTAATAGAACAAACGGATAGATAACAGGCTCTAATAACAGTCACTTTAGATAAGTATAGTTGGTGGTAGTTAGTAAGGTTAGTATTATGAACAAAGAGTCCAAACGATGTGCCCGAGCCCGAGAGAGTTTACCAGAATAACGGTGCGCTTATTTAAAAATAAATATATTGAATCACTTTACAAAACGTTAAGAAAAAACATAAATAACTTACCTAACATGTTTACATTGTTGCAGAAATATCCGGATGTGCGCCATGGTCGGGCATATAGTTTGGACTCTTTAATTATGAAATTGATTATAATGTAATTGACAAGTTACGTAATTTAAATACAAAAGTAATAAAAAATAAAACAGTATTATCCATAAATTGTTACATTACAACAAAATTTAAAACTTAAGTGTTTGAGACAGTTGTACATTTTTGCTCAAGAAAGATACTTTAATCATGTGACGTGTAGAAGTCTATACATATGGGCATAACAACCAATATTTGTATAAAACTTTTCTGCGTGAAGGAAATTGCGGATACTGGATCCTAAAATAACACAAAAATAGATGCCGTTTCTAAACTTTACCGGTCATTCGTAACCAACTAAACTTTATTGGAGGCTATTCCATTAAGCAACCTCGCAAGAACTAGCAATAGCGCTGTAAAAGTAAATAGAATTTATTTAATTCTCTTGTTTCCCGAAGGTCCGGATGCGGAAACATTATCTTAAACAATGCCCAGCAGCGTTGTACTCGATAATAATACTTTGCGAATACAGACGTAGTTATAGAGCCAAATGTAATATGAGGTTCTCAAATAAATTCTTTATGAATCACTTTCGCGTGTTAACACAACATTCACAGCAGAATTAAAGAAATAATTAGTGTATTCAATACATTCAAGAGAGAGAACCTGAGAAGGATTACAATCAAACTTCGTGTAAAGCTACTTAGACAAACATCAAGAGCGAGTATAACTTGAACGTGATGGATAGGAAATTTGCCTTTCCAGAAGTCTTCCTATTTTGGGAGGATAATAATTCATTCGAGCACTAAAGGTTGAAACCGGAACTGGTCACTGCAAATACCTTCAGGGTGTAGTAGATTTTGACGGTTCGTTGACCGCACTATAACAGACTTATAAAAGCAAGCTGGGCGTTAAATACGAGATTCACGCAGATTTGAACATTGTTGAATATGTTATATGAAGAGTATAGTTAAGAACACTTAATACGTTAGAACTCTAATGTCTTAATTAGAACTTTTATGTCTTTTAAACATACAATTTTAGATTTTAAACAAGGCAAAATGTTATTTGAATGTTTTTGTTGCGGTTGAGTATAACATATTTATACGACTAATGTAAGCAAAGTATAGCAAAAACCTGTACGTTGCTGTCTAAAATAATATCTAAGTCTAACGGTCTATTTTAAAGCAAAGAACTTTGTAGCGCTAAGTATTTTCTACATTTTTATTAAGATAGTTTTTGGAATTTATGATATAACAAACATTATTCGTTCAATGTATTCCGAATGCACCACCTTAATTGCTATTCCACACAAACTAAAAGATATCATTATCTTAAGTATGCTTTCTAAAATAAATGACAAATACTTCTTACGAAAAATTGTTATATGCAGAAAGATCCATGTACGAATCTTCCTAATTGCATTTTGATCGCTGCGTAATTACTTTCTTTATGTAACTCTGGTCCAAGTGGAGAATGAGAATACTCAAGCTTTGATTCATATCTTCTACGTCATTAAGCTGAAACCAAGTTGAGTTCAAAGTATGCTATAGTAAGTGTCCGCTTTAATGCTTCCTGTAGCAGCTAATTCCATTGTATTAATACTAAGCAAACTACATTTTTATTGTGAACCTAGAAAAAAAAAGGAAAGATGCAAATCGTGTAGGATGAAGAGAACTGAGAAGCTGGCTTAAAAATAACTTGTCCTCCCGAATCTTTCGTTTGGATGATAGGACACACATTACCACCAATGAAGGCGAACCCTCTTTTATTGAAATGTAAAATTGTTAGAATTCTGTCAGTTTTGAGGATAGGCACAGATAGGCATAGTGTCCATTCCTTGCCTTAGATGGCTGCATCCTTGTCCCCTAAACTAACTTGTAATTTTGTATCAAAATTGATATTGTGTTCTAGTGTAATTTGGTGTTATTTTTGACAATATAAACCACTAAAAAATGCAATATCTGGTTATTATCCAGATTGTATTATACAGCCAATTGCGTCAATAAGTATTAATAGATCTTATAACTATATCTTATAATCTTATCACTTACAATTATTTTTGTGAATGAAAGCTAATACATGCTTAAATAAAATGCCTTATCAAGCCAGTTTTCTATACTATCACTATTATATCCAACAGGTGGCTTAAGAGTAACCCTGCAGAAACCAGTTGCGCTTTATGAAAATCGCAGAGACTAGACAGACTCGTGTTTATTCGTTTTATGAGAATTGGTTCGCGTTGTCTAGTGGTTTCCCCGCGAGACGAAAAAACACGAGTCTTTCTTGCCTCTGCTAATTTCATGAAGCGAACGGAAGGTGTACTCCTTTTTGCGGGCTTACTTATGAGGCATCTTTGTCGATTCCTAACAACATACATATCTATCGTCCTGGAATGGAGTATCCTGAGACTACTTCTATACGGTTCCAATATTATCAAATTCCATAAGTTTTGTAAGTAACAGTACGCTGTTGACACGCCGATCTGTAATTTCGCACTCAGCATTATTGAAGAGCTAGCTTCTAATTCTAGTCTAAATGTATTGATTCTAATTTTTCGTTCATATGTACTTTTTTGATCAACCCCATTAAATCTATTATTATGGTTTTTGGACGTATTAAACTGAAATTAGCTATAACTGACAAAGTTAAAATCATGACTGTTGACAAAATGTCAGCTATCTCTGATTACTCCCACAACTTGTGTCTTAACTTAGATTATAAAACTTTCTGCATCGAATTAGGAGAGACATAAATTAGCTCTATAAATAAATTTCTCTGCATAAATATTTTACTTAGTGTTTTCAGTAGTTTAATTTGATTTCTTGAACTTCACCTATCTTCATTTCAGAGGAAAAACAACTGCTGCTATTATTACTTATATCGTTCATATCTCAATTATTATTATTTCCGTTAAATAAAGGAGAACATACGAATAATTTATTTTCTGCCGAAATCTCGAGGTTTTAATGGAATTATTTATCAACAAATCGACATATACAATATCCTCATTTTTAACTCATTTCACTCTGTATTTTTCGATTTTACTTCTTGCATTCTCGAAACGGCGTAAATATCAATCTCCATTTGTTGTCGAATAAACGTAAATTCGCTTTATCGATTATTGATTAAAACTTTTTGGTCGTGTGTACGGTAACCTCGATTTTTTTCCCGGACCTAACCGCAACAGTGGCGATTAAGCGCTGAACCCACAGATCCAGAATATAGGAAAACGTTTAAACAAAATCTGGGAAAATGCCTACGAACCCAACCGTTATACTCTCGAATGTTTGAGTTTAATCTGCTACATGCGCGTTACATTCTCATTTGTTCGCAATGAAAAGCTGACTTGAAACGTAAAATGTTAGATCGCCAAATGGGATTTTCCAATAGAAATCCGCCGTACTGCTTTCCGAAAAGCCAAACGGGTACGTTATTTTACGGCATTATAAAGGTAAATAGTAACAAATGGGAATAGTATTTATGGAGTGGGGTTAAGGATGTAGATGTAATGGTTGTATAAGCAATTATCATGATGGCTCAAAATTCTAATTAGGGTTTTAAGTATTTTTGAAGATTATAAAGAGTTATGAAACACCATGAAATCGTAAAAAACTTTTATTAAAATATAAAAAGTGTCTCCCCACCCCAAACAATAAAAGAGAACAGTGCAATGAAAGTAATGAAATAATCTAATGAAAGCTATATGGGACGAAGGAGAAAGAAGAGGGACAGTAAAGTACCTACTACTAAATGAAAGTTATTGCGATAGGGAACATCCTACTACGACAAGCAATATAAAAGTTACGTTCCAATATTAGAGGCGCGAATGACTCATAAAGTAAAGACCGTAATTAGGAAATGTTGGGGCGTAAGTGAGAACGTGTACATGTGGCAGCAGCGCAGCGTGTTTCTCTGGATCGCGTAAACAATCGGTTTCCAATAAACGCGCTTTCAAAATGAAAGAGCAGACCAAACGAATGTTTTATTGAAATCGCATAAAAGAATATTATCAATAGAGAGGAAGATACGGTATTCTGATTGTATAAAAAAAGAACACTCTATAATCCGAAAACATTTTCTAAAAATAAAGTAACGATTACAGATTGTTTTATCCTGCAGAAAAACGTCCTCTAACGGTAATTGTAGCAAAAATTCACAAAAAGTGAAACAATTCCTAATACTTGAGTAAGAGAATATGCTTGAACGTTAAATGCTTTACTATTCCGTATTATACCGATTCAAACAAATGCGGGAGAGTGAAGCAAGGTAACTGAATTATTTTACTTCTTGTAAAAGATCAGTTTATATAGTCACATCATTTTCATAATTAAAGGCACTGATAGTGAACCCAGTTATCGGTTTCGGAGTTCTGATGCCGAATTCCGGGCTCGCAACTCCCGCCGCGAAGGGTCTTACGTAATTCCCATACTTCAAATTTCGGCGAATGCTTGTGGCTAAACACTGAAAGACGCTCTGTAAACACAGGCGCAATATTCTCATGGTTAGCAATGCTCCTTATAAATGCTCAAAATTTTTAGCGATGCGAAAACTTGAATTAGTTATTTTTACTTCGTTTATTAATTCTTTCAGCCAGTATTGTTGAGAATCTTAAGAATACTATGCACAATGTAGTAGTTGTAAATATATAATGACTTAAGTAATCGCTGAAAATTTCTTTGCAGTTATCTTGAGGCTTAGTTCGGGGAACAGTAAGCTGTAAATATTACCATATTAATTGTTAACTAAGACTAAGGATTTATTAAACCAACGTAGTAACTATTAAGACTCATTACATTTACTTTTCAATAAAGTAAAGTAAGATTGTGCTATCCTGATATTTATGTATATTTTTGTATCAATTCGTACAAAGCATGCGTGTCACGGATCGTACACGGAAATAATGATCTACTTACATACAGAATTCCAAGTCGTAGCATTTGACTTACGGGACTACATTTTGTCGACTTTTAAATGTTACTACTTCCCAATTGTACTTCAATTTGTGAACAAGTGGTTAATGTATTCGATAATGTTATAAACGAGGAGGGACGTTTATCTAGCAAATTGGTTAATTAATTTTACGATCGTGTGAATTCGATAGTGTCGCCTTAACGCTTTTTCGAGGCTTTGAAAGAATGAAATTTGAAAGCAAAACACCAATCTGAAAATGTGACAAATATAAACGCCATGTTCATATATTACGCGAATAACACGTTTTTGAATCTGCCAAACCTGACTCTCGCTTCGTAACTGATGTCGAATTTTATCATTAAGAATTGGGAAGCATCCTTTGATTCTTTTCTTTTTCGTTTGCAATAGTGATTGCTTTATCACGGCCAATTGGGAAAGATATATTCTAATTAGTTTCAATCAAACGGTAGTTACAATCATATATTTAATTTCAACTAACCATCCCTGCTCTAAAAATAGATTAATTTAAGAAGATTAATGTGAAGGTTTCTAACTGGAATATTGATTCTATGATTTCAGACGTTACTAACAACCTTCATTTATCAAATTTTACGAACGCACACGGTAACTTTTCTAATGGAAGGAACAATATTGGGGCAAAGATACGACTTGGTTTTCTTTTATTTTTACTTCTTTATAAATTATCGTTAAAAGGCATTACACTCTAAACCGAAAGATTAAATATATGAAGAAACCAGACGGAGACAAGTTATTTTTCCGTTCCACCAAGATTGTCTGTAGTAAGATTACTAGATATTATATAGTAGATTAAAAGGCTGGACGCACCGAAAAAGAAAGGAATTTAGCGTACAAAGCGATTCTCTGAACGTACATATGTATGTAGCGCTAATGAATGCTTTCTATGTTGGAAATTGAATCATTATAATTTATATGTTTTATGAATTAATTAGAGCGGGACCATTGGTTGTACTTCTCCATTTATTTGCCTTATATAGAGTTATATGTAGTTATCGCTAGTTCGCGTCTTTGTAAATATATTTAGATTTGATATTATGTTAGTTTCATTACACGTACAAATACATATGCGTGTAGTAGCTGGCAGACTACCGAAGGCAAAAGGAATTGTTTAAAAATGCTTAACGAGAAAATAAGAATACAAACACGGCGTTATTATTTTTTTATAATTAAGACAACAGCGCAAGAGGTACGGACCAGACCCCAGAAGGGTATTGTACATGTGAAGATAATGTAAAAAACTCACATGGTTTTATCCGATTTTAATTTTTTGTTCTCTATTTATAACATAATTGATGCATCACGTTTTTCTTTAATATCGGTTGCAGCGTTAGTAATGTGTCGAATTAGTGCATCTCGAGAATCCATCTTTACCTTGAAAACTTCATTTAGCATGAATTCTATGAAATTCCATTGCCATTGCCATTTAGTAATCATGGATCGTTGGACTGGTGCGGAACGTGCAGTAGCTGTGAGAGCGTTTTATAAAAATGGTGATAGTGCGACTGCCGCGCAGAGAATATTTCGACGGCATTACCAGCTTCGATTACATAGCGACAAGGTCACAATATGGTGTGCTGTATCATGTCATGGTGTTATCGGCTCTTATTTTTTTGCACGTGAGGATGGTACCGCAGCGACGGTAACATCCGCTCGATATGTTGAAATGCTTCAAACATTCTTTACACCGAGACTGTACGAGCTTAATCTTAACATGGAAAACATGTGGTTTCAGCAAGACGGAGCCACGTCACACACTGCTCGACATTTGATGCCAGCAGTTCGTCAATTGTTCCGCGCATTCCAGAGTTTTCATAACCGGCTGTTGGAGGGTGAACGCCGACATCTTTCCGATGTCATCTTTAAAAAGTAAAGAGACACTTTTGGACATTTTGATTGTAAAAACATAAATGGCACGCTGCATACATGCACTTTCGTTAATAAATTACTAGTTTTATGAATTTATTCGTGGAAATGACGTTATTTCAAAATTTCCCGTTCCCCTGCGCCACCCTGTATATAAATAAAAATTTCGTGTACGTCTTTCAAATAAATACCGACTTTTGCAATAGTTGTATTATTCTAATGTTATTTTAAAATTTAAACTCGCACTAATTAAGGTGTACAACACAAAGTATAGATGTTTGTTCCATAACGTCATAAAATCATCTCAATCTTTAGAAACACAGAGAATAAAATTGAGATAAACATTTATGCTTAACAATACTTTTCTTTGAAAACTCCTAATTTAGGTTATTGTGTTGTTAAAGTCTTCCGATTCAACACCGGTTCCAATTAAAACCTACTAAACATATATTAATAAAATTGCATAATTCATTTATTATTACTCAAATCATCACTATATACAATACTTATTAACTAAACAGTTCCTAAAGATAATATATCCAACAGTTTAGAAAGAATATTAAGTAGGTAAAGTTCAAATTTGTTTTATTGACTATTCAAAATTATTTTTGAATAGTCAATAGAATTTGAATTTTGAATTTTTGAATAGAATTTTTTGAAGACAATTTAACCAATCTATTAGAAAATACATAGAAACACTAAAAAATAATTTTTAATATTCAAACTAAATACACCTATGTTCCTCTGCAGCGCTCCAAATAAAAGTAAAAGTAAAAATAAGTACCAACTTTCCGTCGGATCCTACAATAGTAATAGCAATAAATTCTCGGAAACAATCAGACATTATAACAGCATAAAACGTAGGTAAACGGAGGTACGTATACCTATAATTATTCACAATTCTATTGATACTTTACTAACTTCTACTTGGGATCTGTCAAAAGTTTGAAATTTGGTCGAATAGAAACAAATTGCCAATTACGACAACGTTTTATTAAATCTATACGATTTTAAAACTTAACAATTTCATTTTGACGGAGAGGACGTGGTCTTATTGAAGGACGGACCTTATTACATCCTCTCAGACATTCTCATCAGATGCTGAGTTATAGAATGTCGTAAACCTCTTCGCCTAATAAAAAAGACGGCGGCTTTTCACTACTTATCCTTTTCTTCTTCTTCAAGAGGCGATTTCGCAAATGTCACGGAGACTGGGCGCTTATTAAGAGAAAGACTTCCTTCGAGCATTTATTGGACCGAAAGGGATATTCGAAAGGCAGACGACGTATTGTGAAATTTCAGTTTTCACAAAATTATTAAAGATTTATTCGATAGATCAAGAAGATGACGTCAAGCAGAACTGGATCCAAATTAACAACAATCATTTTGAATTTGTTATGAACACAACAAAGAGCGCTAAATGCAAATGATACAATTACTGAAGTAATAAAGTAAAACGGTTAGTCTAATTTCATACACTTCCTCTGCATTTACTTTTATTACACATTGAAATATATCTGTTTTGCGTTTGTTTCTTTGAAATTGGACGAAATGTATGCAGAATCTAACAACAATGCTATTAAGGAGAATACCAAATAAAAGGAACTGTTATTACATGAATTGACGATTACAAAGAGCAATTGCTCTCATTGTTAATAAATTCCAGAGCCTTACAAGAATAGTTTACCTTTCAGAAGTAACGGTGTACTACGTAATTATTAAACAGTATCCGGCATCAACTGACTCTACAAATTAGAAAGTCTAAAAGTTACAAAGGCCTAAATGTTAATTTTCCTTATTTGAAACACCAACACCTTTAGAGTATATTTTTATTGTACATTAGAAGAATTATATATCTTCAACTATAATTAAAACACCAACAAAATCAGAGAATTTATTGGATTACTAGCCTTAATTTTTTTTAATATTAAGTAAAATTATTTATGAAATGTGATCTGTTTGAAAAAAAAAATGGGTTATTGATGATAAGTAAAAATACAAATGAATACGGTTCCAAAATATCGAAGGAAAGATATATTTGACATACAAGGTTACCCAAAAGAAAAGCAAATTACATATTTCAAGTCAATAAGATAAAACTGCATAAATACAGCTTAAATTTTCAATGTCTTTCCTATAACCGGTGGAATCAACTTTAAAATAATTTATAATAATATACAATTTTTTCTAAGTTTAGAAAGACAGTTTCAATTAATTGTGGAAATTTGATGTCGTCTATCAGACTATTTGGATTGTCTGGACTGATACATCGGCCTTACGTTTCGAAAACTAAAATATCGCAATTCAAACCACAAAAGCGATGCCCAAAAGTACTCTTTAAGTACTCATTCCTTGCAGTATGGTAACTCTTTTAATTTTGACGAAGTTTAATTGCAGTTCTCGATGTTGAACCTAATTATGTAGAGGTTGTTTCCTAGAAATGCTCAATGTTACACATTTCTAAAGAACAACCTGTAAATAATTTGGTCGCGTCAATTATTCTCCTTCATAACTTTTTGTCTTTCTAATTTGGGGGTCAGTTGATACCGATACTTTTTAACGAAAATGATTATAATTAAAGTCCAACATTCTCGCTTGCCTTCTAGTGGTGTTTAATCGCGACAGGTTTAAGGGATACGGAGCTGCTTCGTTACATGCTGGCACGACATGAAGGCGACAGACTGGCCTTCTATGCTGACATATCGCAGTGCGAAATTGATAAGCGTAGTACAAAGAATTTCTTTTGCAAGCATTTAACGATGGTGTTAAATGCGTGCAGTATATTGTTTACAAAAATCGGGCAATCAATGTTTTGTCAGTTTTGAAAGAAACACAATCCAGCGTGGGAACTACTAAATTCTCAGACGCTACGTAGGTATTTTCCGTGAGTGCGCGAGAATTATGTGAAAACCGCAGTAAAAAAATGAATAGTTGTGGCTAACTATAGATAAAACTACAGACATTAAAAAAATTTCGAAGTATCGGCTGTAGAACGGACAGTGACTTTGGAATGACTGTCGCACCGCAACTTGCTAGCATGTAAAAGACAGCAAAGATGTGCTGCCGAAGCTGTTCATAATACATTAGTTAGAACATTAGACAACTTTGAAGTTTCACCAAAGCAAATGTTAATGACGGTGATCGATGCTATCACGTTAATGTTTCAGAACAGTTCAACCGAATTTGTTGCACATAACATGTCTGCTTCATGCTTTACACCTTTTAGGACACATTTTACGAAAATGTCCCGATGTGGATCAACTAATAGCTCAGACGAAAGCGGTTTTTCTTAAATCACCGGAAAGCATTCGGCCATTTCGTTCACAGTGTTCACAGTTTCGTTCACATGCCTAAACCGCGACAGCCCATTCTTACATGACGATGTACACGGCTAAAAGCGGCATTCTATTATTTTCAACATTTTGTAAAGATCAAATTAATGATTTTACAACTGGTCGCTAAAGAAGAGGCTGTCATAAAGCAAAGCAAATGCAATTCCGAATTTTTAAAATTGATTTGATGAATTTTTGAAATTGTTGACACAACAGCGTTACGTAATTCAAATGACGAAAAATGACGATTTTTCTAGATTACGTCATTTTCTTAACAACAGTGTTGCGGAATATATTCAAAGACCACTTTAGGTATGCTAATATTACATCGCTAGATATAGAACGATTTTTTTTGCGTACAAGCAAATATATGAGCTATAACGGACGGGTCTCAAAAAGACCGCTGCAGAAACGGGCGTCGCAGGTATGACTTTCGGATTTCAGCCATTTAAGTATACTCGGTAAGTCGTTTATTTTATATCATGTTTGCGTTTGTTTTCCTAAATTCTGGTATTGTTTTTTGTACTAAATAACGCGAACGTATATTTCCGTTAACTCAGTGCTGCTAGGCAATCGACTTGTTGCGCTCTAATTATAATAATAAATGTTTAGTTTTTGAAGAGTTGCTTCTTCAATTTCTTTTTATAGAAGGTAAGGTTGAGTTTTGAGTAATTTAAAGGAAAGATGATAAATCCGAACCTCCTTCATTGGGCTTTTTCCAACAAGTTTGGCTGTAATCTTTTGAAAGGATAAGTTTGCCACACTAATAAGCAAATTGCTGTTAATTTCACTAAGCTTTTTTCTACCTTGAAGTCCATTCGAAAGCATAAATCAGGAATAATGGAAAGGTATTTCCATTGCGTTTAAAGATTTCGTTATGGAGCGGTCCACGTGATGAGAATTGTCTAGCATTGAGTAGAAATTAGCCCCCAATATACGTATGTTGCAAAATGCATCATACGATTTTGCAAGATATCTTTTATGTACTTTTCTATCATTGTACCATCACTACTAATCCCCACCAACTTCCTAGTGCCATCGTTTAATCGTATTAAATACTTGTAGTTCGTCAGAAATTGCTGCGTATTTCAAAATATGTAATGTTGTAAATCTTCGACAATTGCTAGGCGTCTTCCACCTTGATTCTATCGTTTGATAGCTCTCAAATTTGCATCTTTTGGGTTTAACAAACACGTTAGCAATACCACTGTATGATTTTCGATCATTATCACTACTCTAATCATCGATGCTGCAATTAACATAAAAGAGAACGACAATGAATAGAGCATACCAAATTCAAACAATTGTCGATCAAAACATCAAGAACTTGTTTGAAATGCACTGCTTATCTCGATAAAAATTATGAAGAATACAAAGAATTTTAGTTAGGCATTAGACGCGCAAACAAAGAAAATATATTATATAATACTTATCTTCATTCCGTTAAATTTTCTGGTGTGTTATAAGGTTCTTATTAAAATAGATATTACTGCAGTGCCAATTTACATATACATATATGTTCTATTCAAGCAATATCTACCTTAGTTCTTCTAGTTTCACGAATTTAAATTACGCTCTGGAACATTTCGATTACAAACAATATAGAGCAGATGAAGTAAATAATTTTTAGATATAACTTGATGCAAATTGTGTGCTTCAATCATATCTTCTGAATGAATAAATGAGTTTTGGTGAGTTATCTCGTTAACCCCGTCGTATATGCCGATTTACTAGTAATAGTAAACCTATTATGCACTTTAAATCCAGGCACTCAATACGAAAATTCTTTTTTAGCACAGAAACTCTAAAGCTCATAGCGATAATGAGTTATCAAGTTCATTAAATCAAGCATATTCATTAAATATGCTTGGCGCGAAGTAGTAATTTTAATATGTACTACCTGTTATGTATGAAATTGTGGCGGTTTCTGTTAAAAGTGGATTTTGTAATTTACGAAATTCAACTTTTGTTGTAAGATAGGATACAAGTTTTGAAAGCAGGTATTTAACGTATTAGATTTGCAGCCAGTAGAAAGAGCTTTGAAGGTGTTAATTTGAGTAGATTACGTAAGAGTAATTTAGCTAGGTTCTGACCCATGTTATAAATATTATTTTCTAGCACGTTTTTAATGGAAGGTATTATATGTATACGTACTTTTTATAGTGAAGATATCGCTATAAATGTTTATTAGTTTTAGTATACTATTTGTGGAGTAATATTTCTCGTTTCATCAAATACTTTGTCTTGAAAAAGTGGTAATATAATGAAGGCGTTATTGCTATTATTAAGAAATGAAGAGCCTTTTAGGTAAACGAATTTTTATTTAGGTTAGTCGATTTACGAACCAAGAGTGAACGATTAATATAACGCACGATGTATGAACGAAATTTAGTATTAATTCAGGCGCAAAAAATATGGTAAAGTGTATGCAAAGCTCAAATGCAATACCATTGCATATTTTCTTCTATTCAAAATTTAGGCTATAATAAATTATGTTGGTTTGATTAATTATACATTAAGAGAAAATATTCGTTGAGTCAACCAAAAATTGATCGACTTAATCAAATGTATTTGTTAAATATAATCAATACTCCACCATTGTTTAAAACAATAGGGAAATTGACTCTTTTACAGAAGAATTGTTCTTTCAGCAGCGAGACAACATGCAGCAGGTCCGAAGAAGTTCCACGCAACTGTTAAACGTCGAAAACTAGGACGCGGTTTCAACTCGGAAACTTATATTCTTTAAAAGAAAAGAATTAATTTGATTTAACAAAAGTATTTAAACTGCAGCTCGTATGTTCTGTTCTGTTAAGTTGCACAAGGTAAGTTGGACGTGTTCGTTAAAGTGTTTAATGAACATGTTTCTTGTTGATGAACATATAAATTTGCAACACATCGTAGTTTGTTGAACTAACCATTTTTTTCTCTCATTGTACAAAACTAAAAGCAGTGAACGCGATACTAACGTATGTTGAGCTACGTTAGCATAACAATATTTCAAGCTTGACGGTAAACAAAGTTTTGAACTGTGGTGGTAATACAATTTCAAGACTATTCCCCGTTAACTGACTTCTGTATGCAATTTTAGATTTAAATATTTCGCGCATCAGCCACAATTGTTTAATTACAAGCCATACGCAGAATGAGGGTGATAGCATGCACTCCTACACAGAACGCGAAAAGGGGTTTTAAAAGGTGGATCTTTTTATATCTCGTCACCGTGAATTTCTGTGGTACGCATAGCTTGGTCTCTGCGAAGTTTGTGAAACGAACATTTTTTATCATTTCATTTAAAGGCACTTTCGAGTGGTATTGGCGCAGATCATAGCAACAGCAGCAACAAGCTTTCAACTTACGCGTAACTTGTACAGTCACGCGTAATGTATACATTTAATGGTAACTCGCGAAAGAGAGTATTCAAAAAATATGATGTGAACCCCAAATAATGTAAAAGTATGTAAGCGAATAATTTGGTCATGTAACGCGTAAGACTTTTATTAATGCAAAGGACAAGTTAATATTATTGGTAATAGTTATTTTATAACATTGGGATATTGGCAAAAGTAAGTGGTACATTCTATCTCTTTTCGCCTTTGGAAAATACTATATACATTCTTGTCACACCAACAGAGCGCCAACGGGTTGAATAACGTTAATACATTCCGCCAAAAAAGTATTGCATAATTTAGTTTTGAATCATAAAAGTATCGCATAATCTTTGTTTGTAGCATAAAGTTGTAAATATACTTTAATGCGCTCTAAGATATAATTTCTATGATTGTTTAAATAAAATACAGGCCAAATAAAAACAAGAACTCATACTTGAGATTTTTATTAAAACAAGAAATTATAATTTTGGGAAGAAAAATGTCATAACAGTAGCTATTAATACTGAGTATTGTCACCTCTGGCTCTTATGACCGCTCGCATACGGTTTGGCAGAGATTCGATTAACCTCCGTATATAAGCCTGATCCAAATTCTCCCACTCGTCACGGAGAGCATTTTCTAGTCCATGCAGGTCCGCTGGGGCAACATTTTGGGTTCGTATCCGTCTGTGAAGGAGGTTCCACACGTGCTCGATAGAGTTAATGTCCGGACTTACCGCAGGCCAATCTAAAACTGGAATACCAACATCGTTAAGGTATTCCTGGACGATTATTGCAACATGCGGTCGTGCATTATCGTGCATTAACATGAATTCGTTTCCTATAATTGGCGCATATGGTACTACATGTTCTTCTAAAATGTCCGTTATATACCTGTGGGCGGTCAGTGTACCTCTGTCTACTGGTACTAACTCTGTACGACCTGTTAAACAGATGCCTCCCCAAACCATAATAGAGCCACCAGCGAAGTTAGGTCTAGGTCTGATATTACACTGCGAATACCGCTCACCGTCTCGTCTGTACGCTGAGATACGCCTATCTGAGGTGTAAAGACCAAATCTTGATTCATCTGTGAAGAGTATATTGGCCCAGTCATTAATGTTCCAATTTACATGTTCTCTGGCAAACCTTAAGCGAGCCACTCGGTGGTTCCTAGTGAGACGAGGGGCTGTTGCAGCTACTCTAGCTCTTAATCTACTCTATCGTAACCTATTCCGAATTGTTTGAGTACTCACACGAGTATTTCTGACTCTAGCCAAGTCGTTCTGCAATTGCCTCGCAGTTACATGTCTTCGACGTAATGCTTGTAGTAGTAAATAGCGGTCATCTTGACGAGTAGAACATCTTGGACGACCTGGTACAGATCTTCTACTGTAATTGCCTGTTTCCCTATATCTGGCTACGGCTCTAGAAACACTTGACTGATTGATGTTCATCACATTAGCAACGTATGCTTAAGATCGTCCATCTTCGATTAAAGCAACTATAGCAGCCACTTGTTCTGAAGCTAAATTGCTCATTTTAGTTTTAAAAGCGTTGGTACAGAACTCTGACTTCGCACTTTAAAATTTGTCCGTATAGGAAGACTTTCAATAAACAACTGAACAAACCTTACACATATGCATTTTTCTAAATGTGTTCTTTTAGAAAAAAAAAGTAAAAAAGCTATGTTCCATGATCTTGTTAGTGTTTTTATAGTTCACATACACGAGGCAAACTGTTTGTGAACGTATAAAAATATCTTGATTTATAGATGCCCTTTTTTAGTTTATGCGATACTTTTTTGGCGGAGTGTATATAAAATTATAGTGGTGCCTTAAAAAAATCAAAGACATACCAAATGCAATGAACTGCTTCATTGTTAAATATGTCAAATATCAAATGGCTTCAAATGGCTTCAAATGGCAGTATGGGAGAGGAACAGCATGGAATGCCTGTGACTCTTCATATCACAATTTTCGTTGTCGCACAAAACCTTACGCAAAAAAAATGTTAATTAATATTGTAGACAAGGTACAAATAATTACCGTGCGCGTTTCAGCCCAATGCACTTATTATATTATTTTGAAAAGTGACCTGTACACAGTTTGATCTAAAAAGTAACGACAACTTTTGTATTTAAACCTATATCGTCATCCTTAGAAAATCGATGGCTAGTTCGATCTTTTAATGACAAAGATGATCTTTCTAGACCAATTTAATGTGACTTCAACAAAATTAAAGTAGAGAATAATCGATAGGTGAAACTTAGATCATCATCATCAAAATATTCAATTGTACACATCTTCAGCCAGAATTGTCAAGACGATTAATGAGATTAATGACACTATATTGCGAAATATTCGTTCTGGTATTAGAATATACGAAGACTAGGTAGTACATAGTTTCACGCATCTATAAAATGTTATTCAAAGAGGTGAGATCAGATAATGTGATGTTTTAAGAATGAATGGAAATTTTTAAATGTTTAAATCTTTATAGGTTCTTAAATTAAATACATCACGATTAGGTGATGCTACCAACTTAATGTTTTCAATGGAATACCTCCTTTTTATCAATTTTTTGGAATCTGGAACACGTTTATAAAATATTTTTTTTATAAAGCTATCACGGAGATGTCCGTAATTGTTATCTGTTGAAATAAGCAATGATTAATTTATTAAAACCAGGAATTTGTGAATAAGTTTCGTGAATGCCGATTATAATATTCTTAATTTGAAAACGTACACGTGATGTTGTTATAGCACGAAAACGTCAACCATTTTCATACCTAAACACTCTGATGCGCTTTATTTTCATGGGTGTCTGTTAAATATTGATAAAATTTTTAATAAATACAAGGAATTTTTTCAGCAAGTAAACCATATGGGTTGGTAGCAGTTACAAGGAAAGTTCTCACAAACGTGTTGCAGATTTCAAGAATCTAGCAAAAGGTAGGATGTTCCATTTGAAACAATTCAGTTAGGTGTTGCTATATAGAGGCGACGCATTCAATTAAAAAAAAAATAGTCCTGAAAAATGTGCCCTTAACGTACATTTATAACGATGTTCTCAGAATTCATATTGCATCCATCCTATTCTTCGCTGAACATTATATCTTCCAAACCAAATGTATCCTAGTAAAATAAAGTGGTTATACTTTATTACAATTACGACATTAAGTTTAATTAGATTTGATAATAATCTATAAGCAAGGGTAAGGCTACAGCATGTTAGAAAATTCCATGTTTCAAAACCAATACGGCCGTTATCCTTCAAACTGATTAAAACTACCATTACGATACGGTTTATATTAACTTGTTTACCCAACCACCCTACACTACGTCTCCTCTTCCTCCATTACACCCAATTTGCTTGACAAGTATTGTAGTATAGGGTGCGACAGTATTTCTTCATCAATGCTTTTGTTCCCCTTGCATAGCTTGCTGGGATAATTGATCAAAACGTCGATTCGACCCGGACGTTTGTCGACATGATATATTACATAGGTAAGCGTCGATCGTCACGGTCCGTCCTAAAACAAAGAATGTTGCGTCGGTGATGGTATTGCGGTGGAGGCGGCGACGATGGAGGTGCCTTCGTCGTGTCATTCGGTTACGTTTCTCCGGCACGTATTCGGGCTTAAATGGGGTTATTTGCACACCGATATCGATTTTGATGGCGATAACCTTCGTCAGTTAATTACATTCTAATGTATTCAACGCGTGTCGTTTTTTTTTCTCTTTTTTATGGCCTTCGCTTTCCGTTAATGAAGAAAACCGCGATAAAAAGATTGGTATAATGAAGTGATGACTTGAAGGCTATTTTCCAATATCCAATTATGCTTATTCGAAGAAGAATTGGTTAGATTAGAATTTACTTCATTAGGTTTGAATCAACTGAATTCATACTTATAAAACGGTACCAAGTCTTATGGAGTTGTTGAAGTAATTTGCAAAATTCCTTTCGGAGAATAGCGGTATATTAATTAAAGAGGCAAAGGGAAAGAGGATGGTCCTAATCTCTTTTCCCATTTACATCATTATGATTTACTCACATAAAGTCGATATGGATTATTTATTATTTTAGTTGTTGACGTATGAGATTTTAGTTATTAGCATGGACTTTTGGCCATCAATTATTTTTACTTACATTTCTCGTCCATCCTGCTGTTTAAGAATTAGGAGTTCGAGTTTATCCATTGACCAATGCTTGCGGTTAGATTATTGGCGTTAGTGGACTAAGTACTTTTTGCTTTTTATAGAGCTGTAGCAGCACAATACATATAGGTATCTACATCATCCTTTTCAAAGCGTTTAGCACAAATCAATGGACGCCATGTCCTGTGAGCGTTTGCGTGGTGTAATAATCTAGCTCCACTCCTTGATATCTTTTATTCTTTTTGTTCGTCGAACTACTTTACTCTCTCCTTCCCAGTGTTTTTGCCAGGAAGTCTCTGGGGCAATTCTTTGGCTTTTTTTCTAAACCATAAGGTTTATAGGTAGCATTTCTAGAATCACTCGTAAGGACATTTCGCTGGTTCGTATCAGCGGCCTTTACTTCATCAATATGAACATTCCATTTATCCATATGAAAGCTCCATAGTGCAGGATATTGACCCACCTTGCCTTTGCTGGGGCCTCATATATTTGGTGTCATTTTGGTAAGGCTTGCCAATGTACTTCCTGCGCGGTATATCACCGTTATATGTTGGCCGAAAGTTCTTTCTTCTGCTTTTGTTTCCATGTAGATCTGCAAACTGCGAGTATATTTACATCGTTTGCATCGTAACTAAAGCTGTATTCGTTTGCTGGTAATGTCGATTCATGGTGTTCCTGGGATCAGGATTTTAAAAAATTTGCGAAAAGGCACCTGCATTTGAATTGGATTCGATCCTTCCTGTTTTTTTGATAGATGTTTGCACGTCAATTCAATATAAATACAAAGTAGTCAAACAAAGTAAGGAGACTACCAATCACGATTAGTTTGAACAAGGCATATGTTACGAAAACACACAGTGATTGAATCGAACGCGTTTGGATCCATTTTTAAATTGCGGAGGAGCATAAAACGTAACCATTAACACTTTTGCGACATCACTTCGTTACGCGCTTATAAATACTCTTGAAGGATAAACTAACCCAAATGCTGGTACTTATTCATAAAGAGAAAGAAATAAATATTAGATTTTATAATTTCAATGGGTGCCATTCGGTAAAAATGTTGTATAAAAGGCTGTTGCAATATCAGAAGTATAAACAAAAGTATTCAAAATTACTTCCTGAAAAATTGATACTCCTGACAGTGACGTACCACCTATCTTCAATAGCAAAATTAGAAACAAAAAACTACGGAAAGAATTCAGAAACGAATTAATATTCAATTTCACGCACTAGTATCGCTTGGTAGTAATTGCTGAAGGTATTTGCCATATTTCGGGGAAACAAATTGACGAGGCGAAAAATCCAATAACTGGCAACTTTAATTTAACATACGCGCAGGTTGTTTTAGCAGATTTTTTACTGTTGTATAAAACAGAAAGGATCCAAAGAATCCTGTTTCAATTTCCGTTTTAGTTTACCACGAAATTTTCTTCTCACGCCTCTCATTTACATTATTACTGGCCCGATTTTCTAAACAGCACCCAGGCTTGTTTGTGTAACACATTTTCGCTGAAGCTTATTTTCATATATGCCGACGCAGAACATACCTTTTCTTTTTACCTAATGCACCAACATCCTAAATTTATGTGTGTACCTGCTACGTCATAGATGTTCATGCACGTTACCTAAAATATTCTAACGACGCTTTAACCTTGTTACAGCGTTCCGTCGTAATACATACATTCCGTGAATGGGCCGGTAAATGCGAGCATAAAGAATACATCCTGCTTCAACAAATAAATGCACATATTCACCAGACTATGAGAGTACGTTATATATTTGTACGACTAATTTATATGATATACGGCTAGATGCGTGAAGATGTTAGCTAAATGAGAAGAGCATTGAGATAGAGAGTAAATTCTTTTGATATTTACAGCCTTACATTCTTTAGGTTACATATTCTTTTACATGCGCATCTCTTAAATCATCGACCACTTCTTAACGATTAACATTTCCATGATATTTTCGAATTGAGAATTCCAATTTTCGTACTTAGTTTCTCTATGCTTAGTTTATCTATGTACTTAGTTTACCTACGTACCTACGTACTTAGTTTACCTATAGGCATAACATAGACACGGTGGAACCAGCTGTCCTTCCTGGTTTAATGATTACGTTAAGCAACTTTTATAGGTTACATTACGTATTATATTAACAAATGAAGAAGAACTGGTTCTGTAGCCTTCCGGAATCTGTTGTTACGCCTTTGATGCTTAGATAAATCTGAAATTAGTTTTGCTTTTAAGGAGCGTCAAACGGTGATCTAAAAAACTATAAATAACAATTCTAAATGTGGTAAGACATTGTTTCTATACGTAATACCTCTCGTGACCCTGGTTACACATCTCTTAACGATATCACTCTTGGCAATCCTGATAACTAAAGTTCGAAACATCCAGTGTGTTTCATAAGCGTCGGTAAGGGAGTGGTCGTTCAGGTGTGTAATTCGCGCAAGCGATGGTTATTGCAGTATTAATGTGGTAGGTAAAAAATGAAAGTGTTTTAATTAAGTTTGAAAATGTACTAGAGAAGGATTAGATAGATAGACATGGACATGGACATGGATAAGTAAGGTACCTTCATTATGCAAATATAACTATATCACTAAAATAGAACACTCGTTTCCTGAGCATCAGAAATTTTTTTCCTCACGGCAGACACGTTTTGCAGAAATGACTATGGAAATGTGCCCGATGTTGAGAATACACGACTGATTTTCTACAGTATGTTAATTCAAGGAAAATGCTTAAAACGGTAAGTGTTTCTTTCTCTGTGGTGTACTCCAACCTGCACACGCAACACTCCTTTGAAATTAATGATTACATACGCTATCGATTTTGCTTGTGCATACA
The DNA here is from genome assembly GCA_020654165.1 of Oryctes rhinoceros. Classification (NCBI taxonomy): domain Eukaryota; kingdom Metazoa; phylum Arthropoda; class Insecta; order Coleoptera; family Scarabaeidae; genus Oryctes; species Oryctes rhinoceros. The sequence continues at coordinate 10,232,850 of JAIOKQ010000399.1, read as the reverse complement.
ACGCTACTATAACATGCACTATTCTTATTTTTTGTATGTATATTGCCTTAATAGCAGCACATTACATACTTCCAGGTAAGTCTCTCCGCTTTTCTACTTACATCGGTCTCGCGTTCCCACTTCATCGCATAGTCTAATATAGGAAATATAGATTTGGGTACAAATTACGAATCGTACAACCGACCACTTCCATACCGCCTGTTCAACACACGGAAAGTAGCGAACTTTATTGATGACATTGTTCAAGCTTCGACTGATGTGTTTTCTAAAGTTTACTAAATCAATGGTGTCCTAATAACATGGGCTCATTCTAGCATTAGGTATTGGTATTCGTTGAAAATTGGTACTTTTTTAAGTTTTTAGTACGACTAGAAAACTCAAACTAAATAAGACACCGAGCATGATGGAAATGTTTATTTCGTAATTCATGATGATGAACCGTTGAGCATCTCCATTACTCGGACTGGCGTGTTTCCAAAGTTTCCAAATCTTAGACATTTGGATTAATAATCTTTAACGATTTTTTGAGTTTACTCGTTTGCAAGGCTTTAAACTGCGTGAATGTTTTGAAAATCTGTTGTAGTATCCTTTTCATTATATAGGAAGGCTGTATCCAAAGCGATTAAATATTGATAAGGATGCTAAATACATATTTCAGTATTCCGTATTTAGCAACGCCATTTCAAAGGTTAAAAGTCTCCGCTTCTATTCCGGAGCTTAAATTTTCCCCTCATATTGCTGAATATAAGATTTGTTAGCCGGAGAACGGGAGCGTCTGCAAATGTTTCTTATATGCTCGTTCTAGCATCTCAGTTATATATCTGCACTAAAAATTTTATTTTTTGCATTAATTTGAGTACGCATCTGTTGTCTGACAACCTCTTTACTTCAACCAGAAGCTACCATTGGAATGTATACAAACACGATTTTATATATCTACGTTTCAAGCAGGACGCTTGTCTTATTCTCTACGCAGAATCGACTGCGGTAGTCTACTTGAACGACATAAATTCCAGTCGTTGCTTGTATGGAGAAAGACATGACGTTAGCGGCAAACTTTAGATTAATTTAATAACTGGTAAGACCGATTCGCCAACGCTGCTTTCGAAAGCACAGTTCAACGTGTCGGTGCATACTATACGGTCATTAGACACTTCAGTAATCCCGAAATATCGAACCAATGTAATATGTACAGCGCTGCTAAGTTGACGTAGTATGTTGGTTTCCATGTTATTCGGGATTATCTAAGATACTTTAAATTACATTTGTAAAATTTGAAATTTTTCTAGTTTTGTTTTATGTACTGCATACTCAAAACTATTATTGTTTTGTATTGCTGCTCTATTACATAGTATCATTATTATTACTATTCTAGTTCGAAAATCGGAAAAAAAGGTTAGAATGGGTGGTCGATAACAAATAAATAAAAATTCTTCTTTCATCGTCAGCTGATAATGAGTAGACAGGACAAAGGTGGATGAAATTATTACTTTCTTGCAGAGACTAGACAGACTCGTGTTTTGTCGACTCTCCGGAACACCAGTAGATAACACGAATCCTTTCTGATGAGGTGAATAGACACAAGTCTATCTAGTCGCTGCAAAAAATGTCATTTTGTCATCTCTAATAATGAGTTTATCCACCTGATCGGGTAGGTGTCCGTTATCAGTGAAAAGTAAGTTGCGGATGCGCCTTCCTCCAACATTAAGATGTCTTGAAGGTATTGCTGCAAGTCTATATTTTAATAGGCGAACTATCACATTTAAATGGAAATTGGCAAAACGAATATTACTTTTAGGTTATTAGTTGAAATTTTAGGCTATAATGGGCTGGCTGACAGAATATTTCTAATGAAGTCCTATTTGTAATTTCTACAAAATCTTTCGGGATTTTCCAAATTACAAATTTATTTTCGAAAAAGAATGCCGAGATGATACATGAACGCACATCAGTGAAGTTAATGGGGAGTCCGCACCTTCGTTAGACGAGTTTTGACAGAGCGTCTTCTTTACTTTGTGGACGGGGAAGATAAGCAGTAGCTAGATTGGTGACAGTGCTATAGTTCGTTAGTTTACTGATTCAAATTAATGAAATGAAAATGTTTGTTAATAATTCTGTTAATATCGTTATTATGAAAATCATTGTTAATGAGGATCTTCCGTACGTGTTGACCTGTTGACAACTGCGATCTGCCAACTTTTCCCTTCCTGAAGAGGGCCCCCCAGAAGAGATTCAAACCCGGAAGTCTTTTTAGTTCATTTTAACTTATTTTTACAGTTGGTTTTAACATATCTTGCAGTGTCGAAGAAATCATATATTTTTGATAGGATACAAGAGATAGAGAAACGAAAGAAGACTATGCTGAAATCAAGAATGAGTAAAGTACTTACATATAAGCATGTCTTTTTCTTACCAACGTCTCCCTGTATATCAATGCTAGGTAAGGTAAGCCCGTCACATGAGTAAGGATGCATTTTAAATATTACCAAATTATAAGAAAAGTAAATAAAATATAATTTTTTCACTATTTTGTGTTCAACGAGCTTGTCCACAAATACGAGAGAATGTGAAATATACTGTCTATTACTCTAAATATGTTTCCATAGCTTCGTCTAAGATTAATCGCTGGATTAATCCCCGCTATATGAAAAATTGTAATCAATTGCAAGATCTCAGTTCTTAACAACTTCGACAACGATGCAGGCAAAAAGAAAGTTTCTGCCATAAGGTAAATTGAAATTTCAAGATAGTCAACTGATTTACAAACTATTTTCAATAAATACGAATGCCTTACCTTTAGTCGATTCCTTACAAATGGAGGTTAACGTATACAAAGGTCTAGAAAGTGCGTGTGATACTGTAAAATTTTAAACCGTGCTACAAAGTACTGCGGATTTGGTTATATTTTTTTCTGCTGTGAACAAGGTTTGAGGAAACGATAATGGATATCTACACAGGATTCCGATATTTAGTTCAACTCGAAGGAAGTTTAATGTTTGCTAGATAAGTAATTCTCGATGCATATCACTTTGATTATAAATTATAATTTACGAATTATTTAAATAAAACTACTGCGTTTCAGTCGGACGCCTATTATCAAGAACTGTGATCTGCAAAACTTACAAGCAACACCTACCTTCGATTTATCGTTTCCAACTATATCGTATCGTAACCGAAGTAAACGACGGCAAAATATGCAACGTAACAATTTCTAATGATACCATTACTATATCGAACACGACGTAACCTTGATACAACAACTGATAGTTTTACGCATTTCGCTTCGGTCTAGGCGACGAGATTTATTACTGCAATCTCGCTAACGTTATGCTACTTGTTGTAAACGTATTTTTTTCGGTCGATCACTTGATTGCAATAGAGCTATGTGATCGAATTGTTATACAGCGTTATACGCAGATCAAAGAAAAAAGTATAAATCAGAGGAAGATATTTCAACTTGAAATACCAATCGTGAATATTAGCGCCCATAAAGTTGAACGTATAAAATCGCGTGTGTATATATGCAAGTGCGAATACTGTAATCATCTTTGAATTAATGCGTCTGTATTTGATGTCAGCACAAAAATACTTTCTTTTAGTAAATGTACAGAGTAGTGGTACTGTTGTAACAGATTTTTGTTAAATCAAATAGCCTTTGTCGTAGAGACTTGTAATATTTCATTTATACTGGGCGTTAGATGTGTGTACATTTGTAAAAAGTGTTCTATGCAAATTCAACTAAGATTAAAAGTCTAAAATAGTGTGGAATTAGGTAATTTACAGTCTTCAAAGAACTGAGTCTGTGTGATGTAGATTGATTTGTTATTTTCAAATTTGCATGCTTCATTATATTTTCGTAAGCTTTTGACTTGTTTTCTAGCATAATTGATATGTTTTATCTAATCTAAACACTAAGCCATCTACAAGCATTTTCAACAAAAATTCATCCATAATTTCTTAACTCTTCTAGAATTTGGTTCGAAGACTTTTCCACGGTCAAAATGCATTTGAAGGTGTGAGGAAGGAGAGTTTGTGATGAGAACGGTAGCTAGCTCGTTAAGTTTGATTAGGATTTTTTTGGGACGATCAAATAAGATGTAGAAACGCTTAAATTTATTCGTATAATTTCACATTTCTCTTTTCTGCATCTTGCATTTTATGACCTAAAACTATAATAGAAATCTTTTCTTGATTCTAGCGATTCTTCGCTGAGAGCTATTATATTAAATATTTTCTAAAATAAATATCAAGATATAATCAAGAAGAAATAATTTAAGAATTTTCAAACAAATTAATGTGGAGGTGTATAGAAAACTATATGAAGCTTTTGCAGTCATATGCTTAAACTCTCTACATATATTACAAAAAGTTACTAAAGAAAACGTATACGCATGATAGTAAATACCAAGTAGAAACCAGATAGGACCAGATTCTTTTCTTTTCTAGTTCTTATTTAGTCCACGCAAATATAGTTGGTTCAAATAGGAAAGCTCATCAATATTACTGCTCTGGTGAGGCGTCCTAAGATGTTTACCGTCAACATTTGTCATGAAGAGAGAAAGCCCTCACTCTGAGAGTTAATAATTTTCATAGTTCGAACCTGGGACCCCGATAATTAATCCAATTAAATTGGTATTGGCGTATTGTACGGAATGACCTAGGAAGAGCTTATACTACACTATAACTCCAATAGTGTATTCTATACTTAAAAATAATTCAAGAAAACTCGAATGTTATCCAATTTTGATTTATTTTGAAGCTTTAATGCTTTAACTTTAGCCAGTTGGCCTCAAAAGTCACTAGATGTCGACTATTGTTTAAGGGGCAGCTTCACAAAACAGTTGTACAAAGTAAGAGACGATATTCCTGATGCGTTCAGTTCAATTTGTCAAAAATATAGCAGCCGATGTTAAAGAAAGGTACAAATCACTTAGAAGAGAAACGGCCACCACTTAAAAGGAGATGCAATGATTAGAAAAATGTCTGAAGGAAACTGCGTTACGTCGCGATAACCTCAAAATAAATAAATATATGAAAATTTTTGAATTATTTTTACATGTACAATGTATTTCTAATGTTTGGTGCGTTTTTTCCGATATATAATATTCATAAGTAGAGAGGACAAAGGCGGGTGGAATTATTACTCTTTTGCAGCGATTAGACAAACTCGTGTTTTGTCGACTCCCGGAGAAGCTAATAGGCGCACGAACCCTGTCTTGTGAGACGAATGGACACGAGTCTGTTTAATCGCAGCAAAAAAGTAATAATTCTGTCTGCTTTTGTACTCTCTATTTATAAGTTCTTTTGTCCTGTACAGCACTGTATTCCACAACATATAGGGCAGCTATCGTTAGTGCGATGAATACTTTACACACAATGAGTTTAGTATCTCCATTCGCTTAAAGTAAAAATTTCCTTAGAGGCTGTGAACTTCTTCGTACAGTTGTTTTATTTACTATCAACATTTAAATTTGTGAGGTTGCTTGTGCGCGAAGACGTTATAGAATTGCCTGGAATTAGTACTTCAGTCACGTCACTGCATTATTAATTTCATCAACAAAGTATTTTTGGAAAAGTGGAATTTTTAAAATTCACTGTCGTCAAAAGCGATCGTTACCGCTAATAACGGGGTGACGCTAAATAAATTTTTGAGTCAAATCGTCATCCAGATAACATGTGTTTGGGTGTATGTCTGGCTTGTAGATGCTTGTTGTTTGAATTCTACTTGTAACTCAAGGCGTGTGTGGTGGTTAGAAAGGTTGGATGCTAGAAAGGATCGTATAAATATAGTGTTTATGCGTTGGAATATCATCGTGTCGATTAGTTTTCATTTTAAAGTTGTAAATCTGTTCAGCATTTTTTTTATTGTTTTCCAATTTAATTTAAATGGCCGAAAGAGCGTTTTTCAGACGCTTCCGGCCTGAAGTCCACGAACCCCAAATTTAACTAATTAATTATTTAATTCAAATGGTAAAATCATCTATCTTTATCAAATTTTATCCTCAAACAAAACCTAACCTGTGAAGGTTACCTAACATTAGGTAACCTCCACAGATAGATGCCATAGCTTACAGTCAGCTCTATCGAGAAATCGCACGGTATTGGTGCGTATACATTTCGTCTTTGTTGAATTTGTTGAATTTGTTGAAAGTTGAATTGTTAGCGCATACAGCAAAGCAATTATTAGATTTAAATCATGAATAAACCAAGGAAGTAGGTCCTGGGGTGGTACTCTACTACAACCAACTTGTTCATTCTACGATTATCACATTGTTGTCTTTCAAAACATGCTTTCCTTATAAGCGATAATCGAGTAGTTACGATTAAGTATTTTAAATTTCTCGCATAGAGATGTATTAAATTAGCATAACTTATTAATTTTTGAACGAAATGAAATAAATCGAAATATCAAAATCATTGTCATGAAATGACAAGCACAGGAACTATTTGAAATGTTGCATGTTTGATGTCATTATTAAAGCGTATAATTTATTGAAAACGTGTTAGGATAAATCATTTTTGAAACAATATAAAACTCGTAGTGATTTACGTACATCGACACAGTATGTGCCGACACCATTCCACCCAGTTTCGTACACAATAAAACGATAAAGCGTCACGAATTTATAATAATAAATTCGACGCTGTCCGTTTAATGGAATTTCGACTCATAGGCAACAACTGTGTCGAAACGGAAGCAAATGCGATCCGCGCAGCGGCGGCACTCCGCCAGTCTATTTAATATATAAAATAGCAAAAATATAACAACGTAGTTTATGGTTCGGCAATAGTTCAAATTTATTACGTTCACGTCTCGCCAATTAATGCTCGCGTATAACGGGGGTACGCGGCATACATACTCATGATTACAGGCGTACTACACGTAAATTTGTCTCGATATTTAACGTTATCCGATATCCAATAGATGAATTATTGTAAACTTCTATGTAGCGTATCTATTGCTATCTACTACGAGCTTAATATAATTTGTATTGCTATAAAGCAAATTCATATATACATATAAACATACGCATATCTGTATGTAATTGATATTGTAGTATCGTTCGTTGTTGCTTTCGGGAGAAGGCAAACGCAATTATCATTCAAATTACATAATATGCGTCAGCGCCGTATCTGAGCATACAGCAAACAAATTGTAGTGGTCCACTAATGAAGTATTAATGATAATCCACTTTTCATGAAAAGAAGAACAAAGAATGGCTGAAATGCAGCAGAGTATGTGTCCAAAACTGTTTGGACACACACTGGATTGGATAATAATTAATAGTTAAAGATAATTACATTATTAAAAAATAAAAAATAATAATTCAAAAGAAAATGAATAAGCTATATATTTTTTTAACATAATTAACAACTTTAAATATGGTAATTCTAATTTGAGTATTTTGTGAGGCCTCTTTGTGCTTATAATACGGCCAATCATCTTCTGGGCATGCTTTGTATTAACTTATTAATAAATCTTTGCGAGACTCTCTCTCATTGCTCTCTCTATTGCTTTCGCAAACTCATCCCATGTTATTGTATAACGAGTCCAAGATCGCAACTGTTTTTGTTCCAAAGATGTTCGATGTCATTATTATTCTTTCAGTATCATTAGTTAGTGACAATGACGTTTATTGTACGGGATTGGCGAAAATGAGCATTCTTATTCACAAATATAATGTTTATGCCATTTTCGCTCTAAAACGTGCTTATCAGAATGATATACAGTAAATCTGGACTCGTCAGAGAAGAGGCATCTCCTCGGTAATTGGTTTGCAGACCACTGCCTACTAGCGATCTTGTGTTATCTCGAGCAGGCTTAAAGCTCTTCTTCAAGAGCTAAATTCTTTCAGCTATCAGATTGGATGCAAACCATAGTTGCACGAAGATTGTTATTCCATGTGCTAAACGGCGGAACGCTGATTTCTAGCCTTACATACTGATCTTGTGCAGGTGTTGCTTTTCTTCGACAGGCTCCCCTATGACTGACTCTTACACTACCAGTTCTATGTTATTATTACTCTGTTGATGATTGATATTGATATATTGTAGATTTTAGTCACTGTTAGAATGCTTGCACCCTATTTCCCAAATAAGTCTTTTATATCTTGCAGCAGTAACTTCTTATTCCATAAGAACGCAAACGAAGTATAATTCCATGTGATACGGCCAAATGCTTCGCTCAGTGAGCAAAAAATTAATGTCAGACAGGACGAATCCGAAAGAGTGACCTGTCTTTCCACGAACGTATTGTGCATATTTGGAAGAACACTTTCAATACTTCCTTCTCATTTTTCCAATTTCTTATATTCACGATAACTTTCCTGAAAAAAACAAAAAAACGCCGAATGACTTAATAGACCGGTATATTCACTAATAATTTTAAACTTGTCAGTCCTCGAGTCGTTTTAGAATCGGTCGTTTTCACTAATTTTGTTTTAGTGCGTAATTCTGTAGGAAAAATATTTGAACACATTTTGTAACAACCTGTACGTAATTTACATACGCCTTTCTCTAGTGCTGCATTTACTTACGAATAATATGTGAAAATCTACTAATTCAGCAGTAATCCCGGGACGTTCTTATAATTTAAAGTAAAATTAATTGCTAATAACTGAAAGTTTAGGTGTTACATTGGTTTCATGTGTCTTCTTGCGTCAAAATTGCTATATTTATTCCATGGTGACTCTGTGTGAGTGTAACTTAAAAGTTGAGATAAGAACAATAATTCTCACAAAATTTTACAGGATACAATTTTTGTAAGAAAGAATTCTTTGTAAGAAAGGATCTCCATTCGTCCAATTGAAATTGTTCCATCATCTGAGCAATCTGTTTGTCATTATATATTGTAAGAAATATCTTTTGATTCGATAATTGAAAATAGCTGTAATTATATTTTTGTTAACGATTGTTTGTAACAGTCTCTGGCATTTTTAGTCGTCATTAAAGCAATTGGTTAATTAAAGTCAATATGCAAGGTGTTCGCAGTGAAATTTTGGATCGCTGAAATTAAACTAGCTTGATTGACGACCAAAGACCATTACCGATGTCATCGGAAACGTTCACCAAATAGTGCTAAACGACCATTATGTTAAGGTTAGAGACAAAGCAGAGACTGTGAACATTTTAAAAGAAGGCATTTGTCACATGTAATTCTTAATTTGGACATGAAAACCATTGGTTGTACCTACAAATATAACTTGAATACACCAGTACGCACTTGAAGCTAAGGCATAGTCGAAATAGTGGATTGCGCAGAACGAATCTGTTCCGAAGGACGCAAATACCTGGCAAAGAATGGGCCGGAAAAATGACAGTTGTGTTTTGTGATAGTCGTGGAGTAGTTTTGATCGACTATCTTGAAGATGATAATGCAATAACAGCACAACACTCATCATTATACGACAACCTGAAGGCAGACATCGTGAAAAGATTTTGTTCCATCAAAGCAACGCACCGTGACAAAAATTCACAAGTTGGTGTTCGATAGATAGATCATTCACTCTGTCCGCCGGATCTGGTCCCCAGCGACTTTTTCCTGTTTCTTAGGCTCAAAGTTCCACTTACTGTTAAAGAAAAGAAAATGTTCATTCAATAAAGGCATTCATAAACGCCTATTACTGAATAAATTGAAGGGATGAAATGATCATTGGGAGAAATATATAGGCTTACAAGGAGACTGCACTGAGAAATTAAACTGAATTTAAAATTGGCAAGAAAAATAGTTCTTTCTGTGTTAGTTTGGAAAGTTCTCAAACTATCTGTATTTTTTCATTTACCTATATTCGTATATTTCCTAATCTCTATGCTAGCACATAAGGGATGCTTTTATTATTATTATTATCATTACATTCAGTTCTGTCAAAACAAGTTCCAGCTTATAATTTGATTTTTCTTTAGACCATCTATGCGTGCACTACAAATATTTTCCTTTAAATTTTTTCTCTCTTTTCCTTTATTCGATCGAGGCCTACGGCTTACACAATTTTATCGATGCCACTTTCGTAGACAAAAATTCAGAGAACGTCACCGAATTATTCGATATGCGGAATGCTAGAAGGGTTTCAATTTCTAAATCCAATATTTGACAAGTTATTCCATCCACTTTCGGCGGTCCTTCGGATACGCTCACGTAACGTAACACATATATAACGCCGGCATGGTAGTGTTTGAAGTGGATTAGCCTATTAGAATTTCCAGTTTGTCACGTACGGGACCGGATTAATGCCGCGCATCAGGAAACGCACTGGAGATCTTCGGCATGAAGTGATTATTCGCCTTTGACATACTTTGCAGCAAGTTAAATATCCATCTAACTGTTTGACTTGGTAAGACGGGATTAATGTAGGAGAGGTCGGTAATATGCGTTCTAGATTCGTGATCAAAAGCGCATTTACTTGAAGTGTTTATCGGCGAAAGCTACGTTAAGCATTAATGTACCGATTAAGAAATATGGCTGACTGAAGTCCGAATAATGCAATTATATCCATCAATTAAGATAGTGTCTGATGCGTAAGTTTTACTTAAGACAATGTGCTGTCTGTAGGTCACTGGATTGAGTACGTATAATATAAAGAAACGACGTTCGCACTAGTAAACCATAATTTCTAGGTTCAATGAACAAATAGAAACTCCCCTAATCCAAGGTAAGTAACTTTACATAACGATGCCTTCTAGAAATTAGTAAGTAAAATCAATAAGGCAGTTAGGTGTCCGGGTAATCTTTCTTGCTGATTGCTCATAATTGTCCAAAATTCACTGGTGTTAGGAAAAAATGTCGCTTATTGAAGCATCATTATTAACCCAATAAATTGACCCAAAATGAGGTATGTGCGCAATAAAGTTTATAAACCTTATTTCAAAAGGTAACTTACTTAAAGATGACCAATGCAGGAGAAATTATTACTTTTTTTGTAGAGACCTGAGACTTCGTGTCAGGTGCATTTTTCGTTAGTTTCGATTTAATTTTCACAATTTTTTCTTGTTATACATTTATTAGTATTTTAAATGAAAATACGAAAATTGCCGCTAGTTAAACGAATTTGACAGAAATCAAATTGTCAGTTTCTGTGAAGGTCGTTAATTCAAAGAACTTACGAATACTATGTTCTGCGTTTCAAAAGGATCATTCCATTTCCTCGAAGGAGTAGACACAGAAGATTGCAATTATGTACATTGAAGAAAGACAAAGGATTAAATTTTAACAACCATCTGTCACTGCTGATAGAAGTTATCTGTCTGTTAGGACCTAAAATTACGTGCCGTTGAATAGTATTTGTTGAAGTAGTTCGCCGTTTGTTTGTGATTGTTGTTATTGCATTAGTAAAGTTAGTGCCTCAAAAATGTCACGAGTTCGAAGACGTGAAAATTTTCGCCATCTTAAGCCCTTCGAAAGAGGACGAATTATCGGGATGCATGAGGTTGGTTTAAGTCTTCTGGGAAATTGGGAGATGCATAGGTCGACCTCACGCCACTATCAGACGGACTTGGATGGATTGGCAGAAAGAACGCTTAGAAACTCGTTGTAGAGGCAGTGCACGTCCTAGGGTGACAGCATCACGCAAAAATCAGCTGTTAAGGCGAAGTCCAATACAGGACCCAGAAGAACCAACACGATAATGCGCGGCCTCATATTGCACACGTAACGTTCCGTAAGAGTAACGTAACGTAAGAGTTTCTAACACAAAACCATGTTCTGCAATTGCCTTAACCGGCAAGATCCCCGGCCCTAATTGAACATATCTGGGATATGATGGACAGAAAATTTCGTCGATTATCCCATCCTCCCAACACTTTAGAGGAATTACGTTAACAGCTACAACTATGCCCCAACAGCCAATAGACCATCTGATTTCCAGCATGCCACGAATGGTTATTGAACGCATAAGAGTACGCAGCGATGCAACACATTATTAACAATATTGTCAATAAATATTGTCATTTTTTTTGAAAATTTAATCATTTATTTGTCTCTTTGGTCTTGGTCATGTCTTCGGGGAGTTTAATTTCTTTTGGAACGCACTGTATATTGCAAAATATTATACTAGCAAAATTGTACAAACAAAATTTAAACATAAAATGAAATTTGTGAGTCCACAGTGATATTAAATGTACAAGAAATAGACCCAAAAGATTATAGCGAAGTATTGGGCACAAATTTATAAGAATTGGGCTAAACGCGGCAAGAAATGTAATTAAGGAATATAAATAAATTGAGTATACGTAAGTAATTGGAAGAATTTTACTTAATTGATAGTTAAATTTTCAAGCAAATAAGGTAATAGGTATCTATCTAGTAGATCATCGGAATATTTGAAGTCGATGATGGAACATGGATACACACGTGGATTCAAATCCGGTTGAAAGGAGCTTCCTTGGAAGCTTATAAATTATTCAACTTTGGTGTCCCAACGATATTGCCACCGATAGTATCACTAAGCAGAAATCTTGTCCAAAGTGGCTTCAAACTTTAGTGTTTCACCTACTACATGCAGGAGAAGAAGGCGTTACTAACTTTAATTGCATCAGATCTGTGCGATTACATTTTAGCTTGAACAACCATTTAAATACATATGTATGTCTAATTACATACAAATTGAGCATTCTTTTGCCAACGTAACCTCCTCTGGATTGGAATCGACGATTCACAATATAACAGTAATAATGTATTTAAAAACTATATTTTCATAGTTAGATATGCATCGCATTGCAAGTAAATTGTATTTTAATTTTCTGAGCATTAGCAGTGTTTACTCACATGCAAATCCGTTCAAAGAACTGCGACGCCTAATGTAATTTTTCATCTTCTACTATCATCGGTAATCTCTTTCCACCCTGAGGATTTTGCTTAAATATACCTTCCATCATGCATAATTTCAGGGAAACGAGAGTATAACTATCAAATTTTATGGAATTTATGTAAGGTCTCACAAAATTAAATTCGAGGATACTCTTAGGGGTAATGGTCAACTTTAACCGACATTATAATCTGGAATGAAATTTGTAAACATTTAGGTAAATTAAATTGTGTCGTTTTGTATTAAGGAACATAACTTGATAACTCAATTTATGTATTGGTGGTGAGGATTGATACTTTATCTTGTTGGTATCTCTACAAGTTGTTATGATCAGCCGTTAGAAACCGTTTAAAATAAAGTTTCGATGTCAAGTGCAGTGTTATCGATAGAAAGTCTTACCGACTTTATCTGGAGGTATTTTTAATCCAGTTCTTTTTTTTTATTTCTTTTAATTTTGTTTGTTGAAATCAAGCAAGCAAAGCAATTCATTTATAATTACGGCTTTCAGTCTTTTGTATCATTCGAAATATGAGCCAGGATTGTAATAAATATGGTTCCACTTTGCGTAACTGTGCCGTACGACTTCTTTTCAACATTTTCGAATGTGGTTACTCTGTCGGCGTATTTCAAAGGGTAAAAGGTAACATCTGTGGCAGTTATATTTACTCAGAAGAAAGAAGAAGAAAGCAAAACATTCTTTACGCTGAATATTTTCTTTTATTTAAAACTTTTGTTTTTTGATATTTACAACTGGTCATTTCTACCGCATTAAACTTCCATAGCCCTTCGTCACATACGCAGGCCACTTCGACATATATCTGCTTCATCAATATTCTTATACTATGTTGCGTAACTCCAACAACAGCACTACTTTCTCCTCTTTTCCCTAGAACTAGTGTTCCAATTCAGGTAACAGGTAGCTGTTAGCCGTAGGTTATTACTCTTATCTAACGTCTATTACCTCCATATAAGGTGTCGTTAAAAGCGGGACCGACCCACTGCTGTTCGTAATAACGTCTTTTCTCTTTTTCTCACTTCTATTATTTCTTCTCTGTTTTTGGGACGGATCTTCAATGTATTGCTCTTCTTCCTTTTTACATTTGCTTTGAAGCATTCCGTTCTTTTTATAGGGTCCATCTCAGTACAATTTCTTATTTATTTGAAAGTACGTTGAATTTTTAAATCTTTCCTTAGTTTACACATTTGCCCTGCATGTAATGACAACGGTCTACAATTATTAAAATTTGGTTGGTATTTTCTCGTTATATGGGTGTTAACGCCATATTAAGTCTGGATTCTTATTCTTTTACCGTCCTATTGGTATTATCCGACAACAATCATCATTTTTGGTAATATTTTAACTCTAATATTGTCTACTGTTGATTAACCCTTCTTATTTTCAGCTTAGCAAGAACTTTCCGTATTGGCTATTTGGTCGATACAGAGTTTTCTTTCTCACCCTCGTTCCGTTGTTATTCGTTATCCTTTCTTTTCAACAAAATCACTACAACATTCTCCTTTATTTATCTTTGTCTCTTTCCATTTGTAACTTCCTCCCATTGTCATACCAACTCTCGTCAGAATTTTACTTTCTTCTACTTTATTAGTCTCTACATATTCCATATACTTATTATACAGTGCTATGGTTACTTTAAAATTAAAAGTAAGGCGTGGTTCATCGAACTGGATGCTCTCTATTTGGTTGTATAGTGAACTTATGGCTGTCCGTTTGTGACTAAACGGACTATAAATTTGTAATAACTATAGTATCAGTCGATGAAATTAATGTATTTGAAAATAAAATCTCTCAATAATACTAGCACGGCTTCCATACTTCGTATCGGTGTACCTTACCCAACGAAAGCTAATCGTGATAATTTATTCCGATCACGTGTTTCGGAAAATCGCGAATTTCCGCCAACGCAATGCCGTACATAAATCAAAAAAAAAGAGTGGCATGTTTTTAACTTTAATACTAATACAGAGGCCGAAAGAAAAGGGAAAATACGAAATAATTTATGGTTCCAGCCGAATTTTGCGCACTTTCGCCTTATAATCGCGCCGTAAAAATTTCGCCAAAAGCATCCGGGTTTCGGGAGGTACGATTCCGTCCGCTGCATTTTTTCTGCCCAGGAATTTCTTAACTTATCCATTCCTTTCACATCACGCGACTCGTCCCCTTTCCTTGATTTTATGCCAGACGCGTCGCGTAATTTATTTTAACCCTCAAACGGTCCTCTGGGTGAAATTTCATTTAGTTTCCACGAGAAAAAATCCTATTTGATGTTCGGGAGTGTATAAGAACTAGCGATAAACAGCGGACGTAAACCGATTTCGGTTTCAGATCGATAATATTTCGAGGGAAGATGAGAATAAGATGTTTTTGTTTCACGGCACGTTATTACTTCAAATAATGCCGTATAAAGTATTTAGTATTTATTATTATTCCGTACAATGTTACCATTTCCAAACCTCCCTTATCCGAGTAAGTTTTCTGACTACAGATGGCGAAGCCATAAATGTTTCAATCATCCTCTGTGAATAAACATCTTATTGCGTCTAGGAAATAGCATTGGTTGTATAAATTTTATTTACACCGTAAACGAATTGTTGACTTGAATCAATAATCTTAAATAACGACACACCAAGCAGGAAAATACATAAAAATATAAATGCAGTGAATGGCGAAAAAATTGTCTTACGTGGACTGAGCATGGTTTAAAGTGAGATTAAAATAGGGTGTTTCACAAGTTCGTAGGCATTCGAAATTATGTGTTTTAGATGGAACACACTATAGACATGTATATAATATGTTCCCAGGTTCCAAGGACCTGCATTGATCGATATGAAAGATTTGGCAACGTGAGAGTTACAATATACAATGGCAAATTTTGAGAACATTGTGATATACTAAAGTCAACGCGGACAACTAAAATAATTTAAAACTACTGGTTTTCTAGCTTCTAGCAACCATTCAGGCTAGAGGCAAGAGGCTAGAGGCAGTTTGCACTAATTCTGCCAATATTAGAATTAATTAGAAGTTTCGTGATATGTTTGTTTGCTTCTATCAGAAATAAAAGAGCTTTACAGACAACCAAGCCAGTGTTGCTACTTAGAACAAATATTTGGAGACGAGATGTTTTAGTGCGAAGACAAGGCACTCGTGCACTACCATACGGGCATTGCGCGCTAAATCAACTTATTTTAAAAGTTAGGTTAATAATTAGTTAAATTCGCTTAATTTACTTTCAAAATTGGACCTCACACACATTCGCAAACAATAAAGGCAATATGCGAAGAAAATCAGGGTTATTACAGGGAGAACCTGAAAAATAATGATTCATGTGACAAACGACGTAAATGTAATTTTGGGGTCGAAACGTATTTGCAATACGTCCGAGAACGCAAAAGCACTTACTGCCTCACTGCCGCATTGTACCGTTCTTATATAGAGAGTACTATTACTTTAGTTTCTGAAGGACGTAAAATTCCCTTATATTCTGCTGCTACGAGTAACCTACGTCGGTGAATAAGTCTAAATTGCAGTTACCTTCCTCAAGACATGGTAGTAGTGATTTACTTGCGTAACGGGTATCCGTCAAAAATTATTAAAATTTAAATAAGCTCTTAAAAACAGAACACATCAGAGAATGCTTGGAAACAATAACCAAAATATAATGCTAAGATAGCTTCCTCAGGGTATTGATGGAATAATTCATGGCAAACGCAAGAAAAGGTGAGAAAACGTACACTAACTCACGGACATGTTTCTGCCTACCCGGCGCCATCAGCGTGGTTTGGAGAGTATTTTTTATCTCTACCTTCTACTGTTGTTGCTTGGGGAACAGTACCCGGATGTGGCCGCTTCTTTAACGTCAGACATGAGTTTCTTTGGCACCAGAGGGCCTCAAGAAATGTCTAGTTTGCCGTCTTAAAAGTTGTGGCATTAATTATGAGACAACAGCGGTAGAATGTAGGGAAAAAGAAATACTGTTGAAACCACGCTGATGACGCCGGGTTGGTAGAAATATCTGTGAGATAGTGTATGTTTTCTCTCCTTTTGTTACGTTTGCCATGAATTGTTCCATCAATTCCTTAGCATTATGTTTTTGCTTAAACCATTATAAAATGTGTTCAATTGTACCACAAACACTGGCTTTCTGTAAAAGTCTTTATTTGTGCTTCAGTCATTGTTTGATCGGCATTTACCAGTCAATAAATGATTATTTATTGTATCTAGAATAAGTACTGACAACATTCAGTAGCGTTAAACTTAACCACCTAGGCATGCTATGCGCCATCTAATTGGATCTTCTTGCTATCAGGTGTTTACCGAAATTTTTATTATCATTATTAATGAAACCATTAAGAAGAAAAGTTTTGAAATTTCACATTTCGCATTCGAAAATTCATCAAAACCGACTAATTACATTTTTTTTTCTGTTTCATTTTTTAGATATATTTTTTGATGTTTAAAATAAACTATTTGTTTAAGAACCGTGGTTTATTGTTTCAGGCCAATGCTCTATCAAGATCCTTTGTCCGAAATTGAACTTTAACTGAACTTGAACTGAAATTGAATCATTTTTCCAAAGTTTGGGAAGATATACTAGGTGGTCCTCCCAAAAAAAATTGCATTTTTTATAAAAATGGATTTTTCTATTAATTAACTAGCAAGAAAAAAACAATACCAAGTTGTTCAACATCTATTTGATCTTGGTAGATAAACTGAAATTTTTCTTTCTAACATTAACTAATTTATTAAATGAAAATGAAGAGCTTGTCTCAAAAAATGGTTTTATGAATGGAACAGCTTTGTAATAAGTACTTCGCATGATTTTCAAAATTACAGCTTAATTCCTTTTCGATGTTTTTACGTCGTTTGGACGTTTCATCTAAATACAAATTTCATTAATGTAAAATATTTTAAAGCTACATACAAATCTGAACAATCTTTTGCTTTATCGGGAAATCATAATGGGCATTGAAAACAATAACAAATCAAGTTTGCAGATTAGAAGTGAGAGTTAGTGATGCTTTTAAGATAAAACGAAGCGGAAACAAGTCGTCCGATTAGTTAAGAGCATGGTACACGGAAAAAGTGACACACAGTATTGCGGAGTAGCGAAAAATAAGTGCCTTTTTAGAGGAATAGCTAGAGTCAAGGTATGCTGGAACAGTTACAGATTATCACAATTTCTATTTATTTACACAAGTCCAATGAATATTAAAGGCAGTGGCGCTTTGTTATACATTACAGACGTCATTTCTATCTAAAATGGCGTGGGTTTGTTTCTGGGCAAGTGTGATTAGTTTATTAAAACTTAACAAACGCCATTATCTTCGACCCCATAAATTATAAACTTTCTACGAGACCTACTCCAGAATGAAGATTTATAGAATAATTTACGTACCCACGCGGTAACCAGGGTAAAGGGACACTTGTTTAATATTTAACTTCTATTCGAGACTTCGCCTTTCTGTCCGAAACTGTAATTACGTGCAGCTGGTTTAATACCCGTAAATTTTACTCCTGAATCCAGGTAAGGCATTCACACGATTTACGTTTCTCCTGTTGGGTGCGTTCCGCTTTTGCTTAGTATTCCCAATTAATCGCTTATCAAAAAATTTTTTCGCTTTTTGAAAACTAACGTCTATAAACCCACTTTTGATCTAGAAAAGATTTCCAACCCCAACAACTTTAACGTATAACTATTTTTTCTATAAACTTTTCAATTTAAAGCTCATATTTCGCTATATGTATGAACTCCAGGGAGAAGTTACTAAAAACAAAATGAATCAAATTTGGTATCTCCTGGAATCTAGCTGATACTGAAAATTTCGTGTGTACTGGCGAAAATCTCCAGAAAAACCTAATTGAATATGGTTTGAATCACCGCTCCCAGATGTAAGACGTTTAAGACATCAAGCATTAAAGGCACATTGTATTTACGTCACCGTAAAAACAAGTATCTGACAATTCCTTTAAAATTAATATTTTGCACTAATTGAGTAGCAAACACTTGTAATTAGTTACGTACTAGGAATAAAGTCAGGTATCGAACTTTATTCTATGAGATATACCGACTAAAATTTATTCGGTTCCTTTGCTCTCCTGTAAAATTATCGCAAAGGGGGATACTAGTTCTGCCAATTCCAATTGCCAATGCGTCGTCTTTTCATTAAAAAAGATCACAAACTATCTGAATTATTTTGCTAAAAATTAAGCTAGATGTTTGCAGAGAACGTTGAAGAAAGTTATCAATTGCTAAACGTCTTCGAAGAGTAATTAAATATACAGTCAAAATTGAACTAGGGGAGTAAATAAAACTGTCTTCTTTCTTCTTTCAAATTCAATTTCAGCTCTTCAACAGAGAAGAACAATGTGAAAAAGGACGACAAAAAGACGTCACAAGAAAAAGAAATAATCATACTAACAAGAGAATTAATAAACTGTCATTATTCATAAACATATGAATTATTCACAACACATTAAAGATAATTGATTAAAATTTGTTAAAATAGTTGGAAAATTGTAATTTGCAAAATAAAAATTACAAATGCGTAAGTGTGTAATGTGTACAACTAGGAGAGCAACCTAGCGGACAGAAAACAACCTTATAACACATCACGAGAATACAGAAGAGTTGAAAAGCAAGTGGGCAGCTAGTAATTAGTTTACTTCTTCAGTCTAATTGTGACTGTAGTCCCCAATAGGTTTCTTTCAGTTAAAAATTATATTATATCGTATTGTATGCTTTTGCTTGGGAAACATTATTAAAGTATTCTCAGATGGATTACGTTGAAAAATTGTTTCAACAAAAATTATTTAAAAAAAGGTTTTCGTGTCAAATCTGATTCGATCTTAATAGTGCGGATGCTGAATGCATAAATAGGGTTTCAGGCATTTTAAGCCTCGGGCGAATTTCCCGGAATCATTAGAACAGGACGTTACCGAGTGGAACGGAACCTTCTCCAGTAAAGTCTTTCCCAGTCGAGCCAGACAAGAGCATTTCGAACACGGAGTATCTATCTCGTTGAAGCCAAGAATATCATTGCGTTGGGTTGTAGCTGCTCTTTTTTTGGTAATACTTTTCATATTTCAGTTTTTTCAGTTTTATTTCCATTTTATTTTTATTGTGCTTTCCTTATAACAAACATGTTTACTTAAGTTTCGAGATCAGGCGTTATATATTTCCATCAATTAAGAAGTGCATCAAAGTTTTTCAGTTGCCTTGTCTCCAAAAGCTGGTGTTGTCTTAATTAATGTTTATCTCTTATGGATCTCTTATTCTTAGGAAAGTTCTTCTTCTTAGGAAAGTTTTGCCATAAACTATTTTGATCCCTAGCCCAATCGAAGACATTAGAAAATACTTTTGGTTAAACTCCCTCAAAAATGTTAGACGGAATCGTATATGTTGGTGTACCACCTGTTCATACTTTTATTTAGTACCTTAAGAATATCCAAGTCAGTGTAACGAACAATAAATTCATTGAAACTTATGCTGACAAAATTAAGTAAGGTTTGAATGTTTTGTAAAATACGTAAATTGGCTTGTTCTATTTTCTGATATTTATTTGCATATTTATTCAGAAAGAATGGAAATTATCTTCGTTTACGGTGCTAACTTCGCGTAATATTGAGTTTTTATTTCGAAGCATCCAGTAGAGAATATGTGGCATAAATATGTACTTGAACATGAGCAGAATTTTTTAAGCAACCGGTATGGTAACTTGAACGAAAGGACGCGCCAGGTGACACAGCTGTCACACACAACAGCTCCTTCCGTTAGCTTTCGTTAAGTGATAAAGCTGTGTTAAAAAGCTTTCGTAAAAAGAACTACATCAGCAACTAAAATGAATTTATGGAATCAAAGTTACCAGAACCATTGTGTATTATTACGCTGGCGAAAATTAAATACGAAGAAAACGAGTTCATTAAAACTTGAAGAAGTAGAAACATATAATAGACCATGGTATCCTAGACAAACACGTCCTCCCATATTAAAACTTTGGCTGTAATCCACCTTGAAGCGCAGGTAGCGCAAAAGTCGTTAGATCAATTTATCGCCAACGAATATCGATCAGAAGCTTAAATTATTCCAGATGTAACGTGTTTAAAACTAGATTCAATCTTAGGTTTTACGTTGAACCAGGACATTGCCACTATGTGGAGTGCAACTTGCCTATTCACAGATCGAATTTAAATGTAAATGCTTCCACCTAGAAGAGCTTTTCTTATACATTTCAATCAGAAGCGGTGACGGAAATATATTAGCGATATAAGGTTTCCGTGTAATCGGAGATTCGCTTCAGACGCCACTACTTTAAACGAAATATCCTTGGCAACATTTCAAGCGACGGACGAATATGTTTCTTTAATAGAAATCCACCGCAAGCTACGGAAAGATGCGGGATATATTAGAAAATAGTGAATTTCATGGAGGCGGCTGGAATGAATAATCCTTTATAATACCAAGTGGATAAAGTTATTTTCCAATGGAAATAGACGAGATGTAATTTCCTTAGTATTTTTATAACTTCTTATGCTCCTCTTAATTTTTCAGCTTATTATTGTTGCGCTCAAAACTAGTTGAAACTTGAAACGAGATATATTGTAGCAGAAAGTTTTAATGATTTTCCTCGTCAATCTGTTAGCAAGATAACATCTAGGATTTTATGATATTACAAAAAATTTAAAATGAGGCATTTAATGAACCTCATGGAGTGCCATGTAGTTTGCTGAAGAGAGTATCAGATCATTTAATATACACGATTTCTTCTTTAATTTATTTGCCATTTGAATCTAGTGCGTTTCCATCAACACTGAGAGAATGTTGTGTAATTGGCTTACATAAGAACAATAGCGACGAATTAGTTGTAAAAAATAATCAACTAGTCGATCGGCATCGAGGGTACTCTTAAACATGTTATTATTATTGTTAATATCAGTACGGGAAAATTGTCATACTTCTAGCACTAAGTTAAACGTGGAAACGATACGCGAAGAACCACTATTACAAGTTTTTTTAAGACAAATAATGGCATCTCTGTAAAGTGCAAATTGCCCGAGAGTTATTGGCATATAATCTTGACAAGCTAGATCAATTTTGCAAAATAATGATTGCGAGATAATAGCGTAAGATTTCTTTGAAGAAATTTGTTTTCCTGATGAAGCTATTTTTTTTTCTTTAAATGGTCAGTTTAATGGACAAATCTTCACTGACTATAAGAAAATGGCACCAAGTACAATGAAAACAGGATAATCGTACCGTTTTTCCTTAAATACCTAAATTTCCTGGAAAATATTCTAGTTCTAGTTTCAGCCGTTTTCTTTTCAGATGAGAACAAACCTGATTCACCATGTTCATTTTTGTAATTTCAACGAGGTTATGCTCCTCCGCATTAAGTCGCTCATGTAAGAAGGAGTTAAATACAACCTTTCCGCGAAAATGAGAAACAATAGGATAGTCATTCAGATTGTCCAATCTCGACACACTATACTTTTAATTAGACTCAATCCAACGCGGTAGATACGGCACATTTAATGTATAATACAAGAAGTAGTATTGAATGTACAACAAGACAATTGCTGGAGACTATCGTCAATATCCTATGTTACTCTTTATCATTATTTGCTGTTCGCCTATTTTGGTTTAAAAAAATTTAAATGTGTTAATATGTCAGGAAAAGGATATGATGCACGTTGTTGTCTTTAGAATTGATTGCTGAATGTAAAAACAAGAAAATATATACAGTGTTTCATTAAAAGAATTTAAGTGGTACCCATAAATAAAATTGAAGACTCATAGTGATTTTAATTGAGCAAACGGTACTCCGTACAAACGGCTGATCCGTTTCTTCATCACAACCCTGTATATGAGTTCTTTGTCTTTATGTGTATTATGTTTAAAAAATGACACCTACGAATTAAAACTAATGCTTAAAATTTTGACCGTATTCTATGATTACACCTCTTTAATGCTTCACTTCACGATCCGAGATCAACTTTAAATTTGACTTAAAATAAAAATTAACGGTGACCTTTTTCGTTTTTTATTTGCATTTAGTAATTACACTCAATTGAAATTTGTTTGTTTTAAATTAAATTAGACGCCATTTTTATCATTATTGCGGTGGATCGATGGCCGCCTCTATCATTTAGCATAAATGTTTGTAGCTTCGTAGCTTCGTTCTCTATGTTTCTAATATTTTCTTTTTTTCGTTTTCGGATAATCGATATTACCCAAGTACTATCCTCCAAAGGTATACATAAATGTCGTAAACAAAACTGAAGCCATTGCAAGAGACAATTGCTATTGGTTGAGCACAAACGAAACTATGGATATGTTGAGGTGAAGCATAATTAACGTTATTGTTGGTGTTTTGTCCAACCCAGCCACGTTTTATAGCCAGGAAGATAATAGAATGGGTAAATGCTGATACTATAACGGGAGCAGTTGTCAGCAATGTTGAAATTTTCGAGGATGTGAGGAAACGAGAGAAAGCTTCGCTCTTTGCGATGGAAAATTGCTTATAGAATTAAACAATAAAAAATTACGTCCACTGCCCATGGAGTTGCGTTGGAGTTGGAGTTCATTAAGAAGCAATTTCCGAATGTTAACGAATTAATTAATTACTCACATCAAAAAAGTTTTCTTGAAAACATCTACAAAAATTGTTTTATATAAAGACAAATGGCCAGTACTTTCCTTCCTCCGCTTCCAGTTGCAACAAGATAGGGACGCGGCTGGAAAGTTACTAGACTCGACTAACTTGCGCCGCTTCAGCCCGTTATTTTGGGATTACAACGCTAGGTTTTTCAAATTTGTATCCACTTACAGCCAGGAATGTCAATAATGTTTTATTTATAGAGTGCACTGGAAAGATACCACGCCCAAATATCAACCTAATAGAAAAATCGAGAGACTGCCACGTAGTTATTTCAATATGGAAAATAGATAGAAGGATAGCAAACTGCGTTGATTTTTGCCTATTCGATGTTTGCTTTCTTTCTTTCCATTTCTTTTGTGAAAAGTGTATCCTGCTCTCACAAGGAAACAAGTAAGTTTACCTCACCGATTTAAATGAAACTTTGTGGGCTTATAGGCCAATTCAATTCAAGGCGTTGTAATTGCCCGTTTTTGGAGTATAGGGCACGCTAAGCACAACAATACTCTTCTGTCTGTCTAACTCAAAAGCTCAGAAACTATTAGAGATGTAAAAAAAGTTAAATCAACGTTTAGGCTGTTTACAGGATTTTCAAAGTTTTTCAGATTAACGCAGGCGTCCATGTCGCGTATTATCCTTTACATTATAATGCATATGCAGTAGGCAAGTAACGTATTTTTTATAATACTGTTTATAGTCGTTAGTAAACTCTAATCTCTCTTTTTTTTTAATAAAACTATTTATTATTAACAACCTACGTGTTTTCTTTGTTACTGTAGATATAGCAAATCAATTATGATTCTTTCGCACGAATAAGAGTTTTCTCGCAAGCATTAATTTCATATCATTTACAGCAATTTTTGTTTTTTTCTTTTACTAATTTTTAATACAGTGATTTTAATGAACGTTGCATTCCTCCACTCTCAGTACTACTCTAATAGTGTACAGCGTATTTAACAACTTGCTTTTTTAACCGATTTAACAGCTTACTTTTCATACATATATCCTCATTACGAACCTCCGTTTCACTTTCCCGTGTCCAACACCCAAATTTAATCTACCCGAATGGTTTTGCGTTGAATTACGATAACCGTCATACAAAACGAGGATAATGGCGTAAACGTTTGCACATTAATTATCTAATCAGCACGGTATAGATATCTGCTGTGTCTCTATTGTGTTACTATAACGGTCAATTACGTAAACGCTAGCCGTTCAAGGTGAAATACACCTACCCATCGCCGTTGACGAAAGTCAACAACAACGAATTTACCTGAAAAGTTAACGCGATAGCGCGACGGGGAACGAGTGAGAAAGGCGGAGAGAGGGGTCGCATTTAGAATATTAACGAATCACCCCGAAATACCGCATTACGGGACGAAGGCCGAAAGTTAAATGCAAATTAAAAGAATACTGGGTGTACGGAGACGGTAAATAGTAGCAGGATTTCATGAATGGATATCTAGAGTTATGAATGAAAATGCTGGAAAATGCTGCGCTTATTTAAAAATAAATATATTGAATCACTTTACAAAACGTTAAGAAAAAACATAAATAACTTACCTAACATGTTTACATTGTTGCAGAAATATCCGGATGTGCGCGATGAAGTAATTGCACCATCATATATGTTTCTGTATTAGTCTCGGAAAGGTTCGTACGTAGCGACGTAAATAAATGCTTATATGCTGAGAAGGATTGTTCGACGTTGAGAGATGTTATATTTGCATAGTTAAAGTGCTCTTTGTATCTGTACAACGTATCTTCAGTATTGGTAAAAAGTTGCCGTAATT
Source organism: Oryctes rhinoceros (assembly GCA_020654165.1). Taxonomy (NCBI): domain Eukaryota; kingdom Metazoa; phylum Arthropoda; class Insecta; order Coleoptera; family Scarabaeidae; genus Oryctes; species Oryctes rhinoceros. The sequence continues at coordinate 10,207,586 of JAIOKQ010000399.1, read as the reverse complement.
TTGTAAAATCTACATTTTTATCTAATACACTATTAAATTTTTCACGAACACAAACACTTTTTTCATCATCAAGGATATGCAGCGCTAATTCTACGTGGTCAATAATTGCTAATGAGTCCGATAAGGACAGCGCACTGTTCTGTAACTTTTTTATTGCATCCACTATTGGAACGTAACTGTCGTAAATAATTTTTAAATTTGCTGCAACTTGAGGATTTTTAAATTGAACCTGACCGAGCCTTATTGCAGCCGCTTCTTTGCCGTCTAGTTGTAAAACTACTGGTTTAATTTTTTCAAAATGTCTATAATAATAGAATGCTGCTTCCAACCACGTACCCCATCGTATAAGAATTGATTGCGGCGGCTCGGGTATGTCAGGACACTGCGAATGAAATAGGCGAATACGTTTCGGAGATTTAAGAAAAACCGCTTTCGTTTGTCCTATTAGTTCATCCACATCAGGATAACTTGTACGTATAATGTTTGTTACAAGGTGTAAAGCGTGAAGCATGTGAACATGTGACGTGCAGCAGGTTTGGTTGAATCGTTTTGAATAATTTTGCTGTGGAACACATAACCGCAGCAGCATCGGTAACTAACATTAACAGTTGCTCCGGTAAAATTTCAAATTTGTGTAGTGTTTCTATTAATACACTACGTATCGCCGTGGCAGTACAATCTTGCATTCGTTTACAGGCTAGTAAATAAGGGTCAGAAGATCCTTGTGGGGTCAGCGTCCTTACGACAATGGATAGGATGGACTGTTTTTTAATATCTGTAGTTTCGTCCATTGTCAACCAAAGGTATTTATTTTTCACCGTTTTTTTCGTAAAATTTACAATTCTTTCACGCACTGATGGTACGTAATTGTGTAGCGTATTTTTAGATGGTAATTTCCACGTAGGATTGTATTTATTCCAAAACTGGCGAAACATTGGGCGTTGGACTTTATGTATTGCTATATTGGTCGCAATTAGCATCATTGTTAAATCAACCACAAATTCATTATATGATTTGCGTCTAATCTTTTTCAATTTATGTTTGTCACTATTTATATGTCTTTGACACTGACTCGCTTTCCAAGATAATAAAGTTGTTTCACAAACTAAACATTTCACTGCCTTACCGTCATATATTAAATCGGGAAACCGATGTATAAATTTATTTACTACGGTAGCAGACAACCGATTTGACGCATTATTTTTACGACCTCGCAACATTTTCAACGTATACTTTAACACGTTAGAACGGCAACTAAATGCATCGTTTATTTTTACTACTTATGCGAGAGCGGAGTTTACCCCACTCTGCTCTCGCATCGACGCTACTGGTCGGGCACATCGTTTGGACTCTTTACTTATGAAGCGAATAGACAGGAGTCTATCTAGTCGCTGCAATTTCATCTGCCGTTGTCCTCTCTAATCATGACATCACAATATTTATTTACGTTATGTTCACATCAAGTCGAATTAATGATTGTTGTGTTAAAAATGTAGATTTCATAACACATTAGCTACTTCATTTTAAAGAAATCTCTGTAAAAAGGCGTAACACAAAGGAAACCACGTTTGAGTTAAGCTAGGTAGTACTACATATCTTTTGACCTAAATTTTGTAAAGAAAATGTAAAAAAAGTTTTACATTAAGGTATAGTAAGCGACATTTTCCTGGAAAACCATCTCTTTTAAAAGTGTCTTATCTAGTAAACAGAAAATTAAGATGACGTTAAGTCGGAACGTTGCTATTCACTATTTTCATAATTATCTTCTGTTATTCCGGCATTGTCTACAATAAACACAATATTCAGACAAAGTCAAGATGAACAATACTGAATTGATAACGTAATAATTTAATAAAAAGTGGAAGAGCTGAAGAAAAGTAAATTGTGAAGACAATACAAGACTATATATCTTGCAAACGCGTTAAAAATTATACTAGCGCACCATCGCAACGTCAATTTCTTAATGAAACCGCTCCCGAAAGTCACGAGTCCGAAACGGGATATTTTAGTGGGACCGTTTCGAGTATCAGTTCTTGGGATTTTAATAACATGGACAGTCTTAAAAGCGCAAATCGTAATTCTTCTTCAAGCGCTGAACGCTTCCCGAGAGACAATGGCGTTACCTCAAAATTTGGTAATTGCTTACGCTGAATCGCAACTCAAGAAAGAGTTTACAATTCAGAAAGTTACGTCTAAAGAACTTCGAATTTGTACCCTTGAGAGTCCCTTATACAGAGAAGCGACAAATTAGGAGATTAAAAGGACAGACCACGTTATGTAAAGGATTTGCGCGTGTATTGTGAAGCCACGCTTAACCATAAAAATCTATAAGTAACTGACGAAAATCGAAAAATAAAAAAATAATGAAGGGCTACTTGGTTAATTGATCATTTAGTGGAATGTAAACCACAATTTTATTCATAGTTAGTGTGCTATTATTTACAACTAGCGATAAAAATAATGGGATAATGGGGTAATTTATTTAGGCATTGTTTCAGTATGGTTTCTTTTCCTGTTTAATGTCTCACCGTTGTCTATTGTTGCTAACTGAACTTTAAGGCATAGACAGCATCAACGCTAGATTCTTTGTTCTTATTTGCAGTTAACCAGCCTTTATGGTTATTGTAAGTCTTCGCCTACCAGAACGTTATTTTCTCATTCATTTTCAACCAATGCCGGTGCTTGTAAAAATGTTTTATTTAATTTCATATTGCTGTCAAGAGCCTATAAACTTCGGTCTTCGATTATTGCTTGGAAAGAAACAATATGGTTGAAATTTATAAAAATAGGCTTTCTTCAACAGACTATTTGTTCATTATTGGAATGAATTACATATATTCAAGTAAACCTGAATGAATACTTTTCGTAAGATGTATGTATATGGAATTAACTGAAATATCTAATAATAATAATAAATTTCTCAAACTCAACAAAGAAAAATAAAGTCTTGCTTATAGCATTGCATGCAAGTTAATGGGACTAATTTCGATACTCCCTTTATGTTAGCAACACTGTAGGGAATAGCTCGTTTTTACTGAACTTCACCTTCTACAAATTCGTAGTTTTGCTGTTCAACAGACGACGTGGCTGGAGATATATGCATTCGCAAAAGGTTAAGGTACCGGGCTACCCCTTATCTCTTACTCATCATGCGAATAAACTCGTCTTGTCTGAATATTAAAGAACGGATGTCTACGAGGACAATGGAATGTGACTCATATCAAACGCAGAGGAGCCATATCGACTAAGAACTTGACCTTTAAGTGACTCTATAATGAAACTATATTCCCCATCGGTTATTTATTCGGTTCTCGCATCATCGTAAAGGCCGCGTGTGCAAGTATGCCGTCTGCTCTGTTTTCCCAACATCGCCGTTTCTTGATAGCATCCAGAGGGTAAACAATCGCCAGTAAATTTGCGGGCATTAAACGAGATTCGTCCGCCCGGTCCCAAACAACGGCCCTCAATCATGTGAGTCAGCAGGAATTCCTTCGCAGATGAATCACGTACAGGAACGTCAAATGCAACAGATAGAAGTGCCTCTCGTGTCGGTCCTCGAATAATATCCTGCGCTCGTTCTACGAGATCGGCTTTCCCGTACTACCCGTATCCGAGACACATATTATACTCCATTTAAATCGGCTAAATCGCAGAATTTCAATGAGCTCGCTCCTCTTCCTCTCCCGGTCTGTTTTGATAGAACGTATTCTAAACGGAAGGTTTTGTTTCTCGTATGTACGTGGTGTCTAGGTTTCGTAATGATCTGTTCACATATCCTTCCGTGTAATTGAATTCCGTATTCCGCTGTTTGAACTTTATTACGCCGGGTTTCATCTATTACGTAGTTGCAGCTGTAATATTCAAGACAAACTCACAATTATATATTAAAAGACCGCAATTTTTCGTATTATGCGGAATGCTGAATATTATTATTAGCAAAATTTTTACTAATGGCGCTATAATAAAGACTATTTATCCATTACAGAAAATGCTTGTTATTGTTACTAACAATAACAAACATTATCGCCGCTTGAAATTGTTTTTCAAGATATTCTCCGTAATTTTCGAGCCATCTTTGTCTACATTGTAATTAATTCTGATTTTACTTTTCTACAGTGATTCCCCAAAACATCGCTTTTAAACATGTTAACCGCCTTTTCCAGTATCGAATAACAATTTTTTCTTTATGTGTTGAAACAAAAAAAAACCAAAGAACCATCAAGATTATAAGGTTTCTGAGTGCCCAAAAAGATGGTGAAGGTAGAACACTCGTTTTTCGTATTTGCCCGAAGACCTCTGGAAAAGCAAATGGTTTGTACCATTCAGCATTGACTATTTCACGTTGCTCTAATACAACAGTTGCGGCATGTGCAGTGATTTGCGACCATTTGCTTCGAAATACTTCAAATAATAACGATATTGCTAGGGTTTGGCTTACTTCGTCACCTGTATTAATGTTGTAGCCGGTTTTTGAACCACCGAGATCATACCTCTTGAGCATTTCTTCAAGTAATTGACGCGTCTTTTGATAACTGATCATTAACTTATTATTATAACAGGCTATTCGCGGCATCACAACCGATTTCGGATGGCCTTCTTTAAATTCATCCACCAGGAGGCTACGGTTAAATTAATTGACATCCAGATTCATCTAATTCATTCAATTGATATCCAACGATATGCCCTGTTCATGATATCCTGTTAGCACACGGTCGGTCATCAGCCGGAAAAGTTATGTAGGCGATCTTTTGGATTTGCTATCTATAAGCCTAACTGATTATTTGGAGAAGAGAGGACATTCATGCCTTTTATTGGACCGATTCGACGAATTGAATGAATTAAAGAAACAGAAACCCAATCTACAGGAGAAAAAAGTCTCTATTAATATCCCATCGAATGAAGAGGTTATCGCTAAAACAGAACAGTTCGAGAAATCCTATTATTTGAATGGCTTAAAAAGCTGATAATATCGAAAAAAAAATTAATAAACACAAAACAATCGTGTTGTCCTCGTAATGTACATTGTTACTTTTTACGCTTCTTTCCGATAATTTTTCCTTCAGCGCTCGTCCGTATTGAATTTGGACTATCCACGATGGAAGTGGTGGTTAGCAGTTGGATGTAAATGTAAAGTGCACGAATTAACTGAATAAAACAACGTAGTGATGAATTTGCAAAATAAAATCAATAAAATAATTAATTCGTTCGCATAGAAAGAAAAATTTAATATTACGAGAATAAATTGAAACCATTAATTTTAAATTAAACAAAAAAAAAGAGCGCCATAACTTGATCCCTTTTCCTTCAATAAACTTGAATAGAAATCGTACAACTCTCCAAGAGTTATTCCCGACAAACTTGAGATGTAGAGCTTCCGGCTTCAGTCAATGCTGTTGTTATTAACAGGGATGATGCGTTCTTGAGGAAAGAGAGTCCAAAGAAGTGTGATTGATATCTCCTTACGAAGAGCAAGATTACAGCAGTGAGTTGAAAGCTCCAATACGGGTGGACAGTGATCGATCCGTATTCTATTGAAGATGATAAAAAATTTTCAAGGAGCACCATATATTTGAGAAAGTCGTTGGATTGCATCGGCTTTGGGTTGAATATTCAATGAAATTTAAAATAGTTTTTTTACCATAAAATACTAATACGCGCTTCATTGGAAAAATAATTGAAACTTGAATACCGAAAAACGAATTACACTAACAACCCTTTTACGAAACACGGGCAAAGGTATATGGAAAGCAAGGTTAGTATGTCAAATTATTTAAATACTATACTAGAAGCTTCGGCCTCCTTCAGGTGAAAGATACTGCGCATGGATGTCTTTTCTAGTTGGGGGGATCCCCACACATCCGTGACTTTTTCAAAAAAGTCACGGATGTGAGTGTGTTAGTAGTGAGTGTATTTACGTGTTCCTATATGTTTATTTCAATAGTGAATGTTCGTGTCCCAGAGAAAATTTTATGATATTTGCTTTATGTATATTTAACCAGAGATTATGTTCTGAAACTAGTTCATTTTAGAAAGAGTATCTACAATATTGTATTTTATGTTTGTGCTCAATCCCCTCCTTGATAATTACCAGCAAATATATTGATAAAGTGGAGTATGATTTCAGGAATATCGTTGGGGCACAATGAAAGCAGAGAAGGCTCCATTACATATTCCTCTCTCTACCCTTCTTCAATCCGATCGCACCTTTTGGCTTTGCACACCTTGCATCGTATTAATTAAACAGAAACACTATTTGCGCATTGAATCCTAGGTTATGTGGTTTCCTTAATACGATATCGTCTTTACGTTGTTGAATGCTTTTGAGTGGTCTAGAAATACTCTGGCGATCAATGCTTTGTTTGCCATCTTTCTTATAGTCTAGGTTTGTATATGTAAGTTTGATATAATTGGGAAAAGTTGCAATTTTAAAATAAAAATTTATAATATACAACGATGAAATGTCTGCGTAATTCTTTAATAACTAACTAATTAACTGACCAAAATAATAATAAAAGTTGATAAAACATCAGCTCGCGCTGCGTAGTGCATTCAGTACTACGCAAGAATTGGGGTTTAATATTTAGGCCATCCAGCATTGGTAAAGCACATAGCTTTATTTCATCCTGTTCCTTAAGATTTTCCATTTCTTATCTTTTCTTTTCTCCATTAATTAGACTATTTGTCTGTCTCCAATTTCTTTTCTTCTTTTTTCAAACCCCTTCCTTCTTGTCAATTCTTAATTTTCTCATTTTCCTGTATTCTCTTTTAATTTTTTAAATTCTTCTAATTTCTTTAACATTCCGTTTTGTCATTTACCAATTCCATCCACTTTACTTTCCAACCATTTACTTTTTTCGTTTTCGTTCGACTTCTTTCGTTTCATTCTATTTCAACACTTTTTCCGTTTTCAATCTCGCTTCCAAAACTTACGAATTCCTAAATTATTTACACGTCATTATCATACTTTTAGCGACCCTCACCTAAAACAAAGCTACCACAAAAGGGAACATAAAACACAGTATAAAAAGCTGGGAAGATAGCAACATTATGTACACAATAAGTTAATGGTATGCTTTCCCCGCAACATGTCGCTTCTTAAATTTCAAGGGAGCTTTCTTCTTTTCGTATGGTTTCGAAGTCTTGACCTCTCTTAAAACAGCTACTATAGGACAAGCGTAATTTCCCCTAATGAGAATGGTATATGAGACGGAAACGGTTATGGTGGGTAGTTGTCCCGACCGGTTGTAACATAAAGTTCTCTGCTAATGGTCTCGAATGCGTGACACTTTGCGCCCCGTTAAATTATAAATACTTTGAAGATTAACTTAATAGGGCGATGCTTAACTAGCGTCTATATTTGTTTGAATAAAAGAAAAGTTAATATATTTTTATTAACAGTGCCACACATACTTGTTATATAAGTTGTAGACAATCCAATTCACAATTTGGAATAGATTTTAGTCCCTTGGCGCTACGAATCCGATAAATGTGTAAATAAACTAGAAGCTCGTGACACTACGAAGAAGAGAGGATCCCAGCGTATCAATTTTTGTTTTGATAAACATTTTTGTTGTAGAAAATAACGACGCAAATTAATGACTAGAGATGGCCAAGGCGGGTGAAGTTATTACTTTTTTTTTGCAGAAACTAGACTAGTCTATTTGCCTCATAAGAAACGGTTCGTGTTACCTATTGATTTCCTCGAGAGTTGACAAAACATGAATCTGTCTTATTAGAATTTGAATATCTAAAATTAAACTGACATCGACCTTAATGCTGTCCTTATATAATTTTGTTTACTTTTTCATAGCAAATGTTGCAGATGTTATTCATTTCTTCAAATTTTTCGGTTTAGATTCACTTTTAGCAAAAATTTCGTACGTTCTTATTTTTGTTCCTTTGAACTCTTATACCTCTTATAATTTTTCATTTAGAAGAATAATGCAATGCGGACTTGTATGTATTAATATAGCTTTAAGTTTTACTAACAAATAAAACGAATTTACGTTGAGGTGCGGTTAAATGATGCTGAAGAATACATTAAGGAGGTGAGGAAAATGAGCAAACAAGGAGTAATTATACAGTTCCACCACTATCGACGTTAGCTGAGCTTATAATATTCTCCTAACGCTTTCGCTCTCTAGATAGTAGAAAGAGTTGCAGCTTTCGAAAACAGGCTGATAATCAGCAGAGGGATCTTAACTTTGAGCGAGCGGATATACTGGACTCACTGTGGATGATGCTAATGACAAATATCCTCGATGTTCGATTATAACATTGCAATAAATAATATCGTAATAATGATAATATACTCTACAAGTATCCAATAATTGTTAAGTACATAATAATAAAAAAGAAGCAAAGTCCAGACAAATAAAAGGCAAGAAAGGATAAAATAATTATACGTTATTCGGTGTACAAGTGTTAAAAAAAATAAAAAAAAGTATGACGAGTATCAATTTATTAAAGTAGTGTTCCTCACGCGCTTAAGGCTGCGTTAGCGCCACTATATATGTATATCACTTTCGTCATATAGTACAGTGAGCATCTCCAAAAGTTCTTTAAAGACCGCTGTTGTAATGATCTTCATTCTTTTACTGGGGTAGACCGTAAAGGTAAACATCTTCTTCCTCCACTTAACCGCTACATTTTTACTGCAATATCTTTTCACTCGATGTTGGTGAATTCTAGTCTGTGACTCATCCTTCTTCCTCTAACACTCCTTTCACACCTTTGAGTTTGATTTTTCCGGCTTCCATCTTCTTTTGGACCAAGTGATGGTTGAAGTCACGAGGCTTCTTCCATCCATGAATCTCAACGCTTTATTTTCTAGGACTTCGAATTTATGTACGTCTGACTTAGTAACTCTCACCCAGAATCTTGGTGGAGAAACCTAATGAACTGTTAATGCTATACAAGAGCGCTATCAGTAGATTTCGAGCCAACTGGGAATCATCGGCGGAATTATGTGGAATATAAGATGTATATATAATAAATTGTTCCAGTGCTAATAAGGAAGCATGTGGAATTCATGCGTTGATAGATTTTCCGAACGAAATAATTCCATTTGATTTCATGGAAAAAATTCTTCCTGATAGGTAAGATTTGATCAGTAAGATCAACTCGCACTGATGCCAAACCTGCGCATTTTAATTAGCAAGTGCCAGAGCCATACCAATTATAGTAAAGAGCAATCTGTTGCTGCTCAACCAAAATGAATCAAAAGCTTGATGGATGTAACAAAAACTGAGACGTAAGTACTAGGAATAGAACTGATAAAAGATTTGGTTTAATAACATAACTTTGTTGTCAATAATTACCTATTATTTCCAAAGAGTCTAATAAAAAAAACTAAAGATGGTAGTGTACTTGCAAAGTGGCAAACATTGGCAAAGAAGCTCACCTAAATCTATTATCGCCACCTCCATACCTTACCCCAAAAGTAATTTAGATGATCTTCATATCTTATTATTAAAAAACATCGTTTTTTACTCTTTTTTTTTAAATAAAAGTTCGCCTGCCATGAGGCCTCTCATAAACATGAATCACCCCCATGTAATCGAATTTATGCGTTTCATCTAGCTACTTACCATGAAAAGTACATTGCTTCTCCGAAAATTTTATATATCATCCCGTGTCACACGCAGTATCTATACTTTGTCTGTAGGTGTCCCAGAACTGCTATATAAATAACGGTAAATTGCTATATGGAATAACTTCATTATGCAGCGATATCTACTTGATCGCCGTTTCCCCCGGACGCAAATTCACTTTTCGCTGATTTAGCCCTTTCGCATAAACTGGTGTAGGATTTGGCCGTAACTTTGTGGCGGGGATACGTCTTACGTCATCCCTCTCTAGTGCTACTTCGTAATACGCCCCTTTAGCGCAACTTGGTCCGCCAATTTATTACTTCGAAATGTATCTTGACGAAACAAGAGGCAAGGCATAGAAGCTGAAAATGTTAGCATAATAAAGAAACTGATTGTTTGTGCCTGCCCAACTCCTAAGTTGCATTGGAATTGCTCGCCCAAGAAACGCATAAAAGTGTTTGTGTTAGAACGAGCATACGTCTACTTTTGAAACGTAATTGTCGGTATCCACGTACTGGAGCTACTTTATTCAATTTTTTAGTTTTTGCCCGTCTCCTGTACGCTATGCTGTATGGCTAAATGCACACCGCAAAAGTATTCTTCCTTTGTGTAAAATATTATTCATATTGGATATTGAATTCTTACTCGGCACATAGTAGAAAGATGTAGCATTATTATGAACTATTAGGTGCACATACTGCAACAATTTTATTGTTACGCGACCTTTTATTTTGGATAGCAGTGTATATGCACCAATGCTATTTGGATTTGTTGCAATTTTAAAAGTTTCTTCTTGTTTTTTGTTGTTGCAAATAATTTTTATCTGCATGATCGATCGTAGGAAATTCTCCTTCAATTTCTTCTCTGATGAGCATCAGATGTGATTGCAGTAAAGTGATATTAAATTGGTGAGTACGTTCCAATTACATTTCTCAAGTATAGTTAATTAAACATTGTTATTTATGTTATTTATTTTATTTGATTTTGGAAAAAAACTTTTTGCCTATTCCTACTCTATCCCTTGATCATTTCCTCTTCTTAGTCTCGTGCATATGTTACATTGATTTGCATATGTTAAATTTTTCTTAAGATTAATCTTTAATATCAATAATTATTTTATGCATAAATTTTCTTATAATTTACATTATTTTTCTAATTGCTTTTAAGTTTTTAAAATTTTAAGTTAATTTTTTTTATTTGGCTACGTTATTCATTTTTATTCCGCTACCTAATTCGATCTATTAGCTTCCCTTTTGCATTTTCGTTTTTGTATTTTTTAGGTATCTATAACAAGGATTTGCGGCACGACATAAACGGATTCAAGGTACCTGCAATCATCCGAACAACGAATCTGACGTGTCAGCAAAATCTGGAGTGCTTGGGTTTAATTTTCTCTTTTGTTCCTTTCTATATAAATATTTAACATCAAATAAATTTTTCTTTAATTTACATTAACAGTGCGTTATATCTTTCCGCAAGTCAAGAGGAAGTGCAACAAAGCTCATTCTTTTTTTGGTTTTTTTTTTAATAATAAAAACTCCTGGCATCCATTTTTTTAAAGACATCATTGGACCTCTGCATACCCCACCCTGAGCGCTGTACTGGTCGGAGGCGCAGAATGTATTAATTTTACTTATACATTATATTCGATATAAGAGGAGAAGAGGACGAAAGAGAATTTCGTACGGTCGATCATGCACGTAAAAATTATTTGCAACAACAAAAAAAAAAAACTAAAAAGAAACATTTAAAATTGTAAGAAATCCAAATAATATTGGTGTATATACACTGCTATTCAAAATAAAAGGTGTCGACAGTTACAACAATACGATTGTTTAATTTTGTTCACTATTTTTACTTTGTACCAAAAACATTTCGGATATTTTTAGTTGCCCTTGGTAGAACTTAACGTTGGATTTTTCATCTTCGTACTCATTTTAAAGATGGCACTAACTTAATAATTGTGCAGAACTGGTAAGAACAGTTTAATTAATTTTCAGAAACTGCTCTGGGTGCTTACCATTCAAAACCTAAAGTATGTAAGCCTGATTAGTGATTTGCATTTGTACTTTGGAATAACTTCATTAATTGTCCAAAACCGTATAATCAATTATTTACTGCCCATCTTTTCTAGACATGTACAGTAAGCAAAATAAGCTATATCTCCTCTTTGTCGGCCACCAATTATCAACTATTACATTTCCCGCGCTAGAGAGTGGGTTTTCGGCATTGCTGCTAACAAAGAAGTCTGCAGAAATGAGCGCCTTTGCAGTAGCATGCGGCTCAGTTACTATCAATATTGTTACATTTGACGATTTATATTCAATTTTTACTTAAATTTAATAAAATTTTGTGCTGTCTAAGTAGAACGACAACTATCTGCTGCAGCGACAATAAGTACTTCTTAAGGGAAGGAGCTTGTTTGTTCCAGATTTGATTTGAATTTTTGACGTGTTAAAGATGGGTTTGATTTGTTTTGCTCTACTGTTTGAGCGTTTATTAGTCTTACATCAGAACCAGTATCAACTAATGCTGTAATTGGAATTTGGAATTTAATGAAAGGTAATTCTTGTTGGAATTTTACGTTGAAGGATTTTACTAAATAAGTCTTTTGAATATTGGTAATTTATCATGTTCGAACTACGAACAGAGCGACTGCAGATACAATTTATAAACAAAAGTTGATTGATACAGTGTGAATTTTAGCAGTTATCTACCCAATCCTTGATTACCTGAACAATGCTAAAGTTATTGCTGTTAGACTTGGCTTCGTGAGCTTTAATTTAAACTAATGCTGTCGGTATTTCAATTGTTACCCACCTGTTAACCATTATCTCCACTATTTGATTCTAATTACCATTGAGGTAATTAGAATTGTTATTATATGAAGGATTTTCTTAAGACGGATTAAAAGACTTGGAAGAACCAACCAACCAACCAAGAAGTTGATGCCCTACCTGAAAAATTGTTATGGTTAAGCCCTGGCTTGTTGTTATTACGAGATGTTCTTATATACACATTTGTCTTAGATTTCTCACCCTTGCTTATACTTCTCCAGATCGTCAAATTGAATAAGATTTGTTTCAGGTTATGAGGGATTTTGAAATTTGGAAATTATGTCTAAATAGTTAATTAATTCGGTATTGTCGATGTTTGGAATAAGATATACGATAGACGTATTTTATTTTGGGAAATTTCTCCCCAATACCTGTTGAAAAATAATGATTCAAATAAGATTCAGAAAGGAATCTTCGAGGATACTCAAATAAATGAACACTAAGACGTTCGCTAGGACAATACACCCAAAATTACCAAACAGAATCAGTTACATTCATGAATATAAAGTATCCCGTTTTATTTTTTTTTCATCCGCTACATCTAGACTTAAGGCTAGACACGTCTGCAGCCCGAAACATGTGTACAGACTAGTCATTTTAAGAAATTCCAAATGTAAATGTGATAATGATTCGACAGCCGATACCAACCATATATTCTTTCGATATACAACTTATGCCAAAAATATATGTAACTAAGTTTATGTACAATGTCCAACCACTAGTAAACACGTTTCCTGCGAACATATCTTGCTTATTATCCTTAGATAACGAAGCCGTTTTTAGATATATTCGCTGTTGATCCTTTATTGCTTTATCCTCTTGTTTCTATATGTTATCTCTGTTATCCGTGGTCTAATATTGTATGCCTAGTAAGTCGTCACGATGGGCACCGTTATGTGAAGTGGATGTCCCGGTGTGTCCTATTCGTATACCTTCAAACTTTTTTCTGATGTCGTTATATTTAATCCACTAGCCTGGCCAATGGCGTAGGTGCCAAGGTCAATAAACAAGAAAAGGAAAGTTGATGTGACGGACTTATTAAAAGATCACTTTTTTTAATGGTTTGGATATTGTTTCATACTTGACAAAATTCTAGACCAAAAATTATCGTCATGCTGGTGGTTTAAAATCAACCAACCAACGTTCAATACATAGTGCATTAATATTTCTTTATATTATTACAATATAATATAAACTTCCAACTAGCATTAACCGGAAAATGAATTACATATTCTTGTTACTGCGCGGTAGATTGAATTTTAAAAGCGCCCACGCGAGTACGGCTGTGGATCGTAGTAGAATAACAAACACGACGGCCGCTGCAAGCGACTACTATCCGTTCACAGCGTCTACTTCATGTAGAAGCTGAATACCGAAAGGTGAAACTTTCCATGTTTGGGAGGCAGATTTTCACGTTCCGATTAGCTGCTAAAGTTAACGACATCGAAATATGCGGTACATACTCCCTTTACGAAAATATACAATCCTTAATCCTTATTTATCAGGAAACATATCAATATTTACCGAAGGTAAACAGGCTCACCATAAAGTTATTTGTGCAATCTACACACATATGGAGGGAAAACATACGAACTAGAACGATAATGACGTGCGAGGAATAATTATCGCGCGTAAAAGCATAAACGGAACCTGGTACCGCGGCGGCGGATCCACGAATATGGGCTGTGTGTACAATTGTGGACAAGATAATTGGAGCACCAATGTTGATAAAGTTTTCGCAGTCTTACACAACGAGGTACAGGTTTGTTCATATTTTGAGTTTAATTGTTATCTGTCGCATATTACAGAAGAAAATTTAAAAGGTTTTATGAAGAAAATCATTTTTGCAAATAAATTGTTGGTAGCCTCTGCATTATAGTATCCTTACCTATTAACTTCTGAACGACAGATTAGCTTTTTACAGCTGTTAGCGTTTTTTTTTTTTTTAAAAAGTCAATTCCTATTCTTAATGAACTAACTTTTGCAGTTCATTTACATTTCGAATGGCAACGAAAGTTACGTCAACTTACACCAACGTACTTGGCATTTAACAAATTCCTATGTCGTTTCAGTAAATCATATCAAAACTCACCATGTAAAATTTACTTTTATGGAACTTTTCTCTTAGACATTCCAAAATTCTTAGCTCGTATTCTGCGGTCTGATGAGAGCAGTCTTTGCTATTGCTGGCTTTCTGAGAATCCACGATGGATGAGAGAATCTAATTTCCAAAGAAAATAGACCATAAATGGCGCGGAACATTGGGAGAAAATTTCATCGACACGTACTTTTCAACAGGACCTTAATATAATCGCAATAACTAGATCTTCTAACTCATCAGCTACGTCTTTTGATCGGAAATGTTAGTTCAAATTTGCAACAGGTAATGCATTTTCAACAAAAGAGTAGTCATGCTCATAACAATAACATAGTAGGCAACCGTCTTAACAGGCTAGTAGTAAGACGACAGATATGTGATAATGGCTCTAAAAAAAACTTTTGATTTAGGTCGTTTAGATTGTTTACTTGGGGAACATTTAAAAAATGTAGTCTGTGATATACCTTTCAAAGATGTTGAAAAGGAAGATTGTTTTCGACAGCGCAGTGTCAAAAGCATTAGGAAGCATAACTAGCACAGTTTTAATTAGGCGTTATTAAAAATATATATTGGAAACGTTTCTTTTCCGAGATACAGAGCGTTCATTTTTTTTTGTAATCTACTTTTAATAATTGCTATTTCAAAAGTCCTAGTTATCTTTACTCACTCCTACACTCACAATGTGACAAACAGTAATCAACTATTGACAAAAAACAATTATTGACAGTTGGTAGACATTCCAAGCCAACTGAGGTTATTTTGTTTGACCACGATAAGATAATTTAATCAGACATCTAACTACACAGATACCCTAATCGCATAGTTAAAGAACTTTTGAAGTAACAATTATTAGAAGTAAATTACACAAAAAAATTAACGCCCTGTATTTCGGAAACGAAGCTTTTCCCGATACGTGTTAATAGGACCTTTTTTTCTTATTTTTATCTAAAGAACCTGTCCCTGAAATTTTTTGCAATATTAAAGAATCACCTTGTATAAAGTTTTGCCCACTTAATTTAATTTCGCTTTAGTTTCAGGGATTTCGTTTTTGCCTTTTAAGTTTTGAAGATTTAATATATCTTCAATTTGACATTGAGGTATGGCTTAGTTCGTTTTTTAAGTTTCACTAAAAGTTTTGATAAATTAATAATTGCATATTATGTCTTCGTATAACCTATTTCATCTTCATGCTAACTTCATAAATATGATTGCTTTCTCAAAAAGGAAAGGAAGTTATCACAAATACGTTGCAGATTTAGAAAATTAAATTGGGTAGCACCAAGCAAGTTTATTCGTCACGAAATATGGGCCCCTACTGTACATTAATAATAAAGTTTCCACTTATTTGTTCCTGAGATATCGCGTTGTCCCACCAAACATGCCGCATAGATCGCTTTTAATGTTAATCTTACAGGCAATTTTTTTCCGTGTAACACCGACGATGTATCAAAATCAGCAAGCATATTTTCAAATTACGAAAATTACTGTCTCTGTGTTGAGTGGTGCTAGTGCGAATTTCAAGGTCGCTAGTATCGATTTTAACGAAAGAGAGAACGGACGATTTCCATATCCATCGTAACTTTACCTTTTTTTTTTTTGGTTATTTTTCGAGCGCGCACTGATAGCCATTCTGGAACGAAATGTTTATTAAACTCGAAATTCGAATATTTGTCGAAAGTTTCCTTTAAACAGGTAATAACACAAATAAACACGGGGAGTAATATTTATAATTTTATAATCATACGGTAAGCGTTCCGAGCGAGGTAATTAAAGTTAAAAAGGTAAGCCAAAATAAATATTGCTTAATTTTAGAAATCAACACACAGTCGAAAATTCGATTTAAATGGTGCTATTTTTGTTTTCCGTTTCCGTCCGCACTTCAGTTAAATGATCTGAAACGAAGCTGCTGCCGTTCTACGTTCGGAAGGTTTTATTAGTAATGTAATGGACCTCGGTTTGAATACTTAATGAATATTTATTGTTGTACCACATGCAATCGATGCTGTCGGCTGTTTTCTATCATTTACTTCTTTCTTAATGTTATAAATAATAATACTTGATATAAATATAAAATTTCGTCACAAATGTTTGAATTTCCAGGAATTTGCACATTTCTTTTAATGAAGTGCTAAGATAAAATAGCAAAAATATGCAGATATCCATACAACTTTAGAAAAGTAGCGGCTTTGGCAGCATATGGTAAATATGCATTCATAAAACGTAAACTCAATACCTGGCAGTCTTAGTGGAAGCACGTGATGCGTTTTCCATAGAAGATTCCTTTTGTTGGACGTAATTGTATGACGTCCAAGCCTATATTAAATCCGTGTTCGTCAGTTGAAGCTTAATTATTGTACTTCTGAAAGTTATTACCCAAGTTTCTAACATTTTTTCAAAGAAATGCTTTAAGTACAGCAACTAATGAAAGGAGCTAGACGTCCTTGTATTGCCGTCACAGAAGTAAGCGTTGTTACTATTAGGGAAGTAATCAATGAGAACAAAGAGAGCTACGCATTTCGTAATAAAACATATTTGTATCTTCAGCTGTTAAGACAACCATACCTGGATTAAAAAAAAAGTTATCAGTCGTTTTGTGCCCCGGCTTTCTAACTTTCAGAAAGCAGAGTACGTGATAATTTTCCATTAAACCTTATCTCAAACCTAAGTCCATACATGCGTAGAGATACCAGCCAATGGCCAAGAAGCTGCAACCTATGAAAAAGGTTATGTATTCGATGTTCTTTAGGTGTGTGCGCCTGGTATGTGGACCTAAATTGAATGAACATATTACAAGTTTACAACAATTAACAGGTGTTAGTAAAGTCCATGAGAAGAGTGTTACGTTACAACACGATAATATAGTTTTCGACAGGGCAACTATCATTGTCCACTATTTGGCTATATGAGAATAACATTCACCGTATTCACCTAACTTGGCAATATGTATCTCTCGCAAATGCAAGCAGAAAATGGTAAATAGCATATTCAACACATTTAAAATAAATTTCGAAGATATGTTACTAACTCGAGAATAAAAAAAGACTAACTGTCTTTTTTATTCTCGATAATATTAACTTCACCCTTGGCATAATGAACAGATAATGTGCAATCTCTAGACATACACGTATACATAAAAATATTGTAAAAACTTATTCTTCGTGAAATCGGCCGCGCAATATGGCCAAAGTGCTAATTGTTACAGAACTTTATGTTACAGTTAACCTATTTCGACCTACAAAGATAACTTCCCAAAAATTCGAAGTAATTTGACCTCAACGAAAGAAAACTCGCTCCAAAATTCAAAATTATTTAAATTCGATTATTATTAGACACACTGTGATATTCACATAATGTGAGCCTTGGATACATGAAGATAACAACAACGTTAATGGGTGACGTTTTATTTACGAACGAGGGTGATTCAAGAAGTTATTAAAAAATACTAAGAGGGCTTCAAGCCGCAATTAAACATTGAAAAATCTTAAAGCGAAGATCTGAGTTTGATGAAGTTCAGGGCATATCTGCTCCTGTGTTGGCAACTGTTTATATTTAAGTATATGAGTTTAAACGTGGCCATGCATTCACAAAAGGTGAACATCGTCCTGGACTTCCAGTGGAAGTGAATACCCCCGAACTTATTGACAAAATTCACGATATGCGACATCGCGAATCAAAGTGCGCGGAAAAGTTGAGACCATTTGCATACGGCGATATAGGTGCCGCATTTGCTCTCAGCGGAAAATAAACGCAATCGTGTGGTCAACTCTAAGACTGTTTTGATGATTTTCCGTCGCAATACTGACGAGTTTCTCCGTGAATATATAACTATGGGCGCACACAAACATGAACGCACTATTACACTTCGGATACAAAGGATATGACGAAATTGGCCGGCAAGGTGTTGGTCTTGGTTTGCTCGAATGCACGCGAAATAATTTATGCTTATCACTTAGTAAAAGTTACAAACAGTAACTGGAAAGTATTATGCGCTAAAAAAACGTCTTCATATGAAAAAGAAGAAGACTCTTTTCCATCAAGATAATGGATAATTGGACACCTGTACAGTTTCAATAGTCATCAATATTATAGAATTAAAGTTCAAATTAGAACAACATCCACCGTATTAACTCCAGTGACTTCTTTTTATTTCGAAATTTGAAAAAATTTTTTGGCGGACAACAGTTCATGAGAATGTTATCGCCCAAACAGGTGGCAATTATGAGGAGACCTTCCGAAATTCTACCATTTGGAAGTCTTAGAAAAGCTGGAAGAACACTAGAAAAGTGAAATGGAGAGTATACTGAAAAGTAAATAAATCTTACAGCTGCTTTCTACTTAATAAATATATCATTAACCGAAGAGCTTGATCCTCAAAACAATCAGATGCGAATGAAGTTCTGAATAATATACTGTCAGCAAAATGTTATGGTTAGCTACGTTTTTTAACGATCCAAGTTAAAAAAAGATTCAAAATGCTCTTCCCAACTTAGAATGGCGACAAACGATAAGATAATGAATGTTGCCGATTTCGTTGAATTAATTGCATTATTAGTAAATTTCAAGTTTTCTTGGGATTAAAAGGGACTTTATTAGCAACATGGCAATTCTATCTGATACCACGTTCGAAACTGCTTTTTTATTACTTTCATCTTCAGATAACATAACCGTGATATCGTTAGCGTAACATACAACCATAGAACCACACAGACTATCAAGCACCTCATTTACAAGAAGAAAGAAGAAAGAAGAAAATAATAATAGTAAGGGGCCCAGAATGGATTTCTGCGGAACTTCCATATTGATGAGCACAACGATGTAGTCTTGTATTTCACTTTGCCTTTAATTATGCTAATTTTTGCATACTGAATTCTACGGGAAATCTCAGAATAAAAAGCTTATCTACCCTGGCTATGCTAGCGCGCCACGTATTTAAATTCTTTCACATGAAAAGATAGATTCACACTGAAGCTTGAGATTAAATTTAAAAACCATGAATACTGAAAATTACATTGAAAACACTACACACAGCTTCTCTTGTAAGTGTAACTCGAACTTCAACGCTTCACTTGTCTTGGCTTCTCACCCATCTGTCACCGAAAGCGTTTGTTACTTGTCAAATCGCATTTAACTGCTACACAGTTTCTCTTCCAATATTTAATATCTTCTTACAATAAGGACACATTTCACTTAACATATTTTCTTTAAATGGGGAATTTCATATCGCTGAATATAACAATCCGTTACAGTAAGTGAGCTTGTGTCCGACAAATTGTCGTTTAACCGGATTTACAATCCGGAGATACGCACGCTTTCTATCGAACCTGACGACTCTTTAAAAAGTGATATTTAAGTTGAAATAGCTTCTAGAGGATTGAATAAACTTATTCTGTATGTGTCTAGCGAAAAATGTTTAAATACGAAAAATAACAAAGAATAAACCAACCGGGAACAGAGTGCGGTCTCTCCAGAGCCGAAATGCTGTCGGAAAAGCATCACCCTTACGGATGTTACTGGAGCGCTGGTGGCTGAATAATATTAGTCAGTCGCTTATAACATCATCTCAAAATTGTGATATTTTTAACATTACAACATGTATACAAACACATGCGAAATGTGGGTTTTCCCTAATAATATAGAAAATATAGATATAGATGGATAATATAAAAAAAGTATATTGTTTTACATAAAAAGAAGGCGTTCTGCTACCATGTCTAAATATAAAACAAGTGTGTAAATGATTTCCGAGTGTGTCTTGATATCTTGCGAGAAGTTATCTTGAGTCTAATCTTCTATCTATAAGAATCTTGAGTTAGTAGTAAAGAGATACGTAATCTTAGGTAAAGTACTGCCTTCATCGAACCCTAAATGTGGTACGATTAAAGAAAAGCAAATGACCATTTAGGCGACTGATAAATATCTCAAAATCTATAATCATTCTCATGTAAATGAACATATGAGAGTAGTTTATTTTTTGATACATCGTATCTAAATATAAACATATACACGAGTGATCCATTTAAAATAAAAAGAGGCAAGTATGTAATTAACTCTACTATGTTGACCTGTCACCGTTTACCCAATATGCGCTATTCTACAACTCCAAAAGGTTGCAACTCAACAGTACAAATGATACAATAATCATTATGTTCTCTATACGGATAATAAAATTAGTAACTTTTTTAGTAGATCCCCACTAACTCCGTTAGAGATTCTAGAGATAAAATGTTACTAAAACCCTTTGCTATCTATGATGTTAGTGCAGCAAAGGGAAAAAAGTGGGTACCCTGTGTGTACGAAGGTAAAGTAAACTCAATTTTCTAAACGATTACTTTGTAGCAATTTTGCGAGAACTCCCTTTTCCTCGAACAATAAATTTCTCGTCTCTTTAGCTACATGCATGTAGGTATCCGTGAAGAAAATGGCTTCCGAAATAAAACCCGCGATACCTAAACGTAAGTAAGGCGGCCATGCTATGAATGTTATAAACGTATAAATGCAAATCGAGCATATTAAATAAGTCACTCGAAATGAAACAAACAATTCGTTTTTGGAGCGATCAAAGCGGGTACCATGTCTTCACGACAACAACGACAATAATGACGTATTAGCATAATGCCGCACATTTAGCGAAAGAACTTCTGCGTCGCGGAAAGTAATTACCGAAATAACAATAAAAGCGAAATGATGTTCCTTTCTGCTCTTTGGCGTTGAACGCACAGAAGGCCATTCGATAACGTCCCAGCGGGGTACATTCCGACATTTTCTATATACACTCCGCCGTACAGAGTTATAGCAATGATAATAATACGGTGAGAGCTTAAGTTCGTGTACAGGCCTTCACGTTTTGGGTAGCTTCCTTAATACATATTTACAATAGCCGCACGACTTCCCTCGTTTTCTATTCTTGAGAGGTACACCATTAGGTTTATTGTTTCCAGGTTTCAATATTTAATATTTGTGCGTGAAAAGAACGGAAGCGTTGATATAAATTGGAAGTCGTACTGTACGTGCCTATTATGTTGTTAGCATGTACGAGAAGCAAATATTCATTTGGATGAATTATACATCTCAAAACGCAAATTTCATCAACATTCATTACTAGAATCATTAGAATTGTTACTTATTTCGGATATATGTTCCAAAATATTTTTTTTAATTAAATAAAGTACGTTTCAAAATTTAATAAGCAAACATTGGAAGCCTCATCCGTCTGCCCGTTTCAGAATTTACTATATAACCTTTGTCTTTTGATGAATGAAAGTCTTTTTTGTTCAACAATATTGCAACTGTAGCTGGTGGATATGATATCAATCAGTTGTTTCGGGGTTTCTACAAATGAATATAGACTGAACAAATAAAGTAAAATACACGGTTGATTTCAACAAAAATAAATATAATTGAAGGGTTGCCAGCGAAACAGACCGTCAGGAAACCCAATCTTTAACATATTCAGAACAATGCGTCCAGAAATAATATTTTTTAAATTATAAACATACTGGAGAATCTATCGCATCATCGCCCACTTAAAGTTAAATTATTACTCAAAATAGTTCCAAGTTACGGAATTTATGAAGCCACGGTCATATCACTATTTTACTGGATGCAACTCGAAGATAGACGATTGTGTAAAAATTAAGGCGGAATTAAAACCCAGAATTGTGGATGTTCGTGATAATTTCTGTAAGCCAGTAATGTTCAACAGTGAAGTTTCCATATATTACCTCAAACTTCGAAGTTTAAGAACTAAAACCAATGCCCTTTTTCAGCGTTAGTAATGGCAACGTTGATGTTATCTGTTTTACTGGCTGACTCTTCAGCGATATATTTCATAATGAATTGTTTCCTGCTGCAGATAAGGTGCAACATGCTGATAGGAAGTTTGACATCGATAGAAATCGTAGAGATGACGTTTTATCGACAATCAAGGAAAATGTTTATTTTCAACAGATTAAGATCAATTAAATTACTGCCACGTATCCACTTATTGATATTATTCGTAGTTGTCGCGCAGTAGAAAATTCGAAGTCCACGTATTTGGCTCTCGTTTGATTAAAATACCAAACATGCCCCATAATACGGGACTAACGAAATTTTAATTTTAGGGAAGCAGACTTCATACGTTTTTACCACTCAATTCTAGACATTGGTTGGTCTTTCCTTTACGATTATAGTAATATAGATACCACCTGTACAGTTTCCTCTGATGTCACATACATTTGTTCCACTAAAAGTTCTCACGATTCCGTTTGGTTCAATTATATCCTAAAGCGTAAACATTACCATCGCTTGCGTTAAGGAGGACTAAATCCAAATATGAGCTTGATATATTCGGCGATATGAGAAGAAGAGCCGAACTTGTATCCCAATACTTAAATTAAAAATAATATCCATCGAATTCGACAGTTTGTGCGGTCCAGCAGGAATTGCACAGGAACCTTCAATGTAGGTACGTGTAGCGCCTTACTTCATGGTCAACATTCCGTGGCATTTGGAGAATTACTAGAGAAACTCCGTGTACCAAAACACGTGATCGACCTTCTTTTAAAAAAGAAACCTACAGCATAATAAATAATCTAGCAGACATTTTTGAATCATGCTTATATAAATCTACTTATCTTCAGATGAAAATTTTTAATTTCCTTTGACCGAGATGACCTCAATGTTAAAACAATATCTATCTGCAACCTTGATAATAAAAAACAAGTCAACTTATACTGATATGTCTAAAGTCTTTTATTGCATCGACCACTCTTTACTTCTTAGCCAGCTTGATCCTTGTGGCTTCTTTATGCTGCTAATTCCTCCCTTTAAGTTCTATCTTGCTAATAGAAGGCACAGCTGTGTAGCTTACAAAGGTTATGTGTCGCAATATTTTTTTCTCATCATCCGGCGTACCATAAGGAACAATGATGTTATTCGTGAACAACTTACCTCACCAACTCAGTAACCAATTGACGATATTGATGATCCTATATTCTTTTTAAAATCAAATTGCAAATGGCTAAGCATATGTGTAAGTGTATCAACCTAATTTATGGTTATTGTATAGATAGCCTCAAACCAAAACTTAGGCATTTAGTAAAAAATTTAGGCGTTACCATCGATTCTAAACTCAAACTGGTGATCACACCAAACCATTGCTAACTTGGCTTTACGGGTGTTGCCCAAAACATAAAGCACAAAACGAAATTTAAACGAAGTCCCTTAAAGTAAAAGTGAAATTGAATTGAATTATCACATTTTATACATTTTTGATAACGCCTAATAGCAGCTGTACTGGTCACGTTTCGTAAACTTTCTAGCGCTACACTGGTACACGCGATCCTAATGAGCACGTTGAATTCTTCGACATTTGTTGTAGGTGTATTATAGACTGTACTTTCTATGTTCCGAAAGTACAGTCTATAATACACCTGATTAGTCACGTTATACAAATTTAAGTTAGCATCCAGCCGATGTATTAGGAAATCCAAGTATTGCGCTCCTGCTAAAATGCCGTTAGAATAATACGAATCGATCAACTGGACTATCAAATATTCTACGACAAACACTCATACCGCATCTTCTTTCGAAATTAGTTTTTCTCATCCAGTGTGGATTTTCGTAGTACCGGTAACGTCAACTGCCACGACTGGCTATTCTTTTATTTGAAAAAGGTAGACACCCTGCGCCTTAGGAAATTTGTAATTTGTGAGTTCCATAAAATCTCTCGTAAAAAAAATCAAATCTACGTTCATGGCACGTCAAGTTCATGGCCATCTTAAAGCCTAATGCATGTAAAGGATTTTTAGTGTATATTTGCCTGATTCTAATATCGTAAACTGAGCCAATAATAAATCTCACAGTCATATGCAGGTTGTAAGCAACACTTACTAATACTCCAATTCTGATGGCTTTATTTGTTGCAATCGTTCGATTTCTAAATTTATCTTTATGAAAATGACGAATAAATGTATTTTTCTTGAGTGGCGCCGGTAAGGAAATTCGGCTCGTGCATTCTGTTTAAATTCTTCTTACATTATTATCACATTGTAATACTTTTCATTTGAAAATGTAAGCGGGGTACTAGTCATAGCACGAAATTGTCAGCGATGTGATTTAACCTAAGCATAATTTCGTATGCTGTGTTCTCACGGGTGTCTATTAAGTTTTGATATTTTATGCAAATCTATATTATAATCTATTTTCTCAGCAAATAAACCACATAGGTTGGTGGCAATTACGTGTAAATAAAGTTGTCACAGATGTGTTGCAGATTCAAAAAGTTGAACGAAATATGGCTTATTCCATTAAAAAAACATTAAGTTGGGCAGCGCCACCTAGCGATGATATTTGAATATTTGAATATATGCTTCTAACAGACATTCATAATAAATCTTTCAGAACTCAAAAATCAGCATGTCTTATTCCTCACCGACCACACTGTATACATACAACGAAAATGTTCATTATGGCACGTACATATTGTACTAACACTGCGAGACGCCAGAGATATTGATCTTAGATATTTGTATGATGATTCAGAGTTCAGAACAGAGGAGTAATAGGATTGTGTTCTCATCACGTTTGGAAATCCGATTGCTGATGATTCAGTTTCGAGGCAGCATAATATTAATAAAAGCAAATTCATCTAAGCATCTTCTTAATTTAATAATAATAATAATAATAATAATGGTTAATAATAATGGTCTAATTTTATTGTTAGATTATTCATTTCTTTGGGTAATAAAGCCCTTAGTTCATCCGTGCACCCATCACAGATCAGCCAGCAATCGCTGGTCGCAATTACAGGGGTGTTTGCAAATTTTCGCCAAATTATGTGATCGAGATATATTTCATTGGGTACTCTTATTCCATGCACTCTGCATGTACGAGATATTAGTCAGTTGGTTACCATCTTCCACAAATGTACACTGATGAACGGTATGATGGCGAAACGCCTGCCTGTACATAATTAGTGGTAGGTAGGAAATATTAATTCATAATAATGATTTTATTGTAATGTATCAGTATCAATAAGTATATGTATAAAAAAGGAGGAAAACGAACAAACGCCCCGAGCTCTTACACTTAACCTTTATTATAAAAACTAAATTCAATTGTGCAAAAAATGCATAAAGTTATTATAGACGGTGATGACCACAAAAAAGATCTAAAAGTTATTACTAGAGCTCCCCAACCGCGTGGCGCACCATAGGCGTCGATAAGGAACATAAGTAAAGTACATAAAAACAAAAGAAATAAAGAATTTTAAAACGCTTACTTTTGTAATTAGCCGTATCCAATATAGTGGGTGTTAATGCACAAGGAAAATAGTATTAGTCAGCACACGAGGAGGTAGGCACATTAAAACTGTTACCGTAAGCGCAATCCGATTTCTCAAACATCTGAAGCATTAGGAATGTTTCCACAGTCGTTTCTTTCAAGGATGTTCGTCGTTCTGAAAAAATGTGTTTATATCTTGAAAATGAACGCTCGACGTCTAATGATGTAATACACGCGTAATTAAAATAATCTTTGAATTTAGTCACCGGATCAGTAGAGTTACCTTCCCAAACTTGTCTTAACCTGCTAAAATTTGTACCTTTCTTCATAACACTTTCAAATTTTCTTGTAACGATATCATTTTTTTTTGTTATTTATACAGTGTAGGAGTGTATTAACGTCATCTAATATTTGTACTGACTCCGTCAGGGACAGTGCACTATTTTGTAATTTATTTATTGCCTCAAGTACTTCTCTATAATTGTTGTAAACGGTTTGTAAATCTGCTTCAACGGAAATATCTTGGAATTTATCCTGGCTTTCCTTAATAGCCGCAGATTCGTTGGGATTGAATTGTAAGACGACTGATTTTATTTGCCGGAAGTATTTAAAATAATAAAACGCTGCCTTCAGCCATGTCCCCCAACGCGTAAGAATCGGCTCTGGTGGTTCGGGAATACCGGGATACTGTTTATGAAATTCACTGGTACGTTTGGGAGATTTGAGAAACACTCGTTTCGTATTTGTTATTAATGCATTTACCTCAGGGAAATTTGCACGAATAGTTTCAGCCACAATATGCAGAGCATGAAGTTTACAAGTAATATGTAACATCATCCCATAATGTTCTTGAAGAGAACGACCTACACAACGCATTGTCATCCGGCACCATCGGTCATGAAAATGAATACTTGAGTAGTGGCAATTTCAAATGTTTGTAAAGTATCAACGACTACGCTCTCGATAGCGTCGGCAGTACACGATTTTAGTCTTTCACTAGCTAATAAAATTCCCTTTGTAGGTTGACGAGGTTCCAGTATACGTACAATCACATTCAAAATAGAATGTTTTTTACGGTCTGTCGTTTCGTCAATCCATAACCACAGTAGTTTATTTTTTATTGCAGATCTGATCCTGTTTTCAATTTCGGTACGTACACTTGGCACACATCTCCTTAAGCTTGTTTCCGACGGTAACTCAAAGTCTGGATTATATTTATTCCAAAATTCACGGAATGGTTTCTTCCTGAGTAAGGAAAACGGTAAATTACACGCAGTCAGCATATAAAATAAATCAATTATAAATTGAGTTGCCTCAGTCGGTGATACACCCGGTTTTTTATTTTTGTGTTGCTGACTATTTACATGTCTTCTACAGCCATATTTATCATTGCACATCAGAGGTATATTACAAATTTTACATATAATCTTACTTCCATTATATATTAAGTCAGGAAATTCTCCACAGAACTTTTTCACTTTGTCGGCCTGTGGGCGTTTCTTACTACGCGCGTCCGCCATTTTTTATTTGCTTTTTATTTATTATTTTTTTATTTGCTTATATATTACATTACATATCCCCCCGGCCACGCCCGGCGGTACGCCTTCTGACTTGCCACGCACTTTGGGGAGCTCTAGTTATTACAAGAGAAATAATAATCGGCATTCGTACTTAAAAGATACCTTAATAAATTGTAAATAAATGTTAAGCCGATACTTTCAGCACTTACATATATCTATAGATCTTTTATTTGAAAACTCTTTAAAATATTGCTACTAACTTGGTTAAAACGAAAAAATATGATCTTAGATTTATTGGGATTAAATGATAAGCTGCGATTGCGAGAATCACATAAATGAATGTATAAATCTTGATTTATTCAGGCTTCCAGTCTGAGGAAGTGTAAGCATAATATAGCAACGTATAATCTACTGTAGAATAGTTGACTTTTCCAAAAGGATCGGATGTGCAAATTGTAAATAAGTAAAGAGCCAATATACGAACCCTGCGGCACAGCTGGCGTAGCTGGCACCGCGAATCACTTGCAGTCGTCCACCGTCGTTGATTCCCCCATTTAAGTATCAAAGAGATATCAGACTCGTTGAAAACAATCTAATCTAAAACTGAAAGCGGGATTTTATAATTGACTGCATTAAAATTACTGGAAACAATTATGTTGAGAACAAATAAATGAAGAAGCTGCTCGATAAGTAATCGATAGACCATCGAAAAAAAGATGACTCTGCCTCTAGGGTGCTTTAAATTTCCTCGCACAGGTTGCTTGTAGTATTTTTTTTCCGAAAGTATTCCACAACAATAGTTTACACTTAGGAAAGTTTTCGACGCGATGCAATTGCTACATGAAAAACGATTATTGAAACCGAATAAAAGGTGTCGTAAATTTCTTTCAGTATTGCTCCATCGATTGAAAAATCCGGTGTGTTTAGGAAAACAATCTAGAAAACCGTTTAAAATGTTGAATTTCCTATGTCGAAAGCCGGCGGAAAAGTTTATAAGCTACTGTTCACTAAGATAACAGGGATTTGTTTCAATAGTTAGTTTAATTTATTTTCTAATGCACACAATCTTGAAAGTATAGAGATCATATTTTTATGTTATTATCTGATTTATTTCCAGACAAAGATATGAATCTTTTTTTGGTAGTAAGGAATTTCGTATGGGGTAAGTTTGAGAAAGATATCTATATAAAGAACCTAAGATCTGGCATAGGGTGATGGCAATCATGGCAACGGGATAGCCCGATGTCTTAGAGACAAATAGTCATTTTAAAACGTTGATAATTTTACTATAAACGTCCACTAGAAGCATATACTGTCTGACAATTAAAAAAATATATATCACCGCTATGTGCCTTTTCATAACAGTTCTTTTGATCGCGCTGTTTTATTCGATTTTTGAAATTTGTGATAACTTTGTTTAATGCTATCGGCTATCGTCAGCGTACTCAGCGACCTTCAGAGAAGTTGGTAAGTTATTGTGTAAATAAGGAAAAGAAGATGTTGTTTCTTATAAACTCGAAACCGATAATTACAATAAGTAATTTAGGACTGCAGAAATCGGTACCAGGTTTATCCTACGGCATTAAATGTTCACCTTAGGTATTTGTAATCATCTTAGAGACGGATTTTCATAACGAACAGTGCACAATAACCTCAAAGCGATGTGGAAATTTCAACAGTCTGCGTCGTATGCATATCTTCGCATTCCATTTGTAAGCTACCGACCTACATGCCTGCTGGGTTCTGATATGCACGCCCGATGAAATTTCATTACTACTTGTTACCACATCATTAAATAATGGGTTTATAAATAGACTTTCATTTACACTTCATAGCTGAAGTACGATATATTGTATACTAAAAATATAACGTAGGGCGTCACCGCCATGTACTGTATGTGACGTATTGGCTAATAATAATTCGTACAGATTACTTCAGACTTTAGATTAATGCTGTAGTGGAATTTACCTTTACTAGAATAATCGCTTCAGAATTTCCACGGATACTTAAGGCAAAGCCCCAATTATCGGCACATCTAGGATAGTAAGGAAAAGAATTTACAGGCCAGCCCAATACCATTTTAGCACCTGCATTTCCACACTACTTTGAGGAGTTAAGCTCCAGCGCTACATGACTTGGACTTCGAACGAGACGAACTACAATTATAATTTCAATAAAATAGAAACAATAACAATAAAGTCGTCTCATTACGTGATTTGCACACTTTGAGTATTCTCGAAGTAGCACATTGGTCGGTTTCTTTGTTCTTAACTTGCTCTGGATCGAAAACTAGCTTACAAGGAAAGGTAGGCAAAATGTGTCTCACCGATTTAAATGAAACTTGGTGGGTTTATAGACCAATCTAGTGTAAGACCAACGGCGGTTACCTTAGTGGCCCAATTGCTCGTTAGGGGGGTGTCGGCCACCCTAACCCCAAGACTACCCTTCGCTGTTTCACTTAATAACTCGGAAACTATGAGAAATATCGAAAAAAAGTTAAGACAAGATTTTATCTATTTTATATGCCCTAAACGATGGCGTAACTATTTTCCCGATATCAAGTATCTGTTTACGAAAACAACCTCCCGCCCCCTCATTTTTCGATACATTTCAGAATTGCTTATTACTGCACTATATATTGCACTGTATACTTATGTTTGTTACATCATGTTATAACTTTTGCCCCTTATGTTATAAATAATACTACGGTTTTATACCACGACGTTTTATTTAGTGTCTCCTTACATCTCTTTGTTAATATATATACATCCACATACTGATTTCTTATAGACATAAAAGACATAGATATACAAATATAAAGATAGATGATATAGATAGATACATATATATATATATATATATATATATATATATATATATATATATATATATTAATATGTATATATATACATGTATAATATATATAATATATAATATATATGTATATATATATATATATATATATATATATACACATCAATAACGAAATTTTCTTATTTCTAATATCATTCAGAATATTGAATAAAAATTAACAGGTGCTTGCAGCTCTAGTCATAGTTTCATTGTTCCGTACATAATCGATATCCAAGATAATAATAATAATAATAATAGCAAAAATGGTAGGTGATAGCATGTGGTGTACATTTTATAAATTGGTAGCTTATAAAAGACCACGCCACATAAGCACTACAATAATGGTAATCTATGTACAAATGTTGAAATCAAAGGAACTGCTTACACCATGCACAACGAATAAGTGCAGTGGTGTAGAAGCTGGTGGGTGTTCGGTGATGTAACCATTTTTATACCATGCGTATTTAAATACTTCGAACAACCTTGTGATGGGCTACAGATTGTAACTGAATAATATTGTTTCTTTGATATAGAATTATATCGTGATCCATAAGTAGTACTTCATCAAAAAATGTTCTCGCAAAATTTTTCCATATTCTAAAGTCGTAAACGTCTAAAGGTTGTAGCATTGATGTTGTTTTCTTTGGAATTATGTAAATATTCACTGTTTTGTTTGATGGTACTACATTTTACGAGAAAATTTTAACATTATAATATGACTCATAACACATATTAACAGATCTATCTTGCAAAAGTTTTATGGCAAAGACTTTGCATATTATGGATACCGATTATGTACAGAACAATGCACAAACAATAGAGCTCCAACACCTGTTAATATTGATATTCTAAATGATATTAGAAATCCGAAAATTTCGTTATTGATGTAAAATACATAAGTTTTGTATTATATACATATGTGTATATAATACAAATATACTTACTGTATATGTATATATATATATATATATATATATACTTATATTCTGCATAGCTTCTGCATTCTTGCAGTAATAAACAATTCTGAAATGTATAGAACAAGGAGGAGGTGGGGGGTTCTTTTCGTAAACAGATACTTTATATTGGGGAAACAGTTACACCGTCTTTTAGGCCATATAAAACAGATAAAATCATGTCTTAACTTTTTTTCGATATCTCTCATAGTTTTTAAGTTATTAAGTGAAACAGCGAAGGGTAGTCTTGATGTTAGGGTGGTCGACAGTCCCCTAACGGGCGATTGGGTCGCTAAGATAGTTACCGTTGGTGTTACACTGGATTGGTCTATAAACCCACCAAGTTTCATTTAAATCGGTGAGACACATTTGCCTACCTTTCCTTGTTAGTCTATAAAACGATAAAAAATCATTCATTATTTTGTTCTCTTATCCTTATTCCAATCCTATTCTAGGAGTTTCTCCTCAAAGCTCTCCAAATATCCAATTTTTCCTTCATATTCGTGACGCAGGATTTCTAACGTATGCGTGTAACAATATATACTGTGTGACAGAAAAAGACGAATCACCCTGTAAATGGATTTATCCTTTGACCAAATTTTATATAGATGTTTATGCGGTTGGAAGTAACAAATAGTGAAAGAACTAACAAGAAATCTGTTACTTTCTTTACCATGAGAGTGCACTTATTACAAGATTGATACTTTGGGATGAAAATAGCATAAAAGCTAGGGTTCCCTTGGTACTCCTTCGAAGGTATTTAGGTATTCAAATATATATTCCTACAATTCTCTACAACTATTGCTACTATTACATAAAGAGACCATTCTCAATTGGTCTACGCAATCTTCAGAACCATTGCCCATAGAACATGTCTAGTATATGAAAAATCGAAAGATTAATATGCTTGCTGGTCTTCTAATGAACGTAGTTGCACTAGAGTATCGTACAACTACGTTGTTACTTGGAAGAAGTCCATAGGTCAACTTATTAGAAGCGTGTTCAGGCGAATAAAACAGAATGTATTCGTGTTATGTGGAAAAGCAACTATTATTTTTTTCCGTACAGAGTTGCGATTTTTGTAATAATTTATACAAAACCTGCCACTGAGCGAAACAAAGCTTATCAGCCCCTCGTATTACAGTATTTCAACGTGTTTTCCCGTGTAAATATTAATACATACACAAAATAATGATTTTGTCGATATCTCAGCGCCCTGTTTATTCTAACTGTACAAATATTTTTTATCCCCATCGCAAAAAGGGTATGGTCGATAAACAGCTCTTTTACAAAGAAACGTCGCCAATACACCCCTATTTGATAGGAAGCAGAAATTTTGCCAAAAGTTCAGACCAATTGTTGTATTAGATATGTAGTTTCTGAGCGCTGTGTTATAAATCTGATGATAATATCAATGCTATTGAGTAAAGCCTTTTCGAAGTCTCCCATCCCACTATTGCAACTTTTCTCTTTCGCTGAAACGTTTTCCCAATTTCTTTTGGGAACTTCACTATATTTTTTCGCAATTTGAATCATTATTATTTTCAGCGTGTTGCTAGGTTTTCTGCATCTGTTCTATTTCAAATCTAAGTTGCTGTTATTAATAAGTTGCCTTATTCCTTTACGATTAACATTGTACTTATTTTTTTAATCAAAATTACGATTGATGTGTGTTTATTTTGCTTTTAGCGCATTCATTTCATAATTTGACGTAACTGTTTACATTTTACCTTTTAAACTATACACTTCCACAGATATTAAAGAAAAAGAAAAAACTAATATTAAACTTACACTTTCGTATATTAACAGAAACGCAATAATACGTTTTCTTCTTTATCTAGAACCTAAACAATGACGTCATAGCACGAGAGTTAGTCCTGTCAGTAGAAGAGAAGAATAATAAATTTCCACTCATAATACATATTATTCACTTGACAATAATATTTATACGTATGGCAGCGTGTTTATTTCCCTTACAAAACTGCGGTCATCAATCGATTCTCATTTGCAGAAATATGTAATAGCGCGAAAAAATACACTAGGCGATACATTTTTCACTCTTCTTTATGCTTATTTGTTCTAATAGAGAATTTTTCCAATTTTTAAGACAGACAAATTTCGATAAATGTTACCGAGTCACACTCTTCGATACCCCAAATTGTTTTAGTGATCTAATAATATCTTTACTACAATATTTGAAGGTTAAAAAATCATACCAAACGATAAGACGCATTCCACAAAACTAAAAATGTTTCCTACTCTTGCTCTTTTTGCAATACATTGTAGTAGGCGTGTATCATATGTGTTTTCTATCAAGTAGAGGATCTAGTATTGAACTTTTTTTGTAGCAAATTAAGCTCGCTTAATTTGCTACTACTAATCTGATGAAGCCTACATATGAAATGATAAAGAAAGAGAATGTGGGAGATATTTATTCCAAATCTAATTAAATTACTAAAAATAAAATATCTACCAAAGAGTTTCTAAACCTTGTATTTTTATTAACATGTAATCGAAATAATTATTTAGAAATAGTGTAATGTAATCAAAATATAGCTCCGAGCTTATTTTCGAAGCTAAACATATGTACGACAACCTTTGCAAAAGGAAAAAGTGTACCAATATATCCATCACAAGGATTTATTATCACCCATCAAAGAGACACTTCCACAACTACTTGAGATCAGTTGTTACTAAGTTACTAAGCTCGAACTATATTGAATAGGGAAAAGATAGGAGTTGACGATGTCTCAAAAACAGAGACTAAGCGACTTGAAAATACTACAGCATACGAAGGAGGAAGAAAGGCAGACAATGTTTGGATTTAATGAGTGTACACCAGGAAGCACATAAAAGTGAAGAATAACTGACAGCGGCAAAACTTCAACTGTTGGTATGTTTGCAATGCAATGTTTGGCATCTGGCAAACGCAAATCTAGCTTGGACAATGTCCTCTAAAGCAAAAAGACGGGGATATCCAACTGCAACCATCCAACAGTGAATTCTCACAATGGACCGGATGGAGACGGCGAAAGAGATATAATACTTGTCAGCATTGTACTTTATTTGCTGGAAACTGAACCTTTGACTACTTTTTCATTAGTCCACTATTATTGTCAAGAATGACATCAGTCACATTATTCCCAAACAACAATGGATTCAATGCCTTTCATTGGGCCAGATCATTGAATCTGCTCTATAAGGGAGCCACCTAAGAAATAAAATTGAGAAGCGGAGGGGAAAATCAAAAGGTTTCGCCGTCCAGATTTATATATTTTTGTATTCACTGGAACCGATTCTCGAAACATTTTTTCTTCTTTGAAGGTAGTGCTTCCAAAATATGTTTCTTGAAGGTTATCAACTGATTTTTTGTTTGACATTTAGGAATCAAAAGAGATCGTTGAATGATGTACGGTCGGTACGGCATTAACTCTGTGTTCTTCTCCTTCAAATAATGAATTATTTGATGTGGTGTGTGAGAGCTGCCACGTTGGCGATTTTCTTCCTGACTTTACGGATGATTTCTAACAAATAATTTTTCGAATACCATCCAGCACAAACGGTACTCTTTCCAAAGCAATGCCCGTGACATGATCAGCACAACAACAGAAAGAAGCAATAATTTTCTTGGATGAGCTTCATGCACGAATAACTTTTATCAGATTCCCACTCATATCCAGGTTTCGGTACCTACTACACTGTGTTGTATACGGAATTTGAAGATTCCCTGTCAAATTCTTTTGAACAATCTCTTACAGCGATATACGCGAAACCTAGCAAGGACAGATCTTTTTCACACCTAAGTGTTTGTGTGAAGTCAAATGCATTGCGGCCTTCGATATGTCTATGCCTCCATTTCATCGCTGATCTTCTCCAATCATGTGGCGCACCGCTCCGATGTCTTTTGGAACAATAAGAGAGTCTAGCCGAACTTTATTGAATTCACAACTAACGGAAATGCAATCTTGATAAATTTCTGAAAACCAGTTCAGCGAAGTGATTAGATACATTCTTGCTGGGTTTATTAAAAATGTAAGAAGTTATCGAACAAAATCCTTCATATGAAATTTCCATTTTTCTACAAAACTGCGTTCAGCCGGTTTCCATGCTATCACTGCTTTAGCAATAACAAATATTAAATCTAGTGGCTATTTTTAAAAACTTGAGGAGCTACGCTACACTAGCTCCCACTAATACTTCATATGATACATCTGTTCAGGTCGCAGTGATTACACAACGTCAATTCCGGTTCAATAATAATAAGTAACAGTAGATATTAGGTAAAGGAGGGACAATGGGAAGACTGATGAAAAGTCTAGATGAACAGTATTGAATGTGACAAATATGGATGGACTAATTCTTCAATTTCTTGAAACGCGTAAACCACTTAAACTGTTTACTGCAATGTCATAATTGTTTTCATACATCTGCTGTAACATTCATCTTTGAGCGTTCGTCTTGGCGATAAAGTTGGCCTCAGCTCTCAACAAAAGAAGAAAATATGAGATGTGGTGAAAAAAATGGAGAATGAATTTTTATAGGAGCAACTGCTGATGGTACATCTATTTGAAGGAATAAGCTCGATACCTTAATCCATTAAATTAGTCAGTGTCGAGTTTTGATTTGTCAGATGGTTTCCAGAAACGTGAGGTCGTGTTTACGGTATCGCGTAAACACTAGGTTTTGCTTTAAATTGTAAAAAGGGTCAAAGAATCTAGTAAAACGTTAAAATCAGTGTGTGGTCAATATCATTGTGATCCTCTTTGCAAGCGATGTAAGCAATATAAAAGCGGAAATAGGCCGGTTGAAGACAAATAACGTCTTTCGACTTCAACAGCAGACAAAAACGTGCAAAATGTGGCAAAAATAGTTTGTTAATACAGAGGATTGACTATTCGAGAGCTTGCCGAAGATCTGAACAACTAGCATATATACAAAACATTCTAACCGGTAATGTGCAAATGAGACGAGTAAGTGTGAGACTTTCGAATCATCTTGATACAGATCTACACTTCCTGGCCAAAACTATAACTGGAACATTGAGCGTATGTCTATAACTCCAAGGTGAAAATTCTGAGTTCTCAATGACAAACGAGAGGTACTCTTCGCCCTAAAGAGGTGCCTCAAGGTCAAAAGTTATGCTCAAGCTCATGGTTTCAACAAGGAGGATTTAGTGTGACGAGAGTTCGTTCTAAGGGGAACAATTGTAAACTCCGAATGTTGCGTTGCAACGTTTACGAAACTAATGGCTACTTTTTGAGCATGGCAATGCTTCATGCTAAATCTCGCTTCTGATCCGCAAGTTTTCACCAAGAAAAAAGACAATCTTTGATTACACCTCAATACAGCGTATTGCAAAGTATAATTATAAGCTGTAAGACTATTCCCATACGAGTGCTCTTAATAAAGTAAAGAAACATATAGGCAATTTCTTGTATGATGTAAATCTTTACAAATTGGTTAAATAGCATTGCCTCAATTCGAAACGGCACTTTGTATATTACAAAGGAATGTACTATCTATGTTAAGAGATGCAAA
Organism: Oryctes rhinoceros; assembly: GCA_020654165.1. NCBI lineage: Eukaryota > Metazoa > Arthropoda > Insecta > Coleoptera > Scarabaeidae > Oryctes > Oryctes rhinoceros. The sequence goes on along the minus strand of JAIOKQ010000399.1, from coordinate 10,170,929 downwards.
CTTAAACATTATACTGGCACCATTAGAACATTGCTTATATTAAATGTTCGTAGGAAAATTCAATGTCTACATTTATGCTGCTTTTACATTAATTAAAATGTAAAAGCAGCATTTAGTTTCAAAATCGTAGAAATCGGATAAAGCAAACTATGGAAACGGGAGTATACGCTGCCCTATGTTCTTCCCGATTGATGCCGTATTCTATAAATTCGAGTCGACTGGAGAGATGTCAACTGTCACGAAGTTCAGTGCCCAACGTTGTACTTCAGATAGGATGCAGACGAACTAGATACGTAGACACATACATACGATGCACAATCGCAAAATAAAAACTAAACCGCAGATCGATGAATGGGAAAGTACATATATATTCGTGTAAATGCAGCATCAATACAGCAGATTCGTGTGCGGAAAACGTGGACGATGGGATTGGACACTTACGCGATTGTTTTTAAAATGAAGGAACGTTTAATATTTTAGTACTTGTTCGCCACAGTGTTTTTCAGAGAGGGGTCAACGCAAGAATAAACTCAATAGCATACTAATACTCGAAATATTATTCTACAAATGGCAACGGCCGTAAAAGTCTACACTCACAAATTTTTTGCTTATTATAATTATGGTATCTGTTTTAGTAGCATATTGAAATGAAATGGAGGTAATTCATAAGAAACCATCTCATTGCCAATACTATCATTTCTTCCTACTGTTACTTTAATCAAAATTTCTACAACAATAGCGTAATATACAACAAGTTTCATAAGATTTTCTTGCACGCGTCTGAAATTTGAATTTCAAATGAATAAAACGGCGTTGAGTTTTCTATTTCGCTTGGAAAATATACTTGATGTGATATGAAGGATAGTCCCATTGATTCACCATGATATTGAATAAAGGTGTATCATACTAAGCTTGCTGAATTATCATTTAGTAAACCATGTGAAGAGTTTGAAAATAATTAGCATTTCTACACCTAATGATCTTAAAGCAGTACCTGGAAACATTTTGTTGACATATCTTTAAATACAAAGCAACACAAAGGAGGCTTCTACCTTTTGGTCGATATAATCCATGTCTTCGTGTCTACAAGAATATCGTAAGTCATAACCGTTTCATCGGTAGGTCATGAACCAAGTACCGAAGATGGAAGAATCTAGATTCACTAATTTCTTCCATCTTTAATACTTTGAGGAAGCCAATAATACAATGTACTTCGGAGTATTTTCAAATTTTCATTCGGTTTTAGTTGTATTAATGATAAGGAGGCTCCAATATGTATATTTTATTAAGGAAACAATGCTAATTTATCATGCCTAATTTTTTAGATTCTTATCAGTCTGATGTCTTTTTATGTAATTGCTGTCTTTGCTAGTTCTGTCCTGTGAATGGTCAACTGATGTAATCATTATCAAAGCCAGACGCCAACTCGAAACGAGACATTGTTGTTGGGATAATCCTCTCCGAGAGTTGTAAAAAGTTATTGTGCGAACATTTTCTCGGATCAATTCCATTTTCCGAGTGGCTTGTCGATGTAACAAAGTCACACGTTGTATATTAATGGAACTTTCGATCTAATCTCAACAGATGGCGAAATAAATTTTGACATGCAATGTTTCATTGGTGGCGTCCTTTAAAAGACTAAATGCATAACTAAAAATACAACCCTCGTATCAGATAATTTGAAATAAAATACTACAGTCGGTTCTGTGTTATTTCGGCGCAATGGTAGCATAAAAGCGTAGCATGTTTCCTCCGTTTTTGGAATATCAAAACGCCAATTTGCATAAAATACCGTTTGATAGATGATATAACACCGATCATGGAGGGGAACAACTTTTATCTGTTAATTTCGCGTGTATACACACGGTAAGCGGTGTTATGACAACAAGATACGTGTGTATTCGGTGCCTAACATCATATCATGACAGGACAGAGAGATAGCTGCTTATCAATATTTGCACATCTTTCGTATTCGCTAAGTGCGAATGTTTCGCCGAAATTACTATAATTTACCAGTTTAGAAAGAACCTGATGCTTTAAACGTATACATAAAACATATAAATGTTTGGATCTTCTAAACATCGTAAGTTTTCGGTTCTTTAAAGTAGGTACACACATCCCGACGATAGCTAAGCACTCGTGAACTTGTGTTTCGTATGATATACCTAAATCGACTTACTAACCGCAAGAGCTTTGTTTCCGTTTCGAAATCATAACGTGCATTTAGCGTTATATAAATAAACGCTGTCAATCCCTTTTGCGTAGCCAGAAATGTTTACACGTGAAGATATTTATTTTTAGATATTGGATAACGATTATTGCCGTTATTTTAGATGCAAGATTCGATATAGGATGTTCTCTTTCAGAACAATATTAAGCTTTTAGCTTTGTATATTGAACGTTTTACTGTTCTTAATAGCAATAGCAAATGCAGTTTTAAATTGATAGGTTATTATTATTAATCATTTTAATTATTCTCTTTGTCGTTGAATCAAGTGTTCTATTATTACATTACTAAGTGTTAGTCCTCCAACATTTGCTAGCTCTTGAAATTGGAAGGTTTATTTTCTTGTTCTAATAATTGTAAATACATACAGTGGCATCCAGTTGATAACTGCAATTTTTTCGAAATTTTTGTCAAATTCATAGTTCAAATTCGTTATTCGGTTTGCACCGCATCTGATTGGTTTCTGTATTTGTTTAGTTTTCCCAGTTATTTTATTTTTGTCGGTTTTATTGCAGTTACCCAAGCAGGAAAATATCACAGCAACCGAATGAATTAATTCATAAATGTAAAGCTCTCAGAACATTGAACCATTTTAAGTGGAAAATTGATCCCGTCAGATGGATGCTTTTAATTAATGCCTGTCTATCGCGTCGGTTTATTATTATTATACCTATGAACATATATTTTACTGTGTAGACAATAACCGGATTTATTGATATGAATAATTCATTTATTAATGTCTAATGAAGAATCCCTAAAGCCTGTTTCGCTTCACAAAAAATATGTAAATAAATAAATACAGGTAAATTTCTTGTATTGACGAATATGTTCCAATTTTATTTAAACGTGTATCACTGTTACAATAGATTCATTAGACCATATAATATTTTCTTAGCTTTAGCACAACACAGTCAATGAACACGACTTATCGAATTCATTTTTTCAATGCATTTTCGCCGGCTCGGAAGGTTCAGTTTTTGAAATTGAATATTTTTGAAATAGTTTTCCCTTTTTTTTTCAGGCCTGATTTGCGATTAGATTGTAGTTCGTAAACGGCGCAATTCGCTAGCTACCTTAATTAACTTTAATGACCATCCTATAATCAATATTCTACTAAATATTCCCGAGCTTGATTTAATAATTTTCTGCTGCTGCACCAGTACAATACAAATTTTTGGAAATGAACTTACTTTATATGCCGCTTTAATACGAGAGAATAATAGTATCATAAATGGTGTTTGCTCAGGTCTTAGGCACTCAAGGCTTTGATCAAATTAAGTTTTGGATGACAAAATGGGTCAATATCGCTAGCTGGATGGCGGCTTTCATTGTTCCAATTCCAAAATAAAACGATAATCTTACTATATATAAAGATATTTGAGCCCCTAGCATTCTGCTAGCCTTAACTAAAGTTCTCCAGAAGGTCGTCATGTTGGATATGGCTGTATTATATCTTTATTAGATATAACTGACGATATTTTGAGAGCTTGGGACAATAATCGTAACCTTTCTTATAATATTGAATTGTATCAGAGCGTTCGATCCCTGCAATGAGGCTCTAATGTTGGCGATTTTGCACTTTTTTTAATGCACCTTCATTTTTTTCACATTATTTTTCAAATCAATACATCATTTATTTCGTACATGCCTGGCTTTTTCAAATAATCTTACTCGCAAGTTACTTCTATGTTAGTCTTTATCGTTTTCGCGTTTTGACAAAAGTAACCAAGTTCGTGACATTGATTTTTAAATACACTTTGTATCAATATCAGTAATACTAGTAGGAAGTTGCTGAAACTGCTTGTAATCTAGTATTAATGTTACAGAATGTGTGAGATCTATTTTATCCGCCAAATTGCGCAACTGTGCCACAGCTTAGCTTTGTCTCCATTTCATTTCACTGATGCGGTTTATATTCATGCCTGGCTCGTGCAGCAGATGGACGTATACAAGTACATTGTAAAATCTACTTTGATGCCAAATTTTGAAATTCAAGAGTCCCAGTTATTTACGTAACATCATTAAATACTGGTCTGTTGTTTACAATTTAAATCTTAGGCGAAAACATTACTTAATAGGATATTCTGACGGAACTAGGTGTGCATTAGACCCTACTATGCCTAATATGGATGCCAAAAATCATGCCTAACGAGCACTTCCAACGAAACAACAATTTCTATAAATTTCATCTTATCAGGTAGTCTACAACTGTGAATATAATTCTAAATTGTGCCCAACTTCAGGACAGGAAACAAAATGTTTCTGAAAAAATCTTCATTCACAAAGGCAGCTCGTGAAGATCACTATCCCTATATTCAAAACTAGATTATTTGGATGATAAAGTGTTCCAAGATCACCATCTCCAAAGTATCCATAGGATATCGTAGTAAACTTTTTAAAAATAGTTAATTATTGATGATAATATTTAAACTCATTATTCAAGTCTTCAGGGAAACTTTCACATTGAAGTACCTGTTACTCTCTTGTTGATGAATGAGATATAAGAAAACACCCTAGTATCTAAAGAAATTGCAAAGTTTTGAAAAAAACTGGTTGCTGTTTGGATTTGTTTTATTACATCTCGACAATCGAAGGCTGGAATTTTTACATCTCATCATCGTCATAGTTGAAAAGAATCATGGCAATAGGTATATTGAAGAAAAACTAGTGTTGGGGAAGATTGATTATACATTCAGTTTGTTGAAATAAAATTTAATCAAGTTTCATTAAACAAATTAAATTCGTCTAGAAACAACGTGCTTACCGTCATAGCGCGTACAATAACAAAGCGTATTGATTTTGTATACCTTTGTAGAACCGTTTTTTTTTTAATACATGTAAACCTGTGAACATAATTGTATTATAAACTACAAAACAAATAACTGTAATTATATTCCTAATAAATGCTAGTAAGGGATATATTTAAAATGTACTAAATTTAAAAGTTTATTAGCGAAGCTGAAAATAAACAAGATTCAATAAGTCTATGCAGTGCAGTGCCATATACTTTACCCACCAGTTTGTGTTAATCTTAAGTAATCGTAAGAGAGCATGTCACTTATAAACAATTCATATTCCCTTTAAACTCTTCCAAATTAACATCAAAACAACTTTCTTTTATTTTGTCGGTTTAGTGTGGAACTTCTTAGGGTTCTATTCATGGAGTTTCTGCAATTTACACCACTTACCTACTGCCAATTGCTTGCATACTTGCATTTCAATATTGACAATCCACGGATTCGTTATCAGCGTCGTACTAATTAACGACCTCCTTAAGTCAGGATTTAAATAACTAAGAAAACATTCCCAAAATATTAATGTTGCGAAGATGTTTGGAAACCCCGGTTAGAGATAGCTTGTGTTTTAGGATTGACGATACGGTTTTGGAGCCTGTGATCTGTGTCTGCTTTCCGATACTGATATGTGCATTAGAGAGCACATACAGAGGATATATAGGATGCAGAGCTAGGAGGTAACTGTCTGACTTCTTCGTCCGCTCATATTTTTGTTACAATATTAATGTTTATGGCCCATCCTTAGATATAAAAACAGCTAATAGGGTTCAGAGGCCCCAAAATTTCGGATTTATATTTCAATTGTTCAATGTGTTTTCTAGACGTAAGAGTTAAAATCCCATCGTACCTTTACCGCAGGACAACATTTAGATCATTTAGATGTACCCAAGCCATTCTAATTTTATTGCTCCTTCTCTGCATCGTTCAGCCACGTTCGATAGATAGTGCAGCTTATTATTCTAATTAACTTCTGCAACACTCTAATTCTTTGTTAGTTAGCCAGTTTAGAGCGTATATAAGAGCGATGTTAATGAGTTCGCAAATTCAGACATTTTCCTTTTCACTGAGGAAAGGTTAAGTTACGACTAAATAATAATGCATTTTGTTATAGATATACCGTACTATAGCTTTTTTCTTTAATTAGCAGGATGTCTGCTAGTTCTGCAATGTTTACAGTTGGATTGAAAAACGTATTATATTATGTAAAAACGTAAAGTATTACTACTATCCTCACTAATTTGTAAAGCATTTAAAATTTGCTAAATGGATGTGTTATTGTAGAATTGGTTTTCAAAAGTAATCACTCGCATGTAGTAAATGTAGCAACAAATGCTGAAAAATGTTGTTTTACAGTAATTAATTAGAATTATTATTAATTATTTAATTAATAATAATTCTATTAATTAGAAATTAATTGGAAATAAATAGAGATTAATTAGAAATACTCATCTAAGTTTTCCAGATCCTCAGATAAATTATAAGATCATACTGCGCGAACAGTAGAACATCACTATATCAATACTTGTACTTTTTCCAATTCCCAGGAAGCTATCAATTACAAAGTATCCCTTTCTTAATAGAGTTGAAATAAAACCATGAATATCACATATTTATTCATGCTTGTTACTGTTTATAGAATTGTTTAGAAATTACTGATAATCAATTTAACTGGCTAAGTGATCTCATAATTGAATCTACGCTCTTCCTAATAAACAAATAGATAAATATGTTGTTAATTTTGTTAAACGTACATAAATTGGTGAAAAGCCTAGACGTAGAAATGCTTTCTTTAGAATTTAAAATTAAAAATGCTAATCTGAAGTGTTTCGTGCGATCTTCAGACTTACGTAAACTTTTCGATATTATAGCCCGTAACTCTTTTATTACTCCATATGGATTTGTGTATAATAGAACTTTTTTCGAAGCTGGAGTGTTGCCAAATCGTTTGGAGTTTCGTATTTCCATGGCAATCTCGCAGAAATCCGCTAACGCCAATTTGTATAACAGCAATATTTTAATGTTGGGATACAGTTAGCACTGCCATTCTTGAAAAAATTGTTGATCTTTCGAAAAAAGTTACAGAATTGGGACATTAAAATTCCTGAAAATCTTCGTAGGCTACTGTTTTCATTTAGTAATATGGAGGTTAGTCTCCGTACCTTGTGAAATACTATTTTCCGTGAAGGAAAAATCAAATTTTGTTTTAGCAAAGATGCGTTATTCGATTTGTTTTTCTAATTTCGTACTAATCAGTTGTCCAATCAGTTGTCCAGTTTAACCACTTTCCTGGGGCCAATAATAGTGGAAACAGTAACAGTGGTCCGTTTATTTGTATCATCCTGTACAGTATTTCAATACAAGTACTTTCAGCTACGAATTTTACGAGGAACATGTTATCAATACCAGTATATTAAATATTTTAACATAACTGAAAGCTAGCTTGTGTAAAATGGAAATGGAAAAAGAAATATTACGGTGAAAAAATATCTTCAGCATCCTGAAAATTAGATTGGATATATTTAAAGAAAATGGTTTTGAAAGAAAAAGGGTCTTCTAGACGGGAGCGTAAATGTGATTAGTAATAGGCGAAGTGCAAAAATAAATTTTTCAAAACTACTTGTTGGTCCTCTCGTTAAAGTAGCGCGAGTCGGGCGCGCTCGCTCCAATTTAACTGCTCTACATACTACACAAGAAAATTATACTCTTACTTACCCAAATTCGCGCGGTAGAACGCCAGAACTAGCAAGAAACTCGCGAACTGCCCGCACGAATGCATATTTCTCGCGATGAGACGGTAACGAGCGGCTTCTCAAAAATCTCGCGTAAAAAGTTTCCTAATTTGAATTCATTCGCCACTTCGTATAACTTTTGTTTTCCTTTTCTCCTCCGCTTTGTACCGCTACACTCAAAAAGAAGAAAGAAATTTAGCGGATGAAGCTGCACAGAATCATGATACCGCCGCTGTAGGATAACCGGAAAAACTCACCCGGACTAAAGTTTACTCTTTCGCGTATCGAAACTGAAACACGTAGAGCGCGTATTAGAAGTCCAGCTGATGCGTCGGGACGTCCGCGTCGTACGCTAAACGGCGACGTTCTGCGAGCGCGTCGTTACGCCTACTTGTCCAAGTTGGAAAACCAACCCCAACCGAGTTGGCGTCGACGTTTTGAAACGTCGTCGCCCCCGCCGCCGTCGTCACCACCACCACTACCACCGCGTGTGTCGTTTGCGTGTATGCAATCCGTTGCTCTTATCTCGGACGCGAGATACGGCGCTGCGGTATAATCGAGATATACATAACTATTCCGGCTGCGGAAAGTCTGCATATACTTATTGTATACTTAAATTACTTTTGGAACTTTTTTAGCGTACGTAATTTGCAATGATTAACGAAGGTAGTCGAAATAGGAGCGCATATTCAAGCACGACGTTGTTTTCAAGGTTGATTCATATTCTGATGAAACTTTGAATGAGTTGCTAGGGTACCTACATATAAGAACAATACGCGTTTGTGCTATGGACCGACCGCTTAATTTCAATTTGTAGCTCTTTTTGAGGGAGCCTGTTTGGAAGGAAGGCTATATATTACAGCACGAATCTAAATTATCTCAGCTCCACTCTGACAAAACTTTAGGTCAACAAAGCTTAGTATTTCTACAAAAAAACTTTGATATTTATTTTGTGTACACTCTGCTTTTGTGTTGCTTAAAATTTGTTGGATTTGAAGAAAATAGTTACATGCGTTAAGATATTAATTATTTTCTAACTCGACGTACCATACACGTATGCTACAACGAATATTTTACCTTTTGCATATAAACTAGCATCGAAATTGTATTAACACCTGTTGCAATACATAATACTCTACATCAAAACACCGATCAACATTTTTTTAATCTTCTCTTTTAGGAAGGAGAATTCTTCCTAAGAGAAAAGAAGGAGGAGTAGTCGTTTCCCAATTCTTAAAATAAAAAACTAAAAATTTAGTCCAAATTTAATCAAGTAAGTCAGAAGACTTCAAATTCTTCACATTCTTCAAAGTCTTCAATTGAAAATAAACGAAGATAATAGCAACGACATGAAAGCACTAAAAAAAATAGTTCTTTACTTATCCCTCACTAGAAATCAGCACACACATCCTTGTGATTCTGTAATGCAAAGCAGAATATGTATTATTTGCCTAAAAGATCCTGAACACATAGACGTTTGTAATTTATTTGTAACATTTACAAAATTTATACCTCCTGAAGTAATATTGAACAAAGACTTGCTCAAAATAATGGCGAAAACACGTTAGTTAAAGGTTTGAATACTAAATACTTTTGTGTATTGGTATAAGGAATGTACTTCAAATAAAGAGGTAGATCCATGTTTTTTTCATTAACAAATATCCTTCCTGATAACACCAGAATTCAAAGGCTGGCATACCTATAATTATAACCATTAAATACTCTCCAACACATGCTATGGAAACCAGGCTGACTACTAAGCGAAAGCTAAGCATGTAAATAGACAAAACTTGGTAACTGCAGAATCCATAATGGCTGGTATCAGCTGTGGCATTGATATTGATGAGAAAACCCGAAATTCCATGAGTCATACGAATCTATGCTTCGTAGGTCTGCGTCGATATCCTCCAGACGGAATGTCGACAGCAAATTTTCAATTGTATTGGTTGCCCTGAAAGCGCCCTACGCTACGGGATTATGTTCTAATTACACCTATTTTTGACTATCATCCAAAAAATTTAGATTTCATTAGTTAATACAGTTTATGAATCATGTGAAAACATTTAATTTAATGGACTCATTATGCTGAAAGTGAGCAGCTTCATGATCGATGAAATTGCATCTTGTGTTGTGAATTTCGAAGCAGAACGTGATACTGGCAGACTTGTGTTGCCTTCAAATTCTGCTTGAGAGGTAATATCCCTTCTCCTCATTTTTATAAACATTGTAATTAACTATGTTATATTCTTCATAGCAAGTATACACAGCAGGATTTTTCCTTGATGTTCGAAAGGGAACTTAACAAATTTAAGCAAAAACATAGTAAGAAATAACATGCTGTTTGTATTAACAATTTTAACTAATACATAGTCTAAATTTGCATTGGTGTATGAAAACAATAAGCCGTTTGAAGTGAAATACAACAAACTAAAAGTACGCATCTTATGCATCTTTCAAGCTATCATTGTATTTTCAATTTCATACAATGTATCTGGAGGATATCTAGAGATTATTATATTCGACATGTTGGAGAGGATGGTTGTTCAATTTAAAACATAAAGTTGGTTTGGCTAGGTGCCTTCAAAACAGTCATTGCAGATAACACTGGCCAACAAATTTCAACTTTTGATTTTGCCATAAACTAATTTATACTAAATTCAATAGAAAACATATAAAGATTTATTTTAATAAAAGGTAGAAGGTCAAGTTAGCCCCATTTTTTTTTTTATTTCAATGAAAAGGTTTTTCAGATTAGATCGTAATTTAATGTATATTTCAAATTATTATAATTAGAAATGTGAAGCACAGCATCTCTTCTTAACAACTAACAGTAATCTGTTAACATAACAGGATTCCATTTCCCCTGATACCGTTTTTCCATTCCAATGATGTCTTGGTGGAAGCGCTCACCGTGTTCATCGCTAACGTCGCCCATACTTTCCGGACAAATATCCAAGTCAGAATGTAGAATGTGCACTTTAAGAGACATATTACAGCCAGCAGCGTGAAATGCTTGCAACATATCCACTACTAAAGTTTTATAGTTGTCAGCTTTTTTGTTTCCCAAGGAATTCGTGAAAAAATCGTACCATGGAGAGCCAAGCTGTTTTTTCCTTCGCTGTTAATTTGGTCTCAAAGATTTCATCATTTACTCTTTCTCGCATCTGAGGTCCAACGAAGATACCTTCTTTCAGTTTCCCTTGTGTTAATTTTGGAAACTTTTCACGAAGGTATTTAAAATCTTCACCTTCGAGATCCAGTGCCTTTACAAAAGTTTTCATGAGCCCAAGTTTCACGTTAAGAGGTGGCATTATGATGATCTTTTTCTATTGGAGGCTGATGTTGTATATTGTCTTTTCCTGGTATAAACTGTTGTTGTAGTGGCCACTCTTGCTTATGTTAATGTTTTTTCCTGTCACAACTGTCCCAAAGGCATAAAAAGCAACAGTATTTAGAGTAACTAGATTTCATATCCAAAATAATTGCAATTACTTTAAAATCTGCACAAATGCTCCAGTCTTTGTACTTTATCTTTTCTAACAACATTTTCAGATTTTCGTAAGTTTTTTCAGTCTGCTGCGAAAAAGGCTCGACCTGCGTTTTCTCTGTAACCACAGTTAAGCCAATGTTGCCGCTTTTCGAATCATTTTTACTTTATACGTGCTGTTCAATTTCATCGGTTACTAACTTAGGGTAAACACCTTGTTGGTTAGTGTAATTGAAATAAGACGGTAGAGAATACGGAAAACGAAATATATAAATAGTAGGATAGAAAAGTGAAAATTGATTGGGAAGAAACTGGAGAATTTATTATGGATAAGGGTGCAGAGAGCGAAAGCGATAAATTGCAACACAATTTTAATATTTCATTAAATAATGAAATTGATATCTTGTTGATTGTGATATCATTATTTATCGAATTCTAAACAACACTGTTCATCACTTTTAAATAGTTATAACGAACGATGTTTTGTTTCAAAATCTACTATCATCAAATAAGAAATAAGCGAAGGATAATTGACCCCTTTTACGTGTGAAATATATATTGTAATGTTGCAAAATAACATCAGTGCCGTAGTCACTTCTCTTGTTCGAATTTCACATTGTACACCTATTGTATACGACTGTTCATCAGTTGGTGGGAAGTCCGATCCTTAAAGAAAGATTTCTATATTCAGCTGAATATTTAAAGGGCGTAAAATTGGTAAAATTAGTCCAGCCAATCACAAGGAGAAGACGTAGCAACTATTCTACCTGTCATTCTCTTTCTCGGAAATTAATATTAAAAATTTCTACAGAATGTTCTGGTACATACGTCTTTTGGTCCGTATCATCTAATTTCTCAATACAACTTAATGTTGTAGTGTTGCATGTGTTCAAGAAGGTCATCAAAAAAACACGGAATCCCGGCAACAGTTGCTTTCCTGTCACCCTACCTATCACCCTACAGCAGAAATCGTTCGTTTCGGAATCTATTTCGATAATAGTGTATTTTTAAGTTGTTAAAAAAATATCATAGATGACAATGGAACAAAACAATTGCCAATGTAAACTAACAATGGGTAAAAATAACGCCAATTTTGTTTGTGACTTTATGTCTAGCTACGAGGCACGTTGTACTTAGCTTTTCCTTCAAGTTTAATAGTTTCGATTCGATATTTAAATTAAAAATTCGTTCAAGAGTATGTTCAATAGTATAGTATTGAAGAGTGACGTAAAACTTGTATTTACGCAGTGGAAAATGACAAGATTTAAGGTTAGTAGTTGTTTTAATTTCTCCGTTTTAAGACAGACAAATTTTCATTTGCAGAAAGAGTGTCTAGTCACATTCCCGAATTCATGACCCTTAATTTCTAGTAAATTTAGAACCTTCGAAAAATTTCCAAAATCAGAGTATAAGGTATGTGATACTACATCTACTTACATCGTATTAAGGTGTATTTTATCTATTTTTTCTATAAATTAGCCACAGCTTAAATAGTGGTTAGAGTAAATTTCTTAGGTACTGTTAGAAAAGCTGATTACCAAAAGGCTGTACCCATCGCAATAAGGTGCACGTTCTCTCTTGTTGCTCTCCTGATACATTTGTATTTTTGCGTTGTGGACCTATTGCTCTAAGTCAATTACATAAGCTATTTTGTAACTACAAGCTCTAGTCATTGCTCACTTCTATTGTAATTTTGGACGGCCCCATTTTCGTAATAAATTATTGATGGTCATAAATTATATTAACTTTCTGAATTAGGATTAACCATTGAAGAACGCTGTAATACTCTACAAACGCATTATCAAGACATCACTAAGACACTTTCAAGCGTGTGAGGATCCGTTAAAAACGAATATTACGCATAACTTTTCATAAACAACAACGGTTCTTCAAAAGAGGAAATATGATGAACAAATCGTATCATTTATTGACCATGAAACGTTATAAAGTATACAGCAGTAAATTCATTTCAAATAAAGTGAGAAAAGAATACAAGTTCCGTTCAGGAAAAGCGTCGTATAAGCACATAAATTTCTATCGTGATATCAAGCTACTTTTTGCTTAATGTCGTATCGGAGCTCCCCATTGCGAATTGCGATATCTACATTACGGATCGCTTTTAGGAGCTCGTACAAGATAGCGATGAAATACGACGCACACAATAAATAATTCTTATTCAAAGCAGAAATATTCACGTCGGCGGATACTCAACAAATGTCTCAAGTTAGTTCAGTAAAGTAGCGAAGAAAGTAAGCAAATACAATGTATCTTTCACTTTCTTGTTTTTTTTTTTGTGAGAAATATAAGCGTATCCAGAACGTTTGAAAGAAAACACGTATGCTACTGCTCGTGGAAGTTTGCCCAAGTAGAAAGCATTTAAAAATAAAAAAAGTTATGGGAAAATCCACCTTTCGGGTTGATAATAGGCCACGTGCTTTATGGGACTCTAGTAATAATTCCGGCAAAGTAAAGCCCGGAATACTATTTCTTTTCTCTTGGAGCACAATTCATAGGTTACTTGCACTCTTGTTCATTGCACAACACTGTTATTATCTTTCATAAAGCGGGTTAACAATCAGTCTGGTTTAAAGTTATACATACATACACACACACATAATGTGGCAACTAATATTGACCGTATTTAAAAAGATCAAATGAAGAACTGGAGTGCCCAGCCGGAACATCAGTACTACTTATAGGAAGTAATGACACTATGAAATTAAAACTTTTTACGTCACTTTTGAATGTGCTTACTTCAGGAATATTTCTAAAAGTAGATGGCCAGTGTAGATAAATGGCGAATGAATTCCAGGACGATCTTTCAAGAAGAGATGTTTTGTATAGTTGAATGTAGAATCGTTCTCTGTTGCTCCTGAGATAGAGTATCACGATATACATACATACGTATAGTAGCAATAACATGTATTTACTTGGAACAGCATGTTTACCCAATTATAGCAAATACAGAAAAATGAATGGCGGTTTTTGCATAGTGTTGCGGCGGTACAAAAAGGTATGTGTGTAAGATTTTAAAGCCTGCCATCACTTCAGGAGCCCTTTACTGTATAAATTGTATGTTTTCCATGGCCTTGATACTATCACTCCCTCGCAGTTAATGGTACCCCAATTGCGAATGGTGACTTAGAAGTGTACCGGACTCACTGCGAAACCTTTGATTCTAACGGGACGCAAAATAAAATAGAAGAGAGATGTGGCGGAGGCTACAGAAAGCAAAACATCATCCAAAACAAGCCTAAACGGGTCATCTTTCTCTCCTGCAATAAGAAAGTTGCATTTACTTAACAACCACGAGCCATTAATCTTCTTATATACCAAAGAACAATACGAATTTTAAAAGCAAAACATCATCCAAAATAAGCCCAAACGGGTCATCTTTCTCTCCTGCAATAAGAAAGTTGCATTTACTTAACAACCACGAGCCATTAATCTTCTTATATACCAAAGAACAATACGAATTTTAAAAGCAAAACATCATCCAAAATAAGCCCAAACGGGTCATCTTTCTCTCCTGCAATAAGAAAGTTGCATTTACTTAACAACTACGAACAATTGATCTTATTATATACCAAAAAACAATACGAATTTTAAAAGCAAAACGTCATCCAAAATAAGCCCAAACGGGTCATCTTTCTCTCCTGCAATAAGAAAGTTGCATTTACTTAACAACCACGAGCCATTAATCTTCTTATATACCAAAGAACAATACGAATTTTAAAAGCAAAACGTCATCCAAAATAAGCCCAAACGGGTCATCTTTCTCTCCTACAATAAGAAAGTTGCATTTACTTAACAACCACGAGCCATTAATCTTATTATATACCAAAGAACAATACGAATTTTAAAAGCAAAACGTCATCCAAAATAAGCCCAAACGGGTCATCTTTCTCTCCTGCAATAAGAAAGTTGCATTTACTTAACAACCACGAACAATTAATCTTAATATATACCAAAGAACGATATGAATTTTAAAAGAGTAATAATGCTTCTGGTGCAGAAACACACAAAATTAAGTAATAATAACACGCAGACTTTATTTCTTTTAGCGCTTGTAATAAGATACATAGATATATTTGTATTTAACAATTAATAATAAGTTAGAATAAAATAGATAGAGTGCTAACTAAATAGATGTGTACGGTCTATTAGCTGCAGCTTTCGAATTTGAAGATGCTGTGAGTCAATTAACTTATTGCTTAAATGTATGTTTGTGAATTTAAAGCGGCGAAAATTGTTCCAATTCATAAGAAAAGTGACCGGAGAAAAAAAATGGAACCGGGAAACTGGTATCCTATTGTGATAGTATCAATCTTCCGAGTGATATAAGAAACTATAACAAAAATTCGTTTACCTCCGTTACAGGAAGAAAAGTAATAGACACGACTAGAGATAAGAACTTTTAACAATAAAGAGATCATGTTAACCTGCTTTGATCCTTTCAAAACTTTCGACTGCGTCAATCATTCTCATATCTTGCCAGATGAATCAGAAAATAATGAAATAAGTAGTAGCTTCCAATGGTATGCTTTCCAATCTGCAGAACGCTAATAGCAGCGTACCGCAGGGATCGATACTCGGTCTGTTAGTATTCATTATATACATACATTAATGATTTACCAAGGAACATATACTGGAACGGTATTTTTTGTCGAAGACACAACGCTAATAGGAAAAGGCTTTGAGAGAGACAATCGGGGTAAAAGTGCCAGCGCAGCACTACTGGAGGCAATAGAGCGGCTAAAATAGTAGATTTTCTAGGCTATTGAAAAGTCCCGAACAATTTACCTTATTATCGTCGTATATTCTGCCATACTTAATAATATCTTCACTAATATAAGCGTTCATAAAGAATTTAAATTGTGGCAAAAATAACTACGTAGTTTCTTTTCAAAACATATCAATAGTAAGCCTAAAAAACGAGTACGCTTTCCGTGCGCTTCGTGAAATTGGCAGAGACTAAGCAGACTCATGTTTTGCCGACTGACTAAATAAACACGAGACTATCGAAATTCTTCAAATTTTAAGGAGGGCAACTCGTTTCTGCACGCTTAATCAATAGAACGCGAGTGTCTATGAATTATAATATATAATAACTTGCCCCACAGACTGAGAAGGATGGGTAAAGGCCATTTTGGAATTAACGTGGAAAAAGTATAGCTAAAGACCTTTTCAACTTGACGATATATGCTTATGTGTAAATGTTTACTGTTTTAGCTACGTTTAACATACATACTTTACCTGAGTTGTAGGTGTGTTTAAAACAAATTAACATTAAATTCAAAATTGTAGAATTCGATCTTTCAAAGATGCTTTGGCCAAACTTTTACGAACGGTAGTGTACTCAGTCTTCCAAGACTTTTTCCCATTTGTATTTGAATCTGTTTGTCTCCACAGATAATTTTTGCGTCCGCATGACAAGCAATTCATGTTGTTGTGAGAGAAAGACAATTTTGATTCCCTTTTACAATGTTTTTGTTGTGAATTTTTCAACTGATTTTAACGATGGAAAAACAGAATTGGTTGCTAATGCTTTAAGTGCAGCGTTAATCAAATTGCAAAACTTTCTAGAAGACAAACAAAAATCTACTTTTCAGATCAACTTTTACGTTATTGATAGTTCCCAACATTTATAATCATTCAAGCTGGCACGGCCACGTTTAAATTTAGCTAGTTTAAATTTAGTTACCCGTCTCCGTAAAGAACCTCCTTTAGCATGGAAGAATTCAATGACGGTTCGATATTCAATTTTTTCCATTTTCACGGAAGTACTAATATCGACTGACATAAACAACTTTTAAACAACAAAAGAGCGTCCAACAAAAATACATTTTCAGCAATCCTTTAGCGCATGCGCAATTATATTACTAAAATATTTTTTGACGAACAATGCCGTTGTCATGTTAAAGGTTGACACTTTTCAGACCACCTTCATGCGGTAGCATAGCTTCCGTCTAATGGTTTTTGTGACAATTAAATTACTTTGTGTTAGTTAAGTTACTTAATTAAAAATATTAAGTAATAACTTCATTTATTTCAAAAAATGTTCGAAACACATCTGCGAACTTATAAATACGTCTGGTGATTTTGCAGCGACTATAGGTGATGAAGTGGACCGCACACAACCATTCAACTTCCCCATGTATTTCGTTTACACTGTATTATGCTACGGAAATACACGAGGAAGTCGAATTGTCGTACACAGCCCTCGGTTATATCACGAACCGCCGCCGATGTTCCCGTAGCTGATGTATTCCGAAAACAAATACTTCGCAACTTCGTTCCAAGATCGATTTACGGTTCATGTATTCAGCATAAACAAGGTCGAGTTTTCACATAAAATCGTAGCAATTATCTTCGCTTGGTAGACATCAAGATTACCGAATATCTAATACTATAAATTAAATGTAATTTACAAGGTGTCATTAATTACGCTGGTTGTTTGAATAGAAAATTTTGTACGTTTTGTGGCGTTTATTTTAAGCGGTGTAAATTCAAGGTCGGGTTAATGTAATGCAGCAAATGTGAAAAGGTGGTTATTGTTCTTTAGAGTCACGAAAATAAAAGTATTGATTGCAAAAATTATGTTAATCGCATTAAAAATTTAGCGGAATACGCATAAGCATATTCCTTTGTTAATATTCCCTTCTAGTATATGCAATATTAGAAACTGTAAGCGTTCATAAATAATTTTATAATGTTTTATTTCATTAATTATTATAACAGCATAGTCAGCAAATTTAAATGGGATATTTTGTATGCTTGGTTTATTTTGTAGAAATTTAAATACTAAATTTTAGTCTTATACCATTTACGACGAATAGAATGCCTTTAATAATCATGTTGCAAAACATTCTGCGTCATTTTTATAACAATTGTTTTTCTCCTAACTCAAGGTTTGTTTACTTAATGAATTAATTGAAAATTTTCTGCGGGTAATCATATTTATTTCAACGTATCGTAATTAACTGCGAAGCTGTGTCATCATAGAGAGGTTACGCCTCTCTCATACTGAAATATTAAGCTTTAGTCCTTTTGGAAACAGGAATGCGATAAATTATTGTTGCTGTTGTTATGTGCGAGGTCACCAAACGCAGTTTAGCCTTCCCAAGATATGTTCTTCAGAATTCAGAATATCCGGTCTTTATGATATTTTCATATTGATTTGATCTTTTTGTCAAAAATTCTTATATTATCAGATATTGTCAAATTAAATACTAAAAATATGGCTCTCTAAGACTATATTTTATACTTACATCAACCCCATATAATAAGCAAAAGGAAATTGTTCCTAATTCAATTTAATTCTACTTCTCCCTAGTTAACTATTATCCTTTCAATGGGTACAGCCTTTCAAGTATACACTGATCATTTGATCATAAGAGCGCTTCAAGCTTTTCGTTTACAAATCAAGTAAATCTCCTACCTTCGACAACACATGGATTTGCCAGAACGATCGCATAGCCCCCGGATGACCGCATCTTAACGTCATAATATCTTTTTGTGTTTGTAATATTTCACGGTTGTATAAGTTGTACGTTATCCTATAGTTAGATAAAACCATTTGGAAATTCCTTTTCTGTTATTGTTACTGATCATACTGATCATTTCCTTTTCATATACATAAATGTAGATCATTAAGCTAAATGAAGAGGGAAAATTTTAACGCGAAACCTGCTTTAAAAGAATTTTATTTTGGACAAAGTATTATATTTTCAATACTGAATGTGACGAATTGAAGTTTGATATCAAATCAACTTAAAGCGGCAGGTAGAATTTGAAGACCATTTTACTTAATTGACTGCAATTGTTACATTCTACTTGTCATTTGAATCTCAAGATTTAGATTTTAATTTGTGCTGGTGCAACTGAACGTTACGGTTCGCCGTTAGTATTCATTGATATTCAATACATAGACAATACGATTTGTTTGTTTATCATTGATTGACTAAGGAAATATGATCTAATTTACATCCTACGTCCATGCTACACTAAATAAGGTTTTGAAAATATAATAATATTTCAGAATTTTTAAAATAAAACAAAAACAAAAAAATATTTTATGTTATCATTTTTATTATATTGTTATACATTGTTATTACTATATACTATTATTATATATTATTATTATATATTATATATTATTATATACTTGGTTAAAGAAGTTATTTAGATTAGCGATTTTGACCTGGTCAGGCAGTAATACATCAAAGGTATTCTAGTCAATCTCGGTGGATACACAATTATCAAAACGATTGTATTTTCTTTTAATTTAATACACGATTATTTGTTTCTTTGACAAATTTCAGTGAAATGCAGTGGTTATTTTCAAAAAGACGAATTATGTTGTAATTTTCACATTGAAATTGTATGATTCTGTCAGAAGCATAGTTTTTGACCGGATATCGACTGAATTTTCCACGCATTGAATTTCCGGAAATAGAAAAAATTTCAATTAGCGCACAATGTTTTATGTCGTCTCGAACAACGAGAGGAAATGTGTTTTGTATCCGTACGGGTATTTCATGTAAAAGCCTCGGTAGCATGTACTCGTTTGTTCGTAGAGATTTAAGTGAGGATTGAAATGTAAATGCACTTTGCTACAAAATTAACAGATCATGCATTTTTTTTGAAAAAAAATCAAAATTTTTATTAATGAAATAATTTTTTAGTTGCTTTAATTGTAATAACAGAAATGTAATATATAATTAACAATACGAATAAATTACCATTACATTCCCTTTGATTTTTTCCTTCTTTTTATAGAATCAACAAAATAAAACTGCAAATGTCAACATAAACTGTCACTAGGCATCACCGTCATATTGCTGAAATAGTGACTCCTGTTGATGCTGGCCACCTACAAAGGCTTAATATGTACCAGGTATCAGAAGATCTTAGACTGTTCTATCAGCTCTGGACGCGGTCGGGAAGTTAAAGTGAACCACATAGATACGCTTAAGCTCTAGAAGAAAAAGATTTTGTACTGCAGCAGAATTAAAAAAAAAACATCATCAGTTTGCTACTGGTAATGTTGTCAATGTAGATTGACTACAGCTTATAAAAGAGCTAGACCACAATCTGCTCGATATGTTGACCGAGGTGTTGAGATATGCGGACAGGTGTTATTCACGGACTAGTTAAAGTTTTGTCTCTTCACTGAAAATCGAGTTTCAGACCAAAACCTATTCTAGGCACTATCAATCAGCTATTAAAAAACTACAGAGATTTTGGTTCGCAAAGCCCTAGTTGATAACGAAGATGCAGAAATTAGAACATTGAATTATTATACTGCGTAGACGACTGACTAGATACATGTTGCAGAACTAGCGCTGAGAAGATCGTCCAAAATAATTCACAGAATTCACCGCTTTTTAAGCGTGGTATGATGCAAAATATGACTTACGTGATGTAGTTTCGTAAAATATTTTTTGGAGCTATGAAACGAAATTTTGCAGAAATGGAATATTTAACCATAAGGATGTTCATTTTTCGGCTTCGGAAAACCCGCACGCGTTAGGAATTTTCAAGGCGCTTTAATGTATTCTACGGTTTGAAGAACAATAGAATTCTGGTTACTTTCATGATTATAATTTAAACGGAATGCGTTACGAGGAAGTTTTACATAACGCTGTCCGCGAATTATTCCGTTGTCGACCAAAAGAACAAGTGCGGGATGTACGGCATTAAACGCTCGGCGCTGCCGTGCATAACGTACGTGGAGCATCGGCTATTCTCACTGAAATATTTGCCGATCAATGGATCGCTAAAAACGGCCCTTTCAGGTATCCGCCACTAGATTTTTTTGTGCGGTTATATTAAAAACGGTGTGTACAGAAAATCAGTTGGTACAAAGGATGACATGATTGACAGACTAAAACGAACTTTCATTGAACTGGCTGCAATCGATTCGACGTGCTACTCATGAGTAATTCATGCGAAGAGTAACAGCATGCACGGTCCAAAATGGTGGTGTTTTCAAACGCTGGCTATAATAATGAAATACGTATTCAATTTTATTTTGTCGCTTGTACGTTCGTGTGGTCCGCGCTTCTTTCTTTTTATTTCTCTTTGTTAATAAAAACTAAGATTTTTCTAGTTCTATTTTTCAATTAATTGTACTGTAGCATGAACAGGACAACTAATTATGTTGACTAATTAGCATTGAAGACCACTATTGTTTTCATTTCGAAACAATTAAAAGCGCAAATGTAACTTGTAATAAAAGGCTTTCGGATTCAATGGAAATCTAGAGCGTTCTTTTTTCTCGACTCTGAGTAAAATGACGTGCAAGTACGGCCAGGGAATAAATTTCCGAACGGAACGAGAAAAGGGAAAACCGGTTCCCGATGTCGCTGCATACCGTTATGCCCTCTCGTGTTATACGTACGTAGTGGGCGGTTTATAATAATATCTTCTATCACTATCTTCCGCGTGTACTTCGGATTAGCAAATAAAAGCATAAAACCGCGTTGATTAAGAAAATCTATCATAAAGCAAAATGGGAGTAATAGAATCTAGTAAGAGTAAATCGTTTTAGAGGGAGACAAAACATAAAAATATCACTCTACATTACAGTCCTCTTGATAATCGAAGAAAAAAAATGTGAAACGTCCGCGAAAACATTTAAACAATATAAGAATTCACAGTGTGTAGAACATGGAGATTAAACGTAAATATAATTTTTATTGCAAACGTACGCGTCTAAATATTTAACATTCGAAATATATTTACTCAGAAACTCGCATAAAATTCATGACTTTCATACATTTTGTGCCGGTATTATAATATATATATGCAAATCGAAAGCATAAATATTTATTATTATTGTATTTCATTCAATTTGCCATGCATACGTATTTTATGAACGCCGGTACCGCAGGATTAATAACGATAATAAAATATTTTAAAGTAAATTCAATTAAAACGTAACGTGAAGTATGCAATGCACAAGCAAAATAATAAAGCAATTTTATGCAAAGTTTACATTTTAATCCGCATGAAGTGCGGAAATTAGAGTTTGTCAATAGCGCACAAACATAAATTGATAGGTTTATTTTGTTGCAATGAAGATGGAAATTTCATTCTCTAATTATTTTTTTGTTGGGAATTTAGTTAAAACAATATGTGTCCAAATAGACGTTTGAAAACATTTTGTTTGTTATACGTTACAAAACACAAAGAACATATATTTACGTATTCATCCAGAATTGGGATATACTTTTTGTTGGTGGTTTATGTTCTGTAATCGCGTGGAAAGTTCAGCGTGCGAAAAGATATTTACAGTTGTTCGTCTTTGACATGCTTGGATATTTGCAATAAATAAATTGGGATAATTGTTTCAGTTCGTCTTCGTTTCTTTCCAAGTTAGCGGAGAGAAATTCTAAGTCGGCTTGGCAAGATTGCCAGACTGAAATGTAGGAATTGTTACCTACAATACGCCTTCAGGAAAGAGGCGTCCAGTGACTTTCAATCATTGAGTCACTAACAGGGAACATTAAAAATGCTTTTGAGAGAGCTTTCTTATTATCCGCGTCAAAAGTGAAACTAAGAATTGAATTGTCGATGAGGTGCGTGTAATATCATCGTTGGTGTGTAATTTCCTCGGTACATCGACTTTTGCAGCAAGTGAGAATCGCAGAGTTTAGGTACATCTACGCGTAATGTAGGATAACATACGAATTTATACTTGCCAACTAGACTTACTAGTTACGACACTATTTATCGGCCAGCATTACGAGCCAGTATTACATTGAAGCAGAAATTCAAATGTTCTTTCCATTCTTGAGGACACTTCCAGGTATTTACATGTACATGAACATTTAATAATAAACGAAAGACGCTTCGGATAGTTATTTGCTTTGTTCATCAGAACTGCCCGAGCGTATCCGAGTTTGCTTCCTTTTAATTTCACTACTTTCATCAGAACGCTTAATAATTTAACAGAGCACATCTAAAATGAAGCTTTTATGTTGATTGTTTCTTATTTCGGAAAGCATCCCGCGAGAGAGGTAAAGCAGAAAGATCTTGAAAGGAAATTCGTTCGTTTAGGAATTAAGTGTACCAGCTGTAAATTACTCGAGATGATACAGCCTCGTTCTAAGGAAGATTACTTGCTGTCTGGCGATTTTAATTGAATGGATACTCTATTGCAAAAATTAAGACGGTTAAACAACAATAGATGCAAGAAAATCATCAAACGGATCATTTTCGAAAAGCGGATTCTTATAGAGCTTTAAAAATCCAGCCGTTACCACGAGAGCACACACACAATACACGTGAACTTTCACGTTTTCGCGAAGACAGGATGTCTGCTTTGTAAAATCTGCTGGTAGTAGTCATTTAATATTACATTTCCCGTACTGCAGAAGGGTACATCTCCTTAAAATTTCAACTGTACGTCGTGGAGGCAGAGGGATAAAATACTACAATCTCCGCTCTCAACAACGGAGTCAATTTAAGAGCAATAGAAAATCTAATATTGTTCGATGTACGAATGACGTTCATTTTTCATGCGCTATCCGCTGCGAAAAACAAAAGCGCGCCCCCTATATTTCAAATGAAATATCAAATTTATATTCCGCCAATATTACGCTACAAAATTTCTATTGCCCTCTCCATAAGAAGGTACCCATTTCGTCTCGTGCTGTTACCGCATAAATTTCCAACGGCGTTTCGGGATATAAAAGGAAATACTTCTCAGTACGTGGTATCGTTGTTGCTTGTATATTGATGTATATTGTCATTTTCTAACTCGAAATATCTGCAGGTTTCCATTTTGTTCTTTTGGAAAAGCCTGTGCTTGGCACGATTGTCAGGTTATTAGTACGATTCTAACAGTTTAGGAATAAAAGTACTAAGGATTCATTTTATTCTTTTTGTTACGGTGTGAAACGCTATTTCTTAAATTTGACATGTTGGAGTCAATAAACAGAAGAAAAGTGGAATGTTTGTATAAATACTGTTATCCAGAATAAACCGTCAGAATCTACAGTCCGCCCTATGCAAACATTTTTTGGTCCTTCGAATCGGATAACGGAAAAAGAAAAAAAAAATACAAGCTTTGGCAACAAACTGGAGGCGAAACTTCCATGAGGTTGACATAAAATTAAAGGACCAATGCAGTAACACTCCCACTATTTCCTTTTAACAATCTGTGGAACACTTTTTTGATTTTTACAATATAAAATATATTTGTGTCAATCTCAGTTGAATACTTCACAAGTCATAGGTTATATTTCATACAATTGACACAATTTAACAGGTTTAACAGGTCGTACAGAGTTAGTACCAGTAGACAGAAGTACACTGACTGCCCACAGGTACATAACGGACATTTTAAAAGAACATGTAGTACCATATGCGCCAATTATAGGAAACGAATTCATGTTAATGCACGATAATGCACGACCGCATGTTGCAATAATCGTCCAGGAATACCTTAACGATGTTGGTATTCCAGTTTTAGATTGGCCTGCGGTAACTCCGTACATAACCCTATCGAGCACGCGTGGGACCTCCTTCACGGACGGATACGAACCCAAAATGTTGCCCCAGCGGACCTGCATGGACTAGAAAATGCTCTCCGTGACGAGTGGGAGAATTTGGATCAGGCTTATATACGGAGGTTAATCGAATCTCTGCCAAACCGTATGCGAGCGGTCATAAGAGCCAGAGGTGGCAATACTCAGTATTAAAAGCTACTGTTATGACATTTTTCTTTCCAAAATTATAATTTCTTGTTTTAATAAAAATCTCAAGTATGAGTTCTTGTTCTTATTTGGCCTGTATTTTATTTAAACAATCATAGAAATTATATCTTAGAGCGCATTAAAGTATATTTACAACTTTATGCTACAAACAAAGATTATGCGATACTTTTTTGGCGAAGTGTATTTGATGATCGATAAATGAAAGATAAAGTAGTCGTGAACGTAATACTTTACAGTGAATTCAATGGTAAATTAATATACATATTGTGTCGTTCAAACAAAAAACATTTCTCGTACTGGTCTGCATTACATTCTGTGCATCTCCTATTATTTTAGAAATATTCATCGTCACTTTCGTATGAAATATTGTTTCCTATCTTCTATATTAGCCGACTTCCTGTATAAAACTTACCTGTATCTTGAATTTTAAAACCTCAGTGCTTGTCCATTAGAACTGCAAGAGGATCTAAAACATCTATTACCAGATGTTGCACACTCTCTACACTATCTGAAATATCATAGTTTCATTAAGATGAAGATAAAGCAGAGTGAAGATCGGTTCACTTTGTTATTGTATTGAATATCACGTTCCAGATTCCCTACAAAATCTTGCAAGCTCTAAAACGAGTCCTCTCCCAATTATTTTATTATTTGTTCTTGTACAACCAATACGAC
Source organism: Oryctes rhinoceros (assembly GCA_020654165.1). Taxonomy (NCBI): domain Eukaryota; kingdom Metazoa; phylum Arthropoda; class Insecta; order Coleoptera; family Scarabaeidae; genus Oryctes; species Oryctes rhinoceros. Next base: position 10,145,289 of record JAIOKQ010000399.1, on the reverse strand, counting down.
TTAGGAACGTTTTAAACCTTCAAGAAGAGCAAAGAGGAAAAAAGCATTATCTTTTATCACATCCCTATTTAGATTTTTCTGGGCACCCATTTTTTTCTCTTATTCCCATGAATATAAATAGAAAGTTGTACATCGACGCACCGTTATAGGGGTGCGTAAACGTTAGCCGACGGGTTAACCCGATTTAAGTAAGCCGGTTTATTTGAGTAGGGATAATGTACAAGCTCTTCAAACCTTCCATTAAAAGTTTTGCCTTAAATCAAATGATAAGAAGCACGCTTCACACGGATCCTCCCAGGATTTTATAGGGTTCGATCGATCGTAGAAACATGTATGTTCACATTTAAAATAGGGATAATGATGCTATAACGAAAATCGGATGCGATCATTCAAGTGCAAAACATCTAACACATCAATGTAACGAACTGTTGAATTTGACGTCACATAATAATTAGAAGGGTTGTTGTGCCTGTGTTGCATGCATTATCTACTGTTTGGTCTGTTCGAGCATAAGTAGAAAACACATATTACTCATTGTTAACGTACGTTTATGATATCGATATTTCGTTGTATTTAATTTAGGTCCTACATGTATGCCTTACCAGCAATATGTACATGCATGCGTCTATATATATGCTTTTATTGCGTATGGCGCTAATCCATAATTGTAGTATCTGATTTGCAAATTATGTCCGTACGATTGTACCAGGTGATATAACCACATCATTGTTCGACTATAGTTTTTGAAGAAATATAACCAGCTACTAGAGATAGGGGTTAAGGTTACTTTATCATTTTATAGAAATTTGTAATACTTAGGAGGTCATTTAATATATCAATCGTATTTATAACTAGAGCACAACAAGTCGATAGCCCGGCAGTAGCGTAACTACACTAGGTTAACCGAAATAAACGTATGCGTTATTTAGAACAAAAAACAATAGGGAAATTTATGAAAACGCAAACGTAATATACTAAACAACTTACGAAATATGGTTAGCTAGCTGAAAAGAAAGCCGGAAGTGAGGCCTACAATACCTATAGCATAGCGTATGTTTCTACAGTGATGAGACCCGTCCGTTACGGCGTATATATCTGCTTATACGCAGAAAAAGATCGTTCTATATTCAGTGATGTAATATTTGCGTACTTAAGGTGATCTTTGAATTTGTATAACGGATCTTCTCAATACTACTGTCAAAAATGGCGTAATCTAGAAAAATCACTTTTTCCGCCACCTAACATATACTGTACTGTAGTACTGTTATCACTACGTGGTCAGCAATTTCACACGAATCCCGTAAGAACAACGAAGTGTTTTATTGCGTCGGTTACTGGAACGTAATAGTCTTTAATAGTTTTTAAACCTGCTATAACTTGAGGATTTTGAAATTGCATTTGACTTAGCTTTATTGCAGCTGCTTCTTTGGTATGCAGTTGTAAAATTATTAATTTAATCTTTTCAAAATGTCTAAAATAATGGCTGCTTCTAACCACGCACACCATCGTGCAAAGGCTGGCGTATGTCAGGTCAATGTGAACGAAATAGACGTTTCGATTTCGGTGAAGAAAAACCGCTTTTGTCTTTGCTATTAGTTGACTCACATCGGGATAACATTTTCGCATAGTATCTGCTACAATCTGCTTAACCTGTACGAAGCATAACCGCGGCAGCATCGGTAACCATCATTAACACTTGCTTTGGTGGAATTTCAAAGTCTAGCGTTCTAACTAGTACATTACGAACAGCTTCAGCAGTACATCTGTCGCTGATAGCAAATACCTACGTAGCGTCTGCGGGCTAGATAATTCCCACGTTGCAATATATTTCTTCCAAAATCAACAAAACATTGTTTGCCGAATTTTGCAAACCGTATATTGCACGTGCTTAACATCATCGTTAAACCACATAGAAAATCTTTATATGGTCTTCTTCCGGTTCATTTTTTTTATTTGTGTGTTGCTCTATTTACATGGTTTCTACACATATACGGTTTCCAATATAATAATATAATATAATATGATAAGCTTTTATTACAAACTAAATTTCTCTATGTACATATTAAGTCTGGATGTTGCTATAAATACACGTTCACTCTAGTAGCAAACAGACAAGTTGGTGCATTTTTAAGCATTTTCAATATTCTTAACGCTCCCCGTTCAATTTCACTTATCAACTTCGCACTGCAATATGTATTACTCACAGCGTACAGTATAAAAGATTGGGACTCTGTATCCCCCAATTTCTCGCAATTAAACACCACTGGAAGGCAAGCGAGAATGTTGTGCTCTAATTATAATGCTATGGGAGAGCTAACTGCTTCCGCTTTCTTCTGTGCTCTATAGCTAGAAACAGCCATATATTGAGCCAATCGCATGCTTCTTTCGAGAAGATTACTCGAACATAGCAGCTATTTAAACCACAATTAGATCAGATTTACTTATATACTATAACGTAGAAGCTAGCATGAGTGCGAATTACACCATCTCTAAGGAACAGAAAAATAGTTGATGTTCTATCTTGTAATCCTTTATGAAAAGGGAACTTAGTTTTATAAGTACACGGCAAAAAGTCAAAGGATACTAAAACAGTATATTAATCTATAGAGTACAGAATTGAAATTCTAAGCCTTCTTAGAGGAAAGTTGCCTACTGCTGAAGCATTTAAACGATTTAACCGAACTGTAAGAACTGGTTGAGTCTGCTTCAATGCGAAGAGATCGATTAGTTGCATGTGGGCCTTCCTTCCCCAGTGCTCAGCATGTTACAAAAATTCCCTTCTCAACCTTAGATGGGTAATGATCAGTACCGATCTCTCGGAACCTGGCTCACATCATGCCCGCGGAGTATAGGCCACGCAAGTAATAACTATAATACCAGCCCTTCAGAACTTAGGCTATCAAGCACTGACAACTATCAACCCGCGACAGAAATAGCTATATAAAGGGGATAATCGGGCCAAAGTCCTATTCAAATTGCGTCTGGCAGGATGTTTGTTATCTGGGATCGATTCAACCACGGCGGCTAGTTAGGGTTCAGTTTTAGCCTTTAGCTTAAAATGAATCAAGAATACGGTAGGCGCTGCGAAACGCTGCATCATCGCTTATAATATTCACCGCCGCCACGTCCGTTTTTCTGTAACCAACCAGACATTGAGTAACGATTCCCAGATATGCTATAAAGTACAATCGAAATAAAAAATTCATAAATGACAGACTTCTCTCTCTGTATTCATTGTCATTCATCCGGAGCAAACTCCTATAATCCAATTAACAGTTTCGAGATTGCACCCTACATTTGGAGAAACGAGCGATGTTAAAGATATTCTTAACACGAGCCTCCTATCATGGGATAATGAAGACTGATCTCTACGCCCCGTTACTTCAACTACGTTAGCTATTCGATTGGTGATATGCATGCATATAACAAATGATATACGTTTAAAATTTTCTTGTTCGAATATTGAGAAAAACAAATACAACCTCTATGAAACACATCTTTTACATGCTTCGTCCATATATATATAAAAAAAAATTGATAAAGTTACAGTTTGTCTTGATAGATTTGTAAATAGACTGATCTCAAAAGACTGATATGGAGGGACGTTGCTAAGCAACGAATCATATGTCTATATTTTTCGCAAAATTACTTTTTAAATCTTTCTTAATGGCAATTAACGTGATATGCTAGACCTATAATATGTAATTAATGTATGACAGTACTTACATACAATGTTTCCCGAACGTTGGATTGAATAGCTCAGAAAAACGCCGGAACTTAGAAAACTTGAGAATGAAAATTAAAAGCCACATCATCTAATAGATCACAAAATGCCATTCACAGTTTTTAGAAACAACTAGGACACTGTTATGCCGTGCAAGGATTTCCAACTGAATGTTTCATTCTGTTTTGAATAATTTTGTTAATTTAGTTCGAAGGAAACATGATAAGTCACGTGGAAAAAAACGCAAATTTTGTTGGCAACTTTTTTTCGAAATTTTATACTTGCAGAGATTAGTCTAATATCTTGTTTTTACTGAACCCAGAATAACGAACCGAAAGTGGGCTTTTTAAGTGAACAAGAAACATACGGGCTTTACTTCATACTCGTCACGCAATTCTTAAATAAAAGTCAAATAAGTACTTAAAATCCAAGTTATTAGCCTAATAATAGGAGAATTAAACACAACAAAGGCGGTTCTGCCTGCTTTATTAAAAGAATACTTGGCCAAAGCAAATGTTGATTGGTGTGCAATAAATACAAGGCGTATAAATGTATACTAATCAACAATATACATCTGTGTTATAGCGTAACACTCAACGTAGCGGTCACTACCGCCTCGCATATGTGGATTTAACCAACGGCGTACTGTGTACGCCGTTCATCAACTACAAAGTCCCTTCGATCCTTTTTCAGTTTCCAGTTGCTTTTGTAACTTTGGGTTTTCCTCTTCCTGTCGCGGGACTGTTGGAACGTGAACCTACCTTTTTACAACACAGTCATCATAGGGGAATGACTAAATAACTTGATTTCTCTCCATTTTCTTTAAGTCAAAGGTGTTCTTCTTTAATGAAAATTTTCATGGAGAAATGCAAAGAATACATTTAGTTGTACCTTAGCCGTAATATCGCTATAGTTACCGATTAAGAAGTTGTTGTTCTCGTTAGGAAGAGTCAGTATTCCAGGGTTGTCATTAATAATGTTAAGGTCTAAAATCGTAGATAGTCTTTCATTTGCGCCCTCGCATAACATATATGATGCTATTTATATCATAAGATGTTTTGGATTTAAATTCGATTTCGGTGATTCGAAAGATTTGTCACAAAAAGAGCGATGCTAAGCAATTTCGCATTTTCAGTCCGGATATCCTGTAAGCAAAAGCTAAATTTGTTGCTCTCAAAATACGTAGAGTTAGTGTATGTCATTACATGTACTCATTAGTAAGCTAGAGTTATGTTAAACGCCACAATTTCAGGTTTGAGTCCCTGTTTTTTGAGATTTATTATATTCTCTAACTGCCGAAAGTGTGTGAAGCACCATTATCGGAACTTACGATGGAAAATTTAATTAAATAAGTAAAAATAAACGATATCTCTCGTTTTTGAGCATTACTGTATGTTTTAAAGTTACCTACTCTTTGTTCAAACAATATGTTCAGCCTAAATGTCCTATCTAATTTTCTATGGTGATATAAACAAGTTATTCGTTTTTGGGATGTTCTATTATCTGAATCGATATATAAAAAGATGAATATTTCGAAGCTCTTAATTCATGTGCTTATAGTTCCTTGTGGTAAATCGCATGAAGAATACTTAGTAAGAAACAAGATAAAATTTGGATGTCCTCAACCATAAGTAAATCGATTATCCGAAACACGTTAAATTACTGTAGCGTAAAATGGATGTAGTACACAACAAATACCGCCCGGTATTTTCTACAGAAGGAAATTTCAGTGAAGTTGAAACGAACCGCTTATCCATCTATATATGTATACGTCGAAGTTCTGAGATAGGTATATGAAGTAATTCGCACCAAGCGAATTTCAATTTCAATAGCTCGAATTCCGCAAAATCTAATATATCCAATTTATACCGTCTCCGGCGAAGAGATAGGAATGTAGAACTCTTCAAATCGCTCGCATTACCGAAAAACTTACTAAATTAATTAGAAACAGACATTCCGACATTGCGTACCGAAATAACTTCAAATCCACTGCTTCGAAGGCCAGTCCGAAGTTTTGCCCTTCGGAACGCTCTTTGATAATACGGAGAATTAGCGTAATTATCCGTTTTTCCTGCGACTTCAACGATTGGGCACGGATTGGGCGCCTCGAAAGACATTTTTCGATTAATTTCAGGAAAGTTTAGTTCTGGGATGGGTTATAATTTCTTCGATTTGATTGCTTATTACCCCATATAACGGAAAAGCGAATATAAGATGTAACTAATTGCAGGAGCGGCTTATTCCTGGAATCGATCTAGAATCGGTCGCCTAGAATTCTATTTCGTCCGTGCATTTAGGCTGCGTTTTACTTGGCGTCTGAGCACGTCCAAAAGTTCCGAACAAACTTGAATAAGGTTAGTTAAGAAGTTCGCGGAAATCTCATTGCCAAGAAAAACACGGCTTGCTTAAATTAAATAAAATCCTCCCCCGTCTCTACTTCCGGTAGCAACATATTTTATCGTTTTCGCGTTCAACGCCCTGTAAGGGAGAGCTGATAACGCGCCTGCCGAAAAGGATTTATAATATTATTTATTCACCTCTCGCTTTTGAAATTTAAGCAACCGGCGAATGGGCGTCTTACTTTGCAGTTGGTATTTAAAATTTTTCTATCGAAAAGATCTCACGTGGGGAAACAGGGATGTTGCTACTTCTTTTACTTAAAAGATATCATTTTTGAAGCTATACAGTTGAATCACTTTATACACATAATCAATTTTCAATCTCGCTAAAAAGTAAAAAGCAAACTACTAAATATTTTTAAGCGTGTTTTTAATAAAGCAACAATTAAATATTTACTAAACTAAATTTAGATGTGTATTTATGCGATTCTCATGTGATGTTGAATAATTTTTAATTTCTTCTAAGTCCAGGTACGGAACAAGGAAAACGGTTCAAACACTATATTTTATATGTTCTCGATGAGTCGGGAGGAACGGACGAAGTTTCAGGACTGCATTACATAATAAAGATAATGTTTTTATCGGATTTCCGTTTATTTCTAAGTTGTAATCTAATTACAAATAAACAATACTTTGATCAGTTTTTTTTAATAAATGCTCGATGCAGCTGTAGCATTACCATTATAAAAACCATAAAAAACACCATATTTCATTTTCTAAATTTGAAGAAGTGTGTGGCATTTTCTAACAAAATAATCTCCGAATGAAAACAAACTTTAAATCATTGCTAAAATACTTACTAGAACAACATTTTTTTAATGCACTTTTTGATAGCCAGTACATCATACGCGATAAGAAGCGAAAGAGCTTAACCCAGAATGTACCTGATTTTTTATTTTGCACGGGTAGTCAATGGGAAAATATTTTTATTTCATTTAAGAATTACTTACTCAAAAGGAAGAGGAAATTTGGACCATTTACTTCTTCGAGGCTTCCCCCGCGTAATAAATGTATAATAAATAAAAAATGATTGCTGCAGTTGGATCCATTCGCGGATACACTGTATACAATGTTTCTTAACTTGAAAGCTCTTAAAATTCCGTAATTAGTGATATTTTGGTTCAACGGCATTAGCCGTTTTTAGTCATTTTTTTAAATAAGTTAATGAAATATTTTTTTGCCTTTTTCTTTAAAACTTATTAAAGAAACATAACTGGGTCATTTCGGAGATGGAAAGATATTCATATAAGCAGTAAAACATTTTATAAGCACTCCTAAGACTAGAAATCCTTAATTGACCGCATCACTAATTTATAGCAGATTTTAAAATGAATAATTGAATAACCTTAATTAAAAATAAAAAAGGAAAAAACGTGTTCTTCTCCAGAATTACATCTTAGAATAACAAATAAGGTAGCAGGCTCCCCTAGTGCGATGCTCTCTCTATTACTTATTCTCAAGTTGTTTTCATGAAAATGGCCAGTGGAAGACATATCGTACTCCATATCAGTGTCGATATGTGATTCGTTCAAGATTATTGTTGGAGAGCGAAAAAAGTCGAGAAGATGAATAGTGCCCTCTTGAACTAATTGCTTAGGAATATATTACTTAGATTGCCTTACAACTCTGTAATTGCGATGAACATCACAAGCTATCATTGACGAAACGGTAACAACGTCCAAACGTCCAGCTAGGAAATGTGATCATCCGAAATGGTAACGATTAAAAAGTCTTTTTTGGCATGCATGTCATTTATTCTCATTTATTGCACTTACACCTTACCTTAACAAAAGTAGTTTTAATAGTTTTGTTGTTGGCGCATTTGTAACGAAAGCAGCAGAAATTATTTATAGGTTACCAGTGTTACCACCATACCATTAAATCCAATTGTAATTTTAAGTAACTTCAAGCATCAATTTGAAGATGGTGTAAAATTTGGGACAGCTGCATCCAATCATGGTCGTATTAGCTTGGTCGACTATGAATAGCCAGGGCAGCCAAACGCTGCAGCTACTAAATTAAGGTAAAAAAAGCATATTTATCATATGTTGACCTAAGAAGAACGAACACACATGCATTGTTGTGCTTGCTCACTTAATACTAAACACATTGGAATGAACATTTCGACGCCCTATTGAAGTAACTTAAACGAACTAAGTCAAAGTTTTGGCGTCGATTAATAACTGTAGATGAAATGTGAATACGCCACTACACTGCTGAACCTATGACACAATGGAAGTAGTGAACTGCGAAGATTGAATCGTTTCCGAAAAGGGCGAAAACTGTTCCGAAAGCTGGTAAAGTAATAGCGGCAGCTTTTTCTGGTAGTCATGAAGTGGTGTTTACTGATTATCTTGAAAAAATTGAGGTTCGAATTGATAGACCACCCACCCTATTCACCAGATCTAACCACGGTGATATTCTTCCGTTCCATAATCTTAAGATATCGCTCAGAAAATGGAGATTTTTATTGAATGGTGATGCGATCTCATTTATAACCGTCTACTGTGCAGAACTATATGCCAATTACTATTTGAACGAAATCATGTCATGAGAGCATCGATGGCGAAAGTATAGATTCAAAGGGGGGTAAGGAATCAAATTGAATTTGAAAGAATATCCTTATTTTTGTGTTAAGCTAGAAGAAATGCTTCCTGCTGTGTTGGCGCTTTGTATCTATAGAAGTGGGGATAATTTTCAATTATAAATTATCGGAATAATTTGTAGTTGCCGGTAACTTCTTTACGCAGACAAATATTTAATGTATTTCTTACTTGCAAAACAAAATAAATCTTGTAAAATGCCAATGTAGGTCACCTTCTATCCTTTTGTTCGAGATTATTGTATCTGATTAAATGCTGTAGATGTTAATCGTTTTGCTTCAGCTACTTTTAATGTTTTTGTATTTCGAATACAAAAGTAAATGTGATGATGCTCAAATTAGAAGGATCTCTCCAGAAGCTTTTCCAGAGCATGGAGAATTATGTGGACTTGAAATAACGCATCTATCACATTCTAGCTACACTTTACTCAAGGAACAAAAAAGAAAATTATGATCTCAACACCGCTTAAATACTATTTAGTCATCTGTTATAGTCAAGTACATAATCTTTCTATCATTTCCTCCTCTTCCAAGAATTGTACAGACAAAAAAAGGACATTTTTACGGCCTAAATGAATTGCCCAACTTCTCTGACAGCATTAAACAGATCATTAAAGGACTCGACGGCAAAAAATAAAATTAATTATCGGCCCATTATCTGCGATTCGCTTGGTTACATAACAGGCTTTATGACGAGTTTATCACAAGGTGATCGTCACGGCGAAGCGTCGTAAAAATAATTTATCGCCTCCTCTAGAAATCCATTCGTAAATAGTGGGTCGCGCTGTACCTACATAAGGATCCTAAGCGGAAAAATCATAATATCGCTGAAAAGGACGCAATTCCGTCATATATGGCTATATGGGACGCTTTACGCATTATAATACGCTGAAAATTCCGACAGTACTATACTAAATTGGCATTCCGCTTTGAAATTAATAAAGCCGACGTAGTCGGAGGTCACTTCCGGTTAATAGTTCAAATGCGATTTTATTATGAACGGGATCTGCCGTTTCTTTCACACTTTATGGGAGATAATTCAGTCCTTGAATATTTCGAATAGTTTAAGATTATAGAGAAGTACCTATCTATATTAAATTGCTGGTATTTTAACATTAATATTCTGTTAAGCTAAGCACTTTATACTTTAAGGAGTTGGAATCGATCAATCAGTTGCTTTCTAGATAAGAAATGTTTCAAATTCTAAGATCAGATTGTTTCCTTGTTTACCTAGAAAGCGAAAAATAAGTTCAAATTGGAGGACCAGTTTAATATCTTGGAGCATCATTTCAGGAATGTTTTCTACCTATCAGATAAAAGTGTGACAATTATTAGAATTCCGAATAGAAGATGCGACTAACAGAAACGTAGTCTCGCACTTTCTAATACTAATAATAATAATAATGTTTGTTGTCTACTATATCTTTACTAGTCAAAATAAGTGAGACTAGTCAAAATAAAAATAACATTTTCTTTAAATAGCTTTTAAGTGCTTTCTCGAAGTTTCTAATATTCGCGGTGTTTTTAATAAATTGAGGAGTGCTATTGTACAATTTAATTCCCATGTAATGAGGAGATTTTCCAAACGTTTCCAGTCTATGATTGTGTAGCAAAGCTGATCACCAGGCCGGATATTATATTCATGAAAACAGCTCATTAGGTTAAAGTTTGATATATTTCGTTTAACATATAAAGGAATTTCGAGGACGTAAATACTTGGGAGAGTTAAAATTCCTAGTTTTTTACAGTATGGCCTACATAATTTCATTCTATTCGTTCCAACTATGGTTCGTATAGCATATTTTTGCAGTATACATATTTGTTTGGAAAAATTGGATGCGCCACAAAATGCAATTTCATAGGAAATTTTGCAGTGAAAATTGGCATAATAATACGCAGCAAAATATACGCATTCGTCATCTGGCGAAGTCGATAAATAGCGTAGCAGGTAAAAGACAGCTTGGAGAAGAGATGAGGAACATGTGTTTCCCAATTTAGACTATTGCCAACGTAGAGTCCTAAGAATTTAGTTGATGGAACTTATTGTATAGATTTTCCTCCTACTTTTAGTAATAAGCTCTCGCCTACTTTACTGATGCCGGTTGTAAAAATTAATGAAACAAATGAGATATAGCTTATTCCTATTATACCAGTTCTGAAACTTGGACAGCATTTCTTCGCACTCTATGATCACTACTGCTCTAGAATTCACATAAGAAAGATAACTGATACCGTCCGTGTATAATACTATATTATTCAATGAGGACAGTCGTGGTAGATCATTTACAAATAGGACGAACATTAATGGACCGATTACAGACTCTTGTGATACGCCACGAGTCAATTTTTGTTCCGCAGACTCTCGGACTCTCGAACTCGGACAGTTTGAATACGATCCAGTAAATACGACTCTATCCATTTTCTGGCCCGTCCGCGAATACCATACGTAAAAAATTTGTTCAGCAAAATGTTATGGTCTACCATATCAAAAGCATTACTTAAATCCATGAAAACAGCAATGCAATTTATTGTTCTTATTCAAATTTTCATATAGTTCATTAAAAAGTTGGAAAACTGGTCTTTTAGTGGATCTGTTCTTCGCGATGCCTTGTTGCGCTAGAGACGATATATTTAGTTAATATATCGTTTTATATTTAGTTAAAAAGCCGACAATTTTGTCATATATCACTTTTTCCAGCACTTTTGCGATCGCTGACAATATAGACATCGGGCGATAATTTTGTATCTCTTCTATATCACCGGTTTTTAAATATCGGTATAATTCTTGCTTTCTTCAAAATAGTAGGAAATATACAATCCGACAAAGATCTGTTTACCAAACAGTTAGGGGTTGCAATATTAAAACAGGATAGAACATTTAATAGAATAGTATACCTTTACATTCATTGATATTTCATCATCTCCTAATTCTAAGTACATGGTGCTATGTGAGGCTATATTAAGTAATTAGCGACTCATTTTACTAAAATACCTAAAGAAATATCAGTAGGAAGTAGATACAAAAACAAGCATATTTAACAGAAACGTTACCAGTACTTTAATTTAAACTTAAAGAAACTGTTGAAAGTGACCCTCATTGCTGTCTATGCACAACTGATATCGTCTTGTCAAGTTTTATACCACATTAAGAATGCAATTATTATTTCTTTCGTTTAGATGATCAATTCCGTTTTGAATTTTTCCGTCCCATAAGAAACAATCTAATAGTGATATATCAGGATTCTAGGTGACCACTGAACAATCTCGGCATTGGCAATACAAAAATAAAATTGATTGCGTCGAATATTGTGCTGCGACACCTCAGTTTGCCGCAAAATCATATTGCTTAATTAATTTCTGAGGAAGTTTCCCAGTAATTCATCTATTTGTAGAGCAATTGTTGCAAATATGAAATGATAAAAATTGGCCCAACCATCTAGAAGATTCCACATTACACATGGATTGGCTTCCTTCTAGACCTCTACAATTGAACTGTTTTTCCTAACATTTCCACGAGTGCCTGTTGCAATTAGAAAAGTACAAGACGGGATCATCTGTCCACACAGTGTTTTTAAAACCATTCGGGTTATTGTTTAAACTTTCAATGTGCTGCCGGCAAAATTGTAATATTTTCTTCTTCTGAACTTTAGGCCCGAAGTTTGTCATATTTAAAGTTTCGACAGATCGTGAAACTGTTTTTCTAACTTCTTTGCAGCAATTAAGAAATTGTTTTCAGAGTCTAGCAGAGGCAATTCGTAACACTGTGATATTACTATCCGTTTACGCGATCTATACCAAGCAGCACTTAGCTTAGGAAATAGAGCGGAACTGTTACCTTTAAATCTTTTGTTTATGTACGAAATTTTGAATGATGTTCGGCAGTAGACAATCCGCTGTAACTTGTCAAAACTTGTCGTAAAATATGTCATATATGTGATATTAGATTTCGTTATGTGTTGGGTCTCGAAAAGCATAAAAACACATAGAATACCAATTACTGCAGTTGGTTTTCAATTGCTTCCGGCTCAGTTAGTTTCGCTTCTGGCGTAGTTTGTACTTTGAGTTACCGTGCTAACTGTTGCCTACCAATGTTTCAACCAATTGTTTTTTATTTTTTTTTAACCAAACATTTTTTTTTATTTTAACTAAAACAACATGATACGGCTTAAACCTTTTTTAGACTCGTAACTGACCACGGGAAACAATATTAATATTCTGTATTAGAACAACAGGCTTGCCCTCATCAGGTCGTCTATACACATTGGCATTGATGGTAACAAGAAGAGCGGTACCCTCTCCAGAAATGGAAGTGAACTTCCTCTGTTTGGTTAAGAACTTTAGCAGCGCCATAACGCATGTTATTCACTAGGTCGAACAAGAGATGTTCCAAAACTGAGCTAATTCCGTAGGTCTACCACAGGCACGGCCATTCGTGCCGCCCAAGAGAAAGAAAACCAGGAAGTTTATAGGACTAGAGTAACACTAGGTTTAGAATAACAGGAAGCAATCGGGCATATCTTCTGCTGTTTGCCGTTTTCAGAGTTAGATTTTCTACTTGGCGGGGCTTTCATGGCATCTGAGAACTGAGAAAAACAACTCGGAGTGAACTTCTGGAATTCGTCAGAATTATTAAGAAATTGTAGTCATCAAGAAATTATGCGCATAAAATAAGCTTTACAGATTATTTTTCATTTAACAATCTCGTAAAATCTAGTTAATAGGGTTTAATATATTTACCGTTAAAGAAGCAGCGGGGTTCAACAAGAAACTGAACTAGATAGATGTAAAAAATATTAGAAGAAGTTGACATGAATTGAAGGTATCCAAATACGCTGTAATGGGTACCAGCTGGACGCGCTCTATATGAAATAATATTTTGTTTTTGACTGTGACTATCTAATTTTTTTTTTTATTCTATCCAAATCGCCTTCATAGAAGACGGTCTACTTCACACAGTGATACCGTAAAATAGTTTACCAAGAACATTGTCTTCATATGATTCAACAATCTCGTTATTATAATACGTATAATTAACAGAATTAAATTAAAATTGTATATTTTTCTTAATTATGGATGGTTACTTATTCAGATTTCCTTATAAAATGTTAAAATGTTATATCATTGTTAGTAAATTACATAAAATACAAGAAAAGTCAAAAGAAATTTAATTTTGAATACAATTTTCTTGAAATTTATTTTAACGTAGTAGTAATAAAAGGGTGATTTAGACTGTAATTACGCCCTAATAGAACGTACAGAGCTTTTCTTAGAAGCTCGACTAATTAAGTAACAACGGAGGCCTTATTTGCATACTAATTTTCAGATGTAGAACATACAATGTTTTTATCGTATTAAGTCTCAAATTTACGTCGAATTTCGGCAAGAACCTTCTTTAATTACGCCTAATGCGTGAGACGTTGTCTTCGCGTGTTTCTCCATAATTTTATCGTGACGCACTACAAACAGGATGTTCTAGAAACCCTAATGATAAAAACATGCTCTCGTGATGTTGTTTATAAAGGATTTGTGATTTTAAATAAATCATTTCTATTTGAAAATGCCACCGTAGGATGCGTACGTTACAGCGCAATGACCGTGTCGCATTATTAAATCATTGAAGTGGGGCGCATTTACCACATTAATTAGCAAATGCGGGGGTGACACACTTACGTGTCATTTACATACACAAGTTTTACGCGGAAGGTGTACGTACCACGTTCTGCGCGTTCGTATGGTCGAAACTGATTTCATGAAATGTAAAAAAGGGAAGTCGGTGTGGCATTAATTAAGTTTTGTAGTGATATTGCCTTTCCCTTTTTTGCCGTAAAGTAATTGTTTTACGCTAATAGAATAAATGTGGAAAACATGGTTCATAGCAACCAAAGAAAGCAAATACAAGAAATGCCTTTAGAAACGAAATTATCTCGTAAATAATGGAACGTACGAGTGAAACTATTAACATGTTCGTTAACACGGATTTTATAAAAAAAATATCCACGTAATATCGATTTCTCAAAAACAACTTTCCGTATATTCATGATTTTATCGAAAAAACTCAGACTACGTATCTCCAACAACGCTCTGCAACGCTTGCAAGGATTTAACTTTTTCGTGTGATAGTACATGAAACGATTTCGGAACATTCAGCTAAAAAGTAGCGCGACACATTTAACTCTCTGCGAAAGGTTGTTGGAGAAATACATTTCGTCGGATAATATACATTACGGGGATATAGGAAAGCGGTTCGTGAAGAATATAACCAAGCCCGTTTTCGCGGCCCTTCACGGAACGATATGGCGCTTCCCCCCGAGGGATTATTACGTCTAATCACTACTCCCGAATCACGTACGACATTTCCATATAGCCGCTTTATATCATACGCACACGTACGTACAAGCTAACGTACACCAAGGAATATATTAATTTTTAATTCGAAACATCCCGAAATCACGATAACGTTACCGGAGGGCACTTCGGCGTATCTCCCGTGTTTATATATCATTTTAGTAGCTGTATATGTACACACGGAGCACAGAGCGAGTACAGTCCACCACTCGCGTCGTGTAACCCCGTATATGAAATACACGGTTTGCGTTTTATGTCCACTTAACGAGTTCATTGTCCTTAATACGAAGGAGGCTACATAGTAAAAGTCTCCTTGTTCATGAAAGATTCATTAATACGGAGCCTTTGCTTACGCGTTTATGACCGCGTAATTTATATTAAAAAAGCTATTTTCTCATCGTGACCACGGGTACGTAAATATAAAGCACGTAGTTAATAATTTACCGCCACATCTCTTTAATCTACCAGAAGTTTTAAATAGAATGAAGGAAAATATATCCAAAGTCATACTTTTTCTTATGCTACCATTTGGAGCTTAATTGTTTCTGAAATATTTTATTAGTTATTCTATAACGATAGCACCTTGAAAGATGGATGAAAATTACTCAAAAAATAAGAGGCAACCTTTCTATCCTTTATAACAAGAGTAATTTTATCCCTGTAGGTTAGTATTACTTCCGTATGAGAAAATTACTCCAAAATCTTATGTTGAATACAGCGGCTCTTTCCTTACTTGTGATGTCGCCAAAGTTCCCATACCGGATAGCCATTATTAAAGAGCTCGCATATCTCCAATAATCAATCCAATGATTGGGCCGATTTAGGTATATATTTAATGTACTTATTTCCAGTTTCATAGTAAATACTATGAGCGAGTGTCACAGTGTCAGTGTCAGATACAACTCCTGTCGTTTCCAATAGCCAAGGTGGGAGCTAACCAAATTGTCGCCTTCCTTTCCTAGATGTTCTCATACAAGGGCGTTGACTGTGCTCTAGGACGTTTCGTTTACCGGAAACTCTCACAGGTAGATATCCCGATATACTCTCCCACTATAATCAGCTCAATTATCAATTCTCTTATTCTAACAGCCATTTTCATCAATTAATCAAAGAAGATGAATGTTACAAGACGGACGCAATGCATTTCAATGGTTTCATCTAAAGGGATTACTCAATGGCATCAGATAAACACACCTTCAATTTGTCGTTGATTTTCATTTAAATTCCACGTAAACATTATGCGGCTCGGTAAGCTATCCATTCTCGATCAAGTTTCTATCAATATATTTTGTTTCTCTTCATCGGTATTACGACATTTTGCTATTATTAATGCACGATGATTGAAATGTTTGATAATTTGAAGTTTTACGGCTATATTATCTGATCTTAAAATGTCCTCTAGCTCAATTACAGCAAAATATCCAAAGCCTCTGTCAACATGTTACATATGGTTGAAATCAGCAGAAAGAGGTCTGAAAGATACAAGAAAAAAATTAAGCTGATGACGGCCAGAAAGAACTGAAACGTCATGTAAAAATTTCAAGTCGACCATTAGACGGAAAATTGAAGGTGACATTGAGAATGTGATTTTAGCTTTTCTCTGGATTATCAAATAGAAATACTAAGGGTAAAGGAAGAAAACGAATGTTTTCCGTTTTTTTTTTTCAAAAGTCTTGAACGTTGCTTAGCACAAGTATTTGGCGAAGTAGCTAAACCTTCTCCTGACAAATAGTGAAAGATAGCTGCAATTAATTTCAAAGCCCACTGTTATATTGGAAAATTGAAAACTCGACGAGTACGAAATAAATTACATATTGCCACAACAGTGTCCATGTACATCAGATGTTTATTTTTAATTAATAGAGGAAGGTTAGAAAGATAGGCTGCAGATGTACCAATGCAATATAGAGTGAAAGGGTGTGTCAATTACTGATGAAAAGTAGAATTCAAAATTTCGTTAGTACTATGCTAAAACTATTACCAATAGAATTATTTAAACCATAACAAAAAAAGAAAACATATGAAGAACGATTCAAAGGTAAAATTACCAAGAACAAAAACCACGAGATGATAAGAATACCAAGTCGACTCTCGAGAACTTTAATTTAATTGATACAAATGCAATATATTCGCTAAGGATTCGCAGCGAAACAGAAAAAAAGAAGGGACAAGCGCAAGCTGTAAGTTTTACGTAAGTACCGTACCAGGAGCTAATAAAGACTTCGCTAACGCAAACCGAACTGCAATTTAACTTCTTGCATTTAGATGGGAACGGAGAACGAGAAGAAAGTAGTCGATTTAAAACGCTATAGATTGCATTCCACGACTTAGTTGGCACTTTTCGTAGTTGGCGCTATTTATCACCGGTAAAGGGATCCATTGTGGACCTCGAACGGACAGAAACAAGATGACTCTATAAATAGCTACAACGGGATCGCGAAACTCTCGGAAATGTTACCGTCAAGCTGATCTTTCCCTGAAAAATTACCAACCTACAAGTTTATGCTTAAATATTTAGTACGAGCAACCGTCACCTTCGGAATTGTGATATTAATAATGTATTATCTAGAAGTTTTTCAAGTTAAAATACGCGAGAGGTTTATTTTTTTTTTTTAGTTTTTTATTTCTTAAATTTCTTAGATATTTACTATAAGACAAATAACTTTTAAACCACTTTTAAAACACATTTATTTACTTAATAATTGTAATTTGATCTTCAAAAAAGCACACGCCTTAACGAGTAGATAAGTATATAATATTAAGGATGCAAACATAAAAAAATGAATAATGCACAACTACTAGTACTTAGTACTAGTAGTACTATACCGTATCCATATCTTGAAGAAGTTGGGAAAGGGACGCGTTGAGGGCATCTATACAACTATGAACTTAGTTGTACAATACGTGCGTCTACTAATAATAATGATATAAAACATGAAAAGCATAGAATCTCAGCTACAGCTGCGTCATTGCTGCATATGCATGATGCCACATCAAAATTCATAGTATCCATTTAATAATATCATCAAAATTGAATATGGAAATAAAACAATCGCCAACGCGGTGTGAAATAGCGCTTTTCGTTTACAATTAGTTTTGAGTCTATCTGTTTTGTGCTTGAGTAAATCTGTGATGAATTAAAATTGTAAGTCATATTATTGTAAACATAATGAATATGAAGTAGAACATCGTTATGTAAGGCTGGTTATCATTAAAATTTCTAATACTCAGTCAAAAGATCCCTTCGATTCAAATCTGCCAAAACAGTGTTTTGGATACACTTCCGAATTCCATGACTACTAAATTCATCTACATAATTTCTAAAAAGCATTGATTTCTACATTTTTTCCTAGGAAAACACTACAATGTATTATCGTAATGAGATTCATGTTGAAAATTTTAAAAAATAAATATTCAGGATTTCTTAATATTTTAAATCCTGAGATCTATTTTTTTCTTCGCAATTTGAAAATGACTAAGAGGAAATTAGACAAATTAAGTGTATGCAAATTTTTATTTATTTTATCCGAAGTTTTTAAGTTATATTTCCTTTACAACATTTTGAGAATGTCTTTTAAAATAATATGAACTGACCTAATTTAATCCGCATCCTTTCGCTAATCTTGAATAGATCATTAAATTCAATAATCAATTAAAAGTTGTTGCAAATTTTCGTGATCGATGATTTCTTTTAAAGAATTTAGGTTTTCGGGTTGAAACCGTGTCATTGTCTTGCAACAACATGGAACAGCCTAGAGGAAGCTCCATGAAACTGAGAGCGAAACATCGGCATTCTCGTGCAATTAGACGCGGTTTCAACTAAATTCTTTAATAATTGATTTTTAAAAGAAAATTGAACTTAAGTTTTATTGTTGATCAAATGTTTAATTTTACAGTATCTGTAATATCCTAGTCTTCAAATCAAAATCCAGAAGTCTTCTAATCTTAGTCTTAAGTCCGGAAGTAGTGGTTTATTTAATTTTATTTAATAAATTATAATTTATTAAATAAAATTAATATTATTATTATTAAATTATTATTATATAAAATTATAAAATTAATATTAAATAATATATATTTAATAAATAATAAATTTATTTAATAAATGGTCCAAATGATTTTACTGAATGTTAAAATGTATTATTTATGCAGAAGATCCCATCAATCTATTTTAATTTAAACTCTTCTAGAAAGTATGTCCATTTCAAGAAAAAGGTTTTGTTTCTCAACTATTTTTTTCTCTGCTTCTATAGATTGCTAAATCGAATTCGTTAAATTCTACTTTAAAAGACAAACATAAAATGAAGTTTACCTCGTAGACGTAGTTATTAGAGAAAAAATCATAAAAACAGCCCAATTTCCAATAGAAGCTTAAAGTTGGTATATTCCGTTCGTACCTTACAAATCAGTATTGGGTCTTATGGAGTATTACCGTCTCTTTCCATCGCCAGGGAGCCCATGTATGTACATCTCTTTCCAACTCGACCAGAGTTGCGCGATCTTTGTAATAGTGACTTTTTTGACAGCTATATTACCCAGGATTACCCATCTCCGATATTTACATTGTTGGCGTATTTTGGTTAAATTCACTTAATTTCGTGCTTCCGTTGTAATATGCGTCTGTTTTGTGTGTCTTATTTGAAACTTTATTAACCGAACAAACATGAAAAATAAATGGTTATGTTCCATGTGTCATTTCTTCATAAACTGTATAGTTTAGAACTTCCTATAAATATAATTTTAATAAGAACTGACAACCGTGTTCACGATTCCCATTCCCATTCAAGAGCTGTACTGATTTCTAAGGTGCGAACGGACTATATATACTTGTCGTATGCACTCTCAGCGTATCTGCGTTTGTAGAGCGTATTTCAACAATACGTGCGAAGAGGATATCTTAATTAGTCATTTCTCATAAGAACACATTAACAAAGTAGGCTTTGATTTATTGAAACTAGTGATAGATCATGACTGTGATTGATATGATGTAGCCCGGCAATAAAAATATTTGATATTTCTGGTAAATACATCGCCGAACAGAAAGCAGTTGTTGAAACGTGAAGAGATGGACCATACACCTATTTGGAGTCCTTTTATAAACTATTCTTGAGTAAATATGTGCGTGATTGAGTGAGAATTAAAATGCGTAATAGTTTGCGCAAATCGCAATTTTATCTTCTACATTGTAATTCCTTCGGAAATTAGTATATTCAAATTATTTCCTAAATTTCTTTAAATAGTTCGAAAACAAAAGAATGTAGATATTGTCTATTGTTATTTTGTCTTTTTTTTGTGGATTTCTAAAGACTTTAGAAGTCTTCTGCAGAAGCTGACAGCATGATCTGAGAAACGTCAAATCAAATATCAAGTCCGCGACAACGCCAGAAATATATTTCTACTATGGATTACGTGAAAGCTTACACTCAACAGTAGGAGTTGATACTTAAAAAATACTTTTTCCTAGTTGAACATATCTGAGTTAGGATTAGACTTTCGGAAGACCCTCTATATTATTTTTTTGATATTTATTTGTAAATGTAAATAGCTATTTAAGTGATTCATGGCAATCTAAAGACTTTTAATTATAAATAAATCAAAGTTTGCATCGGTAAAAAATTGTCAGACAAAAATTAGTTACTTAAAGGTCCCACTTCCATTAACTCACAAATAATAGAGCTACACGAAGAATTCATCGTGTTTTATTTGAAATAAAGGAAAAATAGCTGACGCGTTTTAAAGGATGTCTAGAAATTTAAAACATTTTTTATAAATTATAGATTCTTATCCATATATCGTTCATCAAAATATCCAATATACGTCTAAAGGTTAAGGTCCTCTTCGCGAATGATCCATTAATTAATATAAGCAATCAAAATTAGTGCAATATTCATGCCGGTTCACACGAAAGAATACAATCGGAAGTTTCCTAGCGCCCAAATGTACCAGTAGTTAAAAGCAACGAAGTGGTGTAATTTCATAACAATGCTTACATGGTCGAGTTTAATTATACGCGTAGTTAAAAAGTCACTTATAACTATTGGAAATAAATAAAAAACATTTAAAGTTCACAATAAATGAGACACATGAATGACAGTGATGTTCATATGGAGAAACAGAATACAACTTCTTCTTCGTCAGTCAATAACATTCAAAGCCTATCAATTCACTGTTTCTAGTCTGTTTCGCAAGAATCCTGTTCGCCTGTGAGCTTTCAAAAACAACTCATAGAAAAGAACTAGTCTTGAAAATAGTAAAATCCTGGCTATTGATAAAGTAACAATAACAAAAATATAAATATGATGTTCATTAATTTGATTGATGGAGCGAAAGTGCGAATTTACAGGTTATTTATCTTGGTAAAAAAAGCGACATTATCAACACCAAAAGTGGTGGAATGTTTCTCTGGTTGGTGCTGTTAATCTTACTAATTAGTTACTAACACCGTAAAGATGTGTTTGATTTCTGTTTTTTTGGAGTTGGACATACAGTAGCAGCATTGCTGGTAGTTAGAATTTTGTCTGAATAGCGTAAAATAATTCTTTTTGATACTATTTTTTATGCGTAGGGTTTATTCAAAATAATTTTCTTTCAAAATACCTGAAAGGATACAGGATGTTAGCGGTACATTAAGCAGTACTTGTTCATCTAGTGCCCAATCAATTTTAAAATGTGGTAACTACAATACGCAATGCAGTATATTTTATGCGGTTATGTTTATTATTCCCCATAAGAATTGTTGGAGTTGGCATTTTTAATGGTGACTAAAATCGTTTCCCAGGACTAATCTTACGACATACATACATATGTACCTAGGTGTATACACTGCGTTTCAAACGAAATAAACCCTCCCGAAGGAGAAGACGTAGAACTTCGAAATTACGTAGAAATAGTTAGTGCATAGAGACAAACAAATGATTAAATTTTCAAAAACAAACGACAATATTTATCGGCAATATCGTTAATAATGCGTTGCATCTCCGCGTACTCTTATGCATTCAATAACTCCTCGTGGCATGCTGGAAGTCAGATGATCGATTGCTTCTTGGGACAGCTCATTCCAGGCTACCTGTAGCTATTTACGTAATTCCTCTGAAATGTTGGGAGGATAGGGTAATCGACGCAATTTTCTGTCCATCATATCCCAGACATGTTCAATAGGGTTTAAGTCGGGAGATCTTGCCGGCCAAGGCAATTGCAGAACATGGTTTTATACTAGGAATTCTAACGTTACGTGAGTAATATGAGGCCGCGCATTATCATGTTGGAACACGAGCTCTGGAAGGTCTTGAAGGAATGACACTAACACGAGCTCTAGAATGGTGTCAATGTAACAGCGCGCGTTTAGAGGGCGAAGAACGAATGTCAGAGGAGACCTGCCACCGTAACGTATTACTTCCCACATCATTACACCGGGAGTTTGACCCGTGTGGCGACGTTGAACAAACTGAAAATGTTGCCTCTGACCTCTAAGTCGTCTGATTCGACGACAAAATCAAAATCGGGATTTGTCGTTGAAGACGATAGTTTCCCATTCATGTTCCCAATGTTGCCGGTTTTGGCTTCACTGCATTCTGGCATCTTTACGTTGTTGAGTCATAGGAAGACGAAAATAAGGACGATATGAATGTAACCCAAATGTGCGTAATGTGCGATAAATCGTACTCATAGACACTCTACGACCAATTGCTCGTACCCAGTTGATTGCAACAGCGTGCGTTGGTTCTATTGGGTCCTGTATTGCACTTCGTCTTAGCAACCGATCTTTGCATAGTGCTATCACTTTAGGACGTCCATTGGCTCTACGAGTGGCGTGAGGTCGGTCCATGCATCTGTCAATTTCCCTAAAACTTAAACCAGACCCATGCATCCCGATAATTCATCCTCTTTCAAAGGGCTTAAAATGGCGAAAATTTGCACGCCTTCGAACTCGTGGCATTTTTGAGGCACTAACTTTACTAATGCAATAACAATAATCACAAACAAACGGTGAACTAATCCGAAAAATACTGTTCAGCAATTTCAGGTTCTAACAGACAGACAACTTCTATCAGCAGTGATAGATGGCCGTCAAAATTTTATCCTTTGTTGGTCTCCATGCACTGACCTATTCTACATAATTTCAAAGTTCTGCGTCTTCTCCTTCGCGGCGGTTCATTTCTTTTGAAACGCAATATACATACATATGTAGTAACTGGTTTTATTTCCTTCCCGAATGCCCGTTCATCTAAAGTCCAAATCCTATCGATCTTACGACACACAACGGTGATTTGGTTATTACCGGAAAGGAAGTGAAATTGATTCCATTCATCAGAAAGGAAATCGTATCTATTCTGTAACGGACAATGTACATATGTTTGCTATGTATACGTTTTGTAAGTGCGTGTCTTATTATTAGAGAGGACAAAAGCGACCTTTTTTGCATCAACCAGACAGTGTCTATTCGTCTCATAAAAAAGGTTCGTGCAATCTACTGGCATTTCGCAATATTCTCGACCTTTCCTTAAAATTTGCGATTCTTAGAACAATTTAAATTTATTGGAATGAACAGTGTCCATTAAAATACAATTCATATTTATTTACAAAGTAAGACAAAAATGGGATACAAAAACAGAATTTTTTAGTTTATATGGAATTAATACTAGATTCATTAAGATACGTTTAAAGATTGCACACACTATTTATTAACTAAACAAAAAGTTCTGTTTGAACTGGAAATAAAAATTAAAAAAAATTATTCGGTAAGAGAAAGATTGAGTAACGTACCGCTTGCACTTCTTACTCTAGCTTTCTTAGGTGAGATATCACTAACGATAGATACACAGACCATTGCCAGGAGGTAATAAAAATTTGGCGATTTGTTTTTTCTTATTATGAAGGCGGTTTAAGAAACCTACAGAGAATCTAAGAGATGGCGCTCGTACCATCGAAAATGATGATCAACTGCTTCCTAATCGGTTTCAGTTTGTTTACACGTTGAATTACCGCGATAACCGTTGCCTACCACCTTTTCCTGAACTAAAGAAATCGCATGTGATTGTGAGTGAAACGTCGAACTTTCATTTAACCCTGACACTACCCGAACCCAGAAAACGTTTAGTTTTAACTGGATTGTTTCTACTAAAGATCATTAATCATTAGTCATTTGCTAAAGTCTCAGTTATATCCGTCTCACGGTTTCATTTTTATTGAGTTTTGAGCAGTGGTTAAATACTTATATTAAAATGGTTTAATACTAAAAGAGATCAGTTCTGAGCTGGATGAAGTTCATGATACATCTGCTCCCGTGTTAACAACTGCTTAAAATTGGGTAAGTGAGTTTATATGTGGCTGTGCATTCACAAAAGATGAACTCAAAAGTGATTACCCACGAAACGATAAACAAAAACCTACGATTCGGTGTTGAGCGATCAACGAGTTAAAGTGGGCGAAATAGTTGAGGGCACAGGCATATCGCAAGGTACAGTGTTTTCATTTTTGCACGAAAACTTAGATGTGAAAAAATCTCGTCAAAATGGGTGCCGCACTTGCTCTCAATGGAGAATAAACGCAGACGCGTAATCAATTTTTAAGACTGTTTTGACGAATTTTCGTCGTAATGCTGACTGAGTTTCTCCGTCGACACGTAACTATGGAAGTAACATGGATACACTACTACACAGAGAAGATAAAGGATCAGAATCAGAACAGTCACTTTTTGAAGGCGATCAGTCTCCGAGTAAGGTGAAGACGGCGAAATTGGTCAGCAAGGTGATGGCCTCGGTTTTTTTTTTTGGATGTACGCGGAATCAAATATACAGATTACTTGAAAGGACAAGCAATAACTGGAAAGTATTACGCGTCGTTAATGGATAGGTTGAGCAAAGAAATCGAGAAGAAACGTTCTCAGTAGGAAAGAAAAAGATCCATCTTCATTAGAACAATGCAAAGTTGTATTTGCGTAGTTTTAATGACCAAAATTATAGAAGTAAACATTGAATTGGTATAACATCCACCATGCTCACCAGATTTGACCTCCAGTGACTTCTTTTTATTTTTAAATTTGAACAAATGGCTCGACGGACAACGGTTCGTGGCGAACGAGGAAATCATCGCCCAAACAGATGCTTATTTTCAGAACCTTTCGTAATCCTACTTTTTGGAGGGATTAAAAAATTATTTTGAAAAATAAAAAAAAATCTTTGTGGTACATATTGTAAATATCTATTCTATTGAAGAGTCTATTCTTAATGAATAAATACAAATAGGAGTATGCAGGTGTAAATAGGCTAGGTATTAAAACAGTGTTTATTGGCAAAAATTAAGTCTACATTTAACATTAGTAGATTTAATTGAGATTGTTTTGGTAAACTCGAACTGTTTAGGAAACTTAGATTTATACAAACTTAGAAAGAAATGAATGGCAAATGCTTTAGATAGATGTATTATAGGTAAACAATTATTATAAACAGCTGAAATATTTTAATTTTTAGAAATGAGCAAAAGTTGTAATACAACAAAAAGCATTTGCTTTGTTCAATCTTGAAATCCATCTTATTTAAAAAAAATTGTAATTGAAACGCATAATCTAATAGGTTTATGTAATTGGAAACGTTTTAAGTAAAAGCAGCACTATTTACGATATCGAATGGCAATAAATTAGGACGATGAAGAATATACACATACACACATTTATTAATGCCCGCGCATAAATAACGTAAACGTATATTATACCTATATGTCCAGACGTATATTATTGCGTGAAACTTTAAGCGCGTTTTATGACGGAAGTTGAGAAGAGATTTACAACGTTGATCGTTTATTTTCGTAGAAAACTATCAAAATGCCGTAAATTTACTCCGAGATGTAATTTTCGATGTTCTGATTACCTATACTGCATATCGTTATAGGCCATATGGATTTCGGAAATGTGAAGCGATTTTATGAACGCTTTCTTTAATGAGTATATATTTCATACGTATTAATTTATCGATGATGTAGATTAAAGATGCCAGATTTACTTAGCTTAGCAATATAATATTAATGGGGTTACGTAGGTTTTTCTCGAATATGTTTTAACAGTAACAGATGCATATAATGTGTAAATTTCTTTTGATTGTTGTTGGGTGGTTTCTCCGAAGTTAAGGTCTTGTTCTTTACGGTATGTTCCCAAAAGTTGACCTTGTTACAGATGTCGGTAATACTCAAGATGCAAGTAATCCTTCATCGCTGTGAAAGCTTACACTTAGAAAGTATTCAGTTTTATCGTATCCATTATAAATTCTTAACAGCGAACACTAAGATTTTTTCATTCGTTAGGCTTGTGCATGAGTACGGCGATAGCAATTCCGGAGCAACTATTTCGGAGTGTACACGTCGTTTTGCAAGATGGCATGTATCTGATAAGAATACATTTAATGGTATTAATAGACTTGTACGAAAACGAAGCTTCCATTACACTTGCAATGTTGATTTGAATGAATGATGAAAATTTACAACACAATTGATGAGATTGATGAGCACCTTACATGTTATTTTCCATTGAAAAAACTAGCCTCCACATAATTTTAAGGGACTTTTGGTGTAGTGTGAGTTACATCTGCTGGCGGCATCAGCCACTACTGCCTGTTGATGTCATTCTCAGCACTTTCATAAGATTCATGAATCGAATATACCATATTATCCAACCCATGAGCAGAACATCCAATGCCAGAACGTTTACTGGTTAGAGTTTTCGTTAAAGTAAATACAATTCTTATTTTTTGTGGCACAACGTAAATTTTGCTGCAAATATTTTAGCAACTTCGAACAACATACGTACTGGGATAAAGGAGACAATGAGGTACATACCTTTATCACCTTTATCAGCTCAAGCAATGTCCATTTTGTTACCAACTAACGTATAAAGGCATTGCTATAACTAGAAAGGGTGGTGTACGTTTGTTGGAACTTAATGATCGTTAGATATTAATTTTTCTCGAACTCCATTCTACTACGTCCACGTACACTACTTGTAAATCAGCGTATTCGTCTAAAATACACCAAATGCTCTTACCTGCCACTCAGGTGAAAAAGGAAGACCAATTAATGATTGAACTCCTCTTGTGCGATATCCTTAAACCGAAACCAGTTGTGGTAAAGATCAGTAAACAGCTGGAGGTCAATTCTTCAGGCGAGCTGACAATTCAGGAGACGTGTGCGCCTTGCAAGGTGAGCCTTTTATCGCAAGGTCAAGTGGTCTAACCTACATACGTAAGACACCACAAGACACATTTGATGCGCGACCAAAAGTTGACAAGTGTTAGCTAGCTCGAAGTAGTCGTCATGTGGCATCTTGTGAGGACGTCGAAAAGACCGACGAAACAGCCACACCACCCAACTAGAGCAGAACAGAAAGGAAGGGTATATAACGAACAATGACATCGGTTTCCTTCTTTACTGTGATCATCGAAACGTCACGAGCAAACTCAGCAGCATGACAACATGCAAAAGACATTTTTTACTGTAGAATTGCTAGGACACTCAGTATATTAAATATCGTAATCCTCTTATAGTGAAAAATTGAAATAACACATAGAATTTCGATAGGATTTGGAGCATAACATTTAACTCTCATCGTCAATCGGTGGACATAAAATGGTTACGTTCGAAACGAGTCAGTGCTTATCCAAAATTAAATTCGAACACGTATAGGCAGGTATACGGATATCCGTGCACTAGTACCTCGGTACGGCCCGGCGGAAAACGACCTCTATAGTATAAATACCAGCAATATAATCCGGGTTATTTCAAACGAGCGCCACCTCGTACCGCAATAATTCACAATACTAAATATGGAGTTTTATTTCGTCTTTAAAATTGATGCCGAGATTAAGCACGTCCGTCCTAAATTATGTGCCTTTGAGCGTATAGATAGCTTAATTTATAGCGAACGGGCATTGAACGCGCGCTAGTGGACACATATTGCCCGTATAGTTCGGGTCGCACGTAATTTACAATGTACGGTGAGCTTCATCAAATTGAATTCGCTCTTGAGAATAGGGATTGGATTTATTTTCCGTTTCTAATCTAATTTATTTCGTTTCCCGAAGGGAAATGAAACTCTCCGATTTCAAGTACATATTATCTTTGCTGTCGGTTTAGGTGGAAAGATTTTCACGAAAACCGATTGTACAGTGCTGTTAAATTCGAAGGATCAGATTATTTGAATAAATTTCCTTTTTTTTCGAGTAACTTCGCTGACATGAAGAGTTCCTCTTCCTTTTTCCTCTAATCGGTTTTAAAGTTTTAGTTTTTATTAAATAATGAACAATTTACGTTTCGGGATTCTTGTTTCATTTCTTCTTAATATAATATAAAATTTTACAATATTATGGCTAAATTATTAATCGTATTCTTTTTTTATTATTCCATCATTTGCTTTGTGAAATCTATATTTGCACTAGTAGTGTGCCTTGATTTCATTGAGTTTTAAATTCGTTTCTTGAAAAATTAGGCCAGATTTTTCATGTAAAACATCTATTTGTGTACCCTTTCATTTATTTACTCAAAATAAAATTATTGTAAATATTCCTTAAACTATTAACATCATTTTTATCATTTATAGCATTTTTACGATTATTAAATTGGTACATCTCATTGCTTAATCGTTTATGGTAGTTATTTTTTTTAGTTTCATCAAATTAAAATTTTGGTTGTTTATTGCATATTTTTAAGGCTTTGATGTGCGTATTTGTTTATGTATGTGCTTAAATAATTTTTTTCTATGTAGAGTTTTGATTTGCCAATCATCTTGTTAATGTTGTTCATCATAAAATTTTAGGTAGTACGGATGTATGTAGTATGAGAAATAGGAGTTACGCCAGTATTTTATATAATGTCCTTCTTGCCAAAGTCGTTGAAGAGCCTCAGGATCGAACTCACTCCAGGATTAGTGTTGTCGGAGTAGTTTCTTCACTTCGTGGATCCACCCTAATTCCTAGAATGTTTACTTTGAAGATAATACGTAATCAGATACCATCATTACGAATCCTCAACGATCGAGGATATGTCGCATCTAATCACCGAAAAAACCTTTAAATATACGAGTTCTTGGATTGGTGTCCCTTCGAAGACGGATAAACAAACAGATGTAAAAAGCAATTTGACAGAAAGGTTTTCAGAAAAAGAATTAAATTTATCGAAAGTGCATGGGTAATGAAACATTAACAAGACAACTGGAAAGTATTTTGAAAATACAAAAAAAGAGAACGAAAAGTTGGAAGAACGAACATTCAAAGGGATCGAAAAAGACATAAAATAATCAATGAGGATTCGGGGTTGAACATTTAAAGTGGGAAAGAAGAGGATACTATTGCAGATTTCACGGATAAGAGATCAACAAGTAAAAGTAAATTACAAAAATTGTGCATAAATATTTGAAAACAAAGTTGGCGATCCTGCTAAGATATTTGAATTTCTTTTGGAAAATTTCCTCCTTCTAAAAACTCTTAATTATTTTCATTAATATTTTGATTCATATTTAGATCTTCAAAAATTTCAAAAATTGCTCAAAAAGTTTGAACAATAAGAAAACGTGTTACATTCAATGTCAAATACATTAAGAGAACTGATATCAAATCAAACAAAATTTGAATGTAGCGATTACTTGTTCTGACTGCTACATTGGGTATCAAGGAATTGATACCCAAATTTGAGAAATGTGGCAGATTTCAAAGTGTCATCGTAGAAAATCATCAGTAGTCCAAATTTGTAATATTCTCGGATTGGTTGATTTATTGGTGATGCCAGGTACTTGGTTTTCTATTACTGATGCCCCGCTTCAAGGTTTTATTGACTTCGTACACAAATTTTTTCTAAACTTTGATTGAAAATAGTAAAGAACAGAACTAAAAGCTACTATTTTGTATATGTAAGAAAAAAAAAGATGCAAACCCATAAAAACGCACAGAAACAAACATGGAATGCAATAAAAAAGAAAAAAACATATCACCTACCAATTAAAAATGAACTAATAAACTGCCAGACAAAAACGACTAATAACAGCTTCGCGCTTTGGAAATCTCACCAATGTTATTTTCCAACATGGAATGTGATGCTCCCCAAAAAAATAAAGACAATCTATCTTATTATTAATTAGATTAATAAAAATTTACAAAGTAGCCAGTCCGAAAAGGTTATATTCTATCTTTCCAGCAAGTCTAGTTGTGGTGTAGCAATTATATGCACGAAATGGATATTATACCAACGGTGCGTACCCTAACTTGCTAAGAACATATTGTTGTATAGAATTTTAAATAATTAGAAAGTTAAGTAAAATTTATTGCTGGATTATTACATTGGAGAGGTGATACATGTATATGAGACGTTGAGATTGAGATTGGTAAATTAGTACCAATTAACAAGTTTGTTTGAATTTTCCTGTAACATATTCGCGTCATTATTAGAAGAAAGTTGTGCATATAATTAAAATCATTGGCATAAATCAATACTGGACATCTAAGACTTGACGAGAAATCTTTTATAAAGAGATTAGACAAAAGAGGCCCCAAGCTAAAACTTCAAGGGTTCCCACATGTAGATCGAATTCATTGAAATTTGCTTCCAGACTGTAACTTGGGGTTTTTAAAAACACAAGACAAGTCGGAGAATGGAGTAGGTACGAACGCAGCTACTTCTCGAACAATACTCTTCTTTTATTTTCTC
Source organism: Oryctes rhinoceros (assembly GCA_020654165.1). Lineage (NCBI taxonomy): Eukaryota > Metazoa > Arthropoda > Insecta > Coleoptera > Scarabaeidae > Oryctes > Oryctes rhinoceros. The sequence continues at coordinate 10,114,538 of JAIOKQ010000399.1, read as the reverse complement.
TTTTTAGGGGTTTTTATACGAAAACATTTAGGTTGCAATTAAGATAAGCAAACATGTTTTCTAGGAAATTCAGGTGTACCTTTTAAAATTAATTATAACATGATTATTGGATATAAGGCCGTTGAAAGAAAGATAACATTTATGATTACTTTAGTATGATTTTATTAAACCGGTAGCAGATTGAACAGAACCAAAGGACCAAACCTAACTTAGTGAGAAGCACTGAATGCTCTATTTTGTCGAACGTCTTTGACAAGTTCATATAAATAACATCCACTTGTCTACGTTCATCCAAGAATTTATCAATGAATTTTGCGGTGCCGAGACAGATGAAGTCGAATATTAATCTAAATAGAAGAACAAATGATCCTTTCGTAAACTTTTGCAAAACTTACCAGGATGAATATTGGGCGACAATTGTGAAGGAAGTAAATGACACTTGTTTTATGAGTAAGACAAATTTTAGTCCTTCTGCAAAGAGTAGGAAAAACATCAGAAAGAATTAGCGGATTAAGGTTAAAGGATCGGCCAATACAAATTTGCAATCTTTAATCAAGAAACCTGGCGTCATATCATAACCCGATATAAGTTTAATAATAATAATAATAAACTTTATTTTGACAGCAATATGTAACATATACAGTGGTAATGTCAAAACAAAATTTGTATGTGTATCTTTGTTGTGAGTGAGCGTGTTTGTATGCATGACGTATGTTTGTGTTAGTGTGCATATTTGCTTATGTATGTGTGTTTATCTGTTGTGTGCGAGAATACATGTCTAGATGTCTAGGTGATGTTGTTGCACCATGGTGGTAATATAATGTCAAGTGTCTCTGACTGATTTGATGTTTTCTAGCAATTCCACCACCATATAGAAACAGTTTTCTAAGCAAAATCTCTTTATTTGTGTCTTAAATTTTGGTAATTCTTTTTCGATCCACGAAGTTGAAAGTGTGTTCAACAGTTCTAAATGTCTGTTTTCCATTGCGGTTGTTGCTACTCTATGATAAGGAAGGAATACTTATTGTTTGGGTGGATCTTGAAAAAACATGCCCTCTTCCTTTCTCTTTAGGGATGAAAGCTGTAGTCTTGCGTAAACTAGCTGTTTATAGATGTATGTCGATGGAAGAGACGTAATCTTGTTTTTTATAAACAGCAGTCTACAGTATATTGTTTGCCTTACTTCTTCGATTTCACGCAAGGCTTTCTTTCTGTAAGACAAAGATATCACTCGTATGTGCGGATTCGCCCCATAATTGAATGTTGTATCCCATTTGAGAGTGAAAATGTACGTGATATGTCACCGCTGCTGCTTCTTTATTGCTAATTGATCGAATTCTCCGTAAGGCATACAGTGCAGAAGAAAGCTTTTTAGAAAGAGCGGTGATTCGGCACCTATAGGTGTTCCATTTCACTAAGATGTAAAGGTTATTGAACAGTTTTTTATCATTAAGAAGAAGCTCGTTTAACATAAACCATGTGGTAGCCTCAGATAACATCACACGACTTTTTGCTTCCAGCTATTGATCATTGAAGCCTCTGCATAAAAGTGTGGTACCATCAGCATATTGGGCAAACTAACCTTAGATATGCTGTGGTAGATCGTTGACAAAGAGAGATAATAGAAGGGACCCAAACAAGATCCCTGGGCCACCCCATGTTTGATGTTTTTTAATTCGCTTGATTTACCATTCAAATATACTAATTGTTTGCGTTTCTGAAAGTAAGAAAGTAGCATTTGCGAGATATGACCACGGATTCCATAATGTTCTATTTTCTTAGGTATAATATCACTCTGAACGCAAACTCAAACGCTTTGGACAGATTAAACGGCAGCATCATAGCATCTTCTTCGCCTTCTAGAGAATCCTAAACAAAGTTTAAAACTGCCATAACAGCGTCCATCGTAGATCGGCCCGTGCGAAAACCAAATTGGTTGAGGGCCAGTATGTTGTTCTTTTCGAAGAAGGATACAAAATGCGACAGGCGGGCAGCCTCGAGGAGCTTTGAGGTTACAGGTAGAACTGTATTTTCAAAGTCATTTATTTAAGAAAGTAGACATAATTTGGAGGACCAGACAATCCGTTGCAGGTGCAAGAACACAGGAAGGGCCTCTTGCATCTTGCACACTCTATTACCAAGATAAATGGTATTAGTAATTTAGAACGTCCATTAATTGTTAAAAATTGATCAGCAAATGATTTCACAATCACACTAGCATCTTTGATTGAGCCGCTTTGATTATCATTATATAGTCTATCAGAAATTTTAGTCGATTTTCCCATAGAACTCACAAATTTGCAGAGATCAAAAAGAGTACCCTTAATGCCATTCTCCATGTTAATAAGGTAAACCTTTTAACTATCTTTGATTTCTTATTTAGTGATGTTGAGGGAGCGTGTAAAATCATTGTAGTATGAAATGTTTTATATTTTATTCCACCTTTTCTGGTGATAAGTTTTGGCTTTTAGATTAAGCTTAATCGAGTTGTTGTAAGCCATAGAATAATCGCTTAATAACCTTGGGATCTAGGACTGAGTAAAGATCATTATAGAAGCCTACCTCATTATAGTTTTCCATGAAAAGAGGAATGCTGAGTCACCTCATTACAAGAAAATAAGAAATGATGTGACGGGTGATATAAATCTTCAGGAACGAGAGACGTATCATAAAGAACTATATCAAAATAAAAGTCAATGTTTGAAAACAATAAATCCAAGCGTCCGCTGTAAAATAGCAATAGTATCGTATTTTCGCAAAGGGACTGAAGGGAAATTATATTTTTCTGTAACGATCACTAACATGTGCACTGCAGCGTATATATAATTCACGGAATTAGCTAGTCCGCAGTCCTAGTTACGACAATTTATACCATTTCAATAGAAGACCACTCTCAGTTCGGTGTATTGTAGGACTAGTAGTCTAGGAGTTTCAACAATTTAAAGTTCTTGTACATTTCACGGGTACGTGAACGTATTATTATAACTTTGCAGAAATTTGCGCCATTTATGTATTCGGTTGCAACCAACCACCGCTAAATATGTAATTTGTGAAATTTCACAGGTACCTTAGGCGTCTGTAAAGTTATTAACGTACTTACTAATGGTAGCACTAGAGTTTAATCGTTTTTAATTCCGCCGCATATTGTATTAATCTCCGGAAAGAGGTATTATACTGCATCTATTTAGTACCAGCTCTTATTTAATAACACAACGAATATATAGCGTGTCATAAATTTGATTGTTCGCATCAGGGATAATGTTAGCGAAAGAGGAAAGCTAGGCGGCTTAGTGTTGGGTACTCTCGAAAACGTTTACGTGGGAAAGATGAAAAGTCCTCGAGATGGCATTGTTATCAATGATTTTTTTTTTAGATTGATACGGTACAAGGGCGTATTGTCGATAACGTGATGTTATTGTTTTTTAAACGCTTCGATAACTTCAACGAAAACGATAGCTGACTAGTAAAATAAAAAGCTGCCTGGTATTGATTTGAATTTGTATTCGTTTATCCCATATATTGTGTTGTATTCAAATAGATAAACTGGAATGTCGTGCCGTTACAAAATACTTACTTTTGGGCGGTCTGCAGCCAGCTGAAATTCCTCCAAAGTAAGTAAAAACCCCTTGATTTCCGGCAGTAAAGCCATGGGTAGCTGAGTAAAATGAGAAAGAACTAACTGCCGAATGTTAATCATCATTCAATGCCACTAAGGCATTGAATGTGAAAACAAATTTTCTGCAATATTTGGACTCTTGTAATGGCAATACTAAATTGAGTTTTATTCACGGACCAACAATGAAATAAGTCAAAGGAAGTAAAATATATAAGAAAATAAGAAAAGAACAAGCGAAAAACGAAAGTAACATAAATATCAATTAATCCCAAAAGTGAATAAAAGAAAATTGAAATTTTATAATAAGATCTAACAAAACTTGTACGCCGATCTGTTACTATAAGTGGACTTTAAAAGGATAAAACAACAACTTGTAATCATTCTAGCGTCTTCTGGAACAACTAAATGGAAAAAAAAACAAAAATGAGAAGATGTCTGGATTGCAAAAATAAAAATGCTTTTCATCGATAGGATATATCGAATTCATATTTTGAAAACGGAGAAATTGGGAGAACTGTTGGGGTGACCACTCCTTTTGACTCTCTCTGAATTCCATCTATTCCCATAATTTAAAGAAATTTGCATCTAGGAAACATTCACTTAAATAAAGAGGTGATGACTACCGTACTATACGGATCTTCCAGTTGCAGAAACTTGCACTTTAAATATGAAATCCATTCATTGAAGAAATGCTGAGAAATTTCGACATTTTTGAACTACCAAACAATCTCTTACTACTTAGCCGAAAACTTTTCTTCTTTCCATCGTATATGCTCTCTTCGAATTTATTTATTTCAATTGCTACCTTATAAAATGAACATATACGTAACCTATTTCATCTTCATATTGGGCGCACTTCAAGAGATCAGAGGTACAGAGAACTGCTGATACATACACCCTAATATCTATAATATATGAGACGGTGACTCCTCGTGTAATAATATTGATAATTGTATGTGCCGTGGTAGTTAATAACAAAACAATGAGAAAGTAGATTTGCGCGTGGTCTTAAAATTCACCTGTTGTATGATGCTTTATATCTCCCATGTTAGTACTAAGACTACGAAATATAGCAAAGTTTGACGGTATAAAGTTATAAGGAGGTGAAATACACAAAATCGGAAACTCACATTAATGAATATCCATAAGAATTTACGTATAAAAAATCAAAGGAATAACACTCGAACCGTCAGCTTTCTCCACTTAGACATTAGTAGGGAAGATAGGTTCAAGTTGAACTTTAAACAAATCCAAACTCAACAACATAGTACCACAGAGTAATTAGAAATATATGGCAACTTGAGCTATATAGCAGATTAGCAATTCAAAACCCACGGCATTTAATGCATCTATAAGGACCTATCCAATGGCTGCAATTGTAAGTATACTGAATGTTCCTGATATTAATAAAATAACAACAATGGAAGATTCTATCGTTATTGATCTTCAGGGTACCTTGGATTAAAAAAAACAAAGAAGTTGGGAGAAAGAAAGAATGAAGATCAAAATTTAGTTTGTAGTCGGATGAAGAACGGACACTACTTCTGGCATTAGATGTGCGCAGGTGGTGAAAACCATGGGTGTGAAAATAATTTACATCAAAGGTTTTTTCCACCACGATATTTAAACAAAAACATGTGCCTCTAAGGATCTGCATCAGTAGCCCAGACGCGAATCAATTTTTATTTTTCCTAATAATCTCAACAAATCTCAACTTTTGGTTTTGCCATAAAATAATTTACGCTAATTTCAGTAGAACACATAAACATTTATTTTAATAAAAGGTAGATAATAATTTGATGTATATCTCAAATTATTATAATTAGAAATGTGAAGTAATATTGCTTCGTCTCTTATAAACAATATCTACAGCATCTCTTCTTAAGATCCAACAGTAATCTGCTAACATAACAGGATTCCATTTCCCCTGATACCGTTTTTCTTGGTGGAAGCGCTCAGCGTGTTTATCGCTAACGTCGACCATGTTTTCCGGACAAAAATCCAAGTGAGAATGTAGAATGTGCACTTTAAGGGACGTATTACAGCCAGCAGCGTGAAATGCTTGTAACATATCCATTACTAAAGTTTTATATTTGTCAGCCTTTTTGTTTCCCAAGAAATTCGTGAAAACTTGTACCATGGAGAGCCAAGCTGTTTTTCCCTTTGCTGTTAATATGGTTTTAAAGATTTCATCATTTACTCGTATCGGAGGTCCAACAAAAATACTTTCTTTCAGTTTCCCTTGTGTTAATTTTGGAAACTTTTCACGAAGGTATTTAAAACTTTCACCTTCGAGATCCAGTGCCTTTACAAAGCTTTTCATGAGCCCAAGTTTCACGTGGAGAGGTGGCATTATGATCTTTTCTTTTTCTATTAGAGGCTGATGTTGTACATTGTCCTTTCCTGGTATAAACTGTTGTCGTAGTGGCCATTCTTACTTATGGTAATGTTTTTCCCTGTCGCGACTGTCCAAAAGACATAAAAAGCAACAGTATTTGGTGTAACCAGATTACATACCCAAAATAATTGCAATTACTTTAAAATCTGCACAAATATTCCAGGAATAGTCTTTGCACTTTATCTTTTCTAATAAAATTTCAGATTTTCGTAAGTTTCTTTCATATGAACAGCATGGCCTATCGGAATAGAAGGATAATGGTTCCCATTATGCAACAAAACTGCTTTTAGGCTGGTCTTTGATGAGTCTATGAATAATCTCCAACAACTGGAATCATGATGTATTCCAAAAGCTTCAGAAAGTTTATAAACATTATTGCAGTAGACCAGATTACCGGCCATACTATAAAAGCATTTTCTCTCTAACCAGAACTAAGCCAATGTTGCCGCTTTTCGAATCATTTTTACTTTATATGTGCTGATCAATTGAGCAAATACCTTGTTGGTCAGTGTAATTAGAGACTAGCGTCTTACTATGCAGCTTAAAAAATTGGTGTATCGATAGAACCTTGCAGTCCTAATAATAAGAAAAAATTCTGAAATAAATACATGAACAAATGTTAAGAATACTATCTAACATATATCTACCAACAAACTTGTAACTTGTGTTGCAATAAAGCAGTAGCATGTGTCTCACCACAATTCTTTGCAACCTCTTTGCAGAAGAAAGGGTTCTCTCATCTTCAGTAATTTTTTCACTCAGTTGATTGTTCCGGCATGTATTCTATGGAAGAACATTCTATAGAGAGACTCACAGCAAAAATGAATATAACTAATCATGAGAACTTTATGTTTACACTACAACTACATGTTTACAGACTGAAAATACAGGAGCGAAGAACAAGAAAGCCATTAGCTTTTATTGGTACTTTTTCATAACATACTGTTCACAAAAACAACAAACCTAAGAAATAAAACAGCGTAACGGGACTAGTAAAACCCTTCCAGCTGTATTAATGTAAGGGTAGTTGAAGCTCTTGAATTGATTAAAACGGTTTTCCTTATATTTATATGTATGTTTGTACATGACATTGGATTTATACAGAAGCATATTACACACAGAGCCGGCAAGATATTCCCCATCTCGGTTTCGACTGTTTTAAAGCAGCTTCCCACGGTTATAGACCATGCTTTGCTTCGCTAGCAATGCAGCAAATTGAAAGAGCGCGAACCTATTCAATAATTTAGCGGAAACACCGATATACATATAGGCAAAGAAGCAAATATTAATCTTATTTGGTTTAGATTGCTCCAGGTTAGCGACAATATTTGCAGGCAAAAGTCGATCCGTAATTAACATTTACAATTTAGTGTCCGCCAATAAGTTTTTGTAGGTATACCGAGTGGAGTAACAGTGCGAGGTTATTCCATAGCTTCTTTACTATTGGAAATTTTCTATACAAAAATCGTGGCTGTGTACTAGTTACATTAGCTCAATGATTTTGGTATGTTTGTTTAAAGGAACATCCTATATGTCTCGGGTTGCTATTTATTTTTTTTGTTTGATATTCTGATTTCCACATTTGATATTAACGACGTTATAGGGCTAAGAATATTTCTATTTGAAACGAATCATCCGCGTTGTCAGAGTTTGCCTATTAATCTCTGTATGTTTTTTTAATTTTTTAATTGTGATTACATTTTGAATCATTCGGTGGTGATCCATCTTGCTACCAAATGATGTGTCTTAATTATGGAACAATAATTTCGCTGTTAGTTTGAAATTACACAAAACTGGTCCAGTTACTCTATTTTGAAAAATTACTCGTTATACATAAATTAGTCTCTTTCCAGACGTTTTATTTGAATTACTTATTTCATTTCCACGAGATTTCTTCTATGAAGACGCCGAAAATGGAAAAAGTGGACTTATTTGTCCAATTAATTTTTTCCTCTCTCGAACTTGCGCGAGTTCTTGAATTGATAATATTCTACACGCCTCGGAATCATCAAGTTCGATAGGCTGTGGAGATGCTTTTATCTAATTCTCTTGCAGCTATTAACGAACCGTTCTCCGAATTTTAAATAATAAAAAAAAAGAAATGAACTATTTAATGAGAGGTGCTAAGTACTTAACTTCGCACTTCAAATGCAGCCTATTAGGATGTTCTTTTACTTTAACGTGATGACGCAATAGTTTTAATATTTCTTTCATAACCGTGAGAAGATATATCAAGTAGTGATGAGAATATCTAAACCTAGAAATTCTATCAATAGAAATCAATGTAACGGAAATAAGTAGCGATCAAAATAACACGAGAAGTACTGTATATCTTGTAAATCGGTCTATTTCTATCATAATCGTCTAATTCAACTTATTCTTTAAATTCACGTTTCAAATTGAAGGAGAAATCGAATGAAATAAAAGTGCGATATGAGAAATAATGTGCGAAAAGGTCCCGGATAATTTCGTGCTTTTACCATTTCTCTTACAACTTACATGTAAATAAACATGTAATCTACATTGATATTTGTAGCTTGAACATTTCTCGCGAAATTTGAATAGATGTATGTTCATACGAGAATATTTGAATGGGCACGGCGCTACGAATTTTGTATCGCACATATTCGTCGTTCAAACGTCGAGACATGCAATCTTTTGTATTGTACCTTCCCTGGCGTGCATCACGTGTCGACCAGCATGTCTCGAATTGACATGCACGTGACAGTTTTATTAAATATGCGCTACATTGCGAATCAGCTACCTCTTCGTGAAATTTTCGTATGTAAATAACCTACGTAGCTTGATACTGCGCACGGGAAAAGTTTCCACTTAGCCGTATTTGATTGGAAGAATCGAGATATCGTTTCGTGGTAAATAGGGATCGATTGTAAAAGATATGTAACACCAACTATATGTAAAGAAAATTTGTGTTGAATGAATATATTTTTTTATTTGCCTATTACCTATATATAGGTATATATTACCTATTACCTATATATAGGTAAATATATATATATATATTTGCTATATATATATATATATATATATATATATATATATATATATATATAGCATTGCTATATATTTTTATTTATTTTATTTGCTATATATATATATATATATATAGCAAATACAAACAAAATTAGAGCAGGCGTATGCCGATACAGCTTACTTATCGCTAGAGCTCCCCAACTGCGTGGTGCACCATAGGCGTCGATAAGGAACATAAGTAAAGTACATAAAAACAAAAGAAATAAAGAATTTTAAAACGCTTACTTTTGTAATTAGCCGTATCCAATATAGTGGGTGTTAATGCACAAGGAAAATAGTATTAGTCAGCACACGAGGAGGTAGGCACATTAAAACTGTTACCGTAAGCGCAATCCGATTTCTCAAACATCTGAAGCATTAGGAATGTTTCCACAGTCGTTTCTTTCAAGGATGTTCGTCGTTCTGAAAAAATGTTTTTATATCTTGAAAATGAACGCTCGACGTCTAATGATGTAATACACGCGTAATTAAAACAATCTTTGAATTTAGTCACCGGATCAGTAGAGTTACCTTCCCAAACTTGTCTTAACCTGCTAAAATTTGTATCTTTCTTCATAACACTTTCAAAATTTCTTGTAACGATATCATTTTTTTTGTTATTTATACAGTGTAGGAGTGTATTAACGTCATCTAATATTTGTACTGATTCCGTCAGGGACAGTGCACTATTTTGTCATTTATTTATTGCCTCAAGTACTTCTCTATAATTGTAAACGGTTTGTAAATCTGCTTCAACGGAAATATCTTGGAATTTATCCTGGCTTTCCTTAATAGCCGCAGATTCGTTGGGATTGAATTGTAAGACGACTGATTTTATTTGCCGGAAGTATTTAAAATAATAAAACGCTGCCTTCAGCCATGTCCCCCAACGCGTAAGAATCGGCTCTGGTGGTTCGGGAATACCGGGACACTGTTTATGAAATTCACTGGTACGTTTGGGAGATTTGAGAAACACTCGTTTCGTATTTGTTATTAATGCATTTACCTCAGGGAAATTTGCACGAATAGTTTCAGCCGCAATATGCAGAGTATGAAGTTTACAAGTAATATGTAACATCATCCCATAATGTTCTTGAAGAGAACGACCTACACAACGCATTGTCGCGGCACCATCGGTCATGAAAATTAATACTTGAGTAGTGACAATTTCAAATGTTTGTAAAGTATCAACGACTACGCTCTCGATAGCGTCGGCAGTACACGATTTTAGTCTTTTACTAGCTAATAAAATTCCCTTTGTAGGTTGACGAGGTTCCAGTATACGTACGATCACATTCAAAATAGAATGTTTTTTACGGTCTGTCGTTTCGTCAATACATAACCACAGTAGTTTATTTTTTATTGCAGATCTGATCCTGTTTTCAATTTCGGTACGTACACTTGGCACACATCTCCTTAAGCTTGTTTCCGACGGTAACTCAAAGTCTGGATTATATTTATTCCAAAATTCACGGAATGGTTTCTTCCTGAGTAAGGAAAACGGTAAATTACACGCAGTCAGCATATAAAATAAATCAATTATAAATTGAGTTGCCTCAGTCGGTGATACACCCAGTTTTTTATTTTTGTGTTGCTGACTATTTACATGTCTTCTACAGCCATATTTATCATTGCACACCAGAGGTATATTACAAACTTTACATATAATCTTACTTCCATTATATATTAAGTCAGGAAATTCTCCACAGAACTTTTTCACTTTGTCGGCCTGTGGGCGTTTCTTACTACGCGCGTCCGCCATACCGTCACAACCCGATCGCATACGGTAATAAACTACCGAAATGCGATGCGAGTTATTTGCTTATATATTACATTACATATCCCCCCGGCCACGCCCGGCGGTACGCCTTCTGACTTGCCACGCACTTTGGGGAGCTCCACTTATCGCCAACGCAAGATCACCTCAATTTTGCACCCCATTGGCGATTTAATACCAATTCAACAACTCCAGAAGGTATTGCAATCATTTCACTTTAGTAGACATCATATATATAACGTTCATATATAATGTTAATATATAATGTTATATATAATGTTTCAACAAAATTGAAATTTAATCCTGTAAAGGTACTAAAGCTTTTACGTTTCATAGAATTATTATTAAAAAAGTTTAAACGTGAACAGTTTATGCCAATGCAGCGGGTTATTCGACAGGTTGTATATAACTTAGAAGCAACGGTTTGGGTGTCGAGTTTATTACTGCAACAAAATTTTATATGGAGCATAAAAGGCTAAATAACATCAACTAAGAAATGAGAGCACTTGTGACCTTTCATTTAAATTTATTGTGTATAGGGCGTAAAGTAACTTCTGGAAGTTTTGCTACATTCTATTACATTTCGCTCCAATAACTTAACCGAAAACGTAGAAACAGAACTTAATTATTTTGCAGGTAGATTGGATTAAATGTTTCTATTGAAACGTCTGGATCTAAGACTTTCTTTACATATTCGATGATATTTTAAAAAAGTTTGCATCTTGCTTATAACGTAAGCATTGCGTGAAGCAAATAAATCTGTGACACTCCCCTTCCTCGCATGCCAAGCGGCAATTTATTATTTTTTCTAATTAATTACTCTAGAGAGCTACATTTTTTTCTAGTTGCGCTGCTGTTTAATCGATAGTTCCAAAGAAACTACGCGTTGGTGATAATGATTTCAATTTGAAGGATGTGGTAAGTAAATGATGAAAGTTGCGTAACGTCTCAATATCATTATGCGTAATTATACGATATATTGTTATAATAATTTTATTAAGAGTATTTATTTTAAGTTGGCTACATTTGAAACCGGAGTTGTTTACGTTTTTAGTTGCATATGGTTGCAAGTTTGTAAGCGGATATGTATAATTTGTATAACTTGATAACTTGTATAATTTGTACAATTTATATAGTTTGTATAATTTGCATAATTTTGTAACTTGTATAATTTGCAAAATTTGCATAATTTGTATAATTTATATCATTTTTATAACTTGTATAATTTATACAATTTGTGTAATTTATATAATTTCTATAACCTGTAAAATTTGTATAATTTGTATAGTTTGTATAATTTGTAGAATTTTGTAACTTAAATAATTTGTACAATTTATTTAATTTCCAAAACTTGTATAATTTGTATAACTTGTATAATTTATTTAGTTTATATAATTTCTATAGCTTGTATAATTTGTACAATTTGTATAATTTGTATAATTTTCAAAGTTTGTATAATTCGTATAATTTTGTAACTTGTATAATTTATATAATTCCTATAGCTTATATAACTTGTACAATTTGTATAACGTATGTAATCTGTATAATATGCAAAGTTTGTACAATTTGTAAAATTTTGTAACTTGTACAATTTGTATAATTTATATAATTTCTATAATTTATATAAGTTACTATAGCTTGTATAATTTGTACAATTTGTATAATTTATATAATTTCTATAATTTCTATAATTTGTATAATTTGCAAAGTTTGTACAATTTGTAAAATTTTGTAACTTGTACAATTTGTACAATTCGTATAATTTTGTAACTTGTATAATTTGTATAATTTCTATAATTTACTCAATTTATATAATTTATATATATATATACATTTTATATAATTTATACAATTTGTATAACTTATATAATTTGTATAATTTGTATAATCTGTATAATTTACAAAGTTTGTATAATTTGTAAAATTTTGTAACTTGTATAATTTGTACAATTTGTATAATTTTGTAACTTGTATAATTTGTACAATTTGTATAATTTTGTAACTGTATAATTTGTACAATTTCTATAATTTACTCAATTTATATATATATATATATATATAATTTCTATAACTTCGTACAATTTGTACAATTTGTATAATTTGTATAATCTGTATAATTTACAAAGCTCGTATAATTTATATAATTTTGTAACTTGTATAATTTATATAATTTCTATAACTCGTATAATTTTTGTGTAACTTGTATAATTTGTTTAGTTTATACAATTTCTATAGCTTATACAATTTGTATAATTTATATAATTTCTGTAACTTGCATAATTTGCATAATTTTATGATTTGTATAACTTGTATAATTTTTTTATTTTGTAGAATTTCTATAGCTTATATAATTTGTATAATTGTGTAGTTTGTATAATTTAGAAAATTTATAGAATTCATATAATTTCTATAACTTATATAACTTGTATAATTTGCAATGTGTACATTTTCTATCATTTGTTTCATGGCGTGGTAGAGCTCACAGTTAGTAATGTGTCGTTGTGGACTTCCGCGCTCGTTTCTTTCTTATGTAATTTCGAGGCGATTTCAAGTCCAAAACCAAAATTCTAAAAGAGAACACAATTAAAACAGTGTTGTAGTAATGACTCATTAAATTAGAACAGAAATCATAAAACTTACTGAAATTGAGTAAGGTTGCAATGCAAATTGTAGGGCCTATAGTCCTATGTAAATATTTACAGCCGCATACCTCTTGTGTATAGTCTTCTAAATAATAAGATAAGATTACAATTACTAAGAATACAATGGTTAATTCCAAATTTAATTTCCCTATTACTTATATTCAAACAATGTAATACATTAAAATCTTAAATTATCTTTAATTGCTCCTAATAGCTTTCCTATTTGTTTGAATAATATTATTGACAAATTTTCGGTGACTATAAATGCATCACCTTTTACATAGGATCTTCAGTATCGAAGTCAGAGTTGAAAAGTCTACTTCACTCCGAGTATTTCTGAATTTGTGTTCCAAGAAACGAAATGGAAAATAACGCGACAAAAAAGCAACAGCCAGAAAATTGTGGTAACACTTGTCGCTGCAGAATGTGGACAAACAGTAATCTGCCCAAACCGCCAAGATCAGGCGTTCAAGGTCCAGATTCCAGAAGAACTACCAAACCTCGCGCTAACAAGGAGAAGCCTGGTGTGAATATGGATAATAGTGAGGGTTCCAAAGAAAAGGATATGTCCGTTGTTGCAGCTACTGAGAAGTTCATAGTAAGATCCCCAAGGTACCCTTCTCCGGCTATAAAATTCGGGCAGCTACACAGAGTCCTGCTGTCTTACTTGCTCACAAAGAAACAGAGGTTAACCCTGGGTTACCCTGTAGAGCAAGCAGGTAATCCTCAACAAGTCATCATCCTTAATACGCCCTCACGTTTGGAAAAGGTGCACGAGGAAGGTGTAGCCCCACAAAATGGTATTCTTTGCGTGCGCTGTGGAAGTGAATTTTTCATGAAAAAGGACCGTTACGCGATTCAAGATTCATGTGAATACCACTTTGGAAAATTAATACGTGTAAATGCGTCCTCGAAACAATATACTTGCTGTGGTGGTGGAAAAAACTCGAAAGGTTGTACCCAAGGCCAGCAGCATGTTTGGACTGGTCTAGTAAATGGATTTAACGGTCCATTCAATGACTTTGTTAAGACGCGGCCCAAATATGATGCCGATCCTGACTACGGTCAGGGCGTGTATTCCATTGACACCGAAATGTGTTTTACCACCAACGGCCTGGAATTGTGCAAAATCTCTGTAGTTGCGGTGAACGGAAATGTGGTGTATAATCAATACGTCGTACCTGAAAACGACGTGATCGACTACAATACACGATTTTCTGGAGTAACTGCTGAAGATATTCACCGGAAAGGAACGAAGACCCTCAAAGATGTACAACAGGATCTCACAAAGTTCATCCACCAGGGCACCGTTCTCATTGGACACGGCCTAGAAAATGATCTAAGAGTCCTGCGACTTATTCACTCGACAGTAATCGACACGGCCGTGGTATTCCCACATCCTCACGGACTGCCATACCGCCGATCACTAAAGTCCCTGGTCTCATCATTTTTGAGACGGGAAATTCAAATCGGGACCGGTGGACACGATAGTTTTGAGGACGCAAAAGCATGTATGGAACTGATGATGTGGAAAGTAACCGAAGACTTCGCACCATTATTGATGTGCCCGTCAGTGTTGTGGATGTGATAAACATCTTTTAGTTTATAAGTTTTAGCCAGCAAGTCATGGAAGTTGCGTTAATAGAAATTATTGCTTTGTTTGATTTAAATGTAATTTTTCATTTTCATTTACCCTTTAAGACTAACGATGATCTATTTGTCAGAATTTATTATATTTATTTATTTATTGCATTTTTAAAATAAAGAACATACTCATGTCTTGATATCGTCTTCTTTCTTAATTTGCAAGCATTTTGTGTATATATTCATCCTAATTAATTATATATATAAATAATGTCGCAAATAACATATTTTGCTATTTTTGGTTTTATTGTTAGGAAGACAAGAATGTGTAGTATTGTCATTTTAAACCTGAATTTTGGCAATTCCCATTGATTTAACAGTACCAATATCTTAAACAAAGATCGAATGAATTAAAATCATATTTATCGTTACCCCAGAATGATTTCATTCAAACAATAACTCACCAGCAATTATAGGCTAGTGTTGTAACACTGGAGCATTAAATTAGAACAACAATCCTCCTAAGATTTGCTAAAATTGAAAAGGCTTGAAACAAAATTTTTGGGATTAGGGCCTATGTAAATATTTGTGCAACTAAGTAGTAAATATTTAGGTTAGCATACCGGTTGTGTAGAGTCCTCTAAATACAAGATAAAATTAGAATTATGAAGAATGCAATAATTAATTCCAAATTTAATTTCATTTAATATTGGAAACATATCATTAAGCCTTGTTGTTTATTTTCTATTCAATTTGATAATATAAATTTAAAATTATACAAATGAGTTTTAATTAGTACCTAGTTATCCACATACAGTTACATCTATGAAACCATGTATCTGGAGATTTAAATTTTCTGATTATCCATAGTCTAATTGATTATCCTAATAATAGATTTTGAATGTTGACAAACTGTTAAAGAAGAATGCAATGAACTAAAACTATATAAGACATTAAATAATTCTGCGTCGAAACACATCCTACTTCCATCGCAGAAACGATTTCTACACACCTTTGGAAGCTCTACTGGTTTACGAATTTCAATAATTATGGCAAACCTTATACTGGAAAAACTTGAACGAACAATATGGATAAAACAAACGCGCAAATTACATTTTTCAAAAACATATCATGACTGTATATTATACCTACTAAGAGATAGAGACAACTTTTAACAACTTTCAACTCGTTTTATATTCGGTGATAATTTACGAAAACACTACGATACCTTTTTTGGGCAATAAGCGTTCACACAAAAATGGACAGTATTTACAAACTGGTTTCTTAAACTCACACGTTGTGGAACATGACTGATCTTTCCACCACAAGCGCCAAAAAGATATGAGTTCGGCGCTTTAAACAACTTGGACTATTATTTTGCTTTTGCAGAAGAACGCAATTTCAGATAAAACATTTAATAAGTTTTAAAATTTGTAGCAAAAAGAAAATCGATACGCAACGTAGGGGAAATTATTATTTTTTGAGCCGCTAGATAGACTCGTGTTTTTTCACTGCCCCGAGAGTCGACAAAACACAAGCCCGCAAAATTTCCCTATCTTCCTCATCTCTATTGGGTACTCTTCGAAAAGGGTTCAAAGCGCAAAAAAATATAGTTTAAACACATAGCATATCCACATATGCTATAGGATGGCAATTGAAATCGTTGCCACGCTCGATGCCTGTGACTTCAGTCTTTTTTATAGAATATTCAACATATTTTTCCAGAATCTGAAAGAAGAAACTTTTTTCTAAACATTGTTCCTCTCTCCTATAATTTAAATATAAAGCTATGCAATTACGTTTTTGCTAACGTGCATAGTGCTGCGGTGAAAAATTAGTGTGATATTTGTTCATTTGAAAAACTCACCTTCGGTTAGATGCGACAAGCGCACTCAATTCAAAGGCAAATATTTCTTTCTTCAAATACTGTTTCTTAGATAATAATTTTGTGCTAAGACGTTGGAACATTTTACCTTGTAAAGTTTTTCGTCGAAATAGTTTCGTATTAAATTCAAGCCTACTTTACTTTATCCAGAGATTTTAAAATAATCTTGACGAAGCTGCTTGCTTATCCCAGCTTATATCGTTTTTCAATTGAAATCCACAATTTACTCCCTGAATTAAATAATTCTTGCTGTTTTCAAAATAGCAAATATCGGAAATATTCAGGTAGAATAATGTTAATTAGTTACCAGGAAAATGATTAATTTACTAATAAATAAACAAATATTTCCTGGTGGCGGATAAAGGATAGGTCATTAACGTTGCTTTGCTTCGTAATAAAATGCAACTATATGCAATCAAGCCTTAAAAGGAAACAACATGAATAAATGTACCGCAGAACAATATTTACGGATACTGTATCCCTATATCTGGCTACGGCTCTAGAAACACTTGACTGATTGATGTTCATCAAATTAGCAACGTATGCTTGAGATCGTCCATCTTCGATTAAAGCAACTATAGCAGCCACTTGTTCTGAAGTTAAATTGCTCATTTTAGTTTTAAAAGCGTTGGTACAGAACTCTAACTTCGCACTTTAAAATTTGTCCGTATAGGAAGACTTTCAATAAACAACTGAACAAACCTTACACATATGCATTTTTCTAAATTCTAAACTTTTAGAAAAAAAAAAGTAAAAAAGCTACGTTCCATCATTTTGTTAGTGTTTTTATAGTTCACATACACGAGGCAAACTTTTTGTGAACGTATAAAAATATCTTGGCTTATAAATGCCCTTTTTTAGTTTATGCGATACTTTTTTGGCGGAGTGTATATAAAGGTGGTTTTAAAGATGTAATCGTTATAATAGTAGTCCAAATTTGCTATTCAATATAAAACACTTTTATTTTATCATATATCGGGAAAATAACATCAATTAGAGCATTTTCAAATAGATAGATATTCAAATAGATTTTCAAATATATTTTTAACTCATTCGAAGCGCATTTAAATCCTTTGAATTTCTTTTTGAGTTATAATGAGTAAAGAGTCCAAACGATGTGCCCGAACATTGGCGTTGCGTGGAGAGTTTACCAGAATAACAGTGCGCTTATTTAAAAATAAATATATTGAATCACTTTACAAAACGTTAAGAAAAAACATAAATAACTTATCTAACATGTTTACATTGTTGCAGAAATATCCGGATGTGCGCGATGAAGTAATTGCACCATCATATATGTTTCTGTATTAGTCTCGGAAAGGTTCGTACGTAGCGACGTAAATAAATGCTTATATGCTGAAAAGGATTGTTCGACGTTGAGAGATGTATATTTGCATAGTTAAAGTGCTCTTTGTATCTGTACAACGTATCTTCAGTATTGGTAAAAAGTTGCCGTAATTTTGTAAAATCTACATTTTTATCTAATACACTATTAAATTTTTCACGAACACAAACACTTTTTTCATCATCAAGGATATGCAGCGCTAATTCTACGTGGTTAATAATTGCCAATGAGTCCGATAAGGACAGCGCACTGTTCTGTAACTTTTTTATTGCATCCACTATTGGAACGTAACTGTCGTAAATAATTTTTAAATTTGCTGCAACTTGAGGATTTTTAAATTGAACCTGACTGAGCCTTATTGCAGCCGCTTCTTTGCCGTCTAGTTGTAAAACTACTGATTTAATTTTTTCAAAATGCTTATAATAATAGAATGCTGCTTCTAACCACGTACCCCATCGTATAAGAATTGGTTGCGGCGGCTCGGGTATGTCAGGACACTGCGAATGAAATAGGCGAATACGTTTCGGAGATTTAAGAAAACCGCTTTCGTTTGTCCTATTAGTTCATCCACATCAGGATAACTTGTACGTATAATGTTTGTTACAAGGTATAAAGCGTGAAGCAAACATGTGACGTGCAGCAGGTTTGGTTGAATCGTTTTGAGTAATTTTGCTGTGGAACACATAACCGCGGCAGCATCGGTAACTAACATTAACAGTTGCTCCGGTAAAATTTCAAATTTGTGTAGTGTTTCTATTAATACACTACGTATCGCCGTGGCAGTACAATCTTGCATTCGTTTACAGGCTAATAAATAAGGGTCAGAAGATCCTTGTGGGGTCAGCGTCCTTACGACAATGGATAGGATGGACTGTTTTTTAATATCTGTAGTTTCGTCCATTGTCAACCAAAGGTATTTATTTTTCACCGTTTTTTTCGTAAAATTTACAATTCTTTCACGCACTGATGGTACGTAATTGTGTAGCGTATTTTTAGATGGTAATTTCCACGTAGGATTGTATTTATTCCAAAACTGGCGAAACATTGGTTGTTGGACCACAAATTCATTATATGATTTGCGTCTAATCTTTTTCAATTTATGTTTGTCACTATTTATATGTCTTTGACACTGACTCGCTTTCCAAGATAATAAAGTTGTTTCACAAACTAAACATTTCACTGCCTTACCGTCATATATTAAATCGGGAAACCGATGTATAAATTTATTTATTACGGTAGCAGACAACCGATTTGACGCATTATTTTTACGACCTCGCAACATTTTCAACGTATACTTTAACACGTTAGAACGGCAACTAAATGCATCGTTTATTTTTACTACTTATACGAGAGTTTACGCCACTCTGCTCTCGCATCGACGCTACTGGTCGGGCACGTCGTTTGGACTCTTTAATAATGAGGCTCTGGCGATTAACAAAACAGTGAGAACCTAATGGAATACTAACTTCTGATCCTCTTCTGATAATACGTTTCTTCGCCTATCATTTCCAAAGTAATTTACCTTTCGCGTATTTTAATTATATCTGGTATCGTTTCAAGCCTTTGCCCTAAGCTTAATATTTATGCTTCTTAAAATTAGTTTGAAACCAAGAAAATAAACTTTCGTTAATTTGTATAAACAGGAATATATACTAGAAAGTACTAACGTCTTCCAACGGATAGCCGGATTACCGAAGTCCAATGGGCGTAGTAGTAATAAGTAGGGATGACAAAGGTAGGTGGAATTATTACTTTCTTACAGCAACTAAATAGACTCGTGTCAATAGGCCTCATGAGAATGGATTCGTGTTGTCTACTGATGTGTCCGAGAGTCGATAAAACACGAGTCTGTCTAGTCTCTGCAAAAAAGTAATAATTTCATCCGCCTTTGTCCTCTCTAGTAATAATAAGGACACTGAAACTTTTGTGAAATAGGCGACGAGGAAAGTAACAAGTGATGTTATCTCTCTAGCGGATTAACTGTCTATGATATAGATTGTGGTACAGTAGTGGGAGATAATAGATGCACGATTTGGTATTCGAAACTTAGTGTGAGTAGCTGGATAATTAAATTAATTTTCGACTTGACAATACTATTGGAAAATGTTTTCCGTCTTATATAATTTCTAAACTACTTGTCAAAAACTTAAAGAGATTTCAAACCATCAAGATATTACAAGGCGCAGCATATGATTGGGAATTGATACAAAAAGCCAAATTGAGTTGTAAAAAGAATGAACGAAAACAAAATCGCCTGAGTACCTATGTGCAAAAAGAATATTTAGGAATATAAATTAAGACAATCATAATTCTAAAAAGCACAAACCACGAGACTGCCATTACAATGTTCTAAGATAGAAGCCGCACACGGATATAAAAGAGAAAGCTTGTGTTGTTCTTGAAAAATCCTGAACCACATTAATAGCTAGTATAAATGGTAAACAACGAGAAAAGAAGCATATCATTTATAGAGGCGTATTTATCGATCACACTGCTTTTCAGGATTAGTGGTACGAACGTCAAGTTCTATAGCCAGACTAAATCTTCGAAATTTATGCTTCAAATAAAGAAATTTTATCGTTTGTTCGCGATTCATCACTATCTCGAGAGAGTGCGGCATTACAAACGCCGGCAGGAAAGATTGGACCAATTTGCATCGCTAAAATAATGGCCTGAAGTCTGCTGTATAAGGAGGATTTTGTATGCGATACGGTAAAAAAAAAGCAGCCCTAGAAAAAAGGTATTCCTTGGCAAAAATAGTCGCAAATAAAACCGACGTAGTTTGCGCAAAAAAATACAAGGAAAAGAGAAAGAAACAGCAAAAAAAAGGAATGTACGTAGAAAGAAGTGTCCACAGTATATATTTATATGAAAATAAGTATGAATTTCAAAGTTTTCTTTTGTCTGTTGATTTCCACTAGCCATTTTTTCATTTTTCTTTTGGTTCAATTCGGTTTAATAACTTCAAAAATTGGCACGAACATATATGTAGGAAGCGAAGCAAATGTTAAATTACCTGAAACGTAAATAAAGGTAAAATAAACGAAACACAATTTTAATTTAAAGAACTAAAAAAAAAAGAAAATGTAGAGATTACATAGTACTACGCAAAATATATTTGCGAACAGGTTGTCGACTATTTTTACAGATTCTGCTAAACTATGGAAGCTTTTATACAGGCACGAGGCTATCCAACAGATATACAAAACTGTATTATCCAGGGGAAGTCCGATCCCGCTGCCGCTTTCACGGAAGCATTTGGCCAACAACTCAATTAGTAGAAATGAAAAACTTTTTGTACAAGTATACACATGCAGTTGCCTAGTAACCAGCCAAACCTAGTGCACTATGACTGCAGAATTGGAGAACACATTAAAACATTTCCAACAAAAGTATATTTGTATTTATACAAAATTTCAGTAGAAAAGTTTCACAAATGTATAGATTTTCTATTACGAGGGATAGACGTATCGTCCCGATTTATAAACATGAAAATTTCTTTCATAGTGTAACATTGTCTACGCCAATATTATAATGAATATGTACCTAGAATTTGATTGCTTTTACAATTAGTGACGTAACACATTTATTAAATTCACACGTTGTCACTGATATATGTTACTTAATTGCCGCGATAAGGTTTGCTTATTAACAGGGACGCTGAATTTCTCTTTTCTATCAAAAGCGCCAAATATAACAATAACAATAAATCAGCTTTTTTATATAGAGATGTTTCCATACTTTTAATGTTTAAAAAGTATATAAAAAAAGAAAAATCTAGGCGGAGTTCGGATAATTACCGTGTCAGTATCAGCTCTTCCGTTCATTCTGTAAGCCTAAATTATGGAACCTAAAACCAAACTAAATAAATAAAGAGAGGAGGAGATGGAAAAAATTATAAGAAAAACTACTTTATGATTTAATATATAAGAATGATAAATGAGGATTAAAACAAAGACCAAAGAACAAGTAAACACAAGTGTGTGGGTCTACGGAAGATAAATTGAATTAATTAAAATTTTTGCAACTTACATGACTAAGCCTGCAGAAATGAGTGCACACTTGTTGGCGGTGGAAAAGCGGTTAGTATGTGTATAAATAATGGACTGGATTGATGATGGTGAATAGGTGGCGGGCTTTATTGCGTTCGACAGGTACTAGTAGATTTCTTAACTGACTTCCAATCCTAGAATACACTGGCACTTTTATTAAATGTATTTAAAAGTTAAAGCTTTCTATTTGGAACTGCAGTGGGAATGAATGAAAACATTAAAAAGTCATAGCCGTGTGTGTTGCAGAAAACATAAATGATAATATCTAAAATAAGAAAAATAATTAATAACAAAAAATTCTAATCAGTAAAATTACTCATTAAAATAATAATAATTTCCTACAAACCCTTGTCAAATAATAATTAATGCATATTGCTTTATTATTATTTATTTTTCAGTTACAAGAGATCTTTATGAACTATTGCTGTGGGTTAATTTTGATTAGAATCATTAAATAAATTGGAAGCGTTTGAAGTTAAGAAAATAATTAATAACAACATTTGAAGTTAATAAGAATGGTATGCATAACAAAGTTTTCCTAATTTTTGCCAAACAGTACGTTATAAGAATTATTTATTAATTTTGATGTTAAACATTTGTGATAAAACACGTTTTGTGAGGTTATATTCTTCACCAAGGATGTTAATGATTAAACAATTATTAACTTACTTTTAGTTTCATTGTATGTATACCGATGCTTCGAAGTAGAGGCGGTGGCCCTTGCGTCGATTGAACGGATTTAATATTGCACATGTTAAATTTCAAGCTTAGTGAGACCTAAAATGGCACAATAGAACAAATAAGACAAATTTTCTGATATTGATGTGTTGAAGGAATACCTGTTGATATGCGGCTACGTGCTCCTCGGAACAAAACGAGAATATTTAATTCTTCAAATTTTAACACAAGCTAAGTCCGAATGGACACCTCCATTTAAATATCTTCAAAAAATGACGAATTCTTGTATAGATCGAATTTTATAGTTCCTGATATTCATCAGAAAATAATCTAAAATTACACTCTCAAACGATAACGCTCTAGAAAAGATATTAGCTTCCATAAAGAAAAGCTATAAAAAAGGAACGAAAAACGCATATGGAAATAATAGTTCCGTATTCTGTAGCTTACAGTATTCTCCAAAAGTTTTATATACTTTATAATATAAATTATTAAGTAAATGATGTAATTTTATCAGCCAATACACTTTCTCCTTTTCGCTAGGGTGGTTTTAACTAAAATAATATTCGATTAAAGCCTGCCAAATGTTGTCATAGCAATGTGACAATAACTTCTCTAAATTGTACTGTACTTACATAAACTTTCAAAAACTTATGATATCTTTTCTCCCAACTAAAAACACCTCAATTTTAAATAGAAGAACTTTTAGATGCTCTATTATACTAAAAATATAGAAATCTAACTGTGAAGCTATGCTTTTCCATCTAGAAGTTGTAAGGCAAAAATTTTGTTCGAACGTTAACTAGCCTTACCTGTACACTGATAAAATTTAGTATCTGCAGCTTTCGGTCGTTTTGCGGAAGGACTTAAAAATACAATACCGTACGTTGCTGAATGAAGAAAAGGTAATAATTCTGATGATGAGAGGTAATTTATTCAATGATACACGAGATCGTGGACTGTTTAGTATAATTGGATGACACGGCACAATAAATGATCGCCCCAGTCCGAAGACTTGCGACCATTAAACTACCTTTGGAGTGAAGTAATCCAGAAAATTCGAACTGAAGAGCAGAGAGCACAGATTATAATTTGATTAGATATTGCGTAATGTATATCCTGCTTTTTGGTACCTGCCAAATATAAGAATGAATATAGATCGGACAAAAATTAAATGATTTTTTTTTGTAAAAAATACATATTCGAATCAAAAACTACGTACACACACTGCTTTTACACTTGTATTTGTGAGAATGTCTAAGTATGTCATATCATATACACAACGATACAGTCAGAGGAAACGACATGCTCTTAGACAAACTCATTTCTTCTTCATTTCAGCATGAATTTGTCACATAAATGTTTACGCCAGAAAACAACACCCTAAGTAAATAATAACAACTTTGGCACCTTCTCTGATTCCTTAAGTGCTCTTAAGAGTTTCCAAGCCATTAATTTCTCATCGGCCTCACTTATTGAAGAAATGCTATTGTTGGACTTCAGCTTGAAGAGGACAAAAGCGAGTGAAATCATACCTGTTCTACAACGACTAGATAGACTCGTGCTTTGTCGATTCGCGGGGAAATTAGTAGGCAGCATGAACCCTTTCTTTTGAGACGAATCTGTCTAGTCGCTGTAAAAAAAGGTATGACTTCATTCGCTTTTGTCCTCTTTACTAATGACGTAATTTTAGGACGCCGAAAACGCGCAGAACAAATTACAAAATGTTTGTTAGCGACTTGCTTTGCATCAACATTCAGTTTCCAATTAATATGAATTCTCCATTAGCCTTAGAAAAAAAGATGTGAACAGTATTATTTACAAGCATATGTGTAATTTACGTTTTATTATTTAGCTAAGCTCCTTGTGTGATCTATCCTTTATGGGCTTATTCTTTCCTAACGGTGCAGTTCCCGTGTGTGAAGCGTGTCACATATTAGCCCTGGTAGACGTTGGATTGTTAAGTACTCTGCCGTGTATATGCGGCAACATAAATATTTGTAAATATATAAATATTTACAAATATTTATATATTTGGCTGATAGTTGTAAGTGTAAGTTAAATTATCTGTATTCTGTGTAAGCAGATGTTATTTCTTATTTTTATTATTAATTATTATTTTATTATTTACTATTTTTTGGGTAAGTGCTGCATTTGTTGGTCAATACCTTTTTTCCTTTGTTCCTCCTAAAAGTCGCAATGGTTCAAATGCTCGTGGTTTAAATGAATTGTAAGAAAAAAGAATTTTGAATACAGTTTGTAAATGTTTTAGAAAGCATAGAAAATAAACAATAACTGCATATATATAGAGTTAAGTTAAATATTAGCTTAGTTTTTGTAAGTGTATTGCTGCAGGATTTGGAAATATTTTTTGAAAAGTTATGTAGAATTGTTTTTAATATAAAAGCAAAACAAAATAGTCTAAAATATCGCCCATATTATTCTTAGATAAGAGGTACCATACATACCCAGCAAATTTATTTTATGAAAATTTCTACCTATCTCTAGCAATTTATTTTAAATCTCCTTGCAAACAATCCCACCAATAAATATTTAAAAAGATTCCTAAGATAAGCATTTGTATCTACCAGAACGTCATTGGTAATAAATGCATTTTTGACATTGCTGAACACTATTCTGATTACTAAAGTAAGCACTTTAATTTGTTGTTAATATCTTGATACAATAATATTATTTACGATATAGAAATATAAGAAAAATACTGATTTGTGTTCCCATCGCCATCTACACACTGGTATCCCAACTAACGCACTAATATGGCTGCTTAAATACAGGATACAAACGTGAGTACGATAGGAAGCTTTAATTCCTGTATACGTTGTTTCTATATCCTTGAAAAGAGTTAGCTTGAGCGAGTTCTTCCGGTAAGATGGCAGCACCAGTTCTATGATTGAGAGTAATTCTATTCAGGTTTATTTTTGTTATTGAAGTAATGTTTAATTGATGCATAATTTATATATATTAGCATTTTCTCTAATGTATGTAAAATTTTATTTTAGGATGTTGTAGAGGGATGCATGAATTTTGTTTTCTTTTCTAAGTTCTAAGGTCTTAACTCTTAGAAAATCATTTCAAATCTTCCACTATCCAGTTATCAGTCTTTAAAGTATATACCTATATGTATATTCTTTTCTATAGGGTAATCAATACACATTGCAACAGGTCATAATTTCTATTTCCTTTTATATTCTTATACATAGATGTTATAATATATATTCTTTAGCATTATTAATTCTACATTTCATAATAAATCACTGCAGATATCATAGGAAGATCTTGTTATCTCCGAAAAGCAAATAACTAATTAAGGATGTGTTTTCAATTAGAATAATTGTTTATTGTTGGACCAGATTGTAGGAACTATAAGCATATTGATTTCCATAAACGTGTTGACCCCGAGCTGTTATCCCAATTACCTACTACGAATTATTTGGAGCTTCTCGACGTATTGTCATGTAAATTTCGGCTTGATTAAACTGGATTGGATAGATGTTAATCTGTTGAATAGATCCGGAAGATTTAATATGAGATGAGCTTGGCAAACAAAGGAAATACCCAAACTCCTGTATATTACCTAAGTTGTAATGTAATACATTACGGAGTACTACTTTTTTCATTGTAACTGCGGCTATTGGTATCTGTATTTGGATTGCGCTTAGCAAATATTGGATTAGTATTAAAATTGGGTAAGGTATTCGTTGCAATGATCGCTTAATAGAAATAGGTTTGGATTCGGCAAGCGCATCAATGAAAAGGAATTTTAATTGCTTATTAGTACCAGTTACGCATCTGTCGGTAGTAACTACTATCTGCTTAGTTCTGATCGGTGTGACTTAGCAGGATAATTGCCGGTAAAACGCTGTCAGCCAATAAAAATTTGTCGGAGAATAGAAGCTGCCGTGATGTAACATTTCGGAATTTTTAAATATTTTTCCGCCGTAAATTCGGAAATATGTGTGAACTTTAAGGTTTTACAAAAACAACGAGTGGAAAATAGTATTTGACCGTTCCAGTGTTTTTGAAAATATTCACCATTAAAATTTATATATTTTAGAATGCGTTCGACCAAATCCCGAACGTTTTTACAGCATCTCCAAAATCTAAATTTTTAAGATTTCGACAGCTTTCTGAAGTAATAAGAATCGTTGTCCACGCATCCTCTGTTCGATATTCGGGAACAAAAAAGTTGTTACGCGACATCTCAGGTGAATACAGGCATTACTGTGATGAGGGATAGCGCGAAGATGTCGATTGTGTTTTCCTGATGTTATCGTTGACTTTGAAAAACAAATTTTATACTATTCAGCGTTAACATGTTCACGATGCATCGATACAACGTTTCCGATATATACATTACAACGCAAGAATGAGAGCAATATTTGGAAGGACTTCGTGATCGAGGATGCCGACCTTCTTCAATCATGTCGATCTTAGTTGATCTTCAGGAGGTTCATCATTGACGGAAGCAGAATTACAACGAAATTTTGCAAATCAAACTTTCTAATGGTGCGTCACTAATTTAACAAAGCGATTCGAGGCAAGAAGAGAAAAGGAACTACAAACCAAGAAAAACCGAAGTATTCATATTAGGCTCGCCTAAGGCAGCAAAAATAATGCTATCGTTGGGCAAAGAAGACATTAGGTTACTGGCGGAGTTTCTAATAGGTCTTCGGCCCTAAGATCATCTATTCAATCTAAGAAAAGCTGAAGATTAAGTCTGTCGTCTATTCATAGAAGATCTGGAGACAGCAGCATTTGAAGATGCTCCAACATGTAATAGGTGGCGCAAAAGTAATACATAAAAAAATAAAATAAATGTCACTGAACTTTAACATTTATGATGTAGATATATGGAGAACTAGTTGTCAACAAACCATGGAGCACATCACACACCTCAAGAATGTGGAATTATTGTTACTTTTTATTTGACAAATTTTAAGTCTTTGTTGTTTTAACGGTCGTCGTGTTCCATATGCTCGAACAATTAAACATTTGTCCGAGCGACTCGTGCAAACTGGGTCCACTGAGATGTCGCGAGAAGCGATCGACCTCGTAGTGCTCGTTCGATGGCATTACCGTAACCGTAAATGGTAAGCGTTACAGATAGATGCTAAACGAATAGTTTTTTGGCGCAAATTGTCGCATTGCGTCTCGATCGTTGTTGGTTTCAATAGGACCGAACAACCGCTCACACAGGTCGGGCATTTATGAAGATTTTGAGACACCAGTTTCCAGGTCGAATGATCTCCCGTTTTGGAGATTTGAACTAGTCGTCTAGATCGCCAGAGCTAACAGCACCAGACTTTTTCCTTTGGGGCTTCTTAAAATCCCCCGTTAGCCCAGCCAACCACGAAACTTACAAGCCTTGAAAGCTAACATTGAAGCAGAAATGGCTAATCTGGAGTCAGATATTTTGCGAATAATAATTCAAAATGCCGTAAAACGAGCGCAATTATTATTAAATCATTATTATTAAACTTAAATTAAATTTTTAATAAATTAAAAATAATATTAGTATTAAATTAATATTATTGTAAATTATTATTAAACAAGTGAGAAATAGCAAAATTCTATTATTTTCCGGATAGAGATAAATCAAAATCGAGAAATTTTCAGTGCTGAAAGAGTTTTCAGTTTCATTAAATTCAATAATTACATTTCTTTTTTATAATATTTTTAAATTTCAGGGTTGCCTTAGTCGCTCATAACTTGATTTAGGACAGCTGCTCTTTATAAATTTATTTAATGAAAACAATTTTCAAATTTTTTCTTATTTTTATATTAATGAATATTATTAAATTAATGGATTGATTATTGGATTATTAATCCATTATTTATCCATTATTGATTAATGGATTATTGAATTAATGGAAATCAGGTACAAATCCTATTAATTCTTCAATCCTTATTTACAACTTTATAATTTCCAAACTAAAAAATCCAAAAGTGATTCGATATTCAATGTTTCTACTTTTATATTTGTATTTCTCAAGGTTATTTTATTTCCTCGTTTCTTCTTTAGAAACCTCTCCGTTTTCAATATGTTTACAGTAGCATTTTGAGTACTGCAAGTGAGTAGTGGTGCTATCACTAATACAGGATCGATTTGATTCATTTTTAATTTAACAAATATATTTAAACTTTTCGATTGTGAGTTTTGGTTTAATCATTATATGCCGTTTACTGAACTTTTTTTTCAACAGGAGTGGGTCTTATGCTAATGTATAAGATAAGGACAAAGCATTAATCTCAAGGCAAAGTCGATTCAAGAGGCCACCAATACTGAAAAATGAATACAACTTCAATTTCAAATGGAATAGGTAGATATTTGAAGAGTATAACAATTACAATACATAAACATATACGACAACACGACGACATGTACACATTTTATCAAAGACGATTTCCTTGTGCGTCTTGTCTGAAATTCGTGATAAAACCTTTCCCTTGGAATTCTTGTAATTTATCACCGTCTTCTACACAAATTTAACATGTAAAAACAATTGGAACGCTGTTCACATGTTGCAAGCCGGCGCTATACGTTGGCACGAATGATGCATGAAATATTCGGCCGAACGTTTGAATCAATGAGTTCGATAGTTGATTTGGTATATGATACTAAATATGGAGGACAGGAATGCAGCATACATGCAATCGTGCGATACATTTTAGGTTAGTATTAAGCTTTATGTTCCACCTAAATGTCTCTATATCAGGATAAATTATGAAGGGGCAAATTACTGCCACTAAAACAATAAAGTTAAAAAAAGAAGGTATAATAATATTTTAACGAGGAATAGTGTAGTCGTGCATCAAATAACTAATGTTTCTCTTCGAGCGTTGGAAGAATTATTTCGACTCAGTCCAAGAAGACTTAAAACTACCCGAATGTGTCCCAACACAAACGTTGGTCGCTTCACATTTGTAGCTCGTAAGTGTGAACTTCGGCTACGTGATGCGACAAATTATCAACGCAGGAAGATATTCGTGGCATCGTGTTGCATTTGCTTTAAAGTACTGAATGCATCTCTTTCAATTCGAAAATTGCTTTCGGATTTTCATTTCCTTTATATAAACTGAAGCTCGTCTAGATATCCAATTAAAAAAAACTAAAAAGTTGTTGTGGCTTTTAACTACTGTACTGTATTCATATGAACGACTACTTAAGCTAAACTATTGTAAACCACATCTGCTTACTCGTTGGTTTAATTCCATAGGGAAGTATTGCTGTTTGTGGCGGATCTCCCTGAATTAAGTGTTGATGGATTGGCAAGCTTATTTGTTATATATGGTGACAACCGGCGAGCACATAAGCTTTGAAATTTATTATAATTTCAGTAGATTAGTATCGCGTCTGTCTGGGTTAGAACCTACGGTGCCACAGCATTACAAAAAACAGGAAGTCGTAGTAATAGCCAAATGTATTAGAAGAGACTTCCTTTAAATTCATTAAATAAAAACTATCTTACGCTCCCATAAATCATCACACTTTTACCCTTGAGCGTCATTAAAGTGATTATAGAATTTCCAAGAGAACTAGGTCCCAATTTACGTGACATAGAGGCGCTAGATATGCATGCGTTGAAATTTTAATAAGAGGGAAAGAAAACGACGTGGAAGTAGAATAGGTACAGTCATTAGTTCGGTGAATTATAGATAGAGCACGCGGCAGAAGGTATTGGAAATCCATTGTGATGTGGTGAAAGCTATCGCAGCTACGCGGAAACATTCGATAAAGTGATTATTGTACGGTAGTCGATGCTAAAAGGTTTAATAGATTAACTATAACACTTGAGAATGTAGCTAATGACTACTACATACAATTCGAGTATTAGTTATTATTGCACAAGCCAAACAGTTATTTAAGGTAATTTAAATTCCGTGAAACGTTACTATTGACCTACAAAGAAATAAAAGAAAATTAAAAAATTAAATCACAATGAAGTGGAATTGTGTTAATTAGGTAATAACAAGCTTAACGGTTAGATAATTCGCACAAGGGAACATTTAGATGTTTTCGATGAAACTCTAGAGAATGAGCAGTTTTGCACAACCTATTTTTAGTGACCTAATCGGCTAATTTCGGGTTGCAGTTCCCTTTAAGAACATGCACCATTTACAGATATTAATTTTTTGCTAGTATATAATAACTCGAAGTATGTAGCCTCAAGGATCATTTAAAATATTTTCGGAAATTTTTTTGTTATATTTCGGTTTTTCCTGTTCATGAAAAATAAAGTCGCCTTTGCGTAGAAAATGATGCTGGATAGCGCATTAAGTCGGCCAGATATTAAAGATATTCAAAAATAATAACAAAACTTTACTAATCGCTTCGACCGTACTTTAGCAGTGAGGCGCGAGAAAACTTTCTGCAGATGAATGCTGTCAGAGAAAATTAAATTTTGAATAAACTATTTGCAACGAATGAAAATATTAGTTCCACGTTTCCAATTAAGAAGACAGATTATATAAGTGCTGCGACTTCAACTTTCGACGTCATAGATTACTCTGAATAACATTCAACGGATTTATTTGTCACGTAGTAAGTTGCTCGCAACATTGCCACTAAGTAAACTAGTGGCAATGTTGGGGGTTTCACTTTTAGGTTCTTGCATTCAATGTAATCCAGCGAACATTTTCAATAGAAGTAATAAGCTGTTTTTAGTTATACTGT
The DNA here is from genome assembly GCA_020654165.1 of Oryctes rhinoceros. Lineage (NCBI taxonomy): Eukaryota > Metazoa > Arthropoda > Insecta > Coleoptera > Scarabaeidae > Oryctes > Oryctes rhinoceros. Next base: position 10,082,833 of record JAIOKQ010000399.1, on the reverse strand, counting down.
ACTTTCTACGGCTTTCAATACTACAAGAAGCAAATGTTTCTCGTCACTCGAAACATCCGTCTCTCTTTTCACCTGATTCGTAATATTTTAACACTGGTTTCTAAAAAAAATTACAGACTTCTTTCAACAAAATGTAGATATAAAAGATACGGCGAGTAAAATTAAATCACTTAGTATCTTATTTATTTATCTTGCATGATTACTTACCTGCACTATACTTGCATGTAATGTATTGATATTATTTCTATAAAATCTTCAAATCAATTTATCGCATACGTCAAGTTTTGTTCTCGTCTTTTTCTGTGATGCATTAAGAAGCATTCTAGAATGATTTTCCGCTCATTGGCGCTGCATTCCCGATCCCAGAACGTTATTTCGCAACCAAGAATTAAAATAATTATTTGTGAAGAGGAAGAGGTAAACTCATCCTTTTAAGGAGTGAAGCTTATTTTACATAAAGTAGCTCGCTACGTAGGTCTCTACATGCACTATACACTATTGTATACAGCGACCTTTGTGGGGTATATTGTAAGTAGCTACTCTATTAAGTATAAAATAATACAAGCAGAAGTAGGTAGGTATAAGTAGGCGTTAAAAATACACATTAAGAACCTTAATTGCCCTACAAGTGTAAAGGTAAATTCTATACTCTAGCTCTTTTATTTCTAATTATCGATAAGCTATGTCCATTCTTTCTTATTTTTTTCCATTCTTCTTGCATCATTCCACGACATCTCTGTTTTCCTCAAGCTTTCTTCTATTGTGCTATCCCATGTTTTTCTTGGCCTTCCTCTTTTTCTCTTGTGTCGTCCATCTTGCCAGCCATACTCTTTTTGTCAGTCTTTCTTCTTCCATCCGTATCATATGCCCAAACCGTTTGAGTTTCTGCCTCTCTATACTGTCTAGAATCGACTCTACTCCTAATTCTTCTCTGATCTTCTCGTTTTTTATTCTATCCTTTCGAGTGACCCCTTTAACCGCTTTTAAATATTTCATCTCCAACGCTTGTATTCTACTCTTAGTTTGATTATTTAAGATGCAACTTTCACTGTCGTATGTCAATATAGGTTTAAATATTGTGTTAAATATAGTTATTTTTGTCTTCTTTGAAATTTCCTTCTTTTTTATAAAAGCGTTGTTCAACGCATAATATAATTTTATTCCACTTTCAATTCTGCTGTTAATTTCTGTTTCCTCTTTACCTTCCTGACGTATATTTATTCCGAGATATTTCAATATTTCTACTTGTTCTATAACCTTACCATCTATATAAATTATCATCTTCGCATCGTGTTTCCCTATTGACATGACTTTAGTCTTCTCTGTATTTATCTTCTTATTTCTCTTTTTTAAAGCTGTTTCCCAAATATTCAAGTTTGCTTGACGCTACCAAATCGTCGGCAAATGCACTTGCCGCGATTTCCACCATCCTCATGTTTTTATAGCCTATTTGAATTTTTTTGTTTGCTCTTTAATCTCTTTCAAAATGTCATCAAGTATTATATTAAAGAGTGTAGGGCTAAATACTTCCCCTTGTCGCAGACCTTCTTTAGTAAACAATTCTTCCGCATTCCATCCACTCTTACATAATTTCTAGTTTTATTGTATGTACTAGCAATTGCGTTTTTTAGTTTGCTATTTATTCCTATTTTACTAAGGCTTTTCATCAATCAAATACAATACAATCAAAAGCCTTATCTATGTCTGAAAATATGTGTAAAAATACACATATTAAATGTAAAGCAAATATTTCCAGTAACTTTATTACTAGCCAGTCAGCTTATCAAAATTCTCAAACAGTTCGGGTTTACCTAAAATTCTCATAAATCCATGAATATTAAATGAAATCTAGTATTTGCCAATAATTCCTCTTTTATTATGCGGTTTATCTAGCTATTAAAGATGGAACCGCTTACCTCATATTCAAGAGAGTAGGCAATATATCTCACAGAAGATGAGGTACACGTCATTACATTTACTCTCCTCACTTATCTCTTTCTTTGCCGGCAAATACCAAGGTTATTAAATTCTTTCTGTACATATAGCAGTTCTTCATCCATCTAGCTTGTTCGATATGCTCGTGATTCTTAACCTTAAGGTTATGTGTCTTGCATCCCATAATTCTTATTTAAGATCATCACAGATAGCAGGTAGTTGATAAAATTTACATATGAAGAAAGAAACAACATTACAGAGCAGTAACGTACGAGTAGTTCTTTATACGATAAGTGCCGATCTATGTCGGAGGCTAACGAATTTCGGATAGTAACTAGTATAGAAAATTTCGCGTAATGACATAAAAGGTACATCGTTTAAAACGAAACCGTGTAAATAACGACGTTTACTAAGAAATGTTTTTACGTTGTCATTAATTACTTTAACAAAAATTATATTGTCGCTGCAATCCTAAAGTAACCTGCAACATTAAACAGTCTTCAAACTTTAGTTTCCATTGCATTCTAATTTTAGCGCAACGTTATGTTTTTAACATTTTCGTAGACGTACACATCAATAACATGCATATATTCCCCCGTTCATATTTTACCATGTTTCTGCATTTTCAAAAAAAAAAGAACAGCGTTTCAAAACAGTCTCCGTTTTAATTACTATCCGTTAATGAAGCAGACCATTTACGAGGTATTACGCTGGCGGATGAAGAATCCAGACGGTTAGACGTTATCGATCAATATGTCAATAAAATTGTTGAATAAAGGAACAATAAATGTCCTCACACGGGCGTTGACATGCCGCGGTCATGATTGATTATTTCTGAGTTGCGTCTGGATCGAAAAAAGGAAAATGTTGACTGGCACGGAACGACTAGAACAAGTGGCCGCTTCAATATCGCATTAGAGAAATGTGCATCGCGAGGGCGAGCCGTCCAACTGTTGCAGGAAGCATTTCTATGGGGTCTATACCGACCAACATAGTCATTTTTGCTTTGGAATTTTCTGATTTGATTAAGACGTTATACTGGAAAGCAGTTTTGTGTTCATTGTATATCAAGATAAAAATCAATATTAGATTAGCCTGGACTAGAATTGATGGTTTTGTTCTATTGGAGACTTCCGCTAAGTGGACAGGATGAGAATTTCATTATACAACGTACACTGCGGGTAAATATTTGCAATACAGATTAAGGTCTGCATTATTACAACACTGATTGTAGATGTTCGTTGCGCTACTGAATACATTCAGGGTAATGATGTGTAATGGCTAGATCGTAGTCCACGTTCGTGTTGGTTAAAGCAACATAGTGTATGTGTTCGTAAAGCACTTAATCGATTTATGATAACAGACGTTTTATAATGAGCGTAGAAGATTATTATAATAATCGTACAATACTTTTCTTTTCATATCGGCAAGAGTAAATATATCGAATAGAAAGTTAAGAACTCACTTCATTTACACATACATAGGTAATAAAATGATGCGAATTCGTTCCCGACTGACGTCTTTTCTTGCTGGACCTTAGGCATGAACGCTTGAAGCATGCCATATACGCAAACTGCAGAAGAAATATGCACCGAATCGTATTGAAATATATACTAAGAGGACGCAGATCGAAACGAAAACATTTTTTGCGTGAAGTGCTCTGGCCGTTCGGAAGTTACCGTATATACCGTACTCAGAAATGTTTCGATTCGACTGCGAACAGTCGATAGGAAAGTCTAACGTAAAAGGTCGGAAACTAACAAAAATAAATACGTTCGAAAATTATTGATTCAACCGTACCGTCCTATACGCTCTGAGCACACATGCCTTTAACTTTCGTCCAAATGTTCAAGCTTTTTTCGTATTACAGGCGTTTGAAGTTTTCAGAGACCTGAAACTTACATCACTCAACTTAGTCATTAAATGCGCATTTCTAATCAACAACTAATGTATTCCGACAGAAAATTATCAGTTGTATCAACTATGATTGAGCAGCATTAACCATATAGCTTTCTTGGTTTGTGAGCCATGGTTCTTTAGATTAACATCGTAGAGTTGGAACGGATTGGGCGAGGCATTTGAGCATTTTCAGCTTTAGAGCGCTCGTGAAGATCTTTCAAGCGATCCCAAATTTAATCTGCTAACTCCATCAAATACCGGGATATAAAGGAACCGTCAAAAATTTAAGCGCAAATTGAAATTTGAATGGCATCAACAAATCTGTGTTTGTTATAGATGCCTTTTGTCAATAATTCGTTTTAATTCTGTTCATACAAAATAGATCAACTTTGCATCAAGTTAATGCAGCTTTATCGAAGCATTCGGTAAAAACGCGGCAGAACAATCGGGTATGTATTTTATATAAAACTTCTACACATTTCGACACATTTCTCTTCGAACTTTCTACTTGTATTCGCAGATTTTAGCTGGACAATAGTACGGCCTGAAATATAATCTAATTTAGTAATCTAGCTGAAAAGTAAGCTAATACAACATTTATATGCAGATACATTGAAAATAAAACCAATTGAAGCTGCCTGCATAATACAGGAATATGCAAATTTACTTTGCAGGAAATTGGGTCACTTGTACCCTGTAAATGAAATTTATGGTATTTGTTTAAAAGCAAAGTGAACAAGTAAAAAGAGTCTTGGAAATTATATCTACCGATGTTTATGGTCCAATTAACCCAACAGCACACAACGGTAAAAATTATGTTGTGACCTTCGCAGACTACTGTTCTCACTTACGTGTAACGTGCGTGTTTACTAGAAAAAGTGATGTAATGCTGAATTTGCAAAGAAAATTGAAAGATTACGATGCGACAACGATGGAGAAGGTAAAATTCCTCTAGAGCCTTTAGATACGTTTGATGCGTGAAACGCGCATAGAGCACGCCGCATAGAAAATATATAGTACACAGTTGCCAGAAATCCCGAATAGAGCGGAGTTGCACAACGAATCAACAGAATCTTGATGGAAGCTGAACGTATTTAATTTACCATTCAAACATGTATAAATTGTTTCGGCGTGAGCTATTAGAGTTGTTGCATAAGTAATAGATAAGACTAAAATTAAAGTTTTGGTGGATCGGAAAACACCCGCAGGGATAGACCAGAAAACAGATTTGAAATAAATTAAGTTATTTTGGTGCTCAGTCTGCAATTTCATACCCTGATGATATTGAACATCGAAATTAGACCAGGAAAGCCAAAAATTAATTATGATTGGATATGGTAAAGGCGGTTACAAACTCTGACGCCCAAATAACAAGAAAATAATACAGGGAAGAAACGTAGATCAGGTAACGATGAGTAAGCAGAAGGAAATGGCGGAGGTACGAAAATATCTCGAAGACTACGAAGCAAATATAATGGCGGCATTATCAGCTGGAACTACATTAGATGGAAACAACACCTTGGAATAGACACATCCTCGGGCAATATGCAAATAATAGATACATTGAGAGAGTTCCTTAGAAAGAAGTATATGGTGTGCAAGTGGGGAAAGTTCATTGCTGTTATTTTATCATTGCATGTTTAATAAAACGTATATATTCAACAACCCGACGTGAATTCAGCATTGGTCCATGGATATTTGAAGAATTATTCCAACAAAATTAAAGGTATGCAACTAGAATAAAGCCCTGTATTGCCTTGAGAATACACCAAAATGTTGGATCTGACGCTAATGGAGCTAATTTATATTTAAATTCTATCAAGCAGAATTTACGTAAACGTTTTACAATGAAAGAATTTAAAAATAGCAAAATTGCTTGCTCCGGTATGTAAATCTAATAACTTACTTTACGTAAGTCAAAAAGAATTAATCAAAAAACGTTTGAACTAAATTTAATATGCTTAGCTGTAAAGAATGTAGCCCAGCAATATAACCTAAATTACAACCAAACATTAGTTCTAGTCACAAGAAAACGGCAAAGAAAAATTGCCTTATCGAGAGTTAATTGGTGCGCTAATGTACAATATGGTAGGATCAAGATCCATGTAAAATCAGTTTCAACGTAGCTATACGGAAGGACATTGGATAGGTGTGTATTAAAATATCTGAAACAAACTGTAAATTTTGGGTTGAAATTTACAAAAAGTGAAAAATCGAAACCAAGTTCATTTACATTCGAAAGTTCTGATTTTTAGAAAAACTGTGGCGGGTTTTTGCAGTTAAGTTAAATGAAAACGTAATTTCTCGAAAATCTAAGAAACGGAATGCTATATGTAGTCTTTCTAATCTCTAAGGCTGAATACGTAGCACTATCATCACGTATAACTTAAGGTTTGCTCTTGTCACAAATTTTATTATGGAACGTCAATGACATATGTCCAATTACTACTAGCACGCGTTAAGATAACCAATCCCATGTATGAGTGTCATCAATTTTAGAAGTAAAACGTTCATATTAGTACTTATAAATGTAGCAGAATTGTATATAAATTATTACATTTTAAAAGCATCATAGAGTTGCAAGGAGGTATGAACATGCTCCTTCAAAGATCTTTAAGTTGATACTGTTGATAATAGTAAAAACAAATCCGCCTGAATATTAAGTTAGTGGTAAATTAGTAAATAAGATACTAGGTCTTGCTTGTCACATTATTGTTTCCATTTTATTAGATAAAACGTTGACTAATCTACCAAGAACGCGACTAAATATACATTCCGTGATGCCGCTGAACTTCTTGCAAATGAATTAGCAATAAAATTTTAATCTTGATTCCTCATATTGTCTTATTATCATTATTTTAGCTTCGCGAATAACAATTTTCTTTGTTATCGTATTAAATTCGTTTATTTTGACGTATCACCTCCTACCTGATTTATATGATGAACTTCGTTATTGAACTATCATCGCTAGACGTTGATGAACACACCGCCGACACCGTAGTAAACAACTAAGCAATCAAAATAAATATTCTGACAGGCCTAAAGTTAATTTCTAGGCGACATTTGTGGATGTCTATCTAGCCTCGTACACATTGCTAAGTCGTTAATGTAGATTTCTCGCCAACTTTCGTTAAGAGAATATTTTAAGGATAAAATAAAGAAGCGGTTAGTTTATTTTCATTTGACATACAAATGAACCATTTGCAAAATTATAACCTTTCAGATTTGAGAATATTTGGCGCTCGTATTCTTGTTTTGCTCATAATATTTTTAAATAGGTTAAGGAAACCTTGGGCGTATAGAATTTCTAGGCTGGTATATATTGTTATTAAATGTAGTTATACTCTGATTTAGAGCTGAAGCCATTCAACCGTATAACAGCAATTCTAATAAAATTTGTAATAGGGGACTAACTACACTGAATTGGGTATTCCTGTAAAATGTTTTGAGTATGCAGATCTACATGTATAATTTGGGAATTAACTTAAATTTTCAGACTGAAACGTGGAATATAGTTGCGAAAGTCAATACCTATGATTTACCCTAAACATTCTCTCTTATGATATGCGATGCGTGTTACGTGTTACATCCCGTCACATAATATATTCTACTTGGTTAGATTACAACTTTAGCGTTCATCTATTTATTTACTTTAACGTCGAACCATAGTTGCACATCGGAGCAGCTACAGTTACTCACGTCATTTTGTTTTCCGTTCTGCTTCACAAAATAATTTAGTTCACTCTAATCTAGAATGCTACTAGGTGCTTGGCAAATTTACACATTGCTACTTTAATGTAGAAATTTTACGTAGATACGTTATTCGAAGTTAACACGAATTAGTTCAAGCGAATGTTAATTACGTACTGGTAGCACTGGTAATTGCTGTTAATAGGAGTTCGTCCATAGACTTTGGACGTGACTAGTTTGCGTTAATCTGCTATAGCGCAACGGATTAATTAACAAAACAAACAATTTTCTATTTTGATATATAAAGTAAGCAGCTATTACCTTTGGATTTAAGCAAATTTGGAAAATACATAATAAGGCTACTGCTTAATCTTTACAATCCGTTTATTCCATAAGGCAATAGTGCATCGGCCATTCACAAGAATTGTCTATTAAAAGTGTCTCTGGAAGTAGTATTTATATTCCCTGATAAATATTTTCAGCTTCATGGTATTCTCAATTAAACGGGAAACGGATGTCTACTTTATTCCATATCGTTCGCATCGTATATTACGGATCGTTTAGATTGATTTTTCAAGAGCGAACTTAACGGTACGCAATATCATCCAGGTAGGATGTTGGCGATATACCTTTTTCAGAGGTGATTTGACAAATACAGAGCTTAATTTAAACATCGACATCTTTTATTCGGTATTACTAAAGTTCGCCACCTTTCGTGCGCTTCATAGGCGGCGGTATGGAAATGGCCGTTCGGGTGTGTGGTTCGCAATATGTTCGTAAATGATTAAATTGCGATGGTAGAGCATCCAGTATGTGTTTGGCGGATGGTAGAATGCGTAACGAAGTGTTGCATGCACGAATACATGCATAGATAATAAAATGTCGCTGTTAACTGGATCAAGGAAACGACCACTGTCAGATAAAGCGTTTACTTTGCCATATATCTCTAATGTATTGGTCAAAAACACATCGCCATGACCGCTGATGCAAACCACAAACTACTTCCTAACGACGCCTATGGAGCATACGAAAAGTGTCGCACCTTAGGCATTACCCTTGAAAATTAGTTTTGAGAATGTTAATGCTATATATTCAAAATGTTGTATAAAAACCGATATTTCACTAAAAAGTTTCAATTGAAATGGCAATCCCTACTTTTAAGTACATCTATGGACTTCTGCCTCAAAATGTATGGGGAAGGGGTGGAGGAAAGAGAGGACCCCAGGAACTTCATAACTATGAAACTCAGTTTTCTTTAATACCAAGTTTTCAGGAACCAAAATCTTATAAATTTGAGAGTTATGAATCTAGCAAAATGATTGGCAAAGCCTATCGGCTTTATGGTAACTACAGTGTCGTCTCCTCTAGACACAAAAAATCTATCATATTTATTATTTCTACCTTTACAGCAATCGCAAAGAATAGAGCAGTCGGTACGTATAAATCAAATTTATAGCATTCGAATTGTTCCACTTAATCTGAAATCAAAAACAAAATGAAACAAAAATTGCTGTAAAGCGGTTGGCACTATTGACGTTGACTCGGCTTTCTTTGATAAAAGCCCACAAAAGTCGGTTTGAGATTGGTATGTCACGCGGTTTGTCGGCAAGCTGCAAAACACTTCTGTAGTTTTAGCAATCGGCCTTGCCTTCATGATTATCGATACTCTTGCATCTGTCTTTTGTTAGTAATGCCATACATTTATTTAATTTTCAATATTTGGGTTTTAGAAGTCGTTTTTACGGAATATACTTAACATAACGATAACTATGTGACAGCAATAAATGTTAATAATATGTTAAATCCAACTATAATTTTTGTTAAAGCAACGATATATTTTATTGGATTAAATGAACCTACTGTAATTCTTTGTTTAAATTGTTCTTATTTTAAAATGCAAGGGTTTACTGCCCCAAAATTGGATTATAATATATTAACATTCTGTGTGCAAGCATTACTGATTAGTATTAATTGATTACTGTCTACGTATTGAATTTACATCGATACGACTAAAACGGTAGCGAATTCATTCTTAATGCTCGAGAACGCGGAGTACATCGTTCCATGTTTTATTTGGCAGGATTAGAAACAAGTTGCGCCTGGTACAATACGCCGAGCGAACTGAATGTTGGGCACCTGTATCATGTCCAGCTTTAAAATTTAAATAAATTCTCCATCTCTGAATCTTGTTTTTCCATTAGCGCACCTATATAATTAATTCGGGAAACATAAATATTTAATTCATATAGAATCATCAATGGATGAAAATGTAAAAAAGGAATATTGACGTTCAAATTAAAATCCAATACTGGTAGCGATCCGTTTATTCAAATCGGGAGTCGTCCAGATATTCGTTCATGTTGCTCCACTTCAGGTATATAATTGTAGTTTAATATATGCTCGACGTTTCGAAATAGTAATAAAAGCGGGTTAATGCAAGCATTATATCGTGTTCCTAATAATAACGATTTTTTTTTGAGAAGGGAAACAATATATGAAGTAGCCCGTACGTGCCATGTGAATCAAAATGACTCATTCAAACTTTCATTCACTGGCATCGCAAAAATGTGTAAACACGGGATGGAGTCTTATAAACTTATTCCGCTGTACAAAATAATTAATGGATAACAGGATTAAACGATTAAGTTGTCAAATCGTTTGTAAGTTCAAATTGAGAGATTTTTAATGTTTTGTTAGCTTTCTTAAGTTTACGCGAGTCGTTGAAGACAGCTGCATCAGAATAGCATTCATGCAGACCTGATTTTATCAAGTTCAGCTTACTAATGGCTTTTTGACGATGGTGCGGCAAACACTGTATTAGTTCCATCAAACACTACAATTAGTCACTTGATATTCAGGAAGATAGATTAATAAATACTTCTCCTTGACAAGAAATATGCTATTTTGTTATATTAAAATTCTATGTTATTTCTTAAGATAGTCTCTTTCGATGCCGTTACACTTAGTCCAACGTTTGTTTGTTCTATGTCTCCCATTTAAAAAATACGATTTCTCAAACTCTACAAGGCATTCCGCCGGGCCAATTTTCATATTTGGAAATAGAAAAACAATTTCTGTGCGCCAAATTGAGAAAAAAACGGCGTGTTTATGGTCAATTATGAGCAATTGCAGCAATTCAAACGAATTGTTGAAATGTCCCCTGAATTGATTGCTTCACATATTTTTATATATGCGTTAATATGGGTTGGGAATCCATCCTCAAAATCTCCCTATGATTAGTCATATGAATATTGCACCATTTAAGATCGATTGAATTAACATAAGCAGCAAAAGAATAACTGGGGCTAAGTTACAAGTCAAGGATTCGACATCTTATATCTTATCTCATCATAAATGAGCATGTGCAAAAATTATACCGTATACATATATGAAAAATGCCTTCGATATACACTCCGCCAAAAAAGTATCGCATCATTTAGTTTTAAATCATAAAAGTATCGCATAATCTTTGTTTGTAGCATAAAGTTGTAAATATACTTTAATGCGCTCTAAGATATAATTTCTATGATTGTTTAAATAAAATACAGGCCAAATAAAAACAAGAACTCATACTTGAGATTTTTATTAAAACAAGAAATTATAATTTTGGAAAGAAAAATGTCATAACAGTAGCTTTTAATACTGAGTATTGCCACCTCTGGCTCTTATGACCGCTCGCATACGGTTTGGCAGAGATTCGATTAACCTCCGTATATAAGCCTGATCCAAATTCTCCCACTCGTCACGGAGAGCATTTTCTAGTCCATGCAGGTCCGCTGGGGCAACATTTTGGGTTCGTATCCGTCTGTGAAGGAGGTCCCACACGTGCTCGAGAGGGTTCATGTCCGGACTTATCGCAGGCCAATCTAACACTGGAATACCAACATCGTTAAGGTATTCCTAGACGATTATTGCAACATGCGGTCGTGCATTATCGTGCATTAACAAGAATTCGTTTCTTATAATTGGCGCATATGGTACTACATGTTCTTCTAAAATGTCCGTTATATACCTGTGGGCAGTCAGTGTATCTCTGTCTACTGGTACTAAATCTGTACGACCTGTTAAACAGATGCCTCCCCAAACCATAATAGAGCCACCAGCGAAATTAGGTCTAGGTCTGATATTACACTGCGAATAGCGCTCACCGTCTCGTCTGTACACTGAGATACGCCTATCTGAGGTGTAAAGACCAAATCTTGACTCATCTGTGAAGAGTATATTGGCCCAGTCATTAGTGTTCCAATTTACATGTTCTCTGGCAAACCTTAAGCGAGCCACTCGGTGGTTCCGAGTGAGACGAGGGGCTGTTACAGCTACTCTAGCTCTTAGTCCACTCTGTCGTAACCTATTCCGAATAGTTTGAGTACTCACACGAGTATTTCTGACTCTAGCCAAGTCGTTCTGCAATTGTCTCGCAGTTACATGTCTTCGACGTAATGCTTGTAGTAGTAAATAGCGGTCATCTTGGCGAGTAGAACATCTTGGACGACCTGGTACAGGTCTTCTACTGTAATCGCCTGTTTCCCTATATCTGGCTACGGCTCTAGAAACGCTTGACTGATTGATGTTCATCAAATTAGCAACGTATGCTTGAGATCGTCCATCTTCGATTAAAGCAACTATAGCAGCCACTTGTTCTGAAGTTAAATTGCTCATTTTAGTTTTAAAAGCGTTGGTACAGAACTCTGACTTCGCACTTTAAAATTTGTCCGTATAGGAAGACTTTCAATAAACAACTGAACAAACCTTACACATATGCATTTTTCTGAATGTGTTCTTTTAGAAAAAAAAAAGTAAAAAAGCTATGTTCCATGATTTTGTTAGTGTTTTTATAGTTCACATACACGAGGCAAACTTTTTGTGAACGTATAAAAATATCTTGGTTTATAAATGCCCTTTTTTAGTTTACGCGATACTTTTTGGGCGGAGTGTATTTACCTCCAGATATACGTACATTCATTTTCTTATACGTACATCACACACATATAAGAAGGAGAAAATTGTAGAAAGAAAGGTGCATCCTCTTTAAATTGATTTATAAGGGTCATTATTTCACTTTGACGGCTTCGGTTCGGCTAAGAAAGTAAAAGTTATTGTTGGGCACGTGTTTTTCATCCATATTGATTTATCTCTGGCATTTTCGATGTTATTTAATGTATCGGACAGGTATGTTGAATTAGGTTGAAGTACTGATAATAAATAACATTTGGAATTTAATGTATATTTACGGTTTTAAAGGTTAAATAGTACGTCGTGATGTTTTGAATTAGTTCCAAACTGTGTTACGCTGTCCTGGATTGACGAAGATATACCGCCAGTTACCTGCTTTCGAAGTATCTTCTATGTGAAAGGGGATGATCAAGTATTGCTTTCCTTCAACGATATGTTCAGTCAAATAAATTTATTTTGTCAAGGGAAATTACTGTTTGCTATATTGCTTCAACCGTATTAAATTAAGCTATTGTGTTCAACGAAAAAATTATTGAATGGAGATATCAATTCGAATCAATTGCAGAATTTATTTGAATGAAAAATCAGCGTAGAGTATTTTTTTTTCGTTCTAATAAAAACTTTGATTTGACTTAGGAATGTTAAAAAATGTTAATATAATACTACATCTTAATTCTAGGTGAACGAAGTACTTCATAGTTAAGTTAAATAATAGTTAAAAAATAAAACTGGTAGTAAATTGCACTCCAAAATTCGTGCTCAGGCACGTAAGTGCGACAAGTGCAAATCGCGCGAGCTATGCAAACTGGAGAATCTGTTTACGCTGAGAACATGTCGCTAAAATTTGTATAATAAACAACTAAATTTTAAGTTTTCCTAAGTTTTACGTGTGTCGATACACAAATGTAGGAGAGGAAAAATTTGTTGACCAAATAGGATTTTGAAAACTGAATCAGTGTCTTTCACCGACGTGATTTCTTTCGCGCGATTAGGAGGTATCCTTATATTAGGAGAACAAGATTTTCGTTGGGTGTATGTTAATAAATAAATAAGAGCTTGTAAATTAACTGGTACGGGAGATACTTTTTAGACCTTTACAAAAACAAAGAAAGAAAATTTTCGGTACAAAGGTAATTTTCGCCATTAGCTTATATATTTTTGTGTGCCTTCGAATCAATTTTCGAAACATTTTTTTGACACTCTGAAGGTGGTATCTCCAAAGCATCATCGTTAAAGGTTTCAACAACTTCTTGATACGATATAAGTCGTTGTCTATGCGCTTTTTGTTGACATTCGGTAACAAAAAGTTCTTAGGCGACAAATTAGTCGAATACGGACAATAAGACATTATTTCCGATGATTTCTCCTTTAAATAGTCAATTATTTAGCGCGCTGTGTGGGAGCTGGCGTTGATACGATGAAGGATAACGGAGCGTAGTCTATGGTTTTTCCTGATTTCATCAATGAATTTTGGAAGACAAATTCCTCCAAAACAACGCTGGCGACATGTCGGCACTAAATTCAGAAATTTTAAGTATAATTTCAGGCGGTAATGACTGATTTCTGAAATTAGAGCTATTTATCTAGTAAATTACACTTGTTATCTTACGCTGAGCAATGTCCATAAACTCGTAGTACCTAGCTATGACATTATTTCATCTTTGTCAATTGCAATTGGTCATCTTTCTAAGAAAACGTAAATAATCTAGATGTAATAATCTACTCAGAACATTACGTAAATCGCGAAAAAATAAGGTTAAAAATTTAATGAATGTTGTATTAATAGCTTCTAAGTAACTTAACGTAAAGTTCTACGAAACCTCAATTGTTGATAATGCGAAAAAATATATCGTAGTCGGATCTGATAGTGATTTCTTAAAAGACAAGTCTTTATTGAAACAATAAATTTTGTAGAATTCGGTGGGTATCTTACCCAATTTATATCTTGGAAATATATAATTGCTTTACAGTCTATTTTTAGCTGAATCTCTTTTTCTAGGCAAATTATACTTATAAATACAGAGGAAAAGGCGGATGAAATTATTACTTTGTTGCAAAAAATAGACAGACTTGTGTTTTGTCGACCCTTGGGGCATCAGTGGGCAACACGAATCCATTTTCATAAGGCGAATAGACACGAGTCTATCTAGTCCTTGCAAAAAAGGAATAATTCCAACTGCCTCTGTCATCTCTACGTACAAATCATATGTATAAAAAAACTAATACCGAACTTGAGGTGCTCTACAGGTTGCTTTGTGTTAACAGGCTATAAATTAATGTAGATTAACCAAAATGTAAATTTATTCGTAAATATACAATCATTATGTAATAACGCAAAAATTTAAAGATAAACAAAGTAAATGAAATGAAAAATTTGGGCGTTGTCTTAGATGAAAATCTAAATTTTAAAAAGCATGTTCGATATATAATGAACAAAATATCCAGAAAGTTAGGCTTTCTTCATAGAATTGGTCAAAAATTGTTTGTTTATGTTAAGTCAAGGATAATATACAAGTGTCATAGCTTCACATTTTGAATACTGTGTTTTGTTATTTGGTGTACACCAAATTGTTATTTGGTGTTCAAAAAAATGAAGATGAATGAGAAATGGAGAAATGGAGAAATGGAGAAATGGAGAAATGGAGAAATGGAGAAATGGAGAAATGGAGAAATGGAGAAATGGAGAAATGGAGAAATGGAGAAATGGAGAAATGGAGAAATGGAGAAATGGAGAAATGGAGAAATGGAGAAATGGAGAAATGGAGAAATGGAGAAATGGAGAAATGGAGAAATGGAGAAATGGAGAAATGGAGAAATGGAGAAATGGAGAAATGGAGAAATGGAGAAATGGAGAAATGGAGAAATGGAGAAATGGAGAAATGGAGAAATGGAGAAATGGAGAAATGGAGAAATGGAGAAATGGAGAAATGGAGAAATGGAGAAATGGAGAAATGGAGAAATGGAGAAATGGAGAAATGGAGAAATGGAGAAATAGAGAAATAAAGAAATAAATAAGGGATAGTGGAACGACCACGTTTCGTGCAATGTACGCGTATTGTATTATGAATAACCGAAGTGATGACCGTTACATTTCGTAGAGAATAATCGTTTCTTGCCACGCATTCTTCGAGTCCGCCACGAAGACATGACAGTATCATACATTATATATATTATACTTTTCTTATGTCGGAGGCACTTGGCTGTCTAATGGCCATCGGTGTCTAATTTTATTATTTCTATGCGGATGTGTCTGATATATTTGTTTTACAAGAAATTAAATCAATTTTTACATCAAGTGAATGTTAAAATAAATATAAACACAGTAAATGAAAATTTCCAAAGGGTGTGCGCAGCCAGTAGGTTATTATTAAATATATGTATTTTGTTTGTAAACTCGTTTTAAATAAATATCAAAAATAAATTAATGGACAAACAGGGAGGATATGGTAACCTGATTTGCACATCTTTCTTTCATATTTTGAGCCTTTTAATTAACTTTTTTTCTTAGTTACTGCCCTGTTCTATTGTTTATTGTAGAATAGCTTTTATCTAGCAATAGCTCGTCTGGAATCTATTCAAATTGATGTTTACCCAAGCAGCTAATATCGAAAGAGTATCATTTTCCCAACGCGCGTGCTTCGCTTCGAAATAAAAATTAATAACCACAGGTAATTTCGCAACGGCGAAATACATATAGCGTATAGCTTCTCATGTATGTGTATGGAATAGGTATCGACAATTTATTGTTTCTCACCACAAGTACCTGTTGGAAATAAATTGGATTTTCTGTTCGGTACCGCCTACAATTATTAATTTCCCGTAGACCCTGCTTTGTTATTCCAATTAATTAACAAATTGTCAATATTAGTACAGCGTGCCGGTGCTGCTTTCTGGTTATATCGGAGATATCCTTCAAAAGAGAAGTGGTTGTTTAATTTTACATTACAGCGCGACGCGTTTTGGCTTCTTGACCTGAACGCAGCGAGCGGTTGTGGAAAAAAAGAGAGGACGGATAGAAAGAAAAGAGAAAATTGAGGTGCTAATTAAATACAAACAGTATGATGGTTGTTTGAATATTCAGTACGAGTAACATTTCAAACCATGTTCGTTTATTTTTTATTTTTTTCACTGAATAACGAAGATAGGCAGAAACACCGTCCACATCTTTTAGCCTGCAGGATATTGCTTTGAAGCATTGCCGTCGTTTAGTTAATATATTTCCTTATTAACGCAGATATCAGTCAAGCTCTTGAAGGAAACTCGGATACATCCTTGAGGTAAGTGGACGCGTGTTTTAGCAAGGACCAAATAAATTTCTTGGGCAAAATTAAAATTCGCGTAATTATACTCCAATTTCGGACTCTCAATTTGTTGAACTTGACCTCTATTACTAATATCGTTTGGAACGTTCTAATCCTTTAACTGCTGCCATGAATTTGTTTTATGGTGACTCTAGAGGCAAACAGTTGGAGAAAAAATGTCTGTATAGTCGCCGGCAATAATGTTGCGACATATGCGAAATTTCGTAATTATTAAAATATGAAGATTGCTAAATTAAGTCTCAAAAATAATTAAAAGCGTTCATTTGTGTTGAAACGTTTATGCTCGTCACCCTATAGTTCAGAAGTTTATTGCAATATTTTAATATTATAAAAATAGTAATAACTGAGCTTAGGAGAACAACTTTGTCAATTAAGGAAAAGTAAGAACTTTGTCAACAGATGATTAAATGTGTCCCATCTTGATTACAATTTTATCAGAACTTTGTAATGCATCAAAAGGAAAATATCTATGTCGGTCAAATTTTTAGATTTAAAAAGAAAGAAATGTCATAATTTTTTTTTGCAAATTTTACAAAAGATTTGAGATTGGAATGCTTTATCCCAAATCTAACTAATAATTTTCGTTAGGGCAACAACGTATTTAGTTAGATTAAATAAACGTGTGTAATTCTTAGCATAAGATGTTTAGGAGGTAATTACGCTATAGGTTACACCCTTAAGTTTAGGAAACAAATAATAATTAATGAATTAATAAGTGTTGCACTTGAAGCATTACTCTGTAACTCAGTACAATTGTGAGCATAGGTCAATCTTCAGCATATTATAATAAATAATATTTGTTTGGATGCCCGGGCTGATTGAAAATACAAAATGGTGGAAAATTTCAGCTCTCTAGGGTTACCCAGATATGTTAGCAGCCAGAATCATGGACACATACAAGGAATTTGAACCGCTATACCTTATTCATTAGATCTTTCCCATATGCAACCGCTATATACTAACTCCTAATACTTTAAAAAGGAATAGCATTTTTTTCTTTTGTAGTGAAATAATGATATTATTTCTAAAGAGAGAGATAACCTACTTACTCCAAATTGACTTGTATGTTAAATGTTATATTGTATAGTATAAAAGCATAGATCTAACTAAATCGGGGTTAAGTAAAACAGCTGTAGTGGGTAGAAACCGTTTACTTTTGCTATTCTTAATTAAGTGATTACGCAAAGAAAAATTGCTTACTTTGTGATCCACAGCAACGAGCGTTCCAGCGTGATAATACGCACAGTTGTCAGTTTCATGCTGGGCTCCTGAACCCGTCGATCGCGATTTCATATATTTTTACGCTACTACTAAGGCGGTCAATTCATTGAACACTTTTATATATGAAGACATCCTCCTCCCACAAACCTACAATACGTTTCCTCACAAATCTGTTCGCTAATAATCTGTTGTTTGTTAATAAAGTGAGATTTTTACGCAAGCAAATCATGTATGTGCTTAATTTAATGAGCGATTAGATCCTGGTTGGGAATAAAGTTCGCACCTTGAGCTCGCCACTCCTAAAACAAGGTTCTCCAGGGACGCCTAGACGAAATAATAAATCGTAGCTAATTGATGTCCCTGTAATTAGCAAAAGGTGCTGAAATCATGTGACGATTAGTATTATTATTATTATTGTTATTATTATTATTATTATTATTATTATTATTATTATTATTATTATTATTAATGACGTTTCGTTCTGCTGAAGCTTTTTTTAGAGATGCAAGATACCGAACAGAAGCAATTAGGATTCCTAAAATTGGAACCACGTACAACTACAAGCTGCGTTTACAATATATTATCGATTCCCACCACATAAATCACTCTAAAACTTTAAAAGGACACGCTTTTTTCGTTGTCCTTTTTAATTCGCTTTGAATGATTTGTAGATTGCGACCGTCCCGTTTCGTGTATGCCTCGAGGGCGAGTACCATCTCTTTTTTACGTTGCTTCCAAGGTCGTTACAACATTGTCGTTAGTACAGTTTCAAGAAATAAAATCCACCTTAGATTCAGTGAGCATTTTATTTATTTTTGTCAATAGTTTCAATTATTCCAGATCAATTGAGAAACCAATTATTTAATTTTCAATAGGTTCCAGAGGAAATTGTCCGCTGAGTAAATTGTAATGGCTTTTAGTTTTCTTTTTCCTTGGCATCGAAGCCTCATTAGCAAAACTGAAATGTTTATCGCTTACTTACTTTAATTACCTTAATTAATTATACGTTTAAGTTCCACTGTAGATTATCTCCTAATTAACTTATACTACCACAGGTATGACAAATGTTCTTTGTTGTATATCGCTGGTTGTTTGTTCACAATTCTGATCTAATAGCTACATACCTCTAACATGAATGCTATGAATTCTATTTAAGTTGAAGCTTTGTACGTAAAAGCTTAGATGGCACCACTATCTCCGAGACGCGAGTCCTTTTCCTTAAAAATTATAGTGACAAAAAATTATTTTACAGAATAATTACGCTAGAATTTATCTCAAGAAGCTATCTTTTGGTAATTGCATTTGCAGAAATTGCGTGCTTTATAATAATCCTTAAGTCCTGTCGAGAAATCTTTTGGAAACAAGCAGGTTTTGATAACTAACAACGGGAGATTTTAGAGTTTCGATCATCGAATGCACTGGGACTTGGTATTCGGTACTCAACGCGCAGGACGAATTAAGTGTTGTAAAACATTTCCTTTCATTTCGAAAGAATCGCAAGTTTAGGGAAGAACTCTACCTTCCGCATTTTGACGATTTTTGCGCTTTTGCAAATACCTCGTTATTATGAATAAATGATAATAAGCTATTGTAAAACATTGTTTCCGTAGAAAAGATTCATGGACTTTATTTCTACATTAGCAAGGCGAGTGTTTCCTAGCGAATATCGTCAGTCAGGGTAGCGCAGGCTATAAGGGTCATCCCAACAGGAACGGAAACTTTAAATTTGATACATTCTTCACTGTTTTTGATTTATCGGGAAAACAATTATGATGTTCGATGGTACACAGTCCAAATGGCTCGTTATTCGGCAGAACAACGCGTTCTCAATGACAAACGTTATTTCGAAGTTAGTGAAAGCTTGAGCCCTACAATTCAATCAAAATGACCCATGTGCATCAACTGTGAAGAGAATAACCAAAAGTTTCTAGGAGACAGAGTCGATTACTGATATCAGATCACCAATACGAGTTCCTCCAGATCGCTCAGTAAATATAGATGGGATGGTAAAAGAATTTCCCGCCTTATTATTTGTTGTTTGGCCCGTGGGTCTACATATCGGAAAATTAGTCTCGCAGTTCATTATGAATTTTAAAATTGAGATGACTTAATGGTTTGTGAAACTAGGAAGTGACCGTAAATCAGAGATTAAAGATAGCCAGTAAAGATTTTTAATCCTGTGTATTTAATAATTATATTTATTTATTTATTTTACTTATTTATTAAATGATCGCGAAATTCGATAGAGTCTCTGAAACAAACCTTGGGCAATTCAGCTTAGTTCAGCAATTTTTATTAGAATACATCAATGGAATTTTCAATGAGTTTTAGTTATTCCAACGAAAACGAACCTTATCCGATACATAGACACCACGTTTATGTTATTTCTCTCTCGAAATCAGCTAATACTGAGATTCAGACTTGTTTTATTTCCACAGCAGACTTTGATAACATTCCATTTTAAAAATGTATTGTTATTGTATTAAATACACTCCGCCAAAAAAGTATCGCATAAACTAAAAAAGGGCATTTATAAACCAAGATATTTTTATACGTTCACAAAAAGTTTGCCTCGTGTATGTGAACTATAAAAACACTAACAAAATCATGGAACATAGCTTTTTTACTTTTTTTTCCTAAAAGAACACATTTAGAAAAATGCATATGTGTAAGGTTTGTTCAGTTGTCTATTGAAAGTCTTCCTATACGGACAAATTTCAAAGTGCGAAGTCAGAGTTCTGTACCAACGCTTTTAAAACCAAAATGAGCAATTTAACTTCAGAACAAGTGGCTGCTATAGTTGCTTTAATCGAAGATGGACGATCTCAAGCGTACGTTGCTAATTTGATGAACATCAATCAGTCAAGTGTTTCTAGAGCCGTAGCCAGATATAGGGAAACAGGCAATTACATTAGAAGACCTGTACCAGGTCGTCCAAGATGTTCTACTCGCCAAGATGACCGCTATTTACTACTGCAAGCATTACGTCGAAGACATGTAACTGCGAGACAATTGCAGAACGACTTGGCCAGACTCAGAAATACTCGTGTGAGTACTCAGACTATTCGGAATAGGTTAAGACAGAGTGGATTAAGAGCTAGAGTAGCTGTAACAGTCCCTCGTCTCACTAGGAACCACCGAGTGGCTCGCTTAAGGTTTGCCAGAGAACATGTAAATTGGAACATTAATGACTGGGCCAATATACCCTTCACAGATGGGTCAAGATTTGGTCTTTACACCTCAGATAGGCGTATCTCAGTGTACAGACGAGACGGCGAGCGCTATTCACAGTGTAATATCAGACCTAGACCTAACTTCGCTGGTGGCTCTATTATGGTTTGGGGAGGCATCTGTTTAACAGGTCGTACAGATTTAGTACCAGTAGACAGAGGTACACTGGCTGCCCACAGGTATATAACGGACATTTTAGAAGAACATGTAGTACCATATGCGCCAATTATAGGAAACGAATTCATGTTAATGCACGATAATGCACGACCGCATGTTGCAATAATCGTCCAGGAATACCTTAACGATGTTGGTATTCCAGTTTTAGATTGGCCTGCGGTAAGTCCGGACATGAACCCTATCGAGCACGTGTGGGACCTCCTTCACAGACGGATACGAACCCAAAATGTTGCCCCGGCGGACCTGCATGGACTAGAAAATGCTCTCCGTGACGAGTGGGAGAATTTGGATCAGGCTTATATACGGAGGTTAATCGAATCTCTGCCAAACCGTATGCGAGCGGTCATAAGAGCCAGAGGTGGCAATACTCGGTATTAAAAGCTACTGTTATGACATTTTTCTTTCCAAAATTATAATTTCTTGTTTTAATAAAAATCTCAAGTATGAGTTCTTGTTTTTATTTGGCCCGTATTTTATTTAAACAATCATAGAAATTATATCTTAGAGCGCATTAAAGTATATTTACAATTTTATGCTACGAACAAGGATTATGCGATTATCGATATTTTTTACGTATAGTATTAACTTTGATCTGGCATTATACAAATGTTATAGGGACCCAATTGAGATTCTATGCTACCAGAGGAACTTTTACTTCGGATAGGTGAACCAGCCGAAGTCAACAGATGGGATGTGTTGGTGGCTCTTATGAAATATTAGTTGTAATATTACAATATTTTGAAGCAAATTTCATTTAGGTTCCAAGAAAAACTTACAAGACCTGTCCATAGAAGGAAAACTAAGCATCATGTTGAAAATTATAACCCAATACCAATTTTGACTAATTTTCCTATAATGCTTTAAAGTATTATTTACTTTTGTTTGTACTTCAGACGCAGAATAAAGTATTATTCCGCATGTCGCATAATGAAAAAAAATTTTCCGTAAAATATAAATGCTTACATGCATACCCTTCCTTAAACATCTCGACATTAAGGAGCATTGTCAGATAATGTATACTGATCTTGTCTTCGTTGTAATTGATGATGTTCAGACATTTTTGTTTTCCGGATCTTTATACATTGAAGAAAGAACACACAAAGGACATGATACATAAAGTATACGTACTTTACATACCATGGCCTGTATATGGGAAAAACTTAGAAAATAGATGTTTTCGGATATTAATTGATTCAATTTAGGATTTGCGATGTTCGGAAATGTTTCGAAAACAGTCTTTTCCCAATTTAAGTTTTAATAGAAAAACAAGAAATACATTTTAACGAGAAACTTACCTGTTACTGCTGTATCCCAATGCATAGACACTATGTTCACATGTTTCCCATTAAGACTTAACTTACATGAACCACTACGCAAAACTCGAATTTGGAATTTCAGTTAGAATTTAAATGACAAATACCTTCAAATTAGAAACACAATCAAACACTACAACATGGATGATTTTTTGACTCAAAGTCAGAAATTTAATAAGTGTTTCCTTGCTCGTTTATTTAGTCGCGGTGCTTTATCCACGCCAAATTTGAATAATTTTACCTTTTCAAAAATAAAATATACTGGGAAATAAGGAAGACTACATGACGAACGATAATTAATATACTAAATTAGGCTGTGATGCGCTTAAAATTGTTTTGTGGATTGATGTAGGGAAATTTTATATTAAATTTGGTGTTTTAGATTGGACAGAAGAGAAGTCTTTATTCCGCTCCACTACTACCGTTTGGCTGAACCTATAATATTCGCCTAACTTCCCCTCCAGCTAGGTCACATAATAATAAAAAGAGTTCTGACAACAGGGAAATTAACTTTAAGCGAGTGGACATACTGCGTGGCGCTAATAACAGCTAACCTCAATGTTGTGGATTACAACTAAGCCTACAGAAACGAGTATATTTTCCTTGCGCTTCACGAAACTAGTCAACTACTCTTGTTGACTCTCAGGGAAACCAGTAGGCAACACGACGAATAAATATGACTCTCTCTTGGCAACTCGTTTCTGCAGGCTTACTTATAATCCACTATAAGTCTTTACCAAATAAGTTCTGGAGTAATGTAGTACCTGCAAAAGAAAACCAAAATACGACTTAGATAATGGCATGAATTTATGTGCCTATCGCTGAAACGAGTAAATTATAAACATTTTGATGACTTAACCTAGTATAAGGGCAGGGCAAATTATAATTTTATAACTTTATAATCGTTATCATTTACTATCAACATAGATTTAGTTATCCTTATATTGTCAGGATTTCTTATAATTTTATCTATGTCAAAGATATTGTAATCTTATTTAATCTTCTGAGTAAATTAGAGCACGTGCTTAAAATTATTAACGTAGTAGGAAATTGATAATTTATCATGTTAATGTTTTATTATTCCAACAAAGATAAGAAACCCTTTGCTACGATTTCTCGATTTAATTAAATAATTAAATAATAGAACAGCCTCTTTATTTATTATAGTGGTAATGTTATAAAGTGGATATTTAATTTAATGTCCGAGATACTGATGTAAATAATGTAAATAAACACCCACAACTAAATATAGTCTTTTGTCTGACAATCACTTTAAATTATACAAATAGTGTCTAGTTTTTATATGTTACGATGTTCAATTGTCTGACACATTTACAATGCGAAAATATGTACTTAACATAAATAGTTATACCATTACATATTATATATAATTAAATATTTGTATAATATATAACAATTGGAAATTAATAAGATGTTTACATTAACTTAGTATTTTCGTATGGTCAATAAACAAATTGACTTGAATTTTATGCAGCTTAATTTTTATAATTGGGGATTATATTTCTTACCTCATCCTTCTTGGTTGGGAAACGAAAATAAATATTTTTTCTTTTATGTACAAGCTTTCTATTTGAGAGATTCCAATACTTCTGTGAGAGGTTTACCTTTCGTTTCTGGCAATCTGCACCAAATAAATACAACTCCAATACTAACGCCGACACCGAACAGCAAGAACGGAAACCAGGTCTCCACTAGCGCCTCAAGAATTGGGAAAATTTTAGCTGTACCGAAGGAAAACGTGAAAACAATTGAGATCGTAACGGAAGTTGCGGCTGACTTCACATGCGGTGGGAAAATTTCGCCTAAAACGGTGACGGGCATCGGTCCTATCCCTATGTTGTAGAAGAAGATATACACCATAAGCGTCACAAGAGGGAGCCACGTTACACTGGAAATATCGATAGTGATTTTTAGATAAAAATAAAGACTCAAAGTTAAAAGTGAGAGACAGGACACTGAGGTCGAAAGTAACAGTAAGGGTCTTCTCCCTAATCTATCTACTACTGATGAGGACGCTAAAGTTGCAATGAATTGAACTATTCCGACTATGATAGTGCCAAGTTCTTTGGGCATAGAAGATCCCGCGCTCTCAAATATCCCTTGCATATAAAATAAAATAACGCTGATTGCAGCAAATTGTTGTATAATCATTAATCCTGCGCTCACGATCAATCCATTACGCAGATAATTGGTTTTAAAAAGATCTAAGATTCCACTGCTACTCGATAGTGACTCATTCACAATGGCCGTAAGTCCCACCAATTCTTCTTCCACGTCGCCATTTTGACGCAATTTCTTCAAAACTTTCTCAGCTTCTTCATGCTTGCCTTTCATTATTAAATAACAGGGTGTTTCAGGAATAAATAGTATACAAACTACCACGAATATAACTGGAAAAATTATGCACAGCAAACTAAAGCATTGAATGGAAATGTAAGGTCCGACAGTAAAACAAAATATCTGACCCAACGCTAGGAACACTCCATAGAAACCGCCAAGTGTACCACGATTGTGGACTTCGGCAATTTCCATTATATATATTGGTATGATTGTCAAAAGGATTCCCATACATACTCCGGAAATGAATCTTGCCAAATAAAATAAGTACAGATTCTCCGCGAAAGCCAATATAGCAAATGATAGGCCTGTTACAAGCGACGTTGCGATGGAGCTGCTTTTACGGCCTATTCTGTCTCCAAGATAACCTCCAAGGAATGGTCCGACTACTGCTCCTAGAGACGCTAGTGATGCCACCCATGATGACTGGTATATGGATAGTGGAAAACCTAGAGGGTTGTCGATTTCGCTTTCGAGTTTTGGTGTGACTGGTGTACTCCAGGTGAATATTATACCAATTATTATGGACACTATGTGGACTGAAAAGAAGATAAGTTGATGAGGACATAAATTTGGGGTTATCTACGAAGAAACAAGCAATTCTTATTAATTTAACAATTAAAAGTTGAATAGCTTTTAGATTAAGCCAAGGACGAAACAAGCAAACGTGACGATCAATAATTCTCAGATTTACTTCAAGAATGGCAAATTCGAACGTTGAGTGAAATTTTGTGTCCACAACAATTTAACGGTGATTTGATGAAGCCATCGAAGCGGTCAGCGTTCATGTGATACAAAATCTAAACGCTGACATCTTACAAGATAACAAATAATTTTTATAAATCACCGAAGCACCGATTGCACCGAAAGTGAGTCCATGAAAATAAGTTCACCTATTTTTTTATAAAAACAAATAAAAACAGAAAAAGCTTATGCTATTCACACCTTACATATTATGTTATTTAAATCTAGTGTGTTTGGAGGATGGTTTATCGATGCTTAGTAGTTCCTACTTCCTTACATCCTCTCTCCTCCTTTTCAACTTTTAACATCCAAATATTCTCAGAAATTGAATAAAAGGAACACAAACAAAATACAATCGTAAAAACTTACCAACAGTAGCGGAAAAATACAAGAATACATTGACTCCGTTAGCTCTGCCGTTTCTTCTATTTTTCATTGTAGCGCGCGGCTCTGTGTTTTCGCGAGAAAATATCTCCCGGAGTCATGTATTTATTTGCATACACTTTACAAATCCACATATATAACCGCTTTTGTTATGAGAAGTAAACAAGCCGGGTTTTACGAGCGCAAGATTGATTTACTACTCGAGTCGGCGAAGATTAGGAATCTATTTGAGCATCCTCGAAGATACGTGCGTTCTAAGGATTTCTTATAAAAATGGACGCAGGGAAACGTAAAAAAATTACATTTAGAAACAGGGCATCGCATCCATCTCAAGTGACGAAGGTCGCGTGCGCAAGGTTTAGGAAAGGTAACGATCACGGAGTGCATTTCTTAAGTACATATTGTGAAGTACATGCTGCGGGAATAAAGTAATGGTGGGAGTAGTAAGATGTAACGTTAGGAATGTATAGAATGGTCAAAACTTTCAGTGTATTGTTGGAGTAAATAAAATTGTGTGATGTTAATGTTTTTCTCTAAGTTCGATAATTCAAACTATACTTAATATTTATTGACGTACCTTACAAATGTTAAAGCCTATGGATCACTAAACATTTATAATCGAAAGTTGTTTCCGTAATGAGCAAAAGTTATAGAACAGGAAATGGTTTCATTCATCATTTGTATCAACAAACTCTTCACCGGGTTGCTAAATTGCATGAACCTGGTGAAAACCTACTGCAACAAAACTACTAAAGTTAGGAAGCTTTCACAGGAAAGTAACTTGTTATATGGTACTTGCCAGTATATTCTTACAAAGATCTAGAAAATGTATCCTTAAAAAAATTCGTCTTGAAGAAACGTGGTCCTACCTTTTGTCTTTTGCAATTGTCTTATTAGCAATTAAACTACACGTATATGATTCACTAGAAATACTAATGTCATCGTTGTATTCTGAAAAGGCTGATGTTTGGGTAGAGGCTTCATGGAGAAAGAATATTTAGCCAAAGTGAACGCAGAAAGATGTGGTAATAACTTATCGCAGACGGTTGCAATAAGTTGTTACTATATCTTCTTAGCGCTCGCTCTTCCTGAATATAAAATACAACATTAGCTGGACCTTTATGGTTTTTAAATCCGCAGTAACTTCTTGGTCAGCGACTAAATGGAAAACATTTTTGATCTGGAACCTACGTAGATATGCTGCCTTAAAACAGACGCGCAATGCACAAAACTTTCAGAACTGAAATATCGGCTGCAAACTGGAATACGTTCCATGCCTCCATTCACATTGCGCGTTTCCACTGAATTAAATTAAAATAAGAAGAAGCACCAAAAACTGGTACCAATTATTTGCAACAAACATGGCAACGATCGCTGTTTTAGAAAACATTGTTATCACGAGGATCGTTGTGAAATTATTCATAAAGACAGCGTCATCTCTACTTTATGTTTTCAATTTTAACCTTTGACCAACAGATTTTTGGAGTAAATGCCACAAGTGCGCATCTACAACGATTTTATGACAATTCCAGAAAGGATAACCTTATATTTATTATTACAAGTTAGACAGAGTTCGAAGAGGTGGTACTTAGTGAGGGTTTGCGGGCGTTGTGCAAATTGACTTTCGTATTTGTCAAATGTGCGTCAAGTCATTTCACCGCGTTATTTATAGCTCGTTTTGTTGATAAAATCACTTTGTTTATGTTTACGTTAAAATGATTATTGCGCTTTGTGTCTCATAATCTAATGCGAAGTAATCGCCGGTGCAGGACAACAATTCCTTTATTGTGTTCCCCAAAAAGAGGAAGATGAAATCGGTATATATGAAGCGCGAAAGGTATACGAAATTCTAAATAGTAGCAAGTGTTCCTCTACAGATGTTACATGCACACCTCTAATATTCGCTAATCTTCTATTATATATAAAACCAGTGGTAAATCAATCCAAGATTCGTACGTTCGTATATGGAAGTATAAAACGTACATAAGCACTTAAATCCACCTAATATCTTACGACAACCCGCTGCGGCTGCGAGAAAAGATGAAATACAGAAGAGATAATGTCAATAAAGGAACGAATATTTTCTTATATTTCGCTGCTATTGTCGGTAAGTTTTTGAAAATAGTTCGTATTTAGTACGCATAGCCTTTGTAGTCTTTGTATACCTCTGAATTCGGAGACAAATTAATCACGATACAAACGTTTCTGTTTGGCTTCTTTTTACAATTGTGGAATGAACATTGTTTTTCATAAATTTTTTTTGCAGTTCATATTACTTCTTCGATTGTCGGCATAGCCTTTTGTTGGATTACCCCGGTATCATCAAAGTTAATAGAGTTAACCGATAATCCGCTAGGGGTTCGGTTATCTATTGACCAGTTATCATGGTTGGTATCCATAGCATCTCTAGGAGCAGTTGTTGGGCCTTTCGCGGGAGGTTACCTCGGAGATAAAATAGGACGGAAACAAAGTTTAATAGGAACGGCAATACTAGCAATTTTATCGTTTGCAATGCTGGCATTTTCCCGTAATCTCTATCTGTACTACGTTGCAAGATTCCTCAGCGGAATATGCGTCGGGACGTTCCTAACGGTAGTGCCGATGTATATTGGAGAAATTGCCGAAGTTCATAATCGTGGTACCCTCGGTGGTTTGTGCGCGGTTTCGGTGGTGTTAGGGCAGTTATTCTGCTTCGCGATCGGACCGTATACCTCGATCAAACTCTTCAGTTTGATGTGCATGATCTTCCCGATACTTTTCGTGATAATTAGTATATTATTCATCCCAGAATCGCCATGTTACCTTCTAATGAAAGGCAAACATGCCGAAGCTGGACGAGCCTTAAAGAAATTAAGACAAAACGGAGATATAGAATACGAACTAGTAGAGCTAACGGCCACCGTGAAGGAATCATTGGCCAACAACGGTGGAATTCTCGACATATTTAAAGTGAATTATTTACGCAAAGGAATAATATTGAGTGCGGGACTAATGATAATACAGCAGTTCACAGCAATAAGCGCCATCCTGTTATACATGCAGGAAATATTCGAGAATGCCGGATCTTCGCTGTCGAAAGAGATCGCAACAATTATAGTTGGATTGGTGCAAGTTGTGGCTACGCTTACGTCCTCGGTTATCGTCGATAGATTGGGTAGAAGACCGTTAATATTGGCTTCGACTGCATCATCGTGCACAGCGCTTCTAGTTCTGAGTACTTACTTCTATTTAAAGACAATTACTAACGTGAGCTCAATTTCGTGGTTGCCCATAATCGCTCTTGCGGTGTATATATTTTCTTTCAACGTGGGAATCGGACCATTACCCATCACTATTTTAAGCGAAATCTTTGAACCGCACGTGAAATCAGCTGCGGCTTCGATTACTGTTGCTACGTGTTTTCTGTTTTCTTTCGGGGTCGCGAAAATATTTCCCATACTTGCAGAACTCATTGAAAATTGGTTTTCTTTCGCGCTTTTTGGTCTCATCGGCATTATTGGCGTGGTGTTTATTTGGTTCAAATTGCCCGAAACTAAAGGTAAAACCTTAGCGGAGGTGCTTGAATCTCTCAAATGAAAAAAAAAGAGTAGAAAAAACCGTTTTAAAAAAGACATGCATTGGCGATATTCTGGATGGAATAAGAGCGTTAGACATACAAATCGTTACATGAAAAGTAAAAGGAAAGCCGTACAGAATGAATAGGTATGGAACTTCAATAGAAAATCGTATTTCTTTGTTTTTTTTTGTATACCTCCAATCGTTTGCTGTTCTTGTTATTTGTTTATTATCACTGTTACTTTTCAAACTGACGTAAAAAGTAGTCTAGACAACAGAGTGTAAATGCAAAATATTTATGTGACGTAGTTATATGTTATATAACAGTAAGATGTTTTAAAATACGTAAATAACGAACTGTTGACTTAAATATTAGATACGTACAATTACTACATATACAGCTTCAATTCAGTATTCAAATATAGGTCTAAATATAAATGGAACTAAAGTTAGGTTGAGCAAGTAAATTTTTGTTTGTAATAAAATGTATAAATTTGTTTAAATTGTGCAATGCTGGGTGCAGATGCGTTATTATGGTTAATTAAATGCAATCGTAACCCTGAAATCCTTATTATTTAACGTCGGGGTAATATCTGATAGGAAAAGCAAAGTTAAAAAATGTTATTTTATATCTAAATCATATTTGTAAAAGAAACACACCTGTAATTAAAGAAATGAAATAGTGTGTTTTGATATTTGTAGCTAAAGCAAGGAGTGAGTGCTGACTGCCAATTGATTAAAATTTGATTCCTAAAGATATTCAAAAGCTCTTTTCTATGAAATCAATAAAATTTGAATGAATACTTTTAGAAAATAAACTATCTTAAATAACCAATACGTATAACTTTGAAAACAAATAAAATTTAATGACTTCCCTATTCGCTATTCGCTATTTTTGACATGATAACCACTTACGAGTAAGAGGGTTCGTTGTTTTGGCGAAGCAAATGTCTATTTTCCTTCAAATGCAGCCGTTGTTCTGCAATTTCAACTTGTCAACTAATTTTTTGCTTTTCAAGATGGTCAATTAAGTCCATTGCTTTAATTATTCATATAAGAGAAAAACAACGACGAAAGAATATGACAAAAACAATAATATTTTTTTAAATAAAATTGAACTATTTGTATGTACATTCAAAAGGAAGAGCACGTTTCTTTTAAAGAGAGATATCAGATATACGACTCAATATTAGATAGATATCCGATAGACAGAGAGGAAGCAAGATCGTTATATCATGTGGTATCACCTACAAGTTATTATACAGCATCCCAGACTGACTGGTAAGAAAGCTTCAGCTGTGTTGCAAATCTTAAGCTAATGATTCAAAAAGCACTTCCGTAAGAAGTGAATAGATATTTCAGCATCTATCTTATTGAAATAAACTTTGCTGCAAGATCACTGAGTGTCGGAGACAGATGTTTTGAATATACTCTGTCCATTTTCTCTTTGTACTGATGTACAAGGAAGAAATGATACTGTGTCTATTCGCTTCTTGAAGTAAGAGAAAAATATCTTTCAGTTAAAACATAAAAACAAACAATTCAGAGCAAGGTTCAATTTTAAACCAGAAACAGTATTGTGCGTGCTAACGCGGAGAAGAGAAGAAAAGAAAAAAATGCCAAAGAAGCAATGGATAAATCGCTTGCCAGCTCGAAGGCTCGATCCAAAAGGAAAAAGTCCCGACACTGACACAAACCAAACAAATTATTCAAGAAAGTAAACTATAAATTAGAACATGCATTTGTCAATACAACCGCGCTCGTTAATGTAGCGCTGGTAAGAACCCAAACGAAATTTTATTCTTATAACACGTTCAGTTAACTGTGCCCTATCTACCCTATCTTTTGAGCAAGTTCCATATAATTGTGGACGAATCATGGAATTTTCGATTATCTACCAGAACACGGTCTAAATCTGGATTACATTCAATTTTAAATTTTATAATAATTTGTAAAATAAACATATAACTAAAGCGAGTCAAACCTGAACAAATTATACTGGTTGCTATTATGTATCAGCAATATGTAAATTTTTCTTACGATTGCAAACATCGAAAGAACAATAATTTTTAATATGAAATTGATATAACCACAAGACACGATCACTTGGGAACGGGAAACAACAATATTCTGATGTTGTAATTATTGACTTAGTACTTAATGCTTGACTTTTGTGCAAATAAAGCGAAACACTTGGTGGTATGGATCGGGTGAGATTGTTTCTATAAAATTTAATTGAATCCGCTTAATCGGTTACAACCAAAGTAAGTCAACACCGAGATAGTGCTAGTGACAGTTTGAATCGAACTACATGCGATTTATTCCGCTGAATTCTCCCGCTCAACGTTAATGTGAATCGATATCAAAATTAGAGTAGGTAGTTTCAACTTCAACCATCAGGAGTAATAGTAATCCGGAACTTGCGTACATTGAGAGAAGATATCAAATGGCAATTTAATCATTATTAATGTGTGTACTAGTGTTATATACGCCTCCCAACTTGGGTAAACTTTAATTTTAAGTATTTCTGCCTAGTATATATATATATATATATATAGGAAATTAACACGTTCGCCACCAGCCGGCTCATATTTGAGCCATATGGTTTTCTTTAACAGACCAACGACTCATATTTGGGACGATGATATAGGCATAGTCATTGTATAATTTCTCATCGAGGTTTATAGCAATTGCATTGGTATTAAATAGTGGTCTATAGGAATCTATGACTCACACTTGCAACGCGTGGTCTCAGGTTCTCAGTTATCGTTTCTAGGTTAATGTTAAAAAAATATCAGTTACCTACAATTTCGAAATGAAATTATTACTGCACTAATAGCCAATCAACAAAATGTAGAAACAAAAAAGACTCCAAAAATATCTCATTTTTTGAAGAAATTAGAGAAGAGAGTTAGGTGCAGGGTATGCAGTCAGAACAAAAAACGGAAGCAAACATGATACATTTGTGACTCGTGTACAGATGAAAAGAATAACCCAGTAGGACTCTGCGTAAAGTGTTTTCCTGTGTATCATAATGTATAACGTTATTTGATGTATTTTGAAATATAATAAAATAATTTTCTCTCATTCAAAATGCTTTTTCCTAGACAATTACCAATGAATATTGAGACTCATATATGAGCCAGTCGGTTCATTTAGTGAACCAAAGCATCTATAGACCTATGTCCCACATATGCGCCATAATAAAAAAAAATATCAAATGCATATTTTTGGTTAAAATACACCTAAATTCTTGTAATAGAATTAGTTTTGTGTAATACTATTCAAAAATATATCATTGGTCTGTGGGAGACGGTACCCTTTTGCATAGTGGTAGTGAACGTGTTAAAGAAAGAAAATATTGTTAAAAGCTTCCATCCACAGAATATGGTTTTATTTTATTTCTTCTAATTTAAGTGCCTTAGTGACGTTTCGTAATTTAATTTTGTCCCTTCTTCAGACCTGTTTTTAATTAACCTCACACTGTATTAGAGAACATTACGTAAGAAAGAGAGTTATTCACATTCAGCAATGGTCGACTTATAAACTTTTCCTTGGAAAAACATCAATAAAGTAACATGTGAACTATCTTCTCTGCTACATCCCACTTTTCGTCCAAAACATTAAAAACTTTGTAATTAAAAATTAAACTGTTAAACTATTGTAAATATAGTATATATTGTTATTATATATAACATTTTGCCTTTGTAAATGGTGACTAAAAAGAGCAAAAGCTACAGGGCCATTAATTAAGATCAGTACATGGTGCCGTTGTTGTATGTAGAGTAATTTTGAAATTTTGTAGAACATGTTTATATGGTGTTAGTGAAGCGGTTGACTGCTCTTTAGTATTTATGTTATTCTTAGTTATTGATTTTATAAATGCCGAGATTTTCAAGAAAGAGTCTTTGGTGGTAGTTATTTTCGTGGAATAACATTTTTACTTGTTCAAAATCCACTTTGTGTTTCAATTAAAATCCCGTTCTTTAAAGCAAGTATTAGGTTTATTTTGTACTTGGGAGGGCAATTCGATTCATAGTCTAACAACCTGTATGAGTTAGATGACTTCCGGCACCAAGACAATCTAATTTGTTGGTTGTGGTTACAAATGACGATATCTAAAAAAGGTAGGCGTCCATTTTTTTCTTTTTCGATGGTAAATTTTAGATTCATATTGAAGTTATTTAATAATGTGTTTTCTACTTGATCCCGATACAATGAACTAACAAGCGAGATCATCAACATATTGATACAGAAAACCGAAATTGTAAGGTACTTGGGCTGTTATCCTCTTAAGTGCTGTGTTCATGACAACGTCGGCCACAATTGGAGATAGAGGACTGCCCATAAGGGCCTCATGTATCTGCAGGTAAAACTTGCTATCATAAAGAAAATAAACAGCTTGAAATACTCATTTAAGCAATTCTATAAATTTGCTTTTAGGAATTGGCGTATTAGACTTGATCAAACCCTAATTCTGTTCCACAATTTCTATGAATAAATTCACCGAGATGTTTGTGAAAAGATTGACTGCATCAAAGAGACCAAAATGTGATCCTCAGGAAGAGCAAGATCATTCACCTTATCAGCAAAGGAAAAAGAGCCCTGGACTCTACATTCATTGTATTCGGCCAATGGCACTTTTAAAATGTTAGCTAGGAACTTTGTTAAAAATTTTAAGTGACTGTCCACATTGGTGACAGTTGGTCTGAGTTGGTTGTCTTTTTTTGTGCACCTCTGGAAACACAGATATGCGGGGGGTAGCCAAATTGTGCTCTACAAGTTGTTTGTAAGTTGGCTCAGTAATGTAATACTTTTTTTAGATCCTTTATTAGTTTATTTGTTTTCCTTTCATACGAATAAGTGGGATCAGTGTTGAGAACTTTGTAAACAGTGGAATCAGATAATAATTCAAACATTTTGATATCGTAATCTGTTTTGTACATGCAAACGGTTACATTGCTTTTATCCGATATAGTAAAAGGAATATTTGGATGACTTTTTATAAAAAGTTTTACTTCGGCCTGATACCCTGCTCCCAAGCAATCCATTTTTGACCCGATTAATTTTGATAAAATTAGTTGTATGGTGTACGATCTCAGATATACAACGATCTTTTGTTCTGGATCATCTATACACTGAAGAATGTTTTCATAGTCAGCCAAAAGATTTTGTATAGCCAGGTTGCACAGGCAAAGAAAACTTGGATCCCTTAGCTAAAACATCAACAACCCCATAGGGAATAACATTTTTTGTTAGGTTTTTAAAGAATTTTTCTTTTGATTTGCTGCTTTGTTGTTCATTTGTGTTACTAGCTACAGCATTTGAATGGATATCGTTTTGATTCAGTGTGACTGGCTTTGTTTTGTGTGTATGTATTTTTGTGTTGCTGCTTCTAGCTCTCCCTGTCTTGCTTTTTTCCGTAGATTTTGAATTTAGTTGTCTTAATTCGTTGAGCTTTTTGACAGTACTTCTCTTCGCATTAACAAAATGACGCATACGGATCTTGCATTATCCGATTTCTCTTATTTACTAGGATGTTTATGTGTATGTAGGTGTTGTTGATTTCCTAATTAAGTACTGTTTTTTTTTTAATTACTTGCAATTTTGCACAGAGCTGAAAGCCAAAGACCTGAAGCTATTCTAGATATGTTTTTGAGTTAAAGAGAGACGTTTACATTCTTTCAAAAAACTAATCTATTTCTAAATGACGCTGGCTTCTTGTTAACGTTGCTCCAATCCTTAAATGCTTGTCCGATGTTGTGGCCATGTTCTCTGATGATTTCACCATAAAAACACATGTTAGATTGGTGTTTAAAATTGTCGAGACAATCAGTTGCTGTAGCTGATGATTGCTTGTATTGGAAATTAAAGAAAGAAAATACTGTTGAAAGCTTCCTTCCACAGAATATGGTTTCATTTTATTTTTTCTAATTTAAGTGCCTTAGTGACGTTTTGGGATCTAATTTGGTCCCTTCATCGGACCTACTTGTAATTAAGTTTATACTGTATTAGAGAACATTATGTACAGAGAAACAGTTACTCACATTCGGCAATGGTCGACTTATAAACTTTTTCTTGGAAAAACATCAAAAAGGTAACATGTGGACTATCTTCTCTATTACATGTCGCTTTTAGTCCATATTCTGTGGAAGGAAGCTTTCAACAGTATTTTCTTTCTTTAATTTCCAATACAAGCAATCATCAGCTACAACAACTGATTGTATATATTTATACAATATACATATATATATATTTTCAGCCATCCATCTTTATATTTGTATATCAATGTCTTTTATGTATATAAGAAATCGGTATGTGGATGTATATATATTAAGAAAGAGATGTAACATAAGGGGCAAAAGTTATAACTAAAGAGTCCAAACGATGTGCCCGACCAGTAGCGTTGATGCGAGAGCAGAGTGGGGTAAACTCCGCTCTCGCATAAGTAGTAAAAATAAACGATGCATTTAGTTGCCGTTCTAACGTGTTAAAGTATACGTTGAAAATGTTGCGAGGTCGTAAAAATAATGCGTCAAATCGGTTGTCTGCTACCGTAGTAAATAAATTTATACATCGGTTTCCCGATTTAATATATGACGGTAAGGCAGTGAAATGTTTAGTTTGTGAAACAACTTTATTATCCTGGAAAGCGAGTCAGTGTCAGAGACATATAAATAGTGACAAACATAAATTGAAAAAGATTAGACGCAAATCATATAATGAATTTGTGGTTGATTTAACAATGATGCTAATTGCGACCAATATAGCAATACATAAAGTCCAACACCCAATGTTTCGCCAGTTTTGGAATAAATACAATCCTACGTGGAAATTACCATCTAAAAATACGCTACACAATTACATACCATCAGTGCGTGAAAGAATTGTAAATTTTACGAAAAAAACGGTGAAAAATAAATACCTTTGGTTGAGAACGGACGAAACTACAGATATTAAAAAACAGTCCATCCTATCCATTGTCGTAAGGACGCTGACCCCACAAGGATCTTCTGACCCTTATTTACTAGCCTGTAAACGAATGCAAGATTGTACTGCCACGGCGATACGTAGTGTATTAATAGAAACACTACACAAATTTGAAATTTTACCAGAGCAACTGTTAATGTTAGTTACCGATGCTGCCGCGGTTATGTGTTCCACAGCAAAATTACTCAAAACGATTCAACCAAACCTGCTGCACGTCACATGTTTGCTTCACGCTTTACAGTTTGTAACAAACATTATACGTACAAGTTATCCTGATGTGGATGAACTAATAGGACAAACGAAAGCGGTTTTTCTTAAATCTCCGAAACGTATTCGCCTATTTCATTCGCAGTGTCCTGACATACCCGAGCCGCCGCAACCAATTCTTATACGATGGGGTACGTGGTTAGAAGCAGCATTCTATTATTATAAACATTTTGAAAAAATTAAATCAGTAGTTTTACAACTAGACGGCAAAGAAGCGGCTGCAACAAGGCTCAGTCAGGTTCAATTTAAAAATCCTCAAGTTGCAGCAAATTTAAAAATTATTTACGACAGTTACGTTCCAATAGTGGATGCAATAAAAAAGTTACAGAACAGTGCGCTGTCCTTATCGGACTCATTAGCAATTATTGACCACGTAGAATTAGCGCTGCATATCCTTGATGATGAAAAAAGTGTTTGTGTTCGTGAAAAATTTAATAGTGTATTAGATAAAAATGTAGATTTTACAAAATTACGGCAACTTTTTACCAATACTGAAGATACGTTGTACAGATACAAAGAGCACTTTAACTATGCAAATATAACATCTCTCAACGTCGAACAATCCTTTTCAGCATATAAGCATTTATTTACGTCGCTACGTACGAACCTTTCCGAGACTAATACAGAAACATATATGATGGTGCAATTACTTCATCGCGCACATCCGGATATTTCTGCAACAATGTAAACATGTTAGGTAAGTTATTTATGTTTTTTCTTAACGTTTTGTAAAGCGATTCAATATATTTATTTTTAAATAAGCGCACTGTTATTCTGGTAAACTCTCCACGCAACGCCAATGCTCGGGCACATCGTTTGGACTCTTTAGTTATAACAACTAGAAATTTACATCAATAGAAACGAATCCAACACTAATAGGTACACTATGAACGATTCCAACCATTGTGGACAACACAAAATGGCCGCGATCAGTTTCTTAATTAACAGATTAGTTAAATTCCCTCTAAGTAGAAGCAGATTTAACAGAGAATTTAAATACATAAAAAAAAAACGTAACTATTTATAACGGTTGGTCTTCTATAGAAGCCGATCGCATGCTTAAGAAAGTCCAAAATAGGCTCTACATAAGAAATTACTAGAAGAACTAATAGTAAGAAATGCCTAGAACTCCCTTTTCACAGCATTTCAAAAGGCCTGAGTATGGTTTTGAAGGGTCAAGATATGAACGCAGGCTTCAGTTCTCGGTAATCCTAAAGATAAATCGAAAATGGGACAAAGGTCTGGTCACTTATAAAATTGCATGTAGTGAATGTAATTTTTTTTTATAGTAATAAAGCCTATATTGGACAAACGAAAATTATCGCTAAGGTCGACTAGACGCGTCGAGTGTGAGACAACATATAAATTAGAAAACTTAAAATTGCTTAAAAATGTAACGTCGTCGCGACAATTAGATGTGTACGAGACGGTTTCCATAAAAAATAACAAAATTCTGATGAACATAGAAAATGGACCGTTGTACTCCGTCCTTTTTGACCTTTTACAGCAGGCCGGCACTTGTTTATATTTTGTGTTGGAAAAGAGTTTCATATGTCGTGGTTTTAAGACGTGTAGGAAGTTGAATAGACACTTGTAAGCGATATTTTTTCTCGGAAGGAAGGATAATACATCCATCGACATATGACACAACACAACATTTCTCAACGTTGAGGCTGAGCTCTTTGGACTTACATTGAGCTTATTGAAAATTTTCCCGTAGCTTGTTCGCATCATTGTTAAATGATCAATGTCAATGTTATTGCGTTACTTAACACCAATTGTGTGTAAGAGGTTGTTAAAGACTTTTAATTTGTTACAATATAAGTGAGAGAATAAGCGAGACAGATTAAAATCTCCAATCAATATTAGTTCCTTACCCACTAAATACAATTCTAGAACAGTAATAAAAGTCATCAGATCATTAATTGCAATGTTAGGACGTATGTAAACCAATATTAAAAAGGAATAAGAATCAACAGAGGGTACTTCTGTATGCGAGTAAGTCTATCAGAGGCATTAGGTTAACCATTTTTGCAGCATTAACCACACGAAAAGAAATGCTATCAAAATAAAGCTTAGTCACGTTGTATTGATTGATTCTACTTACTATTACCCTCCATAATGAACTCATATACCAGAAAATTCTGTGATATGCGACTTACTTTTAATACTGCACTGATATTTTTCATCCACTCTACCCAAGAACGCTAACAAAGCAATAGAAGAAGGATCAGTGCTATTAATTAGATCCCTACTTGCCTCCTTCAACTTCAACGAACATCCCTAATAGATTAGAATTATTAACTTGCAACACCCTGACAACATTTAATACGAATGCTTTTAATTCTGTTATTTGCGTTAGGAACAAGTCCAAAACATTTTACTTCAGCAGCTGTTAGTTCAGAACATGTTACTACTGCTGCTCTATTGCATTCATCGCACAGTAATTTTATCATGTCTCTCATTTATAAGAGATTCACACCTAATGTTAGACATAATTGAATGACGGAGAAAAAACATCTTCAATTATATGTAACCAGTTAAAGATAATATTTGTATTGCAACTATTTTCGCAGTTACTCGGTATATAATGCGCGCCCTCCACTGCCTGGAGATCCGATCTTTACTTATGAATAAAGTTCGCCACTTTCCGTGTGCTTCTCAGGGGTCTGTATAGAAGTGGTCGTTCGGATGTGCGATTTATAGTAGATACGCAAGCGACCTTATTGAACGTAACGTAGTAAGTAAAGTGTTCTCTAATACAAATTTGTGAAGATACGTCTACAGATGTTTCAAAAATTATTTCAATTATGTAAATATAACATTTTTTCCTCACGGCGGACCCGTTTTACAGAAACGACCATAGAAATGTGTCTGAAGTTGAAAATATATTACCGAGTTTCTCCAGTATGTTAATTCATAAAAGACGCTTAAAACGGTAAATTTTATTTTTTCCGTCGTATATTCCAACTTACACGCGCAACACAACATACAACATACAATACTGCAATAATATATAATATTGTTATTTGTTTTTGTTCGTATGTTTATTGATTAGCAACATATTGCTTTAATAGCAGAAAATCAAATGTCTCAAATCTCTCCATTTTTATACTTACATTGGTAAGAAAGTCGTCTCGCGTTCCCATTCCGTCTCATAATCGCATCGTCTCTTTACGCATATATTACAATGACTCTCATACCGACGACTGTGAAGTTCACGGAAAGTGGCGAACTCTTTTTAATAGTAAATACTTGTTAATTGTTTAGTAGCGAAAGGTTACAAATTTCACAGAATTTCTAATTTTGGTTACATTGCATATTCTGTTTGAGAAATTGCAATGATTTTGAAACTTTCCACCAATTTCGTTGATCGTGGTTAATGGAAGATTTATAGAGTTTATTATTATTATTATTATTTCGTTTAAGCCGAATAATTCCGGGCCATAATTCGCTCCCGTCAGACGGTTATTCTCGGCGAATAACTTTCTACCCGATTTAACGATAGAAATACATAGCACCTAATGCGAAAGAGGGAGGGGAGTGAGAAAATCTCGTTTCCTTCAATATATCAAATCCTCTACGTAAAAGCGCGCTGAAATGTTTAGAAGGTTAAGGAACCCACAAAATTCCTGAAAAGCAATAATCCGAGCACGGACACACTGAAGAATTTTCAGGTTCACTGAAGTCTTAAACTCGAACAACGTCGAAATCGGATTTGATTTTGTTTCTGACTGTAGCGGTTTTTGTACCTTCTTCGCCGTCGGTACCGCGATAGGATTGATCCTCTTCTTTTCGTTATGCTCCTCTTCAGTTTCACGTTACTTTGCGCAGCGCTGTAGAAGAAGACGCGATCTAAGACGTATAAAGTTAATGCGAAATCGCTACAAGCGGATTGCTCTTACATATTGTTGCTTTTAGGCGAACACGCTTGAAATAACATTACTGAAGGCAGATGAAATTGCGTATTGAAGTATGTTGGGATGTACGCAGGCATACTTTGTTTGTGCCGATATTTTATGCATGGAACTTATAACTTGGTACCCGGTAATGAAAACAGTAGTAAACGTGATAATCCTAAACAAGTACGAATTCTGTGGCGCTGAAACGCTGAAGTTCTTCATCAAAACCCTGATAATCCTGCTGCTATAAAATGCGAATCCTCTTCAATAACCTCAACTCTCACTAAGGCATGTAAAAATATAGAACCCTTGGAAGTAAATCTAAAATAACTTAGAATAAAGCATCAAATAATTAAACTTAGTTCTAGAGAAGTCTACAATAATAGAACAATATATAAGATCTTCTACAAAATACTTGCATTAGAAGATGCTACGGACACGAAAACAGGAGAAAATACAGTTAAAAGCCCCTATTGTAATGATATCGGTAGTGCAAGATTGTACAGGAAAGTGAATAAAAAAGAAATTTGAAAACTTACGTTAATTCTCAAAAGGCAAACTCAACGAAAAAATTTCACTTGCCGGTATTTACCTTTCGCACAGGAAATTGCCAACAACTCTATTTTAAATCACACTGTATAACTTTTATGTTACATTTGGATTATGTGTCAAATTTAAAGATCAGTTTATACCAGTAGAAAGAGGACAACGTCTGAGTAATCTCGTTTTTAAAAAATAAAGCAAAGCAAAAATGTTCCACAAGTACTAATTCTAAAATTCTCTGATGTACTGTCAACAACGGTAAATATAATATATTGTGTCAATATAAGTAGCTATCAGTTGTTGATACTGCGGTATAATTATTCAGAACGTTTAAAAATCGAATTCTTTATTAAAGCAAAAAATAGAAAACAGGTATAAAACTAACAAAACGTAGAAATGACAAAATAAAATTAAATACGTACTTCATTATTATAGTAAATGCTCTTTGCTGTAATTGTTGATAAGTAGCGCGTTGAACAAATCTTCCAGCCATTTCGTCGAAGATTGTTCTTACTCCGATAGCACTCTTAAGAGATCACCTGTGCGAATATTTTGCCTTTTTGCGTTCAACGCTCTTCCAAAGGAGGTGATGTAAGTGGCAAAATAATCTCATCTGCGATTACTTGATAGACCTACAGAAGGTACGTTTCTTCCATTTATTGGTGTAAATTGCGGAAACGGTAAAACTGTCCACATTTTAAGGGTAGCTTTCATCCTTGGAGATCCAACGAAGCAAAAAGTGGCATTCTACAAATCTGCCAAGCTTAAATCCGATAAATCCTTCCGATTCAATCATTGGAATCTCTCATTGTAAGGGTGACTCTGAACCGGATGAGTTATTGTGATTTCTATAGCAGCATTTTGCAAATCCAAAAATTTCCTTGTAGGATGTGCAAATTCTCCCTTTTCAAATTCTTTGACTTGCTCTCTGCCGTATTTTTAGACAATTAAGCTCGTGCACGCGTGTACTGGAATTTTTAATGCATTTTAATCATCTTTGGAAATTTCCATTTATTTATCATTTTTGTTATTTTTATAGATATGTGCAATTATCAGCATTGATGGCTTTTGAACAAATGGTAGCATATATGCCGTTACCCATAAAGTATGATGCGTATACGTAATTTACCGATTGAAAGTGTTTTACGGTGAATTTGTCGGACATTAGCAACCTGTCTGCAGCGCAGTTTCTAACAAAGAGGTACTAAGGTACTTCCAGTACATAACGTTACAACTGAATAGACCGCGCTATTGTTATCAGTAGCACTAGACTACCGAAACCGCATTCACGTCAACTTGTCCTCCGGCTGTTGCTACCACCACCGTGGCTACTACTATACGGTATATAAGTTCGGTTACAATGCGCTCTTTTTATAATGTCACAAGGTTAAAGCCTAACGGAGAATCTCCTCGCTTTACCGATTCTATCAGGAACGAGATCGCTACAATTAAAAGATACATAAAGCAATCAATAGCAAGGCGCACTGGCCTTATCGCGTACTAGCCGTGCACGGCAGTATTAGCTCATATATGGCTGCGCTCTCTTCGCGATATGAAGTCTCTAACGACATTTAACCGGCGGCCCTATCAAACAACCGGAGAGAAAACTGAGAGCTGCCGCCGTTAGAAGAGCTCCGACATACGATGTCAGCGCAACGAGAATCGTTTCTAGGACGGGCGGAGCGCGTGTGGGCTTTTGATACAATCGTGCAACGAACGGGCGGACGGATTTACTCCGGCGAAACCGGAAAGACCGGAACACTGATATCTTTAAGAGCCTTGCGCGCGGAGCGGCTACATTAACAGCGCCATAGTGTACAGAGTAGCGACCGCTTTACACCCGACCGGAAGCCCACTAAACGCCAGCTAAATGTTGCGCGAGTTATCAAAAGGATTATTATATCCTTTCTTAGTGAATTTCTGCAGGAAAGCATGTAAACATAGACGATGTAAAGGTTGATGTATCTTTTGAAAGCGTCTGATGCATCTTGGGATTGCTTTTTGGTGTTTCTTTATTTTAAAATAACATAAATCGAAAGCAAAAGAAGTAGGTAACTAATGTCAAGATCAAATTTTAAATTGTTCAGACATTTTCTTACTTTTATTGCAAGCATGAGTTGAACGAGATTTTAATTGGAATTAAAATTTTATTGAGATGCAAATGCATAATAATATCAGAAATTAATTTTTCTAACGAATACAGGCACGAAAAGCTATAAGAATAATAGATTGCTACGCGAATGCTTAAAGGTTCTTCAATTGATCTTGAAAAATATATAAAGCAAAGTATATACTTCATTGTAAATAATAAATAGAGTTAAACGTTTTAATTAAATTAAAATATATTGCCTTTCTACTGTTGTATAATGGGATCCCAAACATTGTGGGCGACCAAAATATATATTCCACGTAAGAAATTTGTATCTCTAATGTTTGTACGACTTAATCCTGAAAATAAAAGAAACATCTACACAGTTAAACGTTGGCAAGTACTTAGGAAGGGGTTGATTGATTCATATGAAGTTAGGAATGACGCAATTATTCTGGCATTAATGCGCTAAACTTTCACAAGTAATTGGACAAATGTGTCGAGGTGGAATAAAAGCATTGCGATAGATAAATAAACAGGCTGCTAATTATTATTACGATCAAAATTCCAGTGACGAATGTTTAATTGTATTAGCGTATTTCAATTGTGTTATCTCTTATTGTCTTCTTTTAATTTTTTTAAATTTTTATCTTAAATTGATGCTGACGTATGTAGGTGAACATCGGTTATAGTTAGTTGTACGAACTCATGAAAATGCTGCGTTTTCGCTATGATTATGCTTCAGCATTACAATTGCTTCTTGTTCCTCATTTCTACAGCACTAGGATGAATATTTCCAATAGTATTAAATCTAAACTTTAATTTACAATTGTTTACGGTTACGACCAGTCAGAAAGCGAAACTTTCACTTTTCCCTAATTCGCTTTAACATTGCTTTATTTAGGTACGGAGTTTTGAAATGCGATCGTCATTATGAGTATATTTTGTCTACCGTTGTCATAATAACACCAGAAACCATTCGGATGCAATTTCCAAGCGCGAGACTCATCCTTAGCTCAGGTAGCTACCTGAGCCCAAAATTTTGAATCGATGGTTTAAAAGATTCCAGCGTATTTAGCATATGTTGTCACACTAACCAAACAGCTCCAACACCGAAAGCTACTTGCATGCAGTGCACAAGTGAGCATCTATTTTACTTTCAATGTTAGGTATATGTATCATTAAACAGAAAAACCTTAGCGATGTGGGTTTCCTATACGCTGCATACAGAAGAAATACACAATTTTGTGGGGCAGAGTGATCTAACACTCTGTTCTATAAAATTTAGCGCC
Source organism: Oryctes rhinoceros (assembly GCA_020654165.1). Taxonomy (NCBI): domain Eukaryota; kingdom Metazoa; phylum Arthropoda; class Insecta; order Coleoptera; family Scarabaeidae; genus Oryctes; species Oryctes rhinoceros. Next base: position 10,037,968 of record JAIOKQ010000399.1, on the reverse strand, counting down.
AAATATATTAATGTATTTGCCATTTGTTGAAGGAGATATCTAAATTTATGCAATTGAGGACCGAACCATTAATATCTTGTAATCTGTTACAAATAGAGAACAAAATCCATTTTTTGTTGGCTTATTTCTAGAAGGGGACGAGAAATGTAATTATATTCTTGGTGTTCCATTTATATATATATATATATATACAGTCTTATTCGGATATAGTACGAAAAAAAAAAAAATAGGTGAAAGAAACGCATGAGTAATGCCTAAATACAAAATATTATGGTTCTATGTGCACGTAGTAACGAGAAAATGATTTTTCTTTATTCGAGTCCGACTCTGTCTTAGTTAACATATGGGAATCACCGGCAGTCGCTGAAGCAGCGTTCGGATATCCATTTAGTATGCACGTAGCATTCACCGTCATTACACGCAATTGCAATGGCATCCTATACGAATATCGAATACACCGATATGATTTTGATTTATGGCGAAACAGGACAAAATAGTCTTGCGGCAGAAAATTTGTACGCGGAACGGTTTCCCAATCGGCGGCATCCATCATCCGAGACAATTGTGAGAACCGTGTATCGACTTCGAGAAACAGGATCAGTAATTCCACGTTTCGTTTTTAAAAATAATTTACTTCATCCGTATCACATCCAGCGCGTGCAAAGATTAACGGAATTAGATTATCCTCGCCGTCTTGCCTTCTGCGAGTGGTTTCAACGCACCGAAGTTCGTCAATCACGTCTTGCGTCAGTAATTCTCTTTAACGACGAATCCACGTTTACAAGAGATGGTATTTTGAATTACCATAATAGTCACCACTGGGCAGACGAAAACCCACACGAGATACACCAAGGCGCCTCGCAAGTTACGATATCTATCAATGTTTGGGCGGGTTTAGTAGGCGATTACCTACTTGGACCACATGTGCTCCCACGACGATTAAATACAGAATCCTATTTACAGTTCCTCCGAGATGAATTACCCGAGTATTTGGATGAGATACCACTAGCGATACGGCAACAATTGTGGTTTATGCATGACGGAGCACCCGCGTATACTAGTCGAGTAATTCAAGCATTTTTGAACCAAAGATTTCCACAATGGATTGGACGTGGAAGTCGTACTCCATGGCCACCTCGTAGTCCCGATCTAAATCCATTAGACTTTTTTCTGTGGGGATACATGAAAAGCTTGGTATATGATCGTCGCCCTGATATTGAAAATGTCGAAGATCTGCGAAATCGCATTTATGTTGCAGCTCAACGCATTCGCGAAGACATGGTAAATTTTACTCGTGTGCATAATAACTTTCGTCGCCGAATTGATGCCTGTATTAGAGCTCACGGTGGACATTTCGAACATTTTTTACATTAATAAATTATTTTGTCCTGTTTCGCCTAGATCGGTCCTTGTTAGGACCACCACAAATTTCATAAAAAGAAAAAGAATGTATAACTACAAATAACTCAAAACCCGACATTTCGGATGCATTAACTTTAAACATTAAGAACGCAAATCATATGGTTATCGGCATATTCAATGTAAACACATAAACATTTCGACATCAGCTGTACGACAGACTAATGTATTTTAATAGACTATTCACTATTCATAGCATCTACAATGCTTTATCGATTTTTATTTGCATCTGGGTTAACTTTGATTCATCAGCGGTATTTGTATAATATATGAGAAACAAAGATATACAAAATGTATATGTTACAAATAAATTTCTTTTTAAATTTTCAGTAACACATTGATAGGTAGTCTTCAGATTTCGGTAGCTTAAGTGCTATTTACAGGTAACCCTGTATATAACACTAGTTTATTTGTTTTTAGTAACTAAACTATCCAGGAACGGAAGTTGATTGTTCACTTCTTCTTCTACTGTAAATTTAATGGTTTCAAACTTTGAGTTGAGGGTCGCGAGGAAATCTGATATATTAGTTTTCTTAGAATCAAAAACGTTTTGCATGAAAACGTAAAGAGCAAACTATAGTAGAGCACAATAACATGACATACAGAGTATTCTATTCGAATTATAAAGTTAATGTTTAAAACTTTTCTAATTTACTCTTCATATCACTGAATATCATGTGTACGATAGCAAGTTTTTCGCAAGTATAACTTAATTAATGAGTAGACTCTAATGTGAATTTAGCATTAGAAAGAAATTTACATGTTTTCAGAAAATCCGAAACATTTCAAAAACTCTCTTTCGAAACGTTTATTTCGATCCCATAGACCAAGAATAATATACTATATAATACAAATGTGTCATTAAAACAGGCGTGCTTTGTATTTTTGGAACATCTGTACACTATGGATATAACTTTAAAACGTAATAAAATCTTCTCCCGTCCAGAAACAAGAACAAAAATAAAATAATTTTGCTTCAATACTGCACGCCGAACAACACTTGCAAAATACTATGAATACCGCTGCAACAAGCAAATACTTGTTGGTTCTTGTAGGAAATATGAAGATCTTTATTTATGAAAGAGAAACAGTAGGAGCATTTTAAATTTACGTGTAATAAAATGATTGAAGTATATAGTCGTTTAACTGGTTATCAAATCGCGACTTTGTAACTCGCATGTGTTAAAAATGGAAAAAGGTTTTGTACAACTATAGTTGTAATAATATTGATACAACAAACATGAATTCCTCTTTGATCCGAAGTTAGGTCCGCATTTGCATTTTATTAATGCTTTTGCACTTCGGTCGCTGTGTAGTGCATAAATTAGTAAACTTAGACGTACGCTAAGTGGACGCAAATTTAACAACAGACAGCGAGGTGATTAATTAACGCGTGTATTTAGAATATTGTAATTAATGACGAGAAGGAGGTCATAAAACTAACAGATTTTGTATTCGTGCGTTAGTTTTGTAACTTTCAGCTTGTCATTAATCACGGCATTCCTCTTATATTAATGACTTCGCGATGTTAAACCTACCAGTACCTGTCTTGTCTATGGACAGCGGAGTTGTTTATTTTTCTCTTCAAGTGCCACCTAGTAACATAAAATCATTGGAGGAGTAGTTTCATGAACAAGCGATCATGTTTTCGACGAAAAATGTCCATTATTACGCTATAGAATAATACAATTAATATTAAAACAAAATACATAATTAGAATAATACAACTACAATTGCAATGGTAGCACCTCCACATCTGTCTTGACTAGGCAAAGCAAATACCCAAACCTGCAATGTAAATTAAAAGTATTTCTCCTCACTTGAATAATATTGTCAGGAGGCGCCCATTTCAGACGAAATTTTAACTAAAATGTACTTATTTTTCACATAATAAAATTGCTTTCGGTTATTTGTTGTTCTTGTATATTACTTTCCGGTTCAGCCCTGAACGTTAAGTGCATATTTCTTTATATTTTGTTGTTAGAATTAGGTCAGTGCGTGAAAAAAAAGCTTTTTCCTCCTATATTATTCACTGAGCTTGGTGTAAGACAACAAGTGCATCATATTTAGTGGCAACTAATGAAGATGATGTTTCCACCGAGCATTATAAACTTAAGAAAGTCTACTCCCAGAGCCAAAGCGACCGGAAGTGTGTCTAGGCATCGACTGTTGGTTACGTCAAACGCCAATTACCCAGAAAAATGACTAAAGGACTACTTATCCTCTTTTTTTCGCAAAACAAGATATTTCGGCGTCCCATATTGGCCAGAGGACAGTACATAAATGAAATGACGTATTGCGCCATTACTATAACGTGCCAGGGTGCGGTAGGTACTCCACATGCTTAGGCCGCTAACCCCAACCTAAGTGGTGATTTCAGTGAGCTGTAAAATTTCATACAGTGAAACTGGTCACCATCACTAGGAGAATCGGGAGCCAGGACTTTCGCCGTCAGTACGAGAACAAGAGAACGCTGTTTAATTCCCGCCAAAGGACCGCACCCATAACCTGCTGCTTCGAGTAAATGAAATCATGTAGCCTTTGAGTGTACAACTTGAATAAAATTTATATTCACTTTATATCTATATCTATAGGTCCCATATATTATATCTTATTACTAATATATATATTTATATATATATTATTTATATATATTTATATCTTTAATTTTTTGGTACATATTTACCCAGGAACCACGCTATCTGAGAAACTGAAGAGCTAAACTAATTAAAAGAGTCTCATTGAATATGTAACAAAGTGTATAAAAGACATGTTTATTAGTTTCATTTAGTTTGCATTGCGCCCCGTTGTAATTTAACAACAACGTAGCGTCAATATCGCTGGAAGAAAGTTGTAAAATGAGGTACACTATCTAACGCAAACGGTAACCGAAATAGGTGAGTAAGACCGAGATGAATAAATTTAATTTTCCAATTAAGTCTCAATTTGAAACGTATTCAGAATTAATTTGTTGGATAGCTAAATAACTTTGCATAGGTTTAACTTCTGGCTCGTAAAGAAATGAGAATTATGATTTCTTCAACCATCCATGTAGACTCTCTACCTTCGTATATTTACTTTTTTCCAGAGAACCAAGCGTTCGGGCGCAAATTCTCTTAGCGTTGCATAAGTATGTTTGCTTGTAGGATCGTTGAGAAGGCGCCCAGATCGCTTCTTAATAAATAAACACGTTTCCCCACTTTCCGACGCGGAAATTAAGTTTACCATTAAACTACTTTTTTGTCGCTTTGCGCGTTGAACACCTCATCGTCACAGACGCACTCGACCTCCACACTATACGCTGCGTGGTGTATGTTTAACGAGTCAAACCTTGTAATTTGAGTTTGCTTCAGGTTATCATCTGAGTGAAGAAACGAACACCTCCTAGCACGTCGTTTTGTTAATTGCATTATAAATGGCGCCGAGGGCGTAGTATGGCAGCGCTTATCATATCGTTCCATTGAATTTAGAAACAAGTGGATCTTGCAAGGCGGCCTAGGATTTCTGAATTATGTTACTACACACACATACGTTATCTGTAATTAAGAGGGCTGAAGTGAAATAAATCCTTAGACGTAAGACGAGAACGCTGTTTGATTCTTTGCTGGAGAACGAATCTCTCGGATTTCCTACTGTAATTACGTTGAAGTATAAATTATATGTTGTGTGAAAGGTTTTTCGGCTAATTCGACTGTCGCCGAACATCAGCTAGACCAAGTACGGGAAACCTTTGACATGTTGTGGGCCAAACTTTAGTGTGCAAATATGTTCGCGAGCCGCGTTTAAAAGTAGTGCATCTTAAAGTAGTGTTCAAAATCTTTAGCGATAGATATCAGGCATGAAATAATATGACAATGTTATTATAATGCAATTTATTAAAATAAGAAAATGCAATGAAAGAAATAGGTGCAACATTATAATTAAATCGTGAGACACTTGAGCTTGAATTTGGGAAACTAATCGATCGATGTTTGGATTAATTCCACTAATACAAAGACGTAAAGAATTTTCCAAATTATCGTCAGTCAGCCTTGTACGATGTTTTGATTTATTAACCTTCATCGTTTCTAAGCTCCGGAAAATGGTCTTCTTCGATGTATTTTTTGTAGAAATCGCGCAACTCCAGGTCTTCAAATTTAGATGTTAGGAGTGAGTTTTCTTCAAGTTCGATCAACTCCATTTGCAAGTCGAATGGATTTAGTAACACAAATTGTGTTGGTGGATAATGCAATGAAGAACTATCAAATCATCTCCTTGCACATTTAAGTCAGTGGCTTCTTCTTACAAAATTCCGATGAAACCTTTACGAAAGCCGACCATAGAAGTCGCAGTATTTGTCTATGCGCCAACTAATTTTGACCATGGCAAGCCGAAACTTGTGAATACCTTTTGAACTTCATTAAATATGTCCTATCCTGTAGCGGTTTCTTTTAGCAGCAGTGAAGTAAGCAATTCCTCAGAAAAAGTGAACTCTTTATCAACACCTCGAATGAATATAGCCAGTTGAGCTGTGTCTGACAAATCGGTGCTCTTGTATAATGCTATGGAAAATGATTCAAAATCAGCCAAGCAGTCAGCCAAAGATGTTTTTATATCATTAGCCATCATTTCTATACGTCGGACAACAGTTCGTCTTGACAAATTAAATTTTCCTTTCAAGACACAAAACACTGCAAACTTCCAACATACATTCTTTGATAAATTCTCCTTCGACAAATGGTTTTAATGACTTCGCCAATTTTGAACTAACTATAAAACTACGTTTCACAACATTACGAAGTTGTGTTCTTTGTTTGTGTCGTTTGTTTATTGTTGAGTGGTGCCTCTGTATATTGAATTCTTTCATCGCTGAAATGGATTCATTACACAGCAAACAGATAGGCTTATCATTGTGCAAGATAAAAAAGAGTTCCTCAATCCATTTTTCTCGGAACTGGCGACCCTCTGCATCTACTTTTCGTTTCTTTCCACCAGACTTCATTTTCGTTTACTTTTCGTTCGATAAACTTAATAACAAAATATAATTAGTAAGCACTCAAGATGTACACAAAGTCACAAAGCAAATTGACGGCACTAGCAGATCACTTGTCAAAGTTATCACTTCGGTAGCTCAAATAGAAATGAATTAAAGTTTGGGGCATTCACCCGCTTATATAGGCAAACTAAAGGAATGATCTAGAATCGTCTAATGTAGAGCAAATGAGAAGCAATAATCTTTTGTTGCATCGCCAGTGAGGCGAAACATCAAATGCTTTGATGTTTGCCTGCTCACTCTTTGATGATCGTCGCCACTCGGCTCACTTGATTCTACAGGAGCAAGCGAAAAACTCCATGTCACTCGATCTTCGTCATTTAGAATGATTACGAGTAAGTAGTGTAACATTTTTTTTTTAATTGGATTCTTCAAAATGTCTCGCGAGCTGGATCAAATCTTACAGCGGGTCGGTTGTTGCCCACATATGATCTAGACACTAGACACCTGATATTTTTCAGTGCAATTTCATTACTTTGTAATTTTTCTTACTGTTACAATCGATCTTTAAATATCCTAAGAATGTCAATAGAAGCACAGGTTACCCTTTCCCAGATATATGGAAACCCGTCATCAGTAACGACTCATCTTGGCCCAACCGTGACTGTCACACCCAACCAATAAAGGACAGGTCTCACTCACCACCGGCACAAATCCATTCTACTCCTCGCATTCTTCTTAGTTTCTGTTTTCTGTTTCACGCCTATGTTCCGACCATAAGCCTTTAGAAAGCCTTTTTGTGGTCAAACAGAGTAACCCCTAAAGTTGTAATTGACAGACTTCTACATTGGTCCGTCTTATTAAACAGTTACGACTGTACCATTAAATATCAAGGAGGGAAAGACAACTTTGTAGCTGATGCTTTGTCTCACTTGCTAGTGAATGAAGCCACTCCCTAAATGAGATAATCTGTTACAATTACGACTCCCATTCTCCTGTAAATAGACGGAAAGTTAGGAATAAAACTAGCAGAAATGAGAATTTTCCAGAGGATTATAAGATATGTTAGTAATTATTGGCCAGAGAAGAAAAGAGAGTGAAGAAGTGTTTCCCCGACATGGAAATCTGAGCATTTTGCACAATGGCTATCCAGAAATCAGGGCTATGCAATTTACGGCACTGTACCATATATATTGGCCTAACTTCGTTATTGATTTTGTAAGTTGAATGAAGTCTTGTTCATCATGCTAAAGTACAAACAAAATGACAGAGACACGCCTCTGCAGTCATGGAGTGCATTGCCTGGACATTGGTCTCGCATGCATATTCACTTCGCTTGACTTCAACCGTCGATTTCAGATCAAATGTAACATTCACTCCAGACATCTCCAACCTATCAACCTACGTAGGACCTTGGAACAATTTCCCGATAATCCGAAGACTTTCAGATTCGATGAAGTGAGGGAGGTATGTAGTACTATATATATTGTTAAGAACACATTTTGTTAAGCTGTCACCTTTCGGGCATATTTTCGGACGTATGTATTTGTAATTTAATATTGCTCTTCAACAAACTGTTAAACATAGCTACACAGATCGTTGAACCGGGAAGTCAAATCGAAAATTTTCACAGAAAACTAATTTGTCACATGGTACTTGATAGCATATTCATAGAAAAGATCTTGAAAAATATATACATTTGTTTGTGATTCTGCAATTCTGCGATCACTTTTAAAATCAGATGAGATACTTGAGAAATCCTTCCAAATCTTCCCAAGCGAAGCTGGTTAACCATTAAGGTGGTTTTATCAACCAGCAAACTATGCATATATGGCCCTACGAAAACTCCTACGTCGTAATACAGAAATCAGCCCACTCTGAAAATATTAGTTTTGGGTAGCACCTTCAGGGAAAACAATAATTGAAAAAAAGAATAATAATACATGAAAGTAGAATAATAAAATAATAATGCACTAATTTTTCATGGAATAGTTAACGCAGAAAGATATCATAATAACATATTCCAACCTTGTTTTGAATCAATTGTTTGATGATGAGTTGTAAGATTGATACTTCCACCAAGACAAAGCCACAGGTAGTGAGACTACAAACAGTAATGCTCGTGCATGGATATTTTGATAACTGTGTAATCAAAATATCCAACTATTTTAAGATATAAATAATGTTGATCAGTGGATGTAGAATACGTGTCAAGGCACACACAGCAAAACTATATCAACTGTTGTACATTGAAATGGAAAGAAAAGTTTGCCTACTATTTTCGATGTTTTGAATCAGTAAACGCGTTTACATCTATAAAAACAAATAGAAACAAGAAAAAACCTTTTGTGTCGATTTCGTGAGCAGAAATAGTTAATTTTCGAAAGCCAGCACAAAAACTAACGTAATCGAATTTTATGCCGTCCCATCCCTCGTATTGCCAAATGCAGTAATTAAACTTGTCCCGGATTTGGGATTTGCGCGTGTCATCTGTCTCCAACTTTTCCGACGTTTCATCATCGAACTCTACTTTATCCCGGTAATGTGTCCCGCACTAAATCAGACGTTCAAATTTTAGAGATTGATCTCTTAAAAGCGAAGCAACAAATTTTCGTTATTATTTTTATAGGGGGGTAACGAACTCCTGAATTCCTTTAATACATAATATTAAATTTTCCCCGTTACAAACGTTAAAAGCTACTACCATTTTAATTAATTAACACCTAAAGTTATATAAAAGGTATGAAAATACCTTCGCAAAAGGAATGTCTTTGAAGGTAAATTCTTTGAAATGAAGCCATTCTCGTATTAAATGTAGTTAATTAGGTAGGGTTGCAAATTGAAATGATTTTAAGGCCCTAATTATATTATATACACGTGTAAGGTTATTTGATTTTGTTTCATTTAGATTATATCTAATTATTTTTGAAACTAGGTACAAATTCTTGTTTTAGCACAGCAGAATATACGTACGTGACAATATTTCGACCACAGGATGATCCATAAAGATCAAAATTGATACCGTTGCTGTGTGTCCCTTTCGTGGACAGTCTATTCGTAACACTGTTGCTTATGCTAACAACCTTAGAGTTGTATTTCATTTATGCAGTAGTAACCGACTACTTCTATTTCATTCAGATATACGTTTGCAGCTAGTAAATGCCTCCTACTCGTACCAGATATATTTGTACGTATTTAACGCTCCAGCGAACCGAGTTATTATAAAATTTTCGAAAACTTTGGGTTCCCGTTAATAAAGCTTACAGAAGATTTTTTGCGGAGTAGGGCGATTGTATTTTCATTATTTATTTTTGTTTATCTTTACTAGGCACATTAGCAATGTTGATGTTCAAAATCAATGTCTACTACCAAATTTTCTGAAATTCAGTTTATCAAAAATTGAATTAGGACGCTACTGCTGAAATTTTAAACACGCACCAAGTCGCATATAGTTACAAGTTTGCGAATCGAGCAATGCTGGCGCCCTTTTCCTTGGGTTTTCCCAAGATTACTTGTTTTGCCTTATACGTATGCTCATGGTCCATTCTTCTTTAAACCAGGAAAGGGAGTCCAGCAGACAACAAATGATGCGAAAAACAAGATTTACCATTGGAATCTTTGATTATATTCCTTAATTTAAAATAATTTAAAAGCAATGCATATTAACGGAAGCGAAAGGCATTTGCGGTTGATATTGGAATCAAAAAAGTCATTTGGTAAAGTAAATCTAGAAAATTTAAGCAAGTATGCTAGTCGATCGTATGAAATTGTGATGAGTCCTTCAAAATAAAAGAGAAAATTGGCTTACAGGTGAATTATGAATGGCAGGAATAAAGAAGCAACTATACGAACGAAAACTGCAACAAAAAGTAAAACAAAATGTTGAAGAAAGCATATTCGCATTAGATAATAAAGTCTTAAAACGAAGTGAAATCCATTTGAAATATCATAAATGGACTAGGAGTGAGGATAAAAGTGTCCGTTGATGTAGTGCATTTTAAAGTAAGCATGGAAGATCTCTCTTATCCAACTTTAACAACTATTTCATCAGTGCCAAGAGAAATTATTGAATATATTGTTGATACCTTCCCGTTATTTTTGACTGATCTTGAAGAAGAAGAGTGAAGGTTATCCATTTTCTAAACCATACGTCGGCTGTCGGTCAGGATAGTTTTGAAGTTCTGAAATTTTTTTAGGTGTGCTCTCGATACCGCTTACGTATGTGATTAATGCTTTTCCTATAACACGAAAGATTTCCAAAAATATGAAATACACTCTCATAAAACCAATACATAGTTAAAGCGATAGATCCAATTTTCAAAACTATCGCTCAGATTTTCTGATATTTCAAGCATATCAAATAACATCCAAAAATAACTAATAGTACGAATACTATGCTTCTTCATAAAAGTAATGTTTTAAGTTATTCACAAAATGGACACATTAAAGATAGAGCAGCCATGTGAGAAAATTTTCAGTTCCTAGAAGAGGCAATAAGTGACGCAGGTTCAAAGATCTGTACAAGCAGTGTCTTCATTGATCTGTCTAGAGTTTTTAAGATTCATTAAGTACTCTTCGCTAAGTTGGAAATTAGGGGTTTTACAGCTGTTGCTTACGATTAGTGGATTGACTTTAAACCATATTTTAACAACAGAAAACAATATATTTAAGTTTATGACGCTCAGAGCAGACATTGTTATTCGGAGTGGGGTAAAAATCTTTATGGAGTGGCTCGGGGCTCTATTTGGGAAAACTTTTATTCTTGTTGTATATGGGTGAGCTGATAGAGATTATCTAATGTCAGGTTGTATTATATTTTGTAATAGGAGCAAATTTAGGTCGTGAAAGGCATTGTTGAGATAGAAACAATCAAACTTAAGAAACATATTAACAATCATGACCTTGAGTTATTGCAAGATATGGACACTTACCTGATGGTTCTTGACTTGGAATAGTCGCACTGATTGCCTGTCTTCGAGACTGGCTAGATTTTGTTACAGTCATTGTAGCCAGATGTGTTGGTACTGAAGCTGTTCTAAGTGCTTATAGCGCATACACAAACTCGTGTCTGAGGTAACTGCGTCAAAAGGCGTTACTCTTAACGCAGAATATTATTCGAATTTATTATCCAGACTACTGCGGCAGCAAAGCGTCCACTATTGCAATAGGATAATGCAAGACCCCATATCATAAAAAGGACAAGGGAAACTTTGAACGATCTACGATCTACAGCAAACCTCGCACCTAGTGATTTTCATCTATTCTCGGTGTTGAAGAAGCCTTTACGAGGTGTTCGATTTGAATGCTGACGTAAAACGTGCCATAAGTAGGTGGCCTGCGAAGACACTGAGAAAGTTGTTTAAGGAAGGCTTAAAAAACTAGTTTAACGTCGGAATGAATGTATTCAGTTAAATGGAGATCGTGTATAAAAACTACATTGAAATATTGATGAAAATTTACAAAATAAAAAAAAATATGATTAAATTCCCAAAACTTTGGAGACATCCTTCAAATATTCTTTGTATTTCAAATTAGACTTTTTTCGAACGTTTGAGTAACAAACTATTTGAGCAACATCGAAGGTGTATCTGTAAAAACTGAAGCGAAAGCTTGAAAATAGTAGTAATAATTGCACTACGAAAAATATAACAATAGATGTATACATACACGTTTTAATTTAATAAAATACATTACATTGTTTAGACGTTTATTGCAAATTTTTAGAAGTCCATGAACAATTGTCAGAAAAACGCGTAATATGATAAGCCAACAGTAGAACTGTATGGTATAAACTTGCCTCGCGCAATAGCCGCATGTGCAACCCACGTAAATCTTATTAGTAAAAGTTGACTACGACGGTATTGAACTAACACAATTTTTACGGAACTCTCTGTTCCGGCAAAACTTCACGGCCATTAATATCGTTCATGTCAGCGCCTCCAAGAGCGTATAAGGCAATTATGCAAATTGTATTTCATTGTCTACGGTTAGCAGGCGTTAATGTCAAGATAATGTTAACAAATACACCCTTACGTATTTACCTCGCTGTAACAACTATTTGATTGTGATTTACTGCAGTTGCCTTAAATAAAGCAGGAACACAAAACTCGGTCGCGTAACCAAAAACATTGTCAGTATTGCTAGGATATTTCGTCGTTTGCGCAGTTTCTCAAAATCAGTACATCCTTGTTTACGTACAAGTAAGTATTTCTATAGCAATTATAATGGACGTAGCTCTCCTCGTGAAACATAACATGTAGAACGGCTTCGCGCATGAGTTGCACCTTCCATTGGAACTGCTAGAATTCTCGAACTAGAAGGAAATTCCAAATGCAGAAAATCAAGCTGTTGAGTACAAATCGAGAAAAGCAAAAACTGAATAGGCAGGTACAATTAAATTTAGTTCGGCAGCTCCTGACGAAGTGCATTTGATAATGAAGATAGATGTAGATACTTGATAAGGATGGAAATAGAAACTAGCACTTCCTGCGATTCTTTCAACTCAATTAAATATTGCGGTTTCGCGTTCAAAAATACATCAGGCCAGAATTCTTGAAGCGCTATAAATACTTCGATAAGATTATCGAATTAATTAATATTATTATTTTATTAAAAAATTAATTATTAATTATTACAAATTAATTAAGCTCAGGATATGGAAGACCACTAATCCAAAATAGATAAATGTACAGATAAAATTAGATAGGCACAAAACGCAAACATTTTAAAATTAGTCACGGTGTTATAATCAATTTAAATATTCTCAATCATATGATGAGTAACGTGGAGTTATAATGGATTATGTAAACATTTTATTTTATTATCAAAACTGATTTACAAAATATCTCGTTTTATTTAAGGTTGCTTTAGTAATGACAATTTATGGGGCTTGCCGATGTGAAGAGTTGACTGGTTTATGTATGAACAATATACAATTGAAAAGTCATTAGGATACTGAATGCCATGATACATATGTATTTCGGGAACCTTTGCATGACCAACTTAAGGCTTCATGCTTTTTTTGGATAATTCTTCAAAACTTTAAAATATTAAATATGAAGCAGCAACTTTGTTAGTTGTTTGCTTAACCAGTTTATTTTGAATTTATAACTAATACACTCCGCCAAAAAAGTATCGCATAATTTAGTTTTGAATCATAAAAGTATCGCATAATCTTTGTTTGTAGCATAAAGTTGTAAATATACTTTAATGCGCTCTAAGATATAATTTCTATGATTGTTTAAATAAAATACAGGCCAAATAAAAACAAGAACTCATACTTGAGATTTTTATTAAAACAAGAAATTATAATTTTGAAGAAAGAAAAAATTTTTAAGAAAAATGTCATAACAGTAGCTTTTAATACTGAGTATTGCCACCTCTGGCTCTTATGACCGCTCGCATACGGTTTGGCAGAGATTCGATTAACCTCCGTATATAAGCCTGATCCAAATTCTCCCGCTCCATGCAGGTCGCTGGAGCAGCATTTTCTAGTCCATGCAGGTTCGTCTGTGAAGGAGGTCCCACACGTGCTCGATAGGGTTCATGTCCGGACTTACCGCAGGCCAGTCTAAAACTGGAATATCAACATCGTTAAGGTATTCCTGGACGATTATCGCAACATGCGGTCGTGCATTATCGTGCATTAACATGAATTCGTTTCCTATAATTGGCGCATATGGTACTACATGTTCTTCTAAAATGTCCGTTATATACCTGTGGGCAGTCAGTGTATCTCTGTCTACTGGTACTAAATCTGTCCGACCTGTTAAACAGATGCCTCCCCAAACCATAATAGAGCCACCAGCGAAATTAGGTCTAGGTCTGATATTACACTGCGAATAGCGCTCACCGTCTCGTCTGTACACTGAGATACGCCTATCTGAGGTGTAAAGACCAAATCTTGACTCATCTGTGAAGAGTATATTGGCCCAGTCATTAATGTTCCAATTTACATGTTCTCTGGCAAACCTTAAGCGAGCCACTCGGTGGTTCCTAGTGAGACGAGGGGCTGTTACAGCTACTCTAGCTCTTAATCCACTCTGTCGTAACCTATTCCGAATAGTTTGAGTACTCACACGAGTATTTCTGACTCTAGCCAAGTCGTTCTGCAATTGTCTCGCAGTTACATGTCTTCGACGTAATGCTTGTAGTAGTAAATAGCGGTCATCTTGGCGAGTAGAACATCTTGGACGACCTGGTACAGGTCTTCTACTGTAATTGCCTGTTTCCCTATATCTGGCTACGGCTCTAGAAACACTTGACTGATTGATGTTCATCAAATTAGCAACGTATGCTTGAGATCGTCCATCTTCGATTAAAGCAACTATAGCAGCCGCTTGTTCTGAAGTTAAATTGCTCATTTTAGTTTTAAAAGCGTTGGTACAGAACTCTGACTTCGCACTTTAAAATTTGTCCGTATAGGAAGACTTTCAGTAAACAACTGAACAAACCTTACACATATGCATTTTTCTAAATGTGTTCTTTTAGAAAAAAAAAAAGTAAAAAGGCTATGTTCCATGATTTTGTTAGTGTTTTTATAGTTCACATACACGAGGCAAACTTTTTGTGAACGTATAAAAATATCTTGGTTTATAAATGCCCTTTTTTAGTTTATGCGATACTTTGTTGGCGGAGTGTATATTAGCCATATGATTTCTTTGTCTTAAATGAAATATTCTTGCACTTGCTAACGATGCGAAGTCCATATTGTTGGCTATATAGCCATCTATATTGCATAATATAGATACGCATTCCTTCGCTGGACGTTGCTGTGACTATATGTTACGTACTTTTCTAACTTTGCAAATTTCGCAAATTAAATAATCGCAACTTGCTTTCTAATTTGATTATGGGCACAACGGCTACGAAAATGTTACTTATGACGTTCGCTAAGAACGGCGTTCATTAACAACTCCACCTCTTGTAGATCTGTATTCAGAGTGTAATAGAAGAAACAAAAAGGTAAGTAAATGATAACTAATTTTATTTACAACCTTGAAGCAAAATAAAATCGTTTAAACAAAATAATCTAGCTTTTTGTGTTTGCACGAAATAAACGCAGCTCCCAAATATTTATATTCGTTTCCGGTTTCGGAAATTGATCTATGTTCAGTTTCGAACTTCATGCAGAATTTAACCTATTTTTTTTTCATATATTTGCAAACTTTAAACAAACGAAAAGTAGCTTGAAGCCATCCAATTGTAGAACCAAACTTTGTTGAACATAAAGGTTGCGCAAAAGTCAGCTCAGGGCCGTCTAATTATGGAACATTGACAAATTTTGCTTGCGGAATATGAATGAACCTCCACCAGCTTTTCAAAAGTCTATTTTGAGCATTCCATTTGCCTCGTCCAGAAAAGAGCACTTCTGGGTCGCAATTATGAAATATTTCACGACTACATTTTTATGGATGGCTTTTCTCGATGTTTTGCGATCTTGTGTGTGACACGTACAAGCAAAACAGTTTTAAACTACATCGTTGCACTGGATCTATATAACATACATATACTCTAATGCTATAAGGTAAACAAACATCTGCAGAATACACTGTTGCTCAAAATAATCGGCTCTGGTATTGGAAAATTAAAGAACTAAGTAAATAAAGCCTTACAAAATTGATATTCGATATAAAGATTAACTGCAAAAGATGAATACAAAATTTTACGTGAATTTTTTTAGATTAAGTGGTCTCTAAAGCAAGAGGGCTTTGGTGGTTGATTACTACAATAATAGAATGAGTAGAATCAAAGTAATGTATTTACATAAGAAGTACACTGCATTAAAGTCCGCCAAACAAAATAGGCTGTTCTGAAAATCATTCAAAGGAATTACCCCGTAAATTTGCAGGTCATCTTAAATGTTTGAATCATCTAGTTATACCGAACATAGCTTTTGAAAAACATCCGCGCCTTTTTTGTAGATGGTGGCTCTAATATTTTAAATTTGGAAATGTGTAAAGGCTACAAATCTATAGATGCTGTATTAGTGATGCGTGATAATTAAACGAGAAAGTACGGGAAACGATTCGCTTTCCTCGACTATTTCCGTTAAATAGTACAATGTATACAGTATGTAAGGAAAATACTTAATCATTGTCTTAATCGTTGAATTGAATGATTGAACTTAATCGTTGTCCACACCCTCCCGTTTACGTCATTAGTGTCATTACCCATGGCCGCTGAGTTACTGAAGAATATCTATGTAGAAGATTGTTGTCGGAAGTGTACACCAATCATTATTAACTGACACTTGTATAAAATACTAATAATAAGGAACATATAAGGAATCATTATATAACACAGTTTAGAATATTAGTATTAATACCCAAATTCTACAATTAATATTAATAATAAATAAACATAAATAAATAACTTTTACCTAAACTATTGTTCTTTGGTTTCTTATTATAACGTTTTCTTCCTAAATTAACTAATTTCTTCCCATCGTAGGGCGATACGTGTTCCTGGATATTCGGCAGTTTAATAAAAAATAAATGCAAATTATTTACACTTACGCGTTACGCGTATTCAAAAATTACACATACTTCTATACTTGACTTTCACTTCGTTTAGAAAACTGACTTAAGCTTAAGACCAAACGTTTGGAAAAATAATGCTTTTGATAGCACAACTATAATTTGGACTAAACTGGGAAATTTTTCACTTGACTCCTTTGGTTGCCACAGCTATTAATCACGCCACGGCTAATTAGGTTCAAATTACAATTTTATGTTAAATTTCAATTAACTTTCTTTTCTCAAAAAACAGCCTTTCTCAAATAGTACGTGTAATGTGAGGACGCAAGTGAAAGAGCAACTTTTTAGTACTACGAGTAGTCTTTAAAAATGGAGTATTCCTAACCAACTTGACGATTTACGAAAGATATTTAAATTACGAATTTATGATACAGATGCAATTAATTCTTTTTATTAATGTTTTTTTTTATGTTTTGATTTAATTCAATCTGAAGAAAATTGAAAAAGAGATTGTCGGAAACTAAAGATCACTCTATCTTCTTGCATCACCGAGACAGGGAAAGGGGAACCGAAGGCTATAAAGAAAGGGACGGAGGAACTGACAAAGGTGTCAGGAGGATCTTGACGTTTAACAAATGAACCAATGTTGTTAGCTGAAGGGATTTTAAATTCGACGTTTTAATTTGTAACATTATCGATTCTTAACATACTGAAGATCTAAGATTTACCAACTCTGGGAAGGTGTCTAAAAAATGAAATGTCCATAATATCTCATACCAAAGCTTTAAGAAATATTTCCATTACTTCCAAAAAAACGCCCAGAAAAAAAATCGTCGTGATGAACAACCCTGTATATCGTTTTCAGTTGCTTCATATTTCACTACAAACACCAACGGCAGAAATTCATACGTATTTATTGTCTCCTAAATCATCGTAAGTTGTAAATTTGTATCTACAGGGAATAGTGGGTTACCGTTTGCTTATATGAATAATTAACTATTTACATTAAACGCTTAGATTTTATGCGGTCCTAGATTAGTAGTGAATTAAGGGTTCCGTTTATCGCTGATTGGAAACCGTAAACAATGTTAAATGGACTTTAAAATGTATTAGATGGAAGTGGCACGACCGGTACTTAAGTACTGAACGATTGACCGTCAATCGGTGTTGTAAAATCTATTCACTAGTGTGTACGGAGAAAAGAGACGAAATAAATCAATACATTACCCGCTCGGATGTGTTGTTATTGTTGGTCGAACGAACAATGTAGGAGACAATTTCACTTAAATTTTCGATGAAGAAAACAGTGGCAAGTCTGGGGATGAAAGATTTAAGGGTAGTTCAGGAATATAATTTTAAAAAATCTTGGGAAGAATAAAGCGGATAAAATTGGGTAAATCGTGTTGGTATTAAAAGAATTTCTGTGTCAATTTTATAAGGCTGATATTTAAAAAACAAATGCTCGGTAATATACTTTTCTAACAGATACAACACTGTAAACAATAAACATGGTAATTTATTATATGAAAGTTTAAAATAAAGTTCCTACTGCATGAATGTCCGTTTGTTTCACACGTAATTATGTAATCCGACTTTTACAATTCCATATAACTAAACTGAACCTTACCAGCGGTTTAATCATTCTACCTTTATTTCATTTCATTAACCCTATTTGCAGTGGTTTTACCAAATGATATTCCTGGTATCTGCATATATTTTTCAACGTTGTTTTATTTATAAAATTGAATTTAAAGCATTTTATTTCTGGTCTAGAGGATGATTCCTTCTTCCAAATAAAAATTATTTGCACAACATGAAATTATATTTAACTATACAGAGTGTTCATTAATCGCAGTACACTATGCAAGACTGAATGCTCCTCTTCAACTATTATCGAAGTATCGTAGGATAGGATAGTCGACGACCCGTACGGCATACCTATACGATCATCGTATATATTAGCTAAACACCATCATATGGAAGAGAGCAGCCCAAGTATTCCTGAATATTTCAAAAGCATCCACGTGCAAAGTACCATATCATATCATTAAGAAAATTACGTAATCTAGAATTCAGAGATACGATTCAACGAATAGAATGTAAAGTATGCAAATAACTTGTAAAGGCAAATAGTTACGATCGAGTATCTCAAGCAATTATTTATAATATTCCAAGAGATCTCAGTCGGCCATGAGTAGAGAAGACGAAGGCAGCTGGAACTAACCTTTTTTTGCAGAGGCTTGACAAACTCGCGTTTTGCCGAATCTCGAAGAAGCCAGTAGGCAACACGAATTGTTTCTCATAAGGCGAATAGACACGAATCTGTCTAGTCGCTGCAAAAAAGTAATAATTTCACCTGCCTTAGTCATCTCTAATCATGATTTATTATTACGCCTGCGCTTGTAGAGAATCTTGAGGTATACATCCTCTAGCATTACCCAATTTTGGAGTAAAGAAAGCTACGAAAAAGCTTACTATGAGAGTGACCAACTCGAGGTTTGAATCGTTCTTGCCGTAATTGCCAACGATGCAACACAAACATAAAAAAATGATAATGTGGATATACTCTATAAAATGAAAAACTGATTTTAATAGCTAGTTAAATGAACATAAAACAAAAATGAATGAAATTTTTACATGCGCAGGACAATCAGCTAGACATTCAGCGTGAAAATAAACACATCGTTTCAATTACACATCCTAATTTCCTAAGTGCAAAATTGAATTCTGGCTTAAATTGGAAAAAACACTCAAGTATACACGTTAAGAACCTCTCCGTTCGCCTTTGTATTAAGGCTGATCCCGAAGTCCGAAAGGTGGCAGTTTCTTCTGCATACCATCTCTAGACGATCGCACGCAGTGACTTTTTGCGGAAATTTAATCGATGTAAGAAAGATCTTTCAACTACAAAAATCGCGTATACGCAGGATCTTTCATCTGGAAAAGACCGAAACCTTGTAGTATACCTTCCACGTAGATCTCCGAGTGCGCGTGCTTCACAAGGAAACATCGAACTTCACGAATGCAATGGTCAAGAGTGTGCTCGTAGAACTTTACGTATCCCGCACGCAACTTTTGCGTGAATTCAACAAAACGTAGTAATTCAAATTTTCGAAATATACAATCGCTACATTATAAATTACAGATATTTAAATTAAACAAAGAATATATGGTTTCGGGGTGAGAAACAATCTTTTTTACTTAGCTAGTCCAGTGACAAGAGGGACTAAGCTTTATTGAGCAGAGTTATGCACTATGTGCTCGAGTTTCCTACGATCCCAAAATTTTCTTAGCGATTCCGATATACTTCCAAGACACAAAACACAAGAGCAACCGGTTTAATATTCACTCCTTCTGATGAAACGAGAATTATACGAAAAGCCTCACCGAAGCACGTCGTTAGAGTGACGCGGAATTAAAATTTCGTATAATAATCCGGTGCATATCACCAAACCTTAAATAAATCTTCGAAAAATATACCGGTTCGAACATTAATAGAATTTTACGTGTTAAGGAGAACAAATGCGATTTCCATCTATAATCTAAATTCAACCGCACAACCTGCATTCTGGTCTTAGATCCCATTTACGCAGCCCAAACGCAAATCTGATGCTGCTATTTGAATGATCTGCAACCCTTTTCAAACTTGTTATTATGATTTTCTTCATTACCTTAAACGCTAAACTAGATGGGCATACGAAATGTTAACGGAGGTTAACAGGAAGTGACGAAGGTTTCATCGAAACCGAAAACTTGAAGTAGTTAAATGAATTTCTGTTATTCTGCAATTTCGTTGCCGTTACAATTATTGTTTTTAATTATTAATGCTAGTTATTGTGAACTACGAAATATAGGGGTCATTATACCCTCGCACTGCGTTACTCTTTCCTATTGTATTAGCTACTAATTCATCATGGTTTAAATTTTTTGTAACCTACGTTGCACATAATGTGTACTCAGTAAAAAGATATAAAAGGGAAACAGAGCGGCGACAGGCGATCTGTCTGTTGATAGAAACGACAAGAGTGTCCTTCATATCAATAATAGCGTTGAACCTCGATCATTTTTTGAAACAGAGTCGTATATCTTTCATCATTCTTTAGAGATCCTTTTTAGAAAAGGGATTTTTCCGTTGAAACCAGACGGTGTAACAAACACCGACGGTTCTCCCGATATATTTTTAAGAGAATATAATGTAGTAAATCGTAGATGTAGTAAACTGTAAGAGAAAAAATCATTTTATATTTCATACTTATTATTAAATTAAATACATGGTTGCGAAAGCAAGAAGCTAGTGATATATTCCAAATATTCTGTATCGGTTGTAATTGCTGGCAAGCCACCTCGATACATATTGCTAATTCTAGATATTAGTTAACATTGCTATGAATAACGACGCGTACTATTGCTAATTTCGTTGTTTTTGATTCTTCGACTACCGGTTAGATTATAACTATAGCACATTCTCTGCGGTCTATTCTATAATAAGCGCTTCCGTTCTGCTATAATAAATTATTTTTGAACTCGTGTTACACCGGAAGTCGTAGCAATAATTTATTGTAATAGGGAGGACCACTTGTTAACTGCTACAAATTTTCAGAACCAAACTAATATGCAAACTGTAAAAACTTCTAATGAACGGAGCAGAAAACTCTGATTCAGTAGCAATAAAGGCTAAGCTTTGCTTATCATCTATTGATTTTCTTGTGGAAAAATGGTATAGAAGCTACACTGCAGAATATATCACCAATTCTAGAAAATCCTTGTAAGAGGTTATCGGTCCTCAAGGTTGAGACGGATAACATGCATCTCTATTCACACCAAAAACTCTGTCACTGAAAAGACATCTGTCTATTTCCAAGCGGATAATGAACTAGCAAAGGGGCTCTAATAGTATACTCACAGAGGCTGTCTGCCTTTTATGAAAAAATCAAAACTATCGCCTATTGAAAATTATGAAAAGGTTGGGATGAAATCAACTTTCGTAATATTGCGCTGAGCGGATTGTGTTAGAACACCTGCAACGGTCTGTTAGGTTGGAATGGATGTAATGCTGCACTTTTCTTGCGCTGATGTTAATTAAAGAAGGTATGCTGGATAGATACCTGGATACCTGGAAGAAGGTATGCTGGATAGGTAAGAACGGCTACGCCCTAACATAACAATGAGTTCGTCGTCGACCTAGAGACGATTGTATAAACCGCTGCAAAAAGCAAAAGCAGGTTGGAATTGTTTAACCGTGGCAGTTATTTCCAGAGGAATATCACTTCTAACGAGAATGATAATAGTGATTGTGTCATACTTATAAAATCAGTAAAGTATATTGATAATGTTGAATACGTTGTATTGGCAAGGTAGAACACCGAAATTTTTGTTAAACAAATTGAATACTTTCACTTTCCGTGATGTAGCATGAAACGAATATTACCTGACCCTTCCAATCTTGATTTTCTACCAAATTTTTAACTTATCAAAAACATGGATAAGATAGCAGAAATTCAAGAGACAAATTACAAACCAAAGTTAATTTCAGTTTCAATTTAATAACTTAGCGTTCAAGATAAAACCTACCATCTAGGTGAAATTTATAAAACTACCTTCACTTTCTTTAATTTTTTCACCTTGAATTGGAAACATCCACGTTACCCAAGCGGCCCATTCCATCAAATAAGACATCGTAAAATAACCACGAGGCATGTAGGCAATCAAATACTGCGACGACAAACAGAAAGATTAATATCAACCGGGCTAGAATAATCGCCGCCGGCAGCGCTCTACAGTAACATATTCCGGCAGCTATCTCGGAATAAAAGAGAGGTTCACCGAAAATCCTTTGGGTACGGGTCTTTTTGATATTGGATAAACACTTCGCCGCCTGAGGATAAGTTCGATATTTAAACGCAGGAGAGTTAATGAAATGAAATGGTCGATTAATTTGCGCTAGTAAAAGTATCATAGAGTGAGGATTTTAAAATTACTGATAGTCGGCACTAACAATAAGTAATATGTACTATAAGATGCTTGTAATATAAGATAGAAAACAAATACCTAAATTCGAATTCCGGGTGGATATGTCCACACTCTTAACCAAATTTTACAATTTAAATTTTAGTGTGCTTTTTCTTTCAAATTGATTATTTATTTTTTCGGATGAGTGTTTACTTAAAGCCAGTCGTATATAATGTGATATAATATAGACTAAATAGGAAGTACACATTAAATTCTTTATTCATTAAAATATGTTGCTTTTGAACTTTTTTTGAACGTTTTTGCAACAATTTAGTTGTAATCTAAGTTGTAAAGCCACTTAAGGCGTCATCTAATTTGTTAAACCTTCTGAATTAAAAATGAGCCAGATCCTTCTTGTATTTATTTCCGATTGATCTTCTTGTCCATCTAATATAAACTTGATTAAAAACTTTACGTGACATTTTACTATTTCCCGGTTTATTCATATTATCTATTAAAGAAAAAGAATTGCGTAACCCTAATTTAAGCCTTATTTTTACAAGATGTTTTTATGTTAAATCTGCATTACAACCGATTTCACTGCTTTATTAAAACTTGTGCGATTATTTAGTTCAAACTACGAAGTGCGGCCCAAAATTAAATTATTGATATTTTTTTGGTCATCTGATTGTGCGAGTCGTGATTGGCTTTAAAAAATTACTGATGAACTGGTAAGGGAGGCGGTGGGCTTGACTTACAAAGACATCGTACTATATTTCGGAGTACCCACATTTTCTTTTGTTTATTTTCATATTTATATTTGTTTCAAACTTGTTGCTTTGAGTCGTTCAAATTATATATTCTTTTGATCATAAATTTTAGTAGTTTCATAAAATTGCTATTTATTTTATTCTAATTTTGGGGGTATCACTTTCAGTAGTAGCTCAAATTATAAATTTGTGCAACTTAATTCATGTTCTTCTGCGTTGATAAACTATACATACGAGCATTATACGACTATGCTCAGGTATGTGACGTTCCCTTCAAGCAGTTGGTAGATTTCAAAGGAATAAGGTAACCCACGAGATCTTACTCTGAGCGTTGCGAGCTCGGGACTCGATCCGAAACCGAAAGCGAGATTATGCTATCTCTGCACTAATGAAGAACGTTATCTGAGTATATAAGCAGATCTTATATTACAAAGGAATGGATTCTTTCGTTGTGTCGTCTGTTGACGACTAACCAATACTATCTGCTCTCAACTTTACGCAGGAAACATTTAGATTACGCATTTAGGGAGGCTTCGATAATGGAATTGTTTGCATATCTAAATGATGATCGATTTACAAATTTATGCATTTTCTGTTATTTCAGAAGCTGTGTCATAAAAACTTTTAGTTGTGGAGATAATGATTTATCCAATATGCGATCGCGCAGGTACATGATCGATGATCCAATGACCTAATTCTCAGAACTTTTTCTCACGGCTTCACACATACTTATAGATTGTAGAGCGGAAACATAGAAAAGGCAATGACTTGTTTGGTTTTCTTACAATTCTTCTCAATTCGCTGTAATATCGAATAACATTTATTAAATATCAAAACGATATATTTTGGGCATTTTACTGAAGTATTAGGAACTAGACTAGCGTTAGTTTCAAAGCGTATTTTATAATTTTGATGTGATTATCTTCTTAGGATTCTTTCTATAATATTCAAATGCACTTTCTTATAAATGTTTTCACCCGTCTACTCGAAAGAGTGTGTATATTGAAGTTCATTTCGAAACATTAGCCCTGGCAAATGGCGCCGTGAAAGTAGAATTTTATCGGGAATTGGTACGCCATACAATAAGCGGTAAACGTTCAAGCAAAAAAGAGTAATCGATAATATTTGCCATCAATCCATACATGATTTTCTGCAGGTCATTTCTCTTCGTAAGGCAAAGGGCGTTAGCATGGCATCGCTTACTGGGATGAACACTATCGCTTTCGAAAAGGAGAAATCTGAAACATTTACCCTGAATTTGTTTTAAAGGCAGTATATGGAAGGTGGACAGAGGATACCAAATCAGCGCAACTAAGCAAAGTGTAAAAATGTAAGTAAACGTACACATTGAAAATATTTTGAAGGCGTACACCACAGATATTTGTGGCTAAATGTTATACCAGAATCAAATAGCACACCTACTTCTCGAACTTCGGTTTTATGTCTTCGAGAACAACCGTGAATAAGATACTTTTTTTACTGCTGTTGATACTAATATTTCTAACTCTTATTGCAAATATATTTCTCTTAGTTCATGTTGATACAAGTCTTTAGTTAGGCACAAATTAAGCAAACGGTGTGCCAAAAAGTTAGCGAAAGCTTATCTTCCAATAGTAACTAAAATTCTGCGTGATAAACTTATTATTACTAGCAGGTTTCCTGTGTTCGTCTAATTCAAGCGAATTTCACGCGAATGAGTTTCTTAAAAACCGGTTTTTGGGATCGCCTCGTTTTGAAGATATTTGGAAGTGAGGGCTCTTCGGAATTCTTAGGTAGTTTCAACCGAACCAATTCTTTCATGTTTGGAAATTTCATCATTATGCAATTGCCTTGTGCTGATTTGTACGTAAAAGGTTATCTTATTATTATGTAACACATTATGTTTGAGTTTATACGTCTTATTGTTAATTTCGTGTAGATAAAGTTTAACACACCAAATTACTCATACATGAACATATAACCTCGTTCTTTTCTGTATCAAAATTTTCAATTCTTAAACAAATTATTGTTGGATCATAATAATAATCATCATCATATGATCATAATATATAATAATAAAGTACGTAAATAAAGTAAATGTTATTATTAAATAATAATATTTAATAATAATAATATAATAATGACTATAATAATAAGTACGACTGTGATGACTGCTAAATATCGCTCTTTATTAGCACTCAATCTCAAAGACATAGTAAGGAACTAGCAAGAGAATGCGATTCAGTTATAAACTTCCTAAACGCTGAATTTTTACAGCACAAGTCAGCACAAAACGCTGCCACTATTAATTTTTCAGAATTGAAGGCCGGGCAATGGAACAATTGTCTTGCGTTGAGGTCACTTACAAGGACCAACCTAGCTGACAAGCGGCTACACATTTCTTCCATTACAACCATTTCTCCGTGAGTTGTTTGAAGACCAAGAAGGCTTGCCGGCGTAGAGATCGGGTGTTGATTCGATTTCTCAATAATGGTAACGTCAGTATGTGACTTGCTACAGTTCTTCAGATTGACGAAATGCTATTTACATTGCAAGTGCAAGAGATTTGATATTCTTATATAGTTTGAAGTATTTGTGTGAATACCTCGCACATTTTGGCACAAACTAAAAAAAAAGTAATTTTCATCGAATATAGAATACGGAAGTGACACTACTTAAGCTAATATAAAACCTACATTATCTAATTGTTTTGTCTTTTAAGATCTACATCATCACATTTAAACCAGTTTATCGGAACAAAACATACGAAAAAAACAACTAGAAAGGTATCTGCTGCTAACTTTAAAATGAATTGTTGTAACATCACGAATGTCTAGGCAACAAGTTAGAGTTAGCCACTGTGTGAGAAAAGTAAAAGAATTAAAAGCTACAGGAAGAAAGCGAGATGTTATTCAGATAAGAGCTTCCGGAAGGGTCATGCAAGTAGTAATAGAAAAAGCATTATCGAAAGAAGATACGAATTTAAAAGGGACGAATAAATTCAATTAAAGTGAAAACGTATTGCTAATGCAATACACTTACTTCGATAAAAGTGAAAAATACACACATTTCCATAGAACGAAGATTGAGCGAAAGGTGGAGGACGATGCCGTTACTATATAAGAACTTGGATGCAAAAGGTTCCGGAATCTCACAGTAGCCATTTGGGTATTGATCGACGTAACATCAAATATCGCCGGTAGTGTTTACTTAGGAAAATCTAATTTCGTGGAGAATGTTCGTAGCTTCCAGGTTTAATAAAATATTTTTCGCGTTGAATGGCTATTGAAAATATCAAGTAAACAGATTATTAAATATAAGGTAGGGAAATCTAACTTACCGAAAACGAAGATAACATGAAGAAAAGTAAATAATGTATTTAATGAAAGACGGAAGGATATATTTTTTCATTTAAATGAGAACGTCGATACTATAGCGTGAATTAGGTAATAGAAAAAGACGCTCTAATTTTCTCGTCTTTATCATTTATATATAGGATGACCAATAGTGTTTATTTCATTTTATTAAAAAAAATAAATACATACATATATAACTAGTTCTGTGCAACGTTTTCAAGAATTACAATAAACAATATTTAGCATTTATATGGAAATGTTCACATATCTCGCAAAAAAAATTAGGCACGTTTCAAAAGAACTAAGGAAAGTGAGATAGTAGCTTAAATAATTTTAACAAAATAAAAATTAAATTTAAATTAGTTGAAATAAATCGACAATAAATATCTGGTTATAAATCCAAATTCAAAGTAATCTTAGAAATCGTATGGCACGAACTCGTCTCCAACAGCACCCTTTTGAGGCTGCGTCGAAATATGGGTAAAGTAGGTAAATCTTTTATGGTGTAGGATAATATACTGAAAAAAGAGAGACTAATATAATACGCTGAATTTCTGTAAAGTGTAATATCTAGCTCTGGAAGGGCAATAGCACGCAGCAACGTAGACCGTACCAGGTTGGCCAACATAGATTGTATGGAATACACGAGACCAAAAAATACATATCTGGGCATTTGTTCTAAAAATATCACCGATTCCGTTAAATGTGATACTTGTAATGTCAAACGGCACGTAGAATTACCGGAAGAGAAAGAAAAAATTACATATCATACCGGATTTTCGTGACAGATTTTATACTCATGTTAAGTGTTTGTAATATCCCACAAACTATGGGTGGATAAGAGGCAATGCTTTTTGAAAATTACCAACAAAAACTAATTAAGGTGGAGATGTTACATGTTAAAAATGCTGTGCAAAATATTATTAAAATGAGAAGATATGGATGAACGTGGACGAAACAACAGATCGCCCGTGCCATTCCTTATGTGTAGGAAACAGCTTATAAATACAAAGGCAGAAACTATAGGGTAAGTGATGATATAGGGTAAGATGCCATTAATTTAGTTGGGATACGAAGAAGGCAATTAAGCATGTAATATTGTTGCTACATGCGCTTCATACTGTGGCATATGCCATCAGATTCAACTATCCGAGAGTAGACCAACTCATAGCTAACACAAGGAATGTACTTCTCAAATTGCCTAAAGGCATCTGTCTGTTCAAGAACTTCTGTCCAAGACATTCCACAACCACCTGAACCTGTATTAACCGTGGTGGGATACCTGAATTGCAGCAGTATTACTTTAAACATTTTCAGAAAGTCAAATCGTTTGTTTCGTCATTGAAACTACCAATATTCTGTAGCTATTAAAATGGGACAAGAATTGTTTTCGAATCATCAAACTGAAGCAGATATAGTGGAAATTTGCGAAAAGTACTCTGTCGTTGCAGAATCTCTGGGAAAATTGTAAAATGCGTTACCCTTATCAGAAGCACTTAACACTCTCGACACAGATAAAACGATCTTGGAAAACTTGTCGGATAATATAGGACAACACATATCATAGAAATTTGCAACCGCTAAATGCAGATCTGCGATAAATGCGATTTATAAGCAAAGCTATAAGTGACGCACCCGATGATAAAACCATTATACCACCAGTGAACCAGTATACTTGTATCAAGCTCGCATACTGATGTATATATATACATACATATTTCTTAACTTCATGGTTCCTTTGTAGTCACACAGTCATCATTTCTTAATTTGTTTTTATGTGTAATATTAGTATATAAGCAAAGCGTGCAACATAATGCCGACCGACCTTGTATGGTGTGCGCCGTTATGTGCCAACAAGAATCACCATCTCTAATTATAAAAATAAATGTCGGATTTGTGTCTAAAATTATCCTTATTCTCATAAATAATGTTCAATCTTTCGTGGCATATAGTGTAAACATTTTCTTTTAGACAAGTAAGGGCCAATAATGAGCTCGGTTGCTCAAGAAATAGGGTCGGCTCTAATGCCGAACCCTGAGGACCATCAGCTGGCTGCGGAGATAACACAGTTACGCCCTTTACCGTAAATAGATGTTTTAGATAAGATCGGTTTAGATAAGGTTAGATAAGATCGGAATCAGTCATTGATGTGCCCCCGAATTCTTTTAAGCTTTCGCAAATAATAAGGTACATAGTCGGAAGATACAGACAAGTCGTATAACAAAGTAACAACGACTTATTTAGGATAAGATCATGTTAGAATTACTTTGAAAAATGGAGACAAAACACAAATAGAGCTATAGCTCGACGATGCATAGTCCTCCCCATCTATATGAATTAGAATCACTCGACCAATTTTGAGATTAGAAGGAAAAAATAAAATGTTTTATAGTCCGTTCGCACCTTAGAAATCAGTACAGCTCTTACGGGAATCGTGAACACGGTTGTCAGTTCTTATTAAAATTACATTTATAGGAAGTTTGTGATGTTTAATAAACTGTATAGTTTATTAAATGACACATGGGACATAATCACTTATTTTTCATATTTGTTAAGTTAATAAAGTTTCAAATAAGACACACAAAACACACACAATTTACAACGGAAGCGCGAAATTAAGTGAATTTAACCAAAATACGCCAATAACGTAAACATCGGAGATGGGTAATCATGGGTAATACAACCGTTAAAAAAGTCACTAGTACAAAGATCGCACAACTCTGGTGGAGTTGGAAAAAGATGTACATACACAAGCTCCCTAAAAATATATAGAGAGGGTAATACTGCATAGGACCCAATACTGACTTTTAAGGTACAAATGGACTATAATAACAAATTTATTAAGCTGGCTAGATGTTCCAATGATCTAATTGGTAATTGAAGCTAAATTCTAACCAAAATATTACCATAAGATACTTCCTTAATACTTGTCGATCGGCGAGAAGAAAAGTGTTTTATAATGATTAAATATAAGAAAAGACTTAAGAAAAGAAGGAATTTGTTTAGATTGCTTACAGTTTCCCAGCATTTCGCCTTCTATTGTTCACGTCGTTCTGAATGATGCAAACGATTTAAACAAGATTGTCTAACAATGATAGGAAGGACTATGGCTAGCATGGTAAACAACACATAAGTATCGGCAACCTTCCGAACATTCGGTCACCGGTTGATGATGAGGACCATTCGTGCCCTCGAAACGACGGTACCAAACTAATTATTATATTACTATATAATAAATTAAACTTGTGTGATGCGAAGGTTGCCAATACTTACGTGTTGTTTACAGAATTGTCTTTTGGATCAATTAGTTACGCGCCTTAGAGAGCTTTTATATTATATAAAATAAGCACGGTGCCGAGTTTCTCTGGTAAATCCATTTGTATAATATAAAGCTCCCTTATTTCTTACTGAAATTATTATTTTCTTTATTTTAGAAATTCAAAAGTAAGAAAAGCTTTCATTAACCATTCAACGCCAGTCCATTACATTTATCATAAAATGCAGCATAATTTTGCTATGTAAATTTACCCACAATGGCGTATAGGAAACCTACACTTAAAATGTAGTACTTGAAGATCGAGTAATTGTAGTTGGCAGCCGAATATGGATGAATACTCAAAAAATTAAGACTAAAATCATCGATTAAAATGATACCATCCTTTGCTTTAAATTTGGACAGCAACAGTTCAAGTTTTTATCGAACTATGTACTTTCTCCTCGTTGTAAGCGGTAACTACATAATACATTACATTTCAAATCTATAATATAAGCACACTAGCACTCAAACTCGTATTCGACGTTTAAATGTTTAAAACGACATATTTGATACATTTACGAGCGAGCGTGCTAGATTATGCATTTTTCGAAGATACATTTCGATATACTGGGCGATTTATTTAAAAGTGTAAGTAAAACGCACTTTCTTAAATAGAGCACATGGTGTATCTTTATATTACTTAAAATCTCTCTTATGGTTCTTAAAATTTGTTGTGTGATTGGTTGAGGTATGAATAAATACTTTTTACTGCCGGATGTACCCTATACATTAGAATTAGAAAGGTATTGACTTTACCAACTTCAAAACGATTTTTCTCGATTCTGTTAAATGGAACCTTTTTAATACCTTTTGATTGGAGATTTACTTAGACAAGTCACCTGGATAACTGATACATCTCAGCCACCTTTGATGGTTTTTACTATTTAAAATATCTTGATGTAGAATTACAAATGGAAACTGTAAATTTCTCCGATGACATTTAATTTAGAAGTTAAGGAAAAGAAAAAATAAGATATAAAAAATGTAACCGCTACCGCCGTTGACTGGATTTTTAATATCTTTCTACCACCTCCACTCCACTGGTAATATTCTAGAAAAAACTTTCTACTAATTTAAAGAGAGAACCTTTATTTTCGATAGGTGAACAAACAAAAGCCATTAGACGAGATGATAGCAAATAAGGTCCTAGGCATTAGTTGTAACATTACACTGTATTATGTGTCCCTATACTTACGCTTACACCAACGCTTACACCAACGCTTACAACAACGCTTACACCAACAGCAATCATGAGTTTGCGTTTGATCCAAGCTGCCGTCCCTTATATCGCCATCGTCATCGTTTAATATTTTGTGTATTTTTGTGGCAGTCTCACTGAATCTAAAACAGAACTTGAGCAGATTCGGCATGCAACAGAGACAAGAATGACAGATCTTATCATTGTCCCACCAACATTCAACATATTCACCAACAAGAAAAGTTTCCAGTTTCAATAACACCGTTTGGTATTTTACTTTGGTATTTTATGGAAAATGACATACAGAACTTTAAGTAACGGCGTTTGGGTGTTGCTATGGTTGCTTGTGCGTGAAAAAAATTTCGAGAGCTTTTGCCTTTATCGCACACAAGCTATGGAGCTTGTGGTAACTTCAGGAAACTTTAGTTTGTAAATTGTGTGTGCAAAGCATTCTATAGCTTTAATTCTATCCCGCACTTGCCATAAACGAATGAGTGCAGGTAATTGTTCCGTAATATGATGGATCGTGATCAACGAGGCCCACCCTCGTTAGAATGCAGGTCCTCTTACTAGTGAAATCCGTTTTGGAATAATCACAATTTTCTTGGCGGTTAAAAGCTTGTCTTCTCAAGTTTCGCCCTCTTCTTAAGTAAAACTGTTAAACGTAATATTTATTTCCTTGTATTTGTAGAAACATTTCACAGGCAAAGATTTCATAGGCATCTACCTCTAGGTGTGAAGAGTTCTCCCGATCAAGGTGGTCGGATCTATGAGAGTGATCAAATGTTGGCTTTTTATCAGATAGAACTATGAGTTAAAAGCATATCTTTTTGATAGATACAGTATACCTTTTAAACGGTCAAATGTGTTTCGAACTAAAAGCTGTAGTTGTAAGCAATGTTGGTCTAAAGTGGGCTGGAAATTAATTGAGCAATATCTCTCAACATTAGGTACAATTATTTCTGAGCAGCGAACAATCAAAACGTATCGTATTTTAACTTGAATAAAAATAATCGATCTCTCATTTCCTTTATCCTACGCTGAATATGTGTATACATATAAAATTTCGAGGATTTGGCATCCAGAAATACTAACATACACCTTAGAAAAAGCAGTTTTATTTTATTGCAAAGCGACCATCCGACTAGCATTATCTAGGCTTTCCGGAAAGCGTACGCACACATATATGACGATATCGGTTCCAGAAACGCTCTCTTCAGTCCCTTTTCCGGAAC
This sequence comes from Oryctes rhinoceros, assembly GCA_020654165.1. NCBI lineage: Eukaryota > Metazoa > Arthropoda > Insecta > Coleoptera > Scarabaeidae > Oryctes > Oryctes rhinoceros. The sequence goes on along the minus strand of JAIOKQ010000399.1, from coordinate 10,005,296 downwards.
GAACTCAAGGCACGAGTCTTCACTTAACTTTTTATAAGGTTACTAAAAGGAACTCGGCTTACTCTTCGAGCCGAACTAAGCAGCATTTATCCACTGTTCTCGAGTATTTTAACTCGATTGGTTTTGCAGCTCGGCCCGTTTTCCCTCCACGTTTAATGCTACGACATATTTTCGTTACCGACCGGAAAGATGTCCGCGTCTAGCACGTAGAACTACGTAATCTTCAATAACGAAGGTTCTTCGTCTCGCGTAAAAATAATCTTCGGCGTAGAGGTGGCTGGAAGTTATGAATGCAGGGCGCGTTGCTCCGCAGGCGGCGACGGGGATGTACGTAGGCAACGTAGGTGCGGTATCCTTTCTATCATCTAACTTTTCGAGTATTCCTGATGCGAAGATGAACATTTTTAGACGGCGAACGTTTATACAGGAATTGAGCAGCGTAAAACGTTTTCCAACGTCTCGCTAAAAAGACACACAAGACACTTTTTTGCTTTACGTTCTTTTTGTCTCGGCTGCTTCTTCTAGCTATGCACTAACAGCTATTTCGCGATTATTATAGAAGATAAATTTCGCTATTGCTTTTACTTCTACTGTCAAAGTATGAAACGTTACTCATCTTACTCATTTTACGGAGACTATAATAATAGACCTATTAAATCAAGGCGATATTTGGTTCTCAGTAAGCACTTGTTCTGTTAAGTTCCATAATTTACGTGTGTACAAATCCATTGTATACCAAGAAGTTCTTAAAACTTGTTGGACCGAAATTAGCCGTTCTTTATTAATTTTAATCAGCTATTTAATTTATATAAGCAATTTAACAATTACTTTAATTACTTTTTAATTAGCAAACTTTACGATTATTCCAAAAAAGAAACATGCTACGACCAATATCCGCTACCCAAACATTCGAAGAGGTAAAGGCGTGCTTTGCATCATTGCTTTCGACGTTAAATGAACATCGACGTCAAGTTACTACGACATACTTCCACAAATCATTTTTGTATCGTAGCTTCATTTGGGCGTGCAAACAAATGCTTTGTGTAGTGTGAATTGACTGCTTTAGTAATTCCGTGATCTATCGATTGAAGGAAGAAGGCTGTGTTTGGAAACAAAAATGCAACCTTTGCAGATGCATCGAAATCAATTAGAATGGATAGAAGGTGATTTGGTTAAATAGCAATAATGATTGTAGAATTCGTTTAAACATGCAGCAACACTCTACTTCTGGTATGAATCAAACCATTACAGAAATAGAAGGTATTGTCAAGGACTATTGTGATAGGGGCAGCTCGGAGTAGATACTCGCTTAAAGAAAACTACATCCACCAACTAGGAGCGCAGCGTAGGGTACCACTGCAAACGAATGAAACTCCTGACCTCACCTTCATACCTTTATTGAGGTAAGATAATATTATTAAGGATAGTCAAGTTGGAGCTGAAGAAGTTCCAACTTTCCCCGAAGTCTGCGAAATCGAGTCGTGACCTTCTAACAAAGGTACTTGTACTTATAATATACCTAATCACTACTACTAACTGTTCTTCCGATGTTCGATCTAGAACATCAAAGTTCGACGCCTTCCAATTGACCGAGAGAATATAATCTTACACAGCAACTATCCTGACGCTCAGTCAGCTCAAGAACACCGGTCACCGATTGAAGAATAGTTACGTAACAATAACAATGTGGAAGTCCAGCTAGCGTCTTTTCTAAAAGTAAAAGTAACAGCAACACGTTTTTTCGTGACTGTCATCCAAGCATTGTGATTTCACTTCCAAGTCACTGGTAAGTTAAACATATATTTTCAAGGCTCTTAGATTTTCGTAGCGGTGAAGTTTCATGCCCTTCAACTACCACAGCCAAATGACTTTTAGATACCTTAATGCTTGGAAAGAGTTTTACTTCGCGTGCGATAGTAGTTCCTTTAGCCATCTCTTCGTACAAACCAAATACATCCACATTATTATAGCCTTGAGTTTCTCGGAGAAGAAGCTTCTTTATCGATGCTTGCTGCCTCTCTTATTTACACGATATTGTGCTCATTATTGCGGCTTTCAAATCCACCAACCGTTACTAACTAAGATTCAATCCTTCTCCGCTTCCATAAAAGCATAGAGTGTTCTGATCGAGTGGGCAAATTCTCTACTTTACTTGATGACCATACCATAGCTTCAGTATTGTTTGCATGTCTGCAGTAGTACCATGACATTTGTAACCTGTGCTTCAATTCAAAGACTGAATATTTTTAACTGCATCGATTGTTCTTTCTTTTTCCTTTTACCATCAAAATTAATTTTCATGAGTTCCGAGATAAATGTATGTATGTATATCTGCTAATAATAGATTAGTCTTATAACATAATAACAAAGTTTCGATATAAAAATTGTGATTTTAAGTTGGACAGACTGTATATTTGGAAGCAAATACTTTAATTTTTCGATTCTTTGCTTTAAGCTAGAATAGTTCTTCACATATGTCAGGTGAGTTACCCCATCCATTCAATGGAATGTCTTGACGTGAAATTTTTCGAATTGTCGGCGAATTTTTAATTTCACTAGATCTTAGGACCTCGTGTACCTGCGACAAAATAACTTCTTGGAGTGGGAGTGAGAAATTATACTCATTTTTATAGTTGTCATTCCATATTTGCAGAAATGTATTCAAATGCTTCTGGCGTTTGGTTGTTTATTTCTTTTCCTATTTTCTCCCAATTCTGCATTTAATACAAACATTCAAGCATAACCAAAAATATATAATGCTAAGATAGCTTAGCTTCCTCGCGGTATTGATGGAATAATTCACGGCGAACGCAACAAAAAGAGAGAATAAACGTACACTAACACGCCGACATGTTTCTGCCTACCCAACGTCATCAGCGAGGTTTCGAGAGTACTTTTTACCTCTACCTTCTGTCGTATTTGCTTCACAGTTAATGCTACAACTTTCAAAATGGCAAACTCGACATTTCTTGGCGCCCCTTAGTGTCACAGTGAAATGTATGCCCGCCGTTCAAGAAGCAGCGTCATAAACCGGGTACTGTTCCCCAAACCAACCTTCGAGCAGTTCTCCAATTGCTGAACAACGAGATGGCGGCGCTGGTAGCGTTTTGGGAAACCGCACATGTGAACATTCCGCCAGGTTTATCATGATGTATACAAATAGAACACATGTATATATCAGCAACCGCGCTGATGATGTCGGGTAGGCAGAAACATGTCCGCATGTTTTATGTACTTTTTTCTCTTCTTTTGTTGCGTTTGCCGTGAATTATTCCACCAATACCATGAAGAAGCTAAGCTATCTTAGCATTATATATTTTTGAATATTGTCTCCAGGCATTTTCTGATGTGTTCTGATTATAGCATAAATCATAAATCCTTATTTATATTTGTTATCGGCATTCAAGTCTGGAAATTGTATAATATCCATGGGGTGCCCTTCTATGTACGTCTGTTTTGAATAGAAAATTTACATTTACCATATTAAGGCAAAAATATGCCCTTAGAGTGTATATTTTAGTCTAATGCTTCAGTAATATCGCTAGATGTGTTACAGGTAGTGATTTATGAGCGTTACAAATTCGTTTCATTTTTATCCAAAGAGAAGACGAACACACGCTGTCAATTTGGAAAATGTCGTCACGTGTGGTTAGCGCGAAATCTGTTACAGCGTGTCAACTCACCGCTATAACAAACACACAGATCATTATATACGTCGCCGTTTTCCAATGGAGTACAAAAAATAGTCACGTCGATTTTAATACAAATCCGATGGCGTCGTTGTTCCGCTGCTGGTCCGTAAAACAAATTAACTTTGGAGAGGTGAGACGATGTATTATTTATGACCGCTATATAGAATTTGACGGGTTTCTCATTAAAAAATATGCGATCGTATTCTCGGGGCGTATACGTGTACAAGGGCATTCAAAATTAATTTGTAGCAGTATTAATATCGATTATACAACAGTATCCAGAATTCCAGTGATCTAGAACATATGTTGTTAAATTTTAAAGTATGTAAAATAATTTGGGAGTAATTTATGGGTTGATATAAAAATATATTTAAACAAATTGATGGGAGTATCTAATTAAAGACACTTTGCGGATCGTCGTTCTACCGGGATATCATAATATGTCATCATCATATTATCATAGAAAGCGCAAAAGCGAGTGAAATCGTATCTGTTTTGCAGCGACTAGACAGACTCGTGTTTTGTGGACTCTCGGGGAAACCAGTAAGCAACATGAACCCTTTCTTATGAGACGAATATACACGAGTCTGTTTAGTCACTGCACAAAAATTATGATTTCACACGCTTTTGTCCTCTCTAATTATTATTATCGTTTATCCATTTAGTTTATCCATTTAGTTGGCGTTTTAAGCTCTAATGACCTTTTTTGCTTTAGCTTCATTTCACTTATCTATGTTTGGCTGCACTTACTGTGGACGTCTTTGGTCATTCTACAAAAGTTTTACAAATATCTTTTTTTCTTCTTCCTAACATTCATATAATTATATCTAATATATATATAAATAATAATAATGTATCTAATTGTATCTGATTGAATCTAATTAAATCTAATTGTATCTAATTGTATCTAATTGTATCTAATTGTATCTAATTATATCTAATTCTATTTAATTCTATCTGATTCTATCTGATTCTATCTGATTCTATCTAATTCTATCTAATTCTATCTAATTCTATCTAATTCTATGTAATTCTATCTAATTCTATCTAATTCTATCTAATTCTATCTAATTCTATCTAATTCTATCTAATTTTATCTAATTCTATCAAATTCTATCCAATTATATCTAACCTATTTTATCTGTCGGAGAGTCTCCAATTAGGTATCTTGAAGACTTGTTCTTTTTCTGCATTTCGCCCGATACTTGTAGCTGTGTTATTATTAACTGATTAAAGAAAAATAGAGAAAAAGAAAATGATTGGTAATCATTTGCTTAATATGACAGTCTTGTGAAACCCATTTAAGCTATAATTTTTGAGTTATGATGAAAACCATAGCTGATCATGACTATTAAACACGCCATTTTTTATCAATCTAGCGAAAGTAGTTATCTCTACAAATAAATAAATTATCTTAATTTTGTCCTTTTAATCTTCGAACTCGTAAAACTGAAATTCTCCCCCAAACAACAAAGGAACTCATTCTGCTTTTCCTCATGCATGAGTAAAGAAATTTTCAAAAATAAAAATTGAATCAAATTAGTATTATGTTTAATTTAATTTTTTTTAATTGGAAATTATCAGTGTTGTTTTCTTTCTTTTCCTCTAACTCCTTTGTTTCTTTCGTTAAAATGAATAACCAACATTGGCTCCTGTTGTTCTTGGAAATTGACAAACGTCTATTTTTCGTTACGGAAAATGTAATGGCAAATTATGGTAAATATCACACTTGCCTAAAAGTGGAAACAAATTTATTTGTGGACTCTTACGACTATTCCACGAAGCTGCAAACAAGCTTAAATGTACCATACAACTCATTACAGACCAATAGCAATAACTCAACAGCGGCTAATTCGATTTAATATACTTAATGTACGAGTTCGTCACCTATGATGATGATATTAAACGTTCATATGATAATGATACCTGACACGATGAATTATCGATGAGCGCGAGTCGAAAATTTGAAACGTGTCGATTTGTTCGCCGTTTAATAATCGCCTTTAAGCTCGAAATAAATCTTTCTCGCGAGCGACGCTGGCACTTATAACGGCGCGAAATTTATTGCGTCATTTGTATAAGCGTTAAATTACATTTCGAGTAATAACAGTAATAAAATGCGAACGCGAAACTCCCCCGCGAAAGCGAAAGGTAAGGGGTTCGAGGATGAGCGACGACTTGCACAGCTAGATGGCTTAGGGGGGAACCATCCCCGAAAACAACATATGAAATAGGTTTCTCCGTGTAAACTGTAACTTATAATCACCTTTAAGGCAGCGTACCAGATTCATTTCGATTATTAAGTTGTTACGCAAGAATAGCTCGTAATTTATTGCAGTAGAAGTGGAGGACGTTAATAAATGTATGGGCGTTGGGAAGTGTCAGTAGTTATTAGAACGAAATTAAGCGGGACAACACTATATAATTGATCAAACTGCGTTTGTTACTTTTATTGATTTTATTCGCGTATCTTTGATTACATTTTATTTGTGACATCTTTAATGAGTTCTTATTTTCTTTTCAGTGATGGCCAACATAACATTAAATTTCTTCAGGCCAGATTACCATGTATTAAGCAGACGATCACATAGGATGTAAACATGTAAACATAGTCTGTATAATTTTTAAAGTATAATTCAATGTGGTACATATAGAAATCGAAAAGATAGTTTTCCCAAAATAAAATTGTAAATACTATTGTTTTATTGTCTCCTGAAAGGAAACTGTAATTCTTCCTAAGATAATCTAGAAGTCTAAGGAATTATTCTATGGAACGTAATAAACACAAAAGTTGAGAAAAGTGAAAAACAAAACAGAAAGATCTAAAACAAATGCTCAAAGTGCACACCATTAATTGTTGAATGGGTTAAGGCATTGATTTTGATTGTTGCCTACTAACTCTTCTTCAATATCCTCATCTTTAAAAAGTAGTCTCCTACAAAACGAAATAATTTGATTCTTTAATAAGTGCAATTACCTACACCAAGCAGGGCTTCCGTTGATGGGGAAAGGATCGAGAACGTATCGTTCCAAATATTTATGGTATTCCGTCACACCCATTTGTAGCTACAGTGCCAAACCAATACACACTATTATTTAATGACAATTAACGTGTAAAAAAATCTGGATTTTCAGCTAACAACACGTATAATTTTTTCTTACCATTAGTTGCAATCTCTCGCACTCCAAATTTACGAGGAAACCGGTTTCTCTAAACCGCTTGAATATTTTGTTCATAAATTGAGCTATTACTTCCTGTTTGGGTATCCTTGACAGAAAAAGGAATATACCTCCTACCATAATCTCTTGCAATATCTTGCAATCATATTGCATGATGATTGTATCTAACCATCATGCGAATTCTTATTCTCTCAGATTCAGTTAAAATTATCATATTGTGTTATTGAAGAGCAGCCTCAGTGATTGTATTTTCCTTTTCTTTACTTTTTTAACTTTAGAACTAAATGAATTTTTATAAAAGCTAAAATAACAAAATGGAAGCTTTATCAAACAGCTAAAAGACTCCATTAAAAGAAATACATGTAATATATCAAAATCGACAAAGATTTTATCTTGTATAACCCAACAACATTTTAAGGACTCGACAAATAACGTTCATATACACTGGCTACAATTAAAACTGGACCATCCTTAAATTGTATTTCTGAATGTCGACTTAAACCACAGTGTTTTTATAGAAACACCCGCTACAATCCAATAGTTGCAATCCAATGTGCAAAATGAGTAAAATACAGTGAGTATATTTCAAGCAATCATTGAGTGATGCCTTGAAGACGAGAATGTATACCTTGTAGACAATTAGTCTCCTTGAGCCTCCTTGGGCCCTACTGGGCTACACGAAGGCAGTGTCAGTTATTTAGAATTGCAGTGTGTGGATTGCAAATTAAGATAAATAAAGCACCTAGAAAAAGTCTAAGCGCACTCACAAGAATGAATGGAATTGAATGTTGATTAGTGGTGAGTTTCGATTTTCCTCATGGCACTACGTCAATAGAATTATGGTGCAATGAAGATCTGGCGAAAGACCCAACGAGGAATGCATTTCTCGCCAACATGCAGTTCCTACAATTGGATAATAGTTTGGAGCGCTATCATTTATATTTGTAGGTCACCATTAGTACTAATCTCTGGCACTGAAACTATTACTAGCTAGACGCAGGATATTATAGAGGACGTGGCATACAAGGCCTAGTTGGCTTATTGAATGAATTCGAGAAGGAGATGATTGTATAATGGTTCTTAAATTTTGTGTTATTAATTACTTTTCTTTTGTTTAATTGACTTTGGCGTGCATGTCTATAAGTAGTATAAGCATTTTTCATATTAACGAACAAATTTGTTCGTACTGCATCTTTAATCGCGGCCAGTGTAGAACAATTTCTCATATAACGTATCATGGAGACTGTATTATTCCACGCGCTGTTACGTACATACTTACCAGTGTTATACCGCAATGTACAATTGATCAGTAACGATGATGGCAAAATCAGTGTACTGATAAGAAATGCTTAATGCTATTGTTACCTCACTTTTAAGACACAGATTTTTACATCTTCCCATATGACATATTCGGATGAATCAACAGATTACATAGTATACTTCACGTTTTCAAGCCTCGATGACCTACCCTACCATTGACCTACCCTACATAAGAACTTTGTAGAATTCAGAAGTGTTTCCACTTCTAAACAGTATATCTCCCGGTGTCATCGAGAACGTTTGCGTCCGGCACCTCTTCCTAGACGGCATTGCCTGTATCTCCTGATAGTATGAACCGAGACACCAGTAGTGCTATGTAGTGGAGAAATATTCAAACGAACTTTTCTTTTAAAGAATTTGGGTTTCCGGGTTGAAGCCGCGTCTCAATAGCATAAGTGCGCCGACGTTTTGCTTTCAATTTCATGGAGCTTCTTCTGAGCAGTAGCATCATGTGTCGTTGCTGCTGCAGAACAACGACCGCGAAAGTTTACAGCAACACATTCAAACGAACGCTTACTTTTGCATTTTTGAGTGTAATTCCATCAATTCTATGAGCTATGTTGGCAATATCATTCTTTTAAGTAAATTGTTTTAAAACCACCGTCAACCAAAACTCTTCTTTTGATTGTAACGAATAAAGTAAACAAGTAACTGTGATGACATTGTATTAATAACAACATGAACAACACGCTATAATTACGCTTCCATTTAAAATGAACTTATCACTATATTCAACTTTACATTCTAAAAGATACTTACTATGAAGTTTGCTACATATGTATAGTAATGTTATTAAATAATCTTAAGGAGGTTAGCTGTTATCAGCGCTGCAGTCACTTTATATTCACTAATCTGCTGATAGGAAGCCCGATTCCTAAAGCTTATACCTAGGACCAAGCTTTGAGCCAAATACCTTTGGAACGTAAAAGTAAGAGAGTTAAAGAAAATTAACATAAGTCCAGCCAATGATAGCTTCAATCAAAAGCGGGCTTTCTTACCTATTGGAATCCAAAAAGAAACAGAACTTCTACCATGTAATGTTATATTTTTCAGTAAGTTGATGAAATATTCAAATAACTGTGCAAAGATGACGATTACCAAAGACTTTGATTTTTTCCGTTGGGTACACTCTAATGACGATGAATGAAGGGAAGCACGTAAAGGGCTTTGCATTTCTTTTGGAACCCACTCATTGGAATTTAATTCAAACCTGGCCTACTGTGTATTAATTAAAAACCTTGACGTATCGATATTAATTCAAGCACATCTATCGAGATAATTAAATTCAATTAGCCAATTCTTCAATACAAAATTCCGGCAATTCTTTTCGTTTCTCAACTTGACGCTGGACAAATGCGAAAAAAAGATGAATTAGATTTAATTTACGTTTGATATTTGCATCTCGGCGCTAATTAAAAATGGAATTTAATTTTTCGATCTGCTCGGCGCAACGAGCGGCTAACGAAGTTTTAAAAATTCTTACTTAACTTTCCAGTTGTCGTAATTAACTTTGAACAAATTTAGCTCACGAGAGAGAACTTTTACGGTCGGTAATTGTAACAAAATTTTCACCTATCCCTTATACGCGTTAATCTGCTCTCATCACACTAGAGCAGCTTACTAAGTATCTTCCTATCTGCCACGCTAACAAGATCAGTTTCGATTGCGAGAGTAAACAATTTAAGAATTCTGATGGACGCGAGGATTACACTTCATGATGGTTTATTCTACCTCGACAATGTTTTAAAAGTCGATGACCGTTACTTGTACTAAACTATTCAAGAGTATCTTTACCATTCATATACCATGTGGAAGTTGATGAGTGTGTAATATTTGTATTAAACATACCTATAATTAATTGCTTCTCAATTAATTCGTAGCACACGAAAAATCTAAGAAGAAATGTTGGTATTAATAAACCATAAACCACAGATTCCATAAACAAATAATACTCTTCGGTGGAAAGGTGCTTAATTATTAGTTGAAATACTCTTTTCCTTTGTTGGATTCCTCGCGTTTAAATTAAAAGGTGCTGCATTTGCAAATTCATAATACATACAATATTCAACGAGATCGTCCAAATCGTTTCTAACTAGTCGACTCAGAAATCGCCAGTTGTATAATATAAAAAAAAGCAAACTGGAATGAAGATGAATATTGCTGTTAGAAGGTAGCTACAGCAATATTTGCGAATATTTTGTTATGTAAATATAATTGTTTACTTCTGCGTGTGTAAAATATATAGAATTCGTTGAATATCACTGGAATAAATCAAGAATATCAGCGTCGTGTAGATAGCTGCACAACGATTTGCCTTTATCAATAAATGTAAAGGATATTTTAGGGTTGAACGTATCATGTATACCGATTATTCAGATGTTATACGTAAAATGTATCGGTGATAGGACTTGTTCAACGATACTATCGCTAATACACAACATAAATAAAGGGAATCGAGTCTCATATCACATAATACATTGTACGTACAAATTCATATATACAGGAAAGATTTTACGGTGATCAATCGGTTTGGAAAGTGGCAGATTTGTTAGATCCATCGAATATCGGATAGTTATTACGAACAAAAAACATATCGTCATGTTTTAACAGGTTCAAATTTAAGCTATCTACATATATGCTCCTTCTACGGGGATTATCACAATACCGGAAATAAGATTTTCTTTTCGCGTCCTAACGCTATTCACCCCTTTCGGAGTGGCGATTGAACAAAAATAGGCAAAATGTATCCACCGAAAGCATCTTTTACGGCTATATACAAAGATACAATTAATACAAGCGTTCGGGAAACATCCTTTTTGTTAAAACTTGAAGATGCTTCGTCCACATGCTACGGAGACTGCAGATAAAATTGAGCCATCATCATATTCTGATTTAGACAACATTGGGAAAGAATACGAAGTACTATAGATTTGAATTATAAGAAGAAAGCCGTTGTATTTTAGAAATTGAGTAAGTAAATGAGGTGGTTGTTAGCGCTTAGGCGATTCAAATTTCAAAAATTGTATGCGATGCGCACAATTGTTGACGATATAAATACCCGTCACTGGTCATAAGAAGCCAATGCTAAAGTTAATTTCAAAAATTTGAAATCATTCCATGACTACAGCGATTTAAACTAAAAAATCGAATGCTGTCTAGGAAGATAACCAAATTTATAAGACGATCATGGAGTCACCCCGGAATTAAAAACCGTTATCAAATATTTTGTAGTATCCACCAGGTATCCGTATAAATATATGGAGCCGAGAATGTTTATAACGTAGATGAGAGCGGAATTAGCTTGGAACTGCAAGTTGGTCGCATTCTAGCCCATAAGGGAGATAAAACCGTTGAAAGTACTCCACAACCTGTAACACCTGCTGACATATGATGTAGCATACGCTGACTATAATATCGGCTGCAGGAATATTTATTATCCATTTATTCAATGAGATTGAAAGCACACCTGTTGAGTACATGAAAATTTATTCCAGCTTGATATTAATATTTTTCAAAATTTCAAACTTGAATATTTTATCCTTCTTAAGTATTAAATGGCTTCCGTGTCAGGCAAATTGACAATCGAAATATTTAAGAAATAGTTAACGGATGTGTTTTACACTGCCCAAATAAGGAGCAGGACTCAAGCAATTCCGTTACTAGACTCTTCGTATGGTCACTGCCCTGTCATTTATTGTTCATATTGTTCAACCGCTTGAAGAATCCGGCGTTCGTGTACGGAAAGCCTTTGGGAAAACATTTTCAATCAAGTTTTACTTGTTAATGCAGAACCTAATAAAATTGCAGAATTAACTCTGCTCCCCAAATTATTTTATTAACGCCTTACTCTATGTCCAATCTGCCGCAAGTCTGGTTTTATAAAATGTGCGCCCTGTAATAGCGAACTATGTTCTGAAACTTTCTTTGATGATTTGCATTACCAGAGCTAAAATAATAACATAACAAATGCACAAATGTACATATTGCGGCACATTTCCATCGTTTTACTACACCTTTTTCAGAACATTTTACGTTCGCCATATTAACGTTACCACCTGTAGAAGTTTCACTTTCAATTTACACATATGAAAAACATACAATTCCTCCAAATCCGTTTCTTAATGCTAAACATCGTACGAGTAGTAACTATGCATTAATTTTAAAACATTTTTTAAATCTTGATCTTTGATGTATCTCGGAATTCTTTAAGAATTACTTAAATTGAAGCAATTAGCTTCGAATTTGAAAATATTTTTCCGATGTTCTTTGTAAAAATTTTAAATTGCAGTCTTTTCAAAGGTCGGTTTTTTCATGAACTTAGACCAATAACTGACGAGTAGACTTTCATAACATTAATAAGTTATGAAAATCTTTCATAAGTTATTTTACTTATTGCGTTAAAATAAGTAAAATTATTCCATTTATTCAATAATTTACGGGGTGTTAAAGTTAATGATTAGTTTATTGTTTTCCACATAAGGTTGCTTTAGTGTACAACTATATTTTTTACACAAAATTATTCTGTTTCGGATGTTGTTCAGCGGAATAAACAGGGACGAATTTAAGGATATCGCATTTAGTAAGTTTCCCTAAATAAATCGTAAATGAACGATTTAGATGAGAGTCAGCGTAATACCTCAAGCTACTTGAAAACAGGAAAAATTATCTAATTCGAATCTATAGCTTTCTCTGTAGTTGGTTCATATATCCAGACACGTACGTGCGTTATTTACGAGAATATCCAAAGTGGTTTCACGCAATAATACGTTATTTCTTAGAAGCGGCGTATGCGAAAGTTCGACTCTGCTGATTATGCATCTAGATAATGACGAATTATATGCCATTATAAAACAAATTTCTAGAGTGAACGCATTTCCTACCTACTTACCCTTCATCCTAGATAAATGCATCTTACCTATACACGCAGGACAGAAGCGAAGCTTATACATGAAAGAAGAGGAAACCGTATAGATACCGGTAAACTGTTCAACGTTTTCCGCTTAGTATGCATAATATATCACCGCTAGCTTCGCGCAAATCAAACACGTGCTCAGAAGGAGAGAACGACTCGCATTTATATATCTAAAAGCGCGCTAGCGTGCGCTGCTCCGTTCTCTTCAAGCGCACTAACAAGATGCTATCTTAACCTGTATAAATTATTCAGCATTATCATTATATGGTTTATCAGCATTGCCGACCGTAAAAGTTTCCATTTGATTTTATGAAAACATATATTTGACAACCTGTGTGTGTTACGTTTGGGCGAGATAAGTCAACGGAGTGTCGCCGATTTAAGTAAGAAGTTATGTTCTTTTATTTTAGGGCTGCGAGCAAAATTCGCCCGGAAAAATGTTCCATGTCCTATTATTCCATAGTTGCCAGTCGGAACTTACGTTGAATATCAGTAAAAATACGTGGCTTTTGCGCATCCTATTACAGGTTAGCATTTGAGATAAATTAAAACCCAAAAGATCAATGGATGCACTAAGGTGCGATACCTTATGATCCATTATTAATTTTTACAAAACTGGAGAGTATATTCACATTCAGATAATGATGTAACGGGACGAGAATTATATTAATCAATATTTATTTTTATAAAAGAATCAATTTAATTTACTTATTTTATTGAATACATCTATTTTGCGTAGTACTTTTTAGTTCACTCCTGTATGTTGAGTGCATCTTTTATTAATTCTTTGTGTGTTAGAATTAGGCAAATGCATGACTCAGACAACGTATTGATTTTTCTCCATACTGTGCGCGTTGGGATTAGTGGCAGATGACATGTATTTAAGAAAAAGACATAATATGAAGAATGTCACTCCAAGCGTTATTTCTCCAATCTGTCGAACATGTGGCTGGGAAGCAATCACTATATCAAATCTCAACTGTCTAGAAGGACGAGTAAAGGGTAAATATTTTTTTTTTATCTCGCGAAGAGAATAGTTATTAGCATTCCCTTGTGGCTAACAGGACCGTCTACAGAGAAGTGGTTTATGAGAGTTAAGTAGGTCTTCAAAGCAAAACGTCACCATCACCGGAAAAGCTGCGAACTGTGGCCTTCACCGATACCAGGAGAACGAGGGAACTCTGTTCAGTTTCCGCCAAAGGACCGCACCCATCAACACGTTAATTCATATATTTTTATATCATCATTTATTTTAAACTTGCTGCTCTGAGCTAGTTAAATTTTCTAAACGTTAACACTTTAATAAAGTTAATATTCATTTAATTTCATTCTCGGGAGCTTTTCAATAATTAACTATGCTTTTGTAAATTTCTAAATGTGTTAATGTATTAACTGTAATATTTTTGATATCCGCTATTTTTGTAATCAAGTTACTTTTTTATCAATTCTTTTATTATTTAATGCAAACTCATTGCTCAAGAACCGTGCGACTGAGGAGCTGAGGAGTCAATTTATTAAAAGAGCATCATTTATATATTTAAACGTAAACATTTCAAGGTAAATAGTCATTTTATTGGTTTTTTTCATTTAGCCTCCAATAAGTCTCTTTGCAATTTAGGAACTAACAAACAGCCTGACATGTGACTATAGATCTGAGATGGACGCATCAATACATACCAGAAACCGAAAGTCAGTTAGCAAAGTGGGTTTTTCCCAGCAAATGTACCTCAAATAAGGCTAACCTGATTGTCTGAATCTAACAGTTATGATGACATTTTTTTTTGGGGAATCGCGAAATACAACATTAATTGACTAATTAGAGGAGAGAACGACAATCACGGAGCTGTACTAGGCTAATCTTTGCACAGATTCGTAGAGATGGATCTCCCATCTAACGAAGAACAAAAAATTCTACCATCGTAACAAAATACTAGCCCACATTTTGACAGTAGCGACAGCAAAACTAATGTAATTATGGTACTAATTGGTGCCCTTCCACTATGTTCGCCTAATTTCGTACCACGTGACCTCTTTTTTTTCACACTTCAAAAAATAGGTTAGCGGCAAACGGTTCACGCCAAATGAACAAATATAATTCAAACATAGTTCGATAAATTCTATTATTTCTTCTTTAATAGCATTAGCAAATACTCTAAATTTCGAAAGAAAGGAAAACGTAAAATCCGTAGATCTCATTTGGCGTCCAGACAGTGGCAGACTAATGTACAAAATAAATAACAACTCTAACAACAATAAAGTAACAAAACGTATTATCTTATCGACGATGAGTCGAATCTTTGATTCACTTGGTTAAAGTCACTTGTACGATCGTTAAAAATGATCATGAAAAGATACGATTACAAAAGCTTATATGGGACGAAGGCGTACCTATAAGCATTTTTACGTCTTGGTGCAAATCTAGATCAATTACTTCTTTATAAAAAATCAAGGCAAGCAGAATTGCATAGTTTCTTAGATGCATCAGAACCGGTATATGACGCATGCCTATATGTAGTATTGACCAGAGTGGAAGGGTATACGTTCATTTGCTGCATTCAAGATCGAAATTCGTTCCTTTAAAAACAATAACGCTATACCGACTAGAACTTTATGCTTCGGTAGTTTTGGCGCGATTAGTAGAGAAAGTAGCTAAGCCCTACTTTTAAAGCTTGATAAATGTACAAGTATTCGTAAAGACCCACCTGAATAAGTTAAAAACCTTCGTAAGTAATCGTGTCGCAGAAATTCAAGAATTGAGTGGCACTACATACCTGTAGGCACGCTTCTAGTAAGCAGAAGCGTATATAGTCACGCATTGAACCGGCGACTTTATGGTGCAACCCTCCAGCAAAAGGAAGTGATTTGGCCTACAGAACCCAAAATGCAGACATGAAAACTTATCTGATGTAGCAAGAGGAAAAGCGGTAACCTGCCTACATACAAAAGCAAAGTGAGATATACTTTCTCAGTTTTCAAAATTTTCAACATTTTCAAAATTGTCAACATTTTCAAAAATTTTCCAAATTTTCAAAATTTCCAAAATTTTGAAAATTTTCCAACATTTTCAAAATTTTCAAAATTTTCACCATTTTCACCATTTTCAACATTTTCAACATTTTCAACATTTTCAACATTTTCAACATTTTCAACATTTTCAACATTTTCAACATTTTCAACATTTTTAAATTTTGAATACTTATTAAAACTTCAAAATAAAGTTTTAATGAGGGATATATTCTCAAAGTACCTACAGGTGCGCATTATGAAGTGATGAATTATTGAAGATTGTGATATTGCGCATTAGGAAGATTATCAGAAGGGACTCCAAGATCACGAAATTCATTAACACTCGGAAGTGCTTGGCTGTTAATGGTGTAAGTGGAAAGAATTGCGTTAAATTTCCAGTTAAAAGAAGAGGCAAACCAATCGGTGATCGTGCTGTAGCTCCATAACGTAACTTCAGTTCTTAGAATCACTGTAAACTGGTATTTTCGAGAGCCCTGTTAAACCTGGCTTTGTTTGGAGAAACTGTCTTTGAAACTGTCTTAGGATCATTAGCGACGGTTATTTTAAGATTAACATGTTATGTGTACGCTGAGGAAAGAGCAATTTCATCCTTACAGATTATTCGGAGTCGTTTAAAATTATTCAAATAATAGACATTTTTAGAAAATTTCCATCGACGTCTATAATACCCCTTTTAGGTTTTAGGCTAGAGATAATATTACTAGTATTCCTAAGAAAAAATCAATCGATAGATACAAGTTCGCATTGGGATTGAGCAAGATTAGATTTCCGAAAATTGCATATGATATTTGAATATGAAAGAACACATGAGGATTTTGAAGCAATTGAAGGAAGTGATAGTTGATGGATAGAGGAAGATGTTAACGATCTACTGATACAAACCGAAATTTGTCGGGTGAGACAGTAATATTAGAGTGAACATTAGAAACAATCAAGTCAGGCAGCCTACCATCGCAATTAAATATGGAACTGTATTGAATGAATTTTAATGATGAACATAAACGTAAGAAAGCAGGGCACTTTAAACATGAAAAACGATTGCTAAAGATTGAAGTCGCCGACAAGAATTGCGGGCTTATTGACCAAGAAAGCCATAAAAAGTTCATAATCATTTTGGTTTGTATTGGGTGGAATATAAACAGCAGCTAAACTGAAATGATTAGATTGAACAAAAATGATTAATGCGTGATTTTTTAAATTTCCTTTTTGGAGTAAACCAATCAATTTCTTTACAAAAATCTTTAACAATGCGGATAATTAGGATACAGGACAAGTTTCAGAAAGAATTATGTTCATTAACCGACTACCTACTCCACTCGTAATAGATAATGTACTGTAGTTCTAATAATCATTAGCATACGTAATTCTAAACCTTTCTCTTTAATTATCTCGTCGAATTCTAAATAAAGCTTTGGTCACATTAAGAGTCATCCGGATCTAAACTTTCAAAAAAGAGCAAGTTCAGAAAACATTAATCCTTCATAAACTATGGAAAGGGAAACTTTCAAATTAGTCGATAACGTCGTAGGTCCTAAACGACGACATATTAATAGTAAATCCATTAGCGCAAGTTATTAGTCCCTATGAATAATTCAACCGACAATCGCGCTTGTCATATTGACAGTAGACAGTACAGTCTAGGCGTTTCTATTCGCTATCTTTGAGCGTTCTATAAACGTCCGCGCAAATGTTCAGACATTCAAAATAAACCATGACGCGTAATAAATAATATTCAATTGACGCGTGTTGATAGCAAGTAAGGTCTTTGCACCTCACAAAGGCAAGCGATAACCGCATTCACTACAATTGTCCTCGACGCTGTACATTCCAAGACAAAACGTTTCATAATAACCATGCAAACCGTTGATAATGAAACACAAAGCGCGTGTATATGTGCATATTATATAAGCTTTGATTCATGGTATATGTGAAATATGTATACTATGTATACATCCTGTCCGCTGGGTTTTCTTTGTCTTTGTTGTGTTCTTTTGTGGCAAAAGTCTGATCGTCTATGAATAGTTTTAAGGCATTATAATGGATGTATAAATGAAGTGTGGGATGATAGTAAGATTAGTAACGTATGTGTTACTTTTTCTTTTTACAAGATAATTATTCACACAGGTTAACAAGTTATCATCTTGTGGTTTCGGATTAGAACAAAGGAATGTCGATTGAGTGCGGTTTTCGCAGTCTTCAAAATTACTCAGCGCATTTCAGATAAACGTCGAATGTAGCTGAAAGTTTGTCGACTTTCTAGCTATCTAGACATTATTTTAAATTAATATTCATTTATTTCCGTATAATGGAATTGGTTTCAGTAATTTATTTTCTCGAATATATTTTCTTTAATGTGAACTACTCTATATTTCGTCCCGGTATATCGAGTCAATATTTTTTAAGCATTTTATGTGTGAGAAATAAGCAAGTGCGTGACTCGCAGAAATCTATTGATTATTCCCCATATGATATTGTATGGCTGTTGCGATTGGTACAAGATTACGTTAATATCAATTACACGACAACACCCGAAAGAAATGTCTACTATGGATCACGGTCGTGAAAGCCTACACTCAACTATAGGCTAATGTTATCCAATCGAACATGCAGCCAGTGTGAGTACTTCCGATATTGATACAGTATTGATACCTGAGAATATTCCAAACACAAGTAACTTTAGGACGACATTCTATAAAAGCATTATTTTATAGGGAACATATATATGCAAGACATACAGACAGAGATAGTATAACAATATAGTATAACTTTTTTGTTCTTTATTGTTTTATACCGAAGTAACCATCAAATTATGAAAATTTAGTCATAGTTAGGTACATTATAATAGGTTAATAGATACATATACGGCGTTAGTAAAAAGTCCCGGAACGGTCGAATAACTTTGTTATTTGAAAATTATGATTTTCTGAAATTTGGTATGGGGGTATAGTTAATATAAATGCATTTTATGCAATACAGTTAATATTTTTTTCACTTCTGATTTAATCGGCAATACGTCCAACTTCTTTTTTTTTTAAATGGAACGCCCAGATTTTTTTAACACTTTTGAATGCAAAATAAAAAACTACGTTCAGGAAGTATTAAGATGTTTATTTTTGTTCACAAGAAAACAGCTAAAAAATTAAAAAAGCGTCCTAATACAGAAAAATCAAGATACCTGTCTATTCAGGTTGCGATTACAATAATTGTTCAAAATGCTCTCCATTTATAATTTGACAAAAATGTAAACGGTCAGTAAAATTTCTTATTGAATTTTGTATTTGTTCTGGAGTGATGCGATTGGCTTCTTGAACTATTCTCTCTCCCAATTGTTCAAGATTATGGGGACGATTTTTATACACTTGACATTTCAAGTGACCCCAAAAGAAAAAATCTAATGGCGAGAGATCTAGCGAACGTGCTGGCCATTCGATTGCTCCTCTACGTCCGATCCAACGTCCCGGAAAAATTTAATTCAAATAATCGCGGACATTATGGACAAAATGGGGGGGAGCTCCATCTTGTTGAAACCAAAAATGTGCATTAGGGTGATCACCTATGTTTGCATTTGGAAAGAGGGCCGCAAGTGCTGGAACAACATCATTTCTCAACAAATTTAAATAGACGTTGCCAGTTAAATTTGCTCTTATAAAAAATGGTCCTATGATGTTGTTTCCAACAAGACCAGTCCAGACATTCACCTTTTGAGGACGCTGTGTATGGACTTCTTCGATCCAATGCGGATTTTCAATTGACCAGTAGCGACAATTATGTCTGTTCACAGTGCCGTTGAGACAAAACGTTGCCTCATCTGAAAAAGTGATATGATCTAAAACATTAGGCTGCTGCTCGATCAATTCCGTCATTGTTTCGCAAAATTGTAGTCTACGATCTGGATCATCTTCAGTTAACTCATGGACGGGATACATTTTATAGGCTTTCATTCTTGCTGATTTAAGGATCTTATGAGCAGATTTTTGGGAGATCTCATGAATTTGACCTAATTCTGTTGTGGACACGTGATGATTTTCTTCCACTGTAAGTAATACGTTCAAACTAGTTCCTTCATCCGTTGCTGTTAATGGACGGCCCCTTCTAGGTAAATCCTTCACCTGACGAAAGACTTCAAACCTTTCAATTGTTCGGTATACCGTGCGTTTACTAATGTGACGATCTGGATAAACTATTAAACAAAATACGAACCTCTTCAAAAGAACGTTGACGATCACCGTACCCACGCATCATTAATATCTCAATTCGTTCTGATTCGGTAAGTTTTACTGCCATTTTCAAATGTGTCAATGTCTAAAATAAGTAAATTTATAGCGATGCAAAAGTGAAAACGCTTTTAAAATTGTCAAATGTGACGGCAAAAAGAATGCAAAGACTAAACAACAACCTTTTTCAAAGGTATCTTAATTTTTCTGTATCAGGACACTTTTTAATTTTGTAACTGTTTTCTTGTGAACAAAAATAAACATCTTAATACTTCCTGAACGTAGTTTTTTATTTTGCTATCAAAAGTGTTAAAAAAATCTGGGCGTTCCATTTAAAAAAAAAAGTTGGACGTATTGTCGATTAAACCGGAAGTGAAAAAAATATTATCTGTATTGCATAAAATGCATTTATATTAACTATACCCCCATACCAAATTTCAGAAATCATAATTTTCAAATAACAAAGTTATTCGACTGTTCCGGGACTTTTTACTAACGCTGTATTTATATGTAACTTCTGTAACCACTTTATATATATTTATATATATACCGTTACATTGGAAAATTTTTTGTGAGTTACTTATTAGTAGAGATGACAAAAGCAGGTGGAATTATTCTTTTTGCAGCGACTAGATAGACTCGTGTCTATTCGCTTCATGAGAATGGATTCGCGTTGCCTACTGGTGTCCCTGAGAGTCGACAAAACACGAGCTTGTCTAGTCTCTGCAACAAAGTAATAAATTCATCTGCCTTTGTCCTCTCCACTTATTAGACTCTGTAATGTCAATCCTCCCTTGTTAGCCTATTCATATTATAAAGTTTGTGGATGATATTTGCCGTGGCCTATCTAGAGATTATTGCAATCAGATGCTACATTTTTTCAATAATTTCATCAATCGTCTCTACCAAAGAACTATAACAAAAATATTCCTCTTACAATTAGACATGTTAGTTCCTCAAATTAAAATAATCGGAATTGTTCTAGATTGGTACTACAGGTACTAAATTATAATTTCTTTCATCATTAGAAGAGCTTTAAATTAAAATTAGAATTTAGAGTCCCACTGCATCTACTGCTATGGAATGAATTTTGATCCATGTACAAATTTGCAAATTAAATTTAGACTAACAAGTAAAAATTAGTGCAAAGAAATTGTTGCCTCGATTAAGATTGTTTAGATCATTTCCAGTATATGTTGACATATGAGCGAGGGTACCATAAGGATAATGTATTCTTGAAATTAGAGTGTTAGACTGTGTTAATAGAAATTTAGCGTATTAGTAGATTTAAAACAAACCTATGGCATTCTTAAATTAAGTAAACTTATTTTTTCAAATCAAATGTATACGGTAGGTAGTTCATGAGATGACCCGTTGAAAGTTAATCACTAAAAATAACGCACAACCAAATTCAGAAGAAAATTTTGCTCCGGATTTGAGATATGGGTGTATAAGGGGTGTTACATATAAACACAATAGTCTTCCAAAGAATTTATTACATTGAAAGAAAGCATCATAAACAAGATATGTAGAAATCTCCGTTTTACAGCACCGCACATTCAATTCTCAATTCTAACAAAAATAATCTGCTTGAAGGTTCATACTCTCACTCAAAATGGTTTAGTTGAACTGATACCGTTACGAATAATCCAGAGCAAAATTATTTACCCAAAGAACAATACAAAAGACGCGAATATTGTTTTAGAATAAAAATCGTTTATTTGCAACTCGAATGTAACCCATAAAGTAAATGGAATTTCAAGAATGCTCATTGTAATAAAATTGCCATAACTTTTAATCGAATATATTGAATACGTCCTGTGATCATACTAAGTCACTTTACATCAGTGTTTCGTATACTTAGCTGAATAACATTATTTCAATTTAAATACATATTTTGAGGAAGAACTAGTTTTAAAATAAATATACACATCTTTCGTCTGAATGGTACTATTTCAAACTTCCATATTCATCAACTAATTGTAAGAATACGTTTTTATATGGGTAATTGGCAACGATTTTACTCATTTATATTTTAAAATTGAACTTTATTGCTCTTATCTTATTTCTACAATTTAATGTTTAGACATTTGGCTTTTTAATGTTATTGTTATATAATTAGCCAGCTTTTAGGCAAAAAAAATCAAAACATAAATTTAAAGCAATTTTCGCGTAATTCTATTATTACTCAGTTTTCCAATAAAATACTAACTTGCATCCCAAACGCGTTGTGTATTCTGGGTAAGAGAAAATCAGTTGCTTAATTTAATCATTTCTGTTTACTAGTTTCTGTGTATTGGAATAATCGTCCACCTAACAACGAAAGGGACTTTCATTTAGAACGCCGATGTGTCCAGCACAACATAGCATTACGACAGTATTATCTGTTAAAGTAGCCTTGAGCCGGTAAGCTCGATCACATCGCGTTTCATACAGTTTCCTTCTACTACCCGACGGTTTGTTGTTTGGAAGAACAATCGATTGCGGGTTTATTGTCGAGATAATAGGATTTGGAAAAATTGCCAGCGGCGTCGTTATCTCCACCTAAAAACATTTATAACCTTCGTACATCAGCAGATGATGGAAAACGCAATTTAATTGTATCGTAAAATTATTTGCGCATGAAGCCCTCATGAACTAAAATTTCTGAAATTGTATAGACTTTTACGAAAGCTCAAAACGTTAAAGTAGTTTCAGGATGGTAGATTAAAAAGGAATATAAATAGGAACAGTTAAACGTAACATCGGCGAACTTATTTATAAAGAAACACATAGATTTTCACGCTTCTCGTGATTGTTTTAAGCGAAGTAGTCTAAAGGAATATTACCGCTCACCAATTATTTTGACACAAATTTTACTTTACAATGGTATCTTTTCACAAGTTTTTATATTTGATGATATACATACACGAAAATCTTTGAAATGCATTATTAGCATTTGTATCAGTGCTACAATATGGAGAAAGTTTTACTTAAGCGAGTATTATATTCAAAAAGATTACTTCCTTTCTTAACAGTATAAAGTAAGGAAGTTGTCTAGAATTAGATAATTCGATACATAGAGGGCTTCATTTGCTCTAGAGAAAATTTTCCTACTCAAATGGAAAACATGCTTTCCTAAGAAGAATAATAGGCTGAAATCTGAAAATTTTCATTTTCATAATCTAACCCTGAACCAAAGATGTTGACCATCTTTAAAACATTTATACTTGTATTGGTGCTCTCTTGTCTTCTAGTTCCATTTTGGCAATCCCAGTTTGCCAGCGGATTCGAGACACCTGGACTTTGATTGGTAGATTGTCTTGCTGGAGAGGGATCTCCAGGGCCCTTTTACGAACATGCCAACGAGATTTTAGCATCGTCCCCTACGTTCTATTTTGAAACGCCTCCAAATTCTTCAGTTAGTCTTCTGTGATGGTATGCCATGTAAGAAGTGGGGAGGTAAAGAATTGGTTTACATCAGAGATCGAACTCACAATTGCTCTTAATAAGCGGTACGGGTTTTTGTTTTGCTCTTAGAGACCTGTTCTTGGAAATACCTGATCAACGCATTCCAGAGCAGCTAAACATTGCTGACGTTTATGGCAATCTTAGGAAGTTTTAGTTTATTAGCAAATTAGGTAGAGATAAATTTGTTCTTGTTAATTTTTAGCATTTATCTGAGAAAAAACGTTTGTTAAAATTCCCGGTACCATTTTTATTTTTCTATGTACAACAACGCTTTCGTAATTTTGTGATTATTAGGTAACTTGACCTCTCAGGTTGGCCTAATCTAAAATGAATACTTTACCCATTGTCGTATGTGGTGAGGTATTAAAGACCATCTCTACACATACAAAATGCTACCCGCAGAGGCCAGCGTCTTTAAAAAACATATTCGACTTCTATTTTCTGTGAACCAGTTTCCAGGATTGGCAGTTCAGTTGCATTTCCGGAAGCGACAATCTTCTTATTTTAGATGGAACACCCTACATATTTTTACGCTTTTGGGAGGATAATCGAAAGACAAATGCAGGGATGTCATATACAGTGCGAGTGTAAAGTCTGGTACTATCGCAATAAATCTTTTATTAAACGTTTTTGAAAAAATCCTCGAACGCGTCCATTTTTATTTTAAATGGGACATATTTTACTGTAATCGTCACTAAAAGATCGCCTCTTGTTTTTGAGTTATGATGTAAACTATAATTTTTTTAAATGGAAACCCTAATTTTTATGGTGAATTTGGAAAGAGCATGAAATTCTAAGACCAAATATGCTAAAAAAGTATAACATCGTATTATGAAATTTTCGAGATAATTTCCGTTAAAGTTTTAAAACAAAAATCTCATAACAATCAAGAGTTCTAAGTTTTAATAAAAAAATACAAGTAGCTATGTAACAATGAACAGCGTTAAAATTATGACAGTTCTTTATCAGTTTGTTTATCTGTTTTTATTGTGGACTTTTTTACGTAATTCAGTAAGTAATGGTGCGATGTTTGACTGAAAAAGAGCGAAGTGAAATTTTAGTATTTGGCGACCGTACTTGAACACAACAAGTGGTTTGTGAGATATTTAATAACAAATATCCCGATAAAGAACCTATCGCAAGAGCGACAGTTTCCAAAATAGGAAGAAAGTTTTCTGAACTCGGACATGTGAGAGATCGCCATTAAGGCTCGTCGTCCAACAACCGAAGGAGTTAACGAATTAGCTATTCTGTTGTCTCTACAAGAAAATCCCCATGGAACTACAAGAGAACTAGCCGCAAATAATGACATTTCTCAAAGGTCAGTTATAAAGATTTTAAAGAAACATAAATGGCATCTCCACAAAGTTGAATTAGTGCAAGAGCTTAATGGAGATGTTTCTGATCGCAGGATGGCGTTCTGTGAAGTGATGATGGAGCGGTGCAATATCGATGGCGACTTTTCAAATCGCATCATTTTTTCTGATGAAACAACACTTCACCTTAACGGAACAGTGAATCGTCATAATTATCGATATTGGGCACCTAAAAATCCGCTTTGGATGAACGAGACGCACACGTATTTCGAACATTTAATTTAATGGTTTTTCTTTACTTTGTTATTTCTTGTTTGTTTTGTATTTCGTAATAATTTAAAATACATTATACGCAATGAAAAAGTAAATAAGCTATGAAATCATCGGCCTATTTGACGTGTTTTCGATTTTTCATTACTATTATGTACAATATCTTCCAAATTGAAAATACAATATCACACTTTTTTAGCACATTTGGTCTAAAAATTTCATGCTTTTTCAAATTTACCATAAAAAGCTAGGATTACCATTTAAAAAATGTTCGTTTACGTGATAACTCAAAAGAAGGGACGATCTTTAAGTGACGATTACAGTAAAATATGTCTCGTTTAAGATAACAATTGATGTGTTCGAGAATTTTTTCAAAAACGTCTAATAAAAGATTTATTGCGATAGTTCCAGACATTACACTCACACTGTATATTGTACTATATATTTAAGGACTTATGTTGCTACGTAAAACGGAAAGAGCACCAAATTGCTTTTGTGACAGCAGATTAGCCTAGAGAACCCGTGGATAAACAACGTTATCATAACAATTACCAAACTGTCAAATCTCGACCACACATGCGTAAATTCCTGTTACAATCACTATTACAGATGATCAAGGCAGGCGAAATTATTACTTTTTTGCAGCGACTAGAGAGACTCGTATTTTCTGATCTCGCTAATCTCGGGGAAACCACTAGGCAACACGAATGCTTTCATATAAGACGAATAGACACGAGTCTGTCCACTTCCTGCAAAAAAGTGATTTCACCCGCCTTGGTCATCTCTAATCATTGTTATATTACGCATTTCTCATACCTTCGTTCTTTGTTCTCGTCTTAGTAATAAATTAACTTGTTTTATTACTTCCTTAATTTATCGCGGTTTATTGCGATTCATTCACTATGGTAGGCTTGCATAAATTTGTTACTTTTATGGTAGATTTGGCATGAATCATATAAATTGTTGTAAATCATACAAACGGACTATTAGGTACTTGAAGTTTATCTTACGTGGTCTATGCGAACATCATAATTAAATAATTACCATAATTAATTAATTACTATAAAGTTGGATAAACTAGATCACGGGCAACAATTAACAATCAAGATAAAGGGAAAATAATAACAAAGACAACGAACGAAAATATGACAAATGGATGTAGTAAAAGTAAATAACAAGAGTAAATCGTTCTTGGCATTCAGACTTAATAGCTTGGTAATTGCTATAATTATCTTGCCTAGCAGTGTACTCTTTGGATCAACCTGGCAGCGCAAGAAACAATTTGATACTGCTTCCTAGTCAACTTCATATAACAATTGTTGAAGTAATTTCCTGCGACTCCGGCAACGCAGTTAAACTATCGATAGTGCTTTATTAATATTGTTTTAAAGCCTAGTTTTTGTAGTTTAAAAATTAGTTTTAGAAACTCATTGTACATTTTGGTAGATACGTAAACATTGATTTCGGATATTTTATCTTAATCTGACCCTTGCCATTTCTCAAAAAACTTAATACTTGATATGTCAACTAAATTATCTGCGAATGTTAAGTGAGCTACTCATTGTTCAGTTTGTTTCTATTGTCGCTTGGAAACCATTGTATTCAATGATACCGACAGTGTATTTGAATTATTTTGTATTATCGTTAGTAAGTGAAAAACTCAATAAGCGGAAAGCTCTGCTATGGATTCCAACAAATGAATGCTATCACAACGGATATCAGTGATATTAAAACATGCCCGAACTCTATTTAAAAATGAACTGCATCTGGTGAAGGCCCTCGGAATTTCGTAGCTAACGGGATATAAATAATTTGGTGTTGATTTATCAGTTCCAGGTTTCGACGTTAGCTAAATACGCGTAATTGTGCTTTATGCCAGTGCCCGTACATAATATTGTTTATTTCGGTAGAACATGTGCCACCGACATAATTGCTGTAAATACAATTATACTTGAACTGTGATATTTGGTGATTATGGTTGCATAGAAGCTGGTTCAAACTCACATGAGACTGTGCTGAATTTCATTTTACACAATTACAGTTCGAAACGGTGTAAAAGATGTGGGCGGTTAAAGCTGGAGGGCTGCCGTTTTCAAAAATCGAAGATTGTGTTCACCTAACGGCGGCAAGCGGACCACAAGTTGATTCAAAAATAACTGGCCCTGCACATTGTGTGTCGTGAACATGAAACAGGGAGTACTCTACAATATCACTGTGTAATATGATGTACTTGGGATCGGGGGCAAAGTGTTATCCCAAAATATAAAAATACGTAAGATGTTCTAAAAAAAAAGGAAGCTATGCTTTGTTGATCGTGTCCTTTGAATACATTTGTGATAAATTTTTAATAGTCTCATATCTACAAATGTAATGGCAATAAAGAATATGCAGTGTCCGCTTTCCAGGCAGAGAAAGTCAATGTCTTTGCCAATCTTCGTTGCCGAGCGATAGCCTTCATCAGTGTTTTACTTTCGTTTCTCCTACAAGCCTTTCCACAGTTTGAAGCCACATCAATTTTGGTATTCCCTTTCTTCTTCTTCCGATCACATCAGAACTTGTTTCGTCAGTTGTTCGTTGTCCAATGTTTCTACCTTCCTCTCAATGATTTTCAACGTACACATTTGCTTCTTGTTTTCACATCTATTAACAGATGTTATTTCCATGTAATTTACTTTTTCCACGTGGTGGTAATATTTTACTTTTTGCGTTTCGTCTTTCTGTTTTCACTCTTTAACACCATATATTCGATTTTATTTTCGTACATTATTAAACCCTAACTGTTCCTATTCGAAATTTTAATTGAATTTTGGAGTTAATTTTTGCAAGTACCACAATGGCATTAACGTGGACCAGTATCTATTGATTTTAGTTATACATCGTTCCCTTTGATTTCTTCACTCCATCTCACAGCCTCTCCTAAAACCATATTAAACGGAGTTATTGATAATGGACATCCCTGCCTGAAACTCTTACATCCTCAACATTTTTGCCCAGGTCGTCCGTTAATAAACGCTTTATACCTGTTTCACTTAATGTAATTTTTATCAAATTTTAAGGTTTTTCTTATATTCTCATTGCTTTATAGCTCTTCTCTCTTCACCAGGTTGTGTGCCTTCTTGAAACAAATAAATATCATATGCAACGGTAACATCTACTCTAAGCTATTCTCTTAAGTGCTTTGAAATAAACATTTGCCACCTATTCTAACGAAATCCACACTGATACTGATCTATTTCTGGTTCCATTGACTCATTTAGTCCGTTCTGTATTGATGATTCTTTCCATCTCGCGGGCATCTTTTCTTCTGCCCACACTTCCTTTATTATGCTATATAGATGGATTACATCCTGCATTTAGCACCAAATGCAGCAATAAAGCACCAAGAGCTTTATTATTTTTCATATTATTATTATTCTGATTTCCTCTTCTATTGGCACCGCTACACAATTACTTATTACCTATTGTTCATTCTATTTTATATTCCAATATCTCTTCCAAATGCTTCATCCCTGTACACTGCCCTCTATATCATCCACTAATTCTTTGTGTGTACATTACAAACAATTACTTTGTTTGGTTTGTCTTGCCTCCTTTTGTTTCTTGATTCATTGAAAGTACTTTTTTGACTCATTACTTTATAAAGCTATTTTCATTGTACTCATACTAATATCTGTTTTTCTCAGTATTGTTCTTTATCATTTATTGTCTAACCTCTTTTTCGTGCATTCTTCACTTTGTACCTGTGTGACTTCTTTTTCTCGAGATTTGGACCAGTTTTATCATTATATTCTTAAATTTCGTGTATTTTTCCTCAATATCTCTTTTACTATTCGAATTTATGTCGAGACTAACTCTTTCTTGGAATACGCCAGCAGTGTTTTAATTTCTCACCTTTCCCGTTGTGTTTTGTTTATTCGTATTAATCTATAAGTGAACTTCCTATGCCTTATTCTCGTTATTAAAAGCTATGTCCGCTCCACGGTAGCTCCTACCAGCCATTACAAGTTCTATACTTTTTTTTCTACTTAATATATTTTTCCATTCGGTGAAATCCATGTTCCTTTGTATAATTTTGTGCTGAAAGTATGTAACTATATGTATGTAAGTAACTATTCGTCCTTTTTCTTTGTAAACTGTATCGCTTTTTCCATTTCTATTACTTTTCTCGTCCTTACTATGATCTTCAGCAATCGGTTTATGCGTTTCCTCCATTTTCAATTTTATATTGAAGAATCTTATCATTATTTTAACATTACATCTTCGAATTTCGTTATACACTCTCTTAATTTCGTATGTTTTTCTACCTTCTCTTTTTTGTGCAGTCATGGATAATTGAGTATATCTACTCAATTATGTATATTATTATATATATATTATGTGTATATTATGGAGGTATACCTATTTACACTGGAAGGTATTTGGTTGGAAATTACAAAACCAAACAATTCGAAAGAATTGTTTGGTTCGAAGAATTGACGAAGAAAAGATTGTGAAAAATATAAATCTTTTAAAGTTGAGGAACGTCTGTCACCTACATGACCGTATGAAAGCTATATAATTTACTCATAAAATTACAATATTATTCGAATGTGCAGGATATGAAAGGCGGATCGTAAGGAAAATTCAGAACAGGTCAGCGAACACCCCTGACCTGACACAGATTGACGATAATCTGCATAGTGCACGCAAGTGGGGTATTTCTCAGGAGTCAAGATAGCGTAAAGCAGCGGCATGGACGCTACCATTCAACCGTGCAGAGATATTGGACAGTGTAATCTCTGTTTGTTCTTCCACCGCATACTCTCTCGGCGAAGTCTTATTGTCTTGTTAATTCCGGTATTATTAAAGATATACGGTTCGCGAGTTGAGGTCTAATCTTAATCAAGTTCCGAGAGCGCATCGTTCGATGTGTGTGCACTTTATGTGATTCTCGGGCGGTCTGATTTGATTTATGCTGCAGTTCGCGGCGATCCCACGTTGAAGCAAGCTATTCTTAAGATCGTAAATTGCTTTATGGATTTGTAAATGATTTCAAATTTAAGAATCAATTAAAACATACGTTAACAAACAAAAGCCGTATATTACTATATTGTCTGTCGGAATATCTGCTGGAGTCATTATCTTCTAAAAGGCCCTTAAATAATGTTGTACTTTTACTTCATTTAACGCTCACAATCACTAAAATGCACGAAAATTTTGAAGAGTTATATTTATTATTACTAAAAAGATCCGGTTTTGAAGCAATTTTTTGATGTGTAAAAAATATGACGTGATGTTGCAATATCAAAAAACAATGCTTTTCATTGTTTCTTGATATTGATATTGACACTGCTGGAATGTGATAAGATGCGAATCGAGACTTATTCGGGCTTTGTGGCTGATCTCGACACCTTCTTTAAGCAAGTATCTCATCAAACTGCCGCTTGTGTACTTAACACGGATATCATAGCGGTACTGCTAGAATGCATGGTGGAATTTCTATAGACTTTGGATTCGATTAGTCAATTTCAGCAAGATATCCTATGATTCCTTGTTCCTTGAGGTTACTTCCTTTCAACATGGGTTTAATTCGGGAAAATCGACACCATCGTACCTTCTTTGGTCCAATCTTTGTATTGAATTGTAATTGTTTGTATATGTTACTATCTCAGATGTTAGAGAAATACATTTCCTTGCATTTTACCAGAGTAATGGATCTTCCTTTGTCGAAAGACATATACATAAAAAGGGTGTTGTTTATAACTCTGGAATCTTGCCTGTCGCCCTAGGAGTCCTACAAAGCTCGGCTCTTGCTCCAATATTATCTTATACATATGTATCCGAATGATGCTGTTATCTCTTTAATAGTCTTCTTTATAACTATGTATGCAGACGATACGTTTGCTATGACTATTGGTAATTCGTAAGAACAATTCATTCGAATCGGTAATTTACTCACTGAAATTGTTCTCAACTAACAAGTTCAATTTACATCTCTTAAAAAACGGTAACTTTCCCATTCCATGCAAGGCAAAGACTTATTACTCCAAATCTCTAACTTACTTACTTAACCTGGTTCATACCTCAGTTTTCAGTAAGAAATTCATGTAACAAGTTAAGTTAGACTGTATATCAAATTCGTTTCTTGCTCAATATTGTTATCGTAGATGTATGTGTGTATATATTCTATATTTCAACTACTTTCATTCTTGATATACCTACAAAATTACCTTTTTTGGGTGGGATCCATGGTAGCAGTAAAATCTAAAACCTTGCCATTCGTTCTTTGCTGTAAAAATTAATAAAGTAAAAATCCTTCCGCTAAACTGCCTACACATACTTGAGACTTGTACTTGGGTACACACCAATAAAACGGACTTGAATATCAATTCTTGTCATAGTTGCCCTGTGAGGAATACTGCTTGAAATACTGAATTCTGCTTGAAAAAGTTCTCCCTGCCCCTTCCTGAGCCTCCCTGAAAACAGTTAAAACAGTTAATTTTGTCTAAGCAATTATTGCTTTAAATTCAAATTCATGTTGACTGAAGACCGTTGTTTCATTATTATTACAATTATTAATAGTTTAATCAACGTCATAGCGCTACTAAGAAGAAAGCTGACAATAGTGTGTTAAGAATCTTGAACAGCTTGTACACCATATTGACTATCTTCTTAAAATGCCGCAAGTATTAGTTTTTGTACCTAAGAATCATATTGCTGATTTATCTATAAAGTGAAGTATTCACGAGCCGCTTCAAAAAAAGTGATTGCTTCTTTGTTCCGTAAAACTGGGTCCACTGCTATCGTTGCACAAGTGTAATATTTGCCTCTTCCTTTTTTGATGGCCTGATATTGAGTGAATTATTAACTTATTTAAAAGATTAGGGTGATAATCAGTGTAATAGTACGGGAATTGCAATAATGGTGCTACCGCCAACCAATGTTTGTCAAAATTTAACCAATGAAGACGCTGTTATAATAATCTGTTTGGTTTCCAACTTACAGCTGAAGTTGGAATGAATATGAGCAAACATGGTAATGAGACTGACGATGAAGGTAACACTTTATTCAGAGCTTCTTTGAAAGCTGCTATGAAGAGAATTTATTCGTGTGAAGAAGCCATAAGGTGCGGGTTCGAGATGTGAATGGAGGCAATATCAAGTACTAATTGTAATGGATATTGCGGTTGGTATGAAACCTATCAGGAAGACTCAAGAAACTCAAACTGCGAACCCACATCAACCTTTTCGATTGAAGCAATTTACTTTGTACTATATTGATATGTCGTCAAATTTGTAAAATTTAAAACATAAATACATTAAAGGTTATAACCAAACTCTTAAAACCAAACGACATATTATCATTTTAAGCGTCCAATAACCGTAGATTTTTGCAATAGGTAAAGACTAATATAACATTTCAAAACGCGTAACAAATAGATAGTGAAGTTAGTACCGCGTAGAATGCGCCTTGGTACCAGTATTTGACTAGGAGAGATTTCCACATAATGAATGCTCTGGCAAACTATGGGAAATGGAAAATATAAATCTAGTTTTTTTCTGTTTGATAAACGAATTGATTTGAAAGCGATTCACGTGTCGGAAATTTTCAATTAAATCCTTTGATTTACGACTGCCGGATTTTAAATTTGCAATCGTCGCCGGTGACATTTCCCAACGTGCCTGTCATAAAATGGCGCTTGTTGACGAACGAAATAAAAAAAGGCAGCGAAATAAGTGAAATTCAGTTGACAAATTTATTCTGATTCTTATGATACATGTAGCACGAAATTACTTCTTTACTTGTTACAGAATGATTTAAATTATAGTATCCGCTTATAAGATACGTTTAGAATACTGAGAATGCTAATTCAAAAGGGACAATTAAGGGTGAAATATTATTATTGAATAAGCTTCTATTTTTGAGCTTATATGGGGCGTTTCAAAGAACTCACAACCTACCAAAAATCTCAATAATTTTGACACACGTTAATGACTAACCTATATGACAGAAACCCTAAAAATTTCCATAATTGGCCACCAGATGGCACTGGTCATATACTGTGATTTGGTTGTTTTAAACTTTCAGATTTAAAATGTATGATAAGCACCATTGACAGAAAAACAGTCGGGCATGTAGTTTAGTATTAATAGCGTTTCAAAGAAGAAATGGAATCATTTGTTATTATTATTAAAGGTACCTTAATTCAAGAACAATGCATCGGTCGACTTCATGTTACATTTAGTGATGAAGCACCATCTACAACCAGAGCTTATGATTGGTTTGTACAATTTAAGTGTGAAGATACTAATACTAGTGAAGAATTTCGTGAAGGTTGTCCATCATCTGCATCCGGCAAACATTAATCCCGTGAAAAATGATCGAAACGGAGTGGCAAGTGACATATTGAGTGATAGAGGCATCTTTGGGCACTGCCAAAAGTCAAATACAAACGATTTTACATGAGCATTTAGTAGTGAAGAAAGTTTAGAGGAGTTAGATTCCACACAGTCTAACCAAACATTTGTTGGAAAATTCAATAGCGATATTTCTGCTAACATACACAAAACACACAACAACAAAACAAAACAACTCACTGTTCGGATGTTCTAAAGTGAACCAAAAGCGATAAAAATTGTTTATTCACGAAGCGCTCCAAAAAATAAACGATTTCTTTTTTCGTCTAAAACTGGGCCTGTTACTACTAATAGAAAACGTTGATTGGTATGCAACTACTCGTCTACCTCGATGAAATTATAAAAAACAACAGCCATTGGCGCATTTTCATTCACCAAGGAAACGTCAGCTCTCACACAGAATATCGAACAGTAGGGAGAACATTGAATGAAAAGAAGGTTATGAATCCGGGAAAATTGAATCCAAAATTTGTTGGATGATAGCCTTAAAACGAAAAACCAAAAATTAAACTACTAATCTTAAATTTTTCTACTTTCTGCAACATAAACAAAAGGTTTACCTTCTTTTTCGAATACCACTTTTTCAATACTATACTCTGAATAAATTTTAAATTTTAGTTTACTATATATTATATACTAATATACTTATATACTTATAATTAAGTATTGAATCGAAACTATTACACTTGGAGGAGTTTTCAACAGAATATGCCTGAACGACAGCTAGACATTAAGCCACAAAGAAAATTGGCGTTGTTTTTAACCATTGTTAGTTTACATTGGTAATTGTTTTGTTCCGTTATTACCTATGATAATTTTTAACAATTTAAAATATACGATTTTTAAAATGAATTCCGAAACGAACGATTTTGCTGTATCATGATGCAGGGATGCAACTACTGCCGGAATTCTGTCGTGTCCTTTAATGATTCTCTAAACACATGCCACACTGCAAACGTCAAATTGTTCTAAGGATTTACGGCTGTGTGAGTTTAGCTAAGAATGGTTTGTTACTCTCTGGCGTTCTGCAAGGCAACCATTATGGTTCATTCCTTTTTGTTCTATATGTTAATGATATTCATTACCGCTTCAAGTATTCACAATATTTACTATATGCGACTGAGTTAAGAGTGTACGAAGTTATTGATTCAGTTAGTGATTCGTATGAATTGCAAGCTGGTTTAAACAAAGTCAGCCCATATAGTAAAAATAGCCAATTATTTTTCAACTTCAGTGAATAATATAAGATATCCTTTGTTCGAACTCATGTCAATATGACTTGGAAGGACGAAATATCCAAATCGTAAGTGTAATTCACATCGACAATATAGTCATGAAAGCTCACAGAAATCTTATTTCCGCTAGTTTTATTTCTACGATTTCCTTTGAAATTCTTTAGCTTTGTTTTGTACAGAGAAACTTAGCTTACAACTCATCGGTTTGGAATCTTTGCTATGAAGTGCATTATAGCAGAATAGAGACAATACACAGGAAGTTTGTAAAGCCTGTGATTTTGCAATATTCAGAATTTATTCTAATGATATAGGTTAGATAGAACTTCGCGATTTTCTCAAATCCCTTCTTTAACAAAAGGGAAGAATATGATTTGGTAGAACTCATTAAAATGTGAAAATATACGAAAGTTCTGACTTGTTGTCCGCTTTGCCTGTCAGTAACTTCAGTCGCATGAATTAATATATTTAATACAAGTGCCGCCCAACTTTCCTCACATGCGAACGGATAGAGGTCTCAATAAGCACAAGGCAACTTAAAAATATAGTCATGCAACTTGGGTAATGCGTTTGAGTTTCTAGACGTCTGCATACGCACACTTTGAACTCCTATTTGTTTATAATATATAGAGAGCGACGATATTAATGAAACGTTGTAGATAAGTACAATGACGCATAATACATCTGACTTCGAACGGAAGTATATAATTTTTTTTAATGTGACATTGTATACTTATATAGATCTCGTTTTTCCTCCATTCAAATTTTACTATCATTATCTGTAAAAAAATGGAAAATTAAGGAACTTCACACTTCCTGTTTAGTTTCTACAAGTTTCATTAGAAATGTAGATATAACCATAAGTATTTGAATTTTTATCTAATAATAAAAATAGTAAACAATTATTGAAGAACTATTATGCTACTTTCCTAAATTCCTCATATCTTAGTTCATTAGATTGTCTTTTTAGACTCATATCAAATCATATATTTACGCTAGATGACCAACTACTTTGCAGGAGTTGAGATAAGATAGCATATCAATTGATCTCTTGCGAAATCTTGAGAAAGGTATCTCAGGAAATTCTTAACAAGTTTGCAGGTATATATCTAGTAGTTTGAACATTTGTAGTGATTTCGTTTGTTTTGGGTGGTTACCACATTGTCGTTATTAATTTGCAACGAATAAGATTAATTGTTCCGTAAACGCGACGTACTTTATCTTTCAATTTTTTTACAGATAATGATACTAGAGCCAATATGGATGAATCTGGAAAAACAAGGTCATCTTGCAAAGGTATAGAGGATTTAAATAAAAAAGCTAGAGGTACTTCTAACCAAAATGTACTGACATCAAAGAATTATAAATTGGATACATTATGCGTCATTATATTTACTTGCAAAATTTCATTAATGTACATCTTTTCGTTTTAAAAAATGCTTGTTTGGTGTCATACTTTGACCCAAGCATGTATAATTTATATTTACATTTACGTTTACTACATTTAAGGTTGTGCCTTGGGAAAGTGTTTGTGGGATCGCCACGTTTTTATCCAGATCCACATCCAGCAAAAATAAATATATCAATAATAGGAAAAACCGAAATTGGGGGAACCACTCCATTTTTTATATTTCATAGCACTGAATTGTTAATCTCATTTTCAACAAGAACTCATCTCTGCTTCCCAAGAAATCAAGAGTAATTCAAATGAACGAAGATTTCCAACATTGATAAAAAAAAAGGTCTTTGTTTCATAAAATATGCCGGACATTACTGAAAGCACGATTTACACGTGGATAGTGGTGGAAGTTATTGGTGATACGTTGAATAATAACATATTACCTGCAATTATAAATACATGCCAAATATTTGGCGTCAAAAATTTCGGAAACGTAAAGATTTGTTCCGCATACAGAGAATTATAAAAGAAAATGTAGCTATTAATACGTTAGCAATTTCAATATTAATATATGAAGGTTATGGATTCGTCAGCTTGTGCAATATACGTTTTCCTCCGAGAGGAAATAAACACATATCTGTATCTGATGAAAAGAATCTTTCTCCGCGTATCTAATATTTATTTTCCAATAAAGGAGCGATATTACTCACATTTCCGAAAAGGAAGATTGTATTCTTACCAATACGTTTTATTCGAACCAATATCGACATCCCTTTGTATCATATCCAGAAATCTGAGCAGTAATGTTGGTGTAGTATATTATTGGAAGATTTCTTGCGTTGATGGTTTTTGAGCTTTTAACATGTGAATGAAATTGAAGATATGTTTTTATTATAACTATAAATATACGGCAAATGGAATGAGATGGATTTCTACATTATCGACTATTTCAACCTCATCCTGTACCACCTATGAGTTATATCGAGCTTTCCAAACGCACAAAGTAATTTTATAAGTCATAAGTTGTACGTGGAACGCAAGAAATTCGGTCATTAATTCTAGAACTCTCTCGGAAAAAAGATTATTCTCTCAATAATAGACGTCCTCTCGGCTTTAATATCACCTTCGTCTAATACGTTGAGTATTCGAGCAGGAATTGCAATACTCTAATACCTCTATCCAAATATTTCAGGTATGTGCAATAGCAATGATGTGGATGGATCTTCCGCACGATGGATCTCTGTTCTCGCGCTTCGGGAACCTACTATTATTTAGACGTTTGTGTTCGTCGACAGCTGCATAGCATGCCCTCGAAATTGAGGTAAATGGTGTACTATCGCGTGTGAAATGCCTTTCGCAACGTGTGAATCACAAAACTGTGATTTTTGAAACATTTGCTATTTGCACTTTCTCTCTCTTTGTTTTTTTTTTTATTATTTTCGAGTCACTACGTATGGTTTCTTTTAAAATTGCAAAATTGTAGTTCACCTACAGCTTGAGAAAGCTTTAAATTTGCTTGTATATGAGTAATTGGAATTGTGGCTTTTAATGAGCATGGATACAAATTTTCACCTATTTTGTGTTCGTTTTGACGGTTTATTTATAACTATTTGAAAGTAGTTCTTATCACGGTTCATTTTGTCAATGGTATGGCATATGTCACGCCCATCTTGGCCAACTATGAGTAGTGCGTCGCATATTATGCTCATCTCACGGTCATGGCATGTAGTTTCCGCCCAAGCGTGGGAATTGAATTGAATTATTTCGCTGTAAATATTACCCGATCGTATCAAAATATTTTTACAATGAAAAATTTTTATATATTTCAGCATTATAAAGATATTTTATTTAAAAAGGCTAGTGACTTTCAAGTTTTCTCCTAATATTCTTTTGACTGTTATCATTTAATATTTTTCCCAGCTGAATCTTAGTTTGGATCTAAAAATTACACAAAATTTAAGCAAATCTTTATGATTACACAAATTCGTGTTTCAAGAAAAAGAATAATTTTTGATAACAGCTTTGCGGCTGACTGTAAGTTATCATTCCCTAAATATTTTTTACAGTGGGATATGTTTGCTAACAAAAAAATGAATGAGTTCTTTTTTTGTTCGGTTTCGTTGAAAATTTATATTCCCGTTTTAACGCCAGGAACACAAAATGCCGTATGTTAAGAATATTTCGGGGAACCTTCGAACGGTGCAAATAAAATACTTTTCCGTCGAAGTTTGCTTGGAAGCCAATTAGCCTTTATAATAATACGTATAAGAAAAAAAGGTTGACGTCAAACGAAAACAAAGTAGGCGGGGTGTCGCGTCGGAGAATTTCGTAGAACCTGCAAATTTCACAAACATAAAAATTCTTTTTTAAATTCCCTTTGCATGGTTGTTCTAGGAATTACATGGAATGCGTATCAGTCTACCTCCAAGTTGTTCAATGTTTGATCAGATATAAACATAAACGCATGTATGTTTAACAATTGCTCATAAAAACTAATCCTGCACTCAACAACTCCATTATTTCCAGTCCAACAGTTCGAAAGCTTTAACTTAAGATAGTTGGTCTAATGCAATATTGCTATCAGAAATGAAGCTTTAGGTATCTTTCCCTATTTAACATTTCTTCACACACAAGTCGTCCTATGTGGAACGATTTCCAAAAGTGCCTATCCGAATATTTAGTCCATCGCACTTCTTACAGGATTTCTAGGATCTAACGATCCTATGAAAGTTACACATTAACGTAGGAAATAAAGCGGTATCTAGTCATAAACAAATTTTAGTAGTTGCATAGAAAAGAGCATCGAACTGTTTCGTGTAACGCAGTCGATTAACAGGAAAAAGGGCCAGGGAAATAGACGTATTGTTTACTAACAAATACTAAATTTAAGGAACCCTATTATTGCTAACTAATTCGTCTAGCAATGAGTTCATAGGATCAGTCTATCGTTTCGTGGTTCGGCGCTTTTTTCTAACGAACGCGTTACATAATGTGCAATCATGGAAGTCTATTAGTTTTAAGTAAGTTAGTTAGCTACCAGAAATGGACTAGGTTGCTCGTGCTGAGGATTCTTGTTCAATAATGACAGCAATTAGTTTACTTGGTGCAGCAACACATTTATAACGAACTGTGTTTATTTGTGAACGCAAGGCAGGTCTAATAACTATAGACTAACGTATCCCTGTGGCAGAAAATTTTGTATTACTAACACAGTTTAACTAAATGTAAATAAATGTAACAAAAAGAAATAAATGATATTTTAAATATTCGGATATTTTCACTCCCAAGCGTACAATTAATTCCAATCCTTAATGAATTCAATTGGTTAAATAAAATGTAATAGCACACACGTTGCGCATTAACGTTTACCCTTTGCAATTAGTGCAAATGGTAATTGCTACGATAATATTAATTAATGATTTTGTCTAAGTAAAAAGTTCAAATCAGTCCGTACAATGGATTACTTCAATTAAGCCACTTATATGAAAGTAAATCATTAACTTCCCTGCTTTATTGCTCAACTGGAGATCTCGCATTAACTATTTTAGGTAATTGCGCATAAGGGTCTGATTTCGATCACGACTGCGAAATCATTTCGGAGAGGTAAAAGCGAGCCCGTTAAAATGAATTTAATTTAAAATACAATTACTCGCTCTTTGTGTCTGGCCTAACTCTGCGAAGTCGAATGTTTTTAAACGTTTGGAAGGGAACGAGTATAGGTATTTTTATTAGAAGCGTTTTCCAGAGATAAAATCAATGGCTGACGAATTAGTACTCGGATCAATTGTCTGGATACGCGGGCGCATCGTAAATGCACGACAAAGTGAAAACTCGTGATAAATATAAAGTAAGACAGCAAACGTAATGTAAAAGGTATACAAGGTGCGACTGGTTAGCCGAATACCAGAAATTGTGGCTGAATGCTGAAAATTGTTTAAAAATCCGGAAAATATTTTCGAGGAATTTTGATGTTAATCTTTTAGATAAAAACATTTTGTAATTGTTTTTAACAATACACATAAGTTCCGCTAGGACTTTTCTATCTTATCTTTGACAGTTTTTAATAAAAACGAATTTGAATGAACTTTAACGTTTTATTGATTAGGGAAATAGGAAGGCAATATCTGGTAAAACATTTAGGCTTCCAGGTTGAATCTTCGTGGGTTTCCAGTGCACTACTATATAAAGGAAAAAAAATTGTACAATTAATGATACAAGATGATACATAAGGTTATTGCCATATTTACCAATAAAACGCAATAGCTCACAAAACCGTTTCTGCCTTTT
This sequence comes from Oryctes rhinoceros, assembly GCA_020654165.1. Classification (NCBI taxonomy): domain Eukaryota; kingdom Metazoa; phylum Arthropoda; class Insecta; order Coleoptera; family Scarabaeidae; genus Oryctes; species Oryctes rhinoceros. The sequence continues at coordinate 9,964,601 of JAIOKQ010000399.1, read as the reverse complement.
AACATTTATATTAAGAGTAATAATATGAACTTAACAAAGTACGCAGTGAAATTATGATAAAATATAATACAAAATAAAATAGTTTCGTTACAAAAGGACTAATTACTAGAGAGGACAAAATCGAGTGAAATCATACATTTTCTGCAGCGACTAGATAGGCTCGTGTCTATTCATCTCATAAGAAAGGGTCCGTGTTGCCTGCTAGTTTCTCCAAGTAGACAAAACACGAGTCTGTCTAGTCGCTGTAAAGAAAAATATGATTTCACTCGCTTTTGTCCTCTCCACTAATTACACTAATGTGTAACCTTGATTAACATTTAAAGAAATGTATAAGTTTATTAATACAAGCAGATTTTGGAAACTAACTAGTATTCGTGTTATTACAGAAATGCTAGCTGTAGAAGATGTGACCAAAATAAGACTTCCATTACTTGTACTTTATGAGAAAGAGAAAATATCAACTCAGTAACCGGACATAGAAACCTACAGGACCAATAAGAGCGAAAAACATGTTATGGGTCATGATAGCAAACTCCTAAAGCAAAACAAGATAAAAGTTAACACAAGCAAAACAACAGTTAAGATCATAAATGAGAACTAAGGCAATCAAATCAAGGATATTAAGTGCAGAGGCAAGACATCGGAAAAGGTAAGGACATATAACCAATAAGATCATAGGATCAATAGAAAATGTACAGCCTAGATAAACGAAATGGGAAAATCACTAGGAATAATGAAAATAATTATAAGAAACAGAAGCAAGTTGGAAAAGAGGAACTGGATACACATCCGATACGCAAAACGGCATACGGAATCAATAAGTGGAAGATAAAAAATAGCCTATCGAATGGGTCAATGAGAATCAGGGAACATCAACGTGGAACAGACTCTCATCAAAGATCCAAAGTTCGTCTAATTCAAGATCTCTTACCACCAAATCATTTAGAACGGAAACAATTCGCTTGTTGGATGCCTCGTCTTCATTGGGACGATTTTGTTAATGGTAGAATTGTCGGAGTTGCCGCTATGAAGCTCCTCCTGCTATTCGCGGCAAATCAATGCATTCATAAAAGGCTGCTGTTTGATGCGGATTTTGGATTGGAGGTGTTGTTTTTTGCAAACGAAGCTAATCAACCTTAAGCTGCGACATGAACGACTAATTGGGTAATTTTGTTGTAGAAATGTCATTTTTTTAGTGTGGTGACGATCCAACGGGGTTTGGGTAGCTTTCTAAAGTTTATCATCAACCTCAAGAACTTTTGCGTGTAAAATGTTACATTGCTTTCTTACTATTACTCGCTCGCTATGAAAGGTGGAGCACAATTAATTGTATCCCAGCTACGAACGGAGATTTGTAAGTGTACAGCACGCACCAACGAAATTTGATCCTAGAAGGACTCGACCACAGAATGCCTAACTCTACCCAAGTAGCTGTAAGCTTGCTTACCATTGGACGGAATATAAAATAAAAATTGGAGGCGCTGATGAATAACAAAGAAGTGAAATGAAACAAAATCAAACTGAAAACTTCAATGGGGTGTATGTGTAAGAAAAAAGCAAAACGTTAGCTTGTCTAAATTTATTGACCAACTCAAGAATTCTACGGATACAGAAAATACTACGCACGGATATAAATCGTTGAACGAAACTATGTTGTTAATATAAGTTTATTAACAATCATCATTCATTACTTTGTAAGTGTTGAACAAATTAAACGTATTTTCTTGTTTATTCGTGCCAATTTGTGGTAAATTCGTTCGCAGGATAGATCTATAAGGGAATAATATATACGCTTGGAACTTCCTACTTATTAATTAAAAAAATTATACAACTTACGAAAACAGTATTCCCAATTGAAGGAACTATACAAACAAAGAAGTAAACATTTCCTGAGATTATAAAACAGGTAACAAACAATATTCCCGGCACAGCACTGCCCTATACAGTTAAACGTAATTCTAGTGTTATGTATCCGTTCCTCTTCATTCTATCTGAAATTAATTCCTCCATAATGAAATTAAAAAGTGTGATTTGCTGCAATACTTGCTGCAATATTATTATTGATGCCATTGATGTGTTTTATCAATTTGTCATTTTCCAATGGAGTATTTCCTAATTGCTTCAAGATCTCTTTTTTAAGAACTTACTTTCGTTATTCCAATATTTGTTCTTAAATGGTTCATTCATTGTTTATTTATTTATTTTTTACTATTTTTCTAATGAGAACGGTAATCGATTCAATTAAATTAGGACCCCTCGAATCAATAAAGGTTATTATTATTATTATCTCCATTTTCGTTTTATCTTTTCTAATGATGGTATTTCGCCATTAAAGCCTTAGCATTTATTGATATAGTTGCAACCGAATTGTTAATGTAACACGGAAACTATTAGCACAACGGTGTTTTGGAACATATTGGCCGCGGGTCTTCATCTCTTCATGTCTTTATTTCTTCTTTACTTTTTTGAAGTGGTGTGCAAGAAAGCTACTACTTATTTTCTGTTTTTTTTTCATAGTCACAAGTATTTGGGTATTCCCAGATGAACCCTACCTAACAAAAAAGCTTCAATTCCCGTACGGCTTGGAATCCACCGTTGAGTGGTTATTGCGTACTAGTTGCTTTATATTATACACGAATTCGTGAAATAAGTGTGCACCATTAATAGCCATTAATGCTGCTTGACTATCAGTAAATGTATCCGTTGCTGAATCTCGAATTTCTTTATCGAAGTCCTTTGTAAAGTAAAAATCTCTTACAGGCAAATTTAGTTGGCTGTTACGATCATTATTACATACTAACATATCTGTCTGTGCTTGAATCGTCTGTGCTTTTCTTCTGCATTGAGGTTTGTGTGCTCACTCAGTACCGGTAATGACCGTCCTATAAGGCAAAATTGCATTACACATTTTATAGTAACTGAATCAGCCCAATAATAATGAAAAGTAAAAAGCTACTAACCCAGAAAAACAGCTTTGCGTCTGACAGGTGAGTAGTGCAAACCTCGGTAACACTTAATCCAGATCAAATTGGTTTTGACATGTTACCACATTTTAGTTTATCAAGAACAATTCGTATTTTCTTATAGTGATGTCAATAAGTATCTTGATGACGATTCAATAGATTACAGACATTTAGAAGCTCGTTGTTAAATTGAGCTTCCTTTTTAATTGTTTAACTTTGGAATGTATATTTCCATTTACATTACCATTTCAATTCATCTGCTTAAAATATGAATTCTATAGTGAAAACTTATAGTGAAAACTCAGCAGCCTGTATTAGTTTGTATTATTTCCGATATAGGGAAATGGGGTGAGATTTACTTACGACGCAGAAGGCACGCCACCCCTTTATTCCAATTAAAACGGGAGAACGCGCATTTTGTATTTAAATTGGACGTCCTCCTGAATTAATTTTATAGATACAAAATGCAAATGGGGAGATTTGATGATACGTTTCAGGTCGGAACCGATATCGCGCCACAAATATAAAGTTTTAAGTTGTTTTTCCTGTAATCAGTTCGTTTAAATTTTGATAAAACCGAATAAACTTTTACAAGCGGTCTGTGTAAAGGGTGAGGGCGTATCAGAAGTAGTACACAAAGTTAATTAACTTTGATATCCCAGACTCACTTCTTCTCCACCTTCCTTTTGTAAAGCGACTATCGAAAATTTCCACGAAAAGTTAGGGCGTTTAACTTTTCGGAAAGTATTTTCATTAGATTATAAAGTAAATAGAGTACGGGGACCTTAAATGCAGGCGTTAAGAAAAACCGCACAGCATGCATAAAATATGTTTTCTGCGGGATAGCTTGCGGACGTGGTATTTTTCTTACTAACAGTCTGGGCTATTGTTTTCTATTAAGTGAGTTGGATGCTAAGAAAATAGTCAGTAGTAATGGAGTTTCACGGGATTAACTGCTAAGATCTTAAGAAGAATCTCAACTGAGAATTATAGTAAGTAAATATATTAGCAAAGCGTACTTACGTTCCCCTGGTTTAAAGGACAATGCCGTTATTCGTCTGTTTCGGTAGACGAAAGACCAAATGCTTATGTTTAGATGTATAAATCTGTTACATATATCTGCTCGTGTACTCAGTGTACAACTGTGCTGGCGCTATATTGCCAACTGATGGCTAAATGGCTAACTAAACAAGACAGATACTTGCCCCTCTTGACCGTGTTCACCAGCTTCACCTCAAGGATTTTCTTTTCAACTCTTGGGGTGTAGTTAACGCCCTCGCGTGTCTGCGTGAGTTACAACAATGGTGTTACACCTCTTCAGTCACTATTAGGTACATATGTACACTTGGTCATAAGTGTAGCGTACATTTCAGTACTCTATCCCAGCGTGATCTAACAACTACAAACGACACAATTTTACAATTCTAGAAGATAAGAATGCAATGTATTATGTGTGGATGTAATGTTAGAGATTCCCAATAAGAAATTAATGGATTCAATGTATATTTTTAGTTAAAATCAGACCAGTTATAACAGTACCCGAGTTTTTCCAGAAAACGTGATAGTGATCCCTCAAGACACGTGTTCTTACGAATTATTATAAAAATTTTCTTTAATCATGGTATAGACGTCGGGTGGGTAGAAAAATATCCGCTGGTTAGTGCTTCTTTTCCTGCTTTTGTCGTGAGTAGTTCCATCGATACCATGCGCTGTGTTCGCACCAATAACCATGGTAAGCCTAACATGTGCAGATCTTGGGTTAAACCGTTGAGTGAGGAAATTGTAAAGGGGTGCAATCAAATGGAAAAATTGGGAATGCTTGTGCATTTCATATTCTCCCTTTAGACAAAAAATTTGCCGGTAAAGTGCAACTCTTGTATGGATAATAATATTTGTACAACAATTCTTGTATGGAATGTAATAATTCCTCTCTCTTTCTAGGCCTGAAATTTCTTTTATAAACAGATTTGGTTAATGGTCCCCATAAATTTTCGATGATCGAAGGCAGCGCTATTAGAAGGCAATCTGAAAACATTTATATTATTTGTTTCAAGCCATTCGCGAGCTACACGTGAGGTGTGAATGAGGGAATTGTCATGCTGGAAAATAAATTTTTCTGGTTCTGGATAGAGTATCTGTACAGAGAGAAGCATTATGCTTTCTAAGATGTTTGTATAAACAGGACCAGTTAGTCGATCTTCAATGTCATAAGATACACCAGGACCACGGTAACTAATCCAGGCACATATATGAACTGAAAAATGTCCACTTCTTTTTACTGGAGGAGTATATCTTTCATTATATCTCGTGTTTACTGGTCTATGTACATGAATAGGACTATCGCAATAGCTTTGGAAAGCTTTCTCATCAGAAAATATAACATTTGTCCACATCTGGGGATCCATGTTTACATAATTGAGAGAAAACTGCATCCTGAGATCTTTATTGTCCTCGTTAAAATAGATTTTTCTAGATGCGGCAAAATTTTTAATTCACTGTTTTTAATTCGTCAAAAAGCTGTTCTTATAGATGCTGAAAAATTCACTTCTTCAATAGCATCTAATGGTGTCTTCAATGGGTTGTTTCGTAAATAATTAAATAACGTTCCATTTCCCTACCTAGTGGTAACTGGTCGCCTACTTTTTACTAAATTTTACTTACTTAAATTTTGTTGTTGCCTCCATTTCATTTTAATTCTAAAAACCATTTTTCTACTTACCCCAACGCGCTCTGACACTGTTCGTATGGAGTAACCATCTTCCAAACATTGTAAAACGCGATATCTTGTCTGGATATCAATATGTCGTGGCATTTGCGTGAAAGTCGTATTACTTTTGCACTGTACTACTATTGCTGTATTGACACTGACAACGACAAATTAAATCAATCCGTATAAAACAGTTTAAAAAAATATAAAATTATCGCTTACGAGTCGTCTCGTTTTTTTTTGTGGCATGCGAATGTACAAATGAAATAAGAAAGTGTCTTATTTTTGTCTTTGCAGACTTAAATATGCAACATTTTTTCTCGGTTAAATTTTTTTAATTGTTATTAATTAATTATTGTAAAAAAATACATTATCGAAAAATATAAAAAAAAGCCTATTTATATATTTTTCCAAACCTTCTTTTGTGATACAATGACATAGTCAAAGAATTGCGTGAGAGGTGGTTTGGCATCTGTATTTCGGTTTGTGTCGTTACTTTCTAAACGGCATGATTATATGCCTTACCACTAGGCAGCGCCAGAAAATATTTTCTGGCTATTTCTTGGAAATTGGAAGTATAAGCTGACAGGTAAATAATGATGTGAGGTAGAAAAAATATCCTTGGCTAGTGATTTATCTCCTCACACTGCTTTTGCCGTGAGTGGGTTCGTTGGTCTTGTGAACTAACCAACTACCAACTTTTGTTGGCTTGGTAGAACGTATCCTTACGCTCTGAATTTGGCAACCGAGTATGTTTCTTTGGTAAACTCAATGACAAGAACAATAATGATACAGCACATTTTTCACAACATATTTTCGAATAGGTGTAGATCACGTGAAATGCTGGTGAATTCTTGGCATTTCTTGTTCGTTCTCTAAGTTCTTGAATTCCAGATATAATCTCAAATAACTCGTTAAGGTTATTAGACAAATACTGCACTAATACGAAATTTCAGTTAGTTCATGTAATAGAATCTATGTCCGTTATAAGTGTTTATAATAAATTACGTAACACCGTTAATTTAACGAAAGAAGGAACTGTTCGGGAGTAACTAACTATAAACGAATGAAATTTTTTAATTTATAATTTCACCTGAAAGTTACATTCAGAAAATATAATCCTTGCAGGAATAATAGCAAAACGGGAAAATATTACTACAGCAACATAATTACTATGATTTAAATCACTAATTCCGGAACTTCCCGCCTACTGCACGCTCATAGGTAGGTGTTAGTACGTATACTACCTCGGTTCGCCAGTAATTGCAACTCGTCACCCCGACCAGCTTTAATTCAATTTTAAAGCTGTTAAAAACCACTTATCATCCGCTAGTTGATATTAATTCCGGAACTGAATGATTTGTAGTTCACATAGCAAAATATAACACTTAATGATCTAAATTTAGCTTTACTTGATACGGGGTGGTTTTTGAATTTGTCTAATTAGTAGAATTAGCTTTGTGTGATAAAATAGCATTGTGATTAAGGAAAACTTTTTATATGCGCAATTTTCTAATTAAACAGCAACGTTGCCAGACAAATGTCCGATCTCCTATATAATCAAACTCGCCGTCGATACATCTCGTCTGTCCATAACCAATGCTTTTGCCACGAGAAGGGCATATTCTGAAAGCCTTTTTCCGTAAGATGTACGTTTAACACCGTCTGCTATTCATCAATCTTCAATCTCTTAAAGATGGACTCTTTTGTTGGACGGTTATTTGGTTTCGATTGTTACATATAACCTGTTCGGTCCAAGAACGACCACAACAAGCCAGAGTAATAATCGAGTGAATGTAATGATGTAATGTATCTGTACAATACATTGGTCAGCATATTAAACCTTTCCTAAAGGGTAACGGTTATTCCGTTTTTATGAATTGATTTTCTCGACTCTTTTCTGTCCTTTGCCAGCCTGCTTGCTTCGTTCCATCCCATGACTCTTTCTTCCAGGATATATTTTTGGTTAAGACCCAAATGCCAATTGCAAGTTTTTGGTACTTACTTCCAGTTTCCTTCCGCAATTTATCACTAACATCTTTTCTTTTTGGATTTCCCCGGACTATCATCTTAAGTAATCTATCAAAAGCTTCACTCAGGCCCAGAAATGCCATGTAGGCCTCTCTGCATTCTCGATTATCCGTCTGAATGTGAAGGTGTGATATTGTGTGCTTCTATCTGGTCTAAACCTACTCTGCGTCTCCTACAGTTGTTCTTCTATTTGCAATCTAAATTTTCCGTCCAATATCTTTTCGTAGAATTCAGCTGTTACATCATCATCATCATCTCTATAGTTACCCCACCTTTTACTGTCATCTTTCTTATATACCTTTAACTGTTTTTCTATATTCCCTATATATTTCGTAGTTTTGCTGTGTTTTTTACCATCTCCTTAACCTCTTCGTTCCATCAGCTGGTTTGCTTTTAGCTTTCATTTATCCAGATTGTACCACATGTTGCCTTGGCTGCTTTCTTCAGTGATTCTTTAAATTCTTGCCGCATTTTTTGTATGTTTAGACTCTCACCGGCTTTTGCATTTACAATATCGCTAGTAACATTTTCTTGTTTAGGTTATAATGTTATTACTCCTTTTGACGGAATTTTTCCTTTGAGGTTCATGGTACCTTATCGCATGTATTTTGGTATAATTACTTCTGCTTCTGTAAGTAATGATGCTTATATATTTCCGGCTCTCTTTTGACTCTGTCGTTCTTTAATTCTTTAAAGTGATTTTTGTCTATCAGTATCTAGTCAATTATCGATTTTTCATCTCTACTTGTGAATGTCTTTATTTTGAAAGAATGTATTCATAATTGTTAGATCGTTTTCCGCAGATAAATCTATTACCCTCACTCCCTTGTTGTGTCTCAACTCTTACTCACACTTCAATTCTTGTGTTACTTTTCTCTTTTCTCTTCTCATTCTATTGATTTTCTACTTACATTACACTCTACTTACATAACTTCCGAAAGCATCTCCCAAAATTTGTTCTTATTTTCCTTCTTGTCGTCTTCATTTATACCATAAGCTACGATTATCGCAGTTCATTGTTCTTGATCCATTTAGTTAGCAGAGTGGACAAGTATATCTCAACTTGCTATTACGTTGACTACAATTCAAATGACGCGATAGATTTGTCCTAAACTTAAACGGCTGCCTTATAAAGTGTTATGTTTGTTAAATAACGCACGTGTTCATTGTGCTACCATCTCTGTATTAGTTACCTATTTTCTGACCGCCCTCATATACCCTATCATTCGTTTTGCTGCTACTAACGGCAGTTGTGTACTTACGGCACACGGCCAAATACATATCTTCAACTTTCAAATATGTATATTATATGCTTATGACTAAAGAGTCCAAACGATGTGCCCGAGCATTGGCGTTGCGTGGAGAGTTTGCCAGAATAACAGTGCGCTTATTTAAAAATAAATATATTGAATCACTTTACAAAACGTTAAGAAAAAACATAAATAACTTACCTAACATGTTTACATTGTTGCAGAAATATCCGGATGTGCGCGATGAAGTAATTGCACCATCATATATGTTTCTGTACTGGTCTCGGAAAGGTTCGTACGTAGCGACGTAAATAAATGCTTATATGCTGAAAAGGATTGTTCGACGTTGAGAGATGTTATATTTGCATAGTTAAAGTGCTCTTTGTATCTGTACAACGTATCTTCAGTATTGGTAAAAAGTTGCCGTAATTTTGTAAAATCTACATTTTTATCTAATACACTATTAAATTTTTCACGAACACAAACACTTTTTTCATCATCAAGGATATGCAGCGCTAATTCTACGTGGTCAATAATTGCTAATGAGTCCGATAAGGACAGCGCACTGTTCTGTAACTTTTTTATTGCATCCACTATTGGAACGTAACTGTCGTAAATAATTTTTAAATTTGCTGCAACTTGAGGATTTTTAAATTGAACCTGACTGAGCCTTATTGCAGCCGCTTCTTTGCCGTCTAGTTGTAAAACTACTGATTTAATTTTTTCAAAATGTTTATAATAATAGAATGCTGCTTCTAACCACGTACCCCATCGTATAAGAATTGGTTGCGGCGGCTCGGGTATGTCAGGACACTGCGAATGAAATAGGCGAATACGTTTCGGAGATTTAAGAAAAACCGCTTTCGTTTGTCCTATTAGTTCATCCACATCAGGATAACTTGTACGTATAATGTTTGTTACAAGGTGTAAAGCGTGAAGCAAACATGTGACGTGCAGCAGGTTTGGTTGAATCGTTTTGAGTAATTTTGCTGTGGAACACATAACCGCGGCAGCATCGGTAACTAACACTAACAGTTGCTCCGGTAAAATTTCAAATTTGTGTAGTGTTTCTATTAATACACTACGTATCGCCGTGGCAGTACAATCTTGCATTCGTTTACAGGCTAGTAAATAAGGGTCAGAAGATCCTTGTGGGGTCAGCGTCCTTACGACAATGGATAGGATGGACTGTTTTTTAATATCTGTAGTTTCGTCCATTGTCAACCAAAGGTATTTATTTTTCACCGTTTTTTTCGTAAAATTTACAATTCTTTCACGCACTGATGGTACGTAATTGTGTAGCGTATTTTTAGATGGTAATTTCCACGTAGGATTGTATTTATTCCAAAACTGGCGAAACATTGGGTGTTGGACTTTATGTATTGCTATATTGGTCGCAATTAGCATCATTGTTAAATCAACCACAAATTCATTATATGATTTGCGTCTAATCTTTTCCAATTTATGTTTGTCACTATTTATATGTCTTTGACGCTGACTCGCTTCCAAGATAATAAAGTTGTTTCACAAACTAAACATTTCACTGCCTTACCGTCATATATTAAATCGGGAAACCGATGTATAAATTTATTTACTACGGTAGCAGACAACCGATTTGACGCATTATTTTTACGACCTCGCAACATTTTCAACGTATACTTTAACACGTTAGAACGGCAACTAAATGCATCGTTTATTTTTACTACTTATGCGAGAGCGGAGTTTACCCCACTCTGCTCTCGCATCGACGCTACTGGTCGGGCACATCGTTTGGACTCTTTACTTGTGACTTATGAGACTTCAACTAATGATTATCTTCAGACCTACTATTGTTTTTATAGGACAACCTAGCCACTTCGTTAGTAAGGCTTGGTGCTAATGACACCGTCGCAGGAATTACGTTAATAGGTACAACCATGCATATCAACTTTGTCAAACATGACCACTGTCGAATAACTGTCAGTCTATTTATAGTTGAAAACTACAGAGTGTTAGTAAATACTGAATGATCGTTAATAGGTTATATATTATATAATAGCTTGTCTCCCAAAAATGATTTTAGAGAAGACATGTGGCTGAGTATGTGACAAAGAGGAAAATTATGACAGAAACAGCTTGCTTAGGTACATTATAAATTATAACAAGTACATTAAGGCAGAGATAAGTAATATGTTATCATGCATGATCATGTATATTTTTATATGCACTTCTTTGTATGTACTCTACTTTTCTATATTGCACACGTTCAAGTCGTGGATAATATTATATAAATTATTTGCAAATTTGCCTAAATATATATAATGCTAGATGCACATTTCAAAAATTATTTGAAATTCTTGTCAAATTTCCCGCTATTAATTTTGGAGCAAAGCAACGCTACGCGTCGTTTGTGAATTGTAGCCGGTGAAAAATTTGTACGTCATTGCCATTCATCGTCTTGGGAATGCAGTCAATATGTGGTAAAAGGAAAGCTTTCTTAATATACGAAGCTTCTTCAAAGCTACACATAAAGGAATTGAAGACAATCCTATTGACATGTTAAAAGTGAATAGTTACTAAATTAGTTGAGGTTAGCCGAGATTAGTTAAAGAAAACAAATTTAAAGTAATTAAGTTTACGTCGTGAACTTTTCTTCAAAGTTATGGTTGGCTAGTGCTTCATTGAACGTTGCAAACATTAATAAAGGTGAGTGAAATATTGAAATTGAGTGCGAGTTTAGGATTGATACGTGCGAACATCATTGGCTGCTACAAAATAATTAATTCTTTGATAACGGATACTTTTGAAATTGGAAAAACAAAGCTACGTTAAATCCATTTGAAGAAGAGCAAATGGATAAAAAATTGGTTGGAAAGCTAATTGCAAGTCATCAAGGAAAAGGAGCGAAATTGAAATTTCAAATTCAAACGTAACGATCGACTATGTATGTAAAATAGCAAAATAATTTAAGTTTGCTGGCAAAGAATCTTTGTTCATGGTTTCCGCCAGGAAAAAGCTCTTCGGTCTAGCACAATAGTGCTTCTAGATTTGACAGTATTGGGCAGGTGCCAGTTGTGTAATGGGCAGTTCGTTAATAGCATAATCGCTGGTAATAGCGGCAACTTGAAGCAGTTTGAGTATTCTGTACTTTGGGAACTCACGTTGTCGATAGTAAAGTCCTATACTAATGTCACTTGCAGAATCTCAAAGTGACAGCCGACTGTCAATCTTTGGCAGTGCAGAGACGCTGTGTTTGATGGTATGGCAAAATTTCTATCAAAATGTTACTTTCTCGCAATGCTTACATCTTGGTACGATGATATTATTTCAGTTAATGCAGAAAACAAAACGACGAATACGGATTACGTTTTCGCTCTTTCGGGAAAAAGAATGCAAGTGGATTGCTAATACGTTCCGATATAGTTGCCTCCATTTACAACGATGGCGTGACAGCGTTATGCCAACATGGCGTTTGCGAAAGGACCGCGTTGCAAAAAAAGACCGAAGATTTCTCGTTTTGGGAGGTTTTCGAAGATTTCGACAACCCCCAATCTTTCTCATTAGAAAATTACGAAGAATCAACCGCTTGTACTGTTAACTATGATCAAAGGGCGGTAACTATCACGAGCTTATCGGATCTACCCAGTATTCTGTGTGAACCGAAATGCGAAAAAGGAGATGTACTGGTGTGCGACCGACTAGCTGTCGGAATTATTCTTATCGACGCTGAGGACGGTACGCCTTACATCGTTTCTACAGAAAAACTTTACGATATCTTTTCTAAGCGAGAGGGTGCGCTTCTTTCTAATGTACCTAAACGATCCAGGCCGTCTTTCGCTAAACCAGCTTCTCAGGAGCAGGACGAGTCTCACGAGTCTCACGAAAAACTTCGAACTCAGGGTAGTAATGACGCTAATGCTATGATGCCGTCTGAAGCTGTAGTGCGTATTACGCTTAGTTGTGTTCTGATTCAGTCTGCTTTGGGTTGAGAATTTGGTTTTCAATTAACTATTAAACGTTTCTTCATGTGTAATTGATATTTAATAAAGCTTTTGCAGATGGTCCATAATGTGAGGTGCAGAATGTTAAAATAAAGATACAAACCGCTTTCTTCTTCCTCACAAATTTATTTTATATGTAGTTAGGACCAGTTTTGGCATTACGCCGTCATAATCTGTGATTTGCATAAATTACATCAGTATATTCCATGAAAGGAAACATAGAATCAAGCTAAAACTTCCTAAGAAGCAAGAAAGAATGCTGCAATTTTATTTCAAAAATAGAACTGTTTATGTAAGTCATTGAAGACGACGGTCTGTTGAAAGTAGTTCTGGAAATAAAGTGTCTTTTTGAATTTTTGGTGGCCGATATTATAGATGCCGATGTATTTTCTAAAATGACCTTCGATTTCATGGCACTCTTGATTAAATCGGAAACGGATAACAACCGTCTTATTTTAAATGGAATATTGCGTGTATTATTATACCTTTTAAAGACTTTAATTCACCAAATACAATATCGCAGTTATAGGATATACCACTTCTGAGATATCTACTTTTCTCTAAAGAATTTAACAAATACATTGTTTAACTTAAACGTCAATATCCTCCATTTGATACCGCCCGCATAAACTATAAATTCCTCCGACGGAATTTACTGCCCTTTGGATAATCTACACCACTAAGGTCTGACGTATATTCTCGACTACTTACGACCCCAAATAAAGAAATCAGGACGGGGTCGTGGAACCTGGCTGGGTATATCCACAATTCCAAGTAGCTCATCCTCTGATCATAAAACTTCCGTTAATTGATCTGTACATTTGTACACTTGAGATGTACACGTTACGTGTACAACGTGCTCCATCTAATTGGTACCAATACATTTGCATTTCTTCCATATTAAGGCTATTAGAATGTTGTATTACGAAAATTTGTATATTTAAAGTTATTTATAATTTGGATAGGTAAGATTAGGACCTTTTACAGCGCAGAATGCATCGAAACTATATAATTTCTCTATATAATCTTCCGTAGGAACTATTCTCGCCTATTTTATCGTTCTTTTTTTTTGATCACCCCTGTATCGCGCATTTTTTTTGTATTGACCGATGGTCAATACGAAGTTAGAGTCCGTTCTCTGATTAGTTAATGAGATTCTTTGTAGCAACCGATTCTTAAGTTCTAGGGTGGTCTTAAATACAAATTTCATTATAAAACAATCCTTTTATTATTAGAAAACTTTTAAGGTAACTTTTGTTGATTTCTTTTCAGTTATTTTCTTTAATTTGTAAATTTTCAACTCCGTACTACCGGCCTCTTCCACTTCTAGTTGGCGGGAAAAATATCACAGGTATATACAAAGTTCGTGCCTTGATAGAGACGAAAAATGACCTAACGAATCGATCGTGTATACGCTTCTGCAGTTTTCTTTTTCTAAGTCTAACCCGTAAAGGGGATTTGACAGAACCGTGTGTGTCCTCGAGTAGGTCCCGTTATCGTCGAGAAACTTTCACTCTGCCGCCGCCAGCTCCTTGTCACCCTCGATCGACGCGCACGCCAGCTACGCCGTTCCTCTCGGCAACCATCGCCTAGTACCGCCACTGTCACAGGATCAGAACTTCCACTTTCCATTGACATCTCGCCAGGCTGGCTTACATCCGCGCAAGTGAATATTGTTTTTGTATAAATTCAGTTCGGTTTTGAAACCTGTACATATTTAATTATTTAGATGTTTTGATATGATTCTTTTACTAAGTTTTGTTACGTGTCAACCTACAATTCTAAGTTTAAGTTTACTTTGTTAGAAAACATTAAATTCGATAGCCACTGTAAAACTGGATCTAGTTAAAGCTAAATTAAATCTACCGTATCTTGCGATTTATTGCATGTGATTTTTTTTCTGTTTTTACTTGGTGCAATCTCTGCTGGTAATGTTTATTTTCTTTTATATTTCATTTTTTTCTTTAACACAATTATATGAATTTTGTATTTGTCACGTGAATCTTTTCCTTCCTATCTGGCGTTAAACCAGCAACTCCTTTTCCCCCACAAGTGAGTTGGCTACAGGTAAGTTCTACTGGTCGCTGGTCTCCACGTTTACATGGTTGGCTTTGTGCGCCCTTTACGTTCCCCCAGGTCCATCAATCGACCTGCCAGCGGAAACGACAACTTGGGTCTCATTTGTAGGTTAATTGTTCGGTTCGTTTTTTCTGTCTAAATCGCGTCGGTCGTTTACACAACACCATTTTGACGAAATTATAGCTTGAACAGTTCGAAAAGAAGGATTGGATCTTCTTTTATTTTGACTAAAATTTTGACTAAAAACACCTCTGTTTGTCGATTGTCTAAATCAGTTGTTATTAATCACGGGGATTGGGTAAGTTTTTAATTGCGTATTTCTTTGTTTTTGTAGTATTAGTTGTATTGATGAATATGAAAGCCCTCTATCGCTATTCTCACTTCTCATTACCTTAAGCAAAACGAAGCCTACCTTTTCAATTCTGGTTGTAGCATAACCTAGTACAATATCTTATACATATATTTTATAATATAATATAATAATTTTATGGCAACAAACGCCGGAATTCCTTTTTCTATATTCGCTTACATGAACCATTCGTACGTTTCAAATTTCATTTAGAAGGCATACGTCTTAGCTAAGAAACTACAACATGTTGGAACGTTTCACAAAAAAGATAATCGGCAAATTTAGAGAACGAGAAACTGCGTGAGCAATACGATAATTACCATAAAACGCGCAAATCTATCTAGGTATACTAACAAGTTACCGTAGACATTAATCCTACAAGAAAATAATTATCTGGCCGTTAATTCCCCTAAATTAAAGGCATATGAAAGAAAGAAAGCTTTTCTTTAGGCAGGATATTCTTTCTAGTTGCTTAATTTACATGTTTAAGGAAACGGTTTCCTTCGCGAAAATTAGATATTTGCAACTCAGGACGAATTCGTATTTCCCCGATTTTATTTAAGATATCTACGTAAAAGGGATAAATTTAACCGATTTTAACCTGAAGCGTTTCGAATATTTGCAGCTGGTTGAGTAAAGGATCTTCTAAAATGAGAATTTAAGAATTACCATTTTCTTTTATTTAAATTCAAAAGATTATGTTGTTATACACATACTATGTATTTACTAATTTAAAAAAAGCCGCAATTGAAAGGGTGGTATGCGCCTCTCAATTTATAAGTTGCCGCCATCTAGTTTAGAATAACACATAACAATAAGTTATGCATGCAGCGTAAATAAATAACGAGAGATTCAAATTTGTACCCTGTGGGGCACCTGAAAAGATAATAAGTTCAAAGGATTAAATCTATTGTAGAATTGAGGGTCTCATAATCGTTTGTGAAAAGATGTGGTACGATTAATATTATTAAGATTTCAGCATTGTTAAGAACTAAGATCAGTGCATGTTTCAATACTTTTATGACACTAATCTAAAGAATCCTTTAAAGATCCCATATCTACATCACATCAATGTCTGAAGCCGAACATCTTTTTACAGTTATTACATTCGTATCAATTTTACGGCTTATAATTCGTGTATATTGTAGAAATTGGTAGTTAATAATCGATTAGTATCCTAGCTTGCCTGGTGCCTTCTGTGGAATATACGCACTGGAACGCTTCCAAGAAAATAATTCCATTATAACTCGAACATGAAATTGAACAATTTATAGAACTATAACGTACGACGTGTCAAAAATAATAAATGTATTTAATTCCAAAGGATTTATGCGTTTTTCGATAAACATGCGAAATACGTACACCCTATAATTTAAGTGTAATAAATTGATGAACTGTTCCTGCCTGACAAGATAATTTGCTCGGCGTATTCGGCATGAATTATTGTCGATGACACAATAAATGTTGGATTACTATCGTGAAGAACAAGAAGAAATTACAATGTTGAGTACAGATGAAGAAGTTTTGGGTACCTCCCTTTGATTCTTTCAATTACCGTTAGCATTAAAATTAATGTAAACTATTCAAAGTTAGATAACGATTGGAATGAATTGTTGTATTTCGGGTTTTAGAATCTATAGGATGTTGTAATCTTTAATCCGTCATGGAAAGGGTGTCCTTGGAACTTTTTTACGCTTTTAACGGAATTTGAATGCTTACAACAATGATTTTCAATATTCTCAAATACAGAAGTTAGACGGATAGAAGATAAGGTATCATGGTACAGTATCGTTTGTTCTTACTTATATTTTTCTCCATTTAAGAAGCTCCTTGTGATTAAAGAAACCACAAAACCAATCCGATGATGTTCCGATAGAAGGCATAAATCTCTTTTAATACTTTGCCAAACATAAAAAGCTAAACTTTGCCAATGGAATGATTTGGTAAATGAACTAACTGGTCAAATGACCTCACAACAAATATTTCTTTTTACATTATACATGAATTAGAATTGAAGATTAGGAGTTCTTTAATATTTTAAATGCTGTATACTTGCTTCTTTGTAAATTGAAAGCAAATTATGCGTGCTCAATTTAATGATTATTTTATTTGAAACATTGAAATTACATTTCCCTAATAACATGTTGGAAATTTTCTTTTAAAATAACAGCTCTGGATCAGCTCTTTGATGTAACTGTGACGCATCTGTTCTCGCGCTGTTCCGACAACTTCCTTATTGTCATATCCTCTCGATGCACTTGCAGGTAATTTTGATGCGCAGAAAGGCGCAATAGAAGAAATTTTCATGTTAATAACACGCGGTGTGTGCTTGTTTCGATTGTATACGATATTGTAGTTTCGATTGAGTGTTGGGCAAGATAGGCGAATGATACCGTTTTTAATGGGACTAGATAAATCGTGTTTTATTGACTCTGAGGGAGATCGGCAAGCAGTACGAACCCTTCTAATGACACGAATAAACACGAATGTAACTAGTCGTTGCTAAGCTTTCCCTTACATTGGCCATCACTGTCTAAGATAATTGGTAAAGAAGTTTTCGTTCCCATATATTCTTGCCATTAGTAAAGAAGACCAAGTGCCATGTTATCTATCTCTACAACACCTAATAAATAAAATTTGCGCTTCGAAATTGAATAAATATATAAAGATAAGATAATTTAATTGGGTACAGTTTAACTGTAACAGTTTAAAAGCCGTAGAATGTTCACCTTATTGAATTTTTGGAATGATTGCCCCTACTGCTTCGTAAGAATCATCAATTCTTAAAATAAAATCATTGCGAAAGTCAGTATGAATGAGAGCCAAACCGTCGTTTAAGGCTCTAGATGAACCAAATTCTATTTAAGTTTGACGCCCGTTTTTAAAAGCGAGCAAAGCGGCAAACATAATTCAGAAAAGTGAGAAAGAAATTTTTGGTAATAATTAGTCATATCAAATAATTACTTGATATTGGTAGGTCTCTCTAAATTTTGAATATCCTCTACCCTCTTCCCATTTAAAGTGTTTCCGAAATTCAGGCCGTGGAAGCCTGCGTTATTAACTCCGGAATGGTTCATAACGCCTTTATCAGATCAATGGTACTAACCTATCACGTAGTCTAGAGTTTAGAGACTTGGGTGTTTTGACTTTTGACACTACTCTTACCTTTAAATCAAGCATTAACAACATTTGTTCTGAAGCCATAAAATCTCTTGGTTTTATTATACGCGCCTCTAAATATTTCAAGGATGCATCCTTATTAAAATCTTTATACTATACTTTCGTGCCAAGCAAACTAGAATACGCTGTTCTGGTCTGGTATCCCTTATATGCATGTGATGTGATCAAGAGGAACCTGTTTTCTTTGTCTTTTTGATCAGTAGATTACTTTTTTTTCATTTTTACTTGTTTATATTGTTAATAATTTTGTATATATTCTATTTCAAGTGTTGTATCCTATTATTGGACCCAGGCCTGTTGGGTATTAAACGAGTGCTACTATTATTGCTATTATAACGCACTTGTTTTTTAAAAAATTGGAAGAATTTTCTCAGATTTAATCTCATTACTGTTCGCTAAATTTGAAATTACATTTTCTTCTTCTGATCTAATTCATTATCACTGAAGGTTAGAGTATCATAAATATGAAATTATTTTTTTTGAAATTATTTTTATTTGAATAAAATGGAAATAAGAGTTATAAAAGTGGTCTAGGACATGTTCTGTGGCAAGCACTAAAACTTAAGATGACGTATTTAAACCGAATGGGACAACCAGGAAGACCTAAGTACTATCATTAATGTTAAATCCCTTATATTTCTGACTGTTCTTTTCTAATGGTATTCATAAAAAAAGCACTAGAAATGGTTTGGGTAATAGCACTAATCAAGAACTATGTTAAAATTAAATTAAATCTAAGTTTGTAAAAAAGGGTTTTGTGATGACATTCACACTTTTCAGTTATAATGTTTAAATTTCTACCATCCAGACATAGGCGAACATCTTCATTTCTTTAAACAAAACCTATGTTACTCAATTTGTAAGTCACAATACATTTAAACATTCAAAAAGGTAGAAGCATAATAGGACGAAAGTCTTTCTCAATGAAAAGGATACATTCCTCAAGGTATAAGATCAGTAAGAAAGTCATAATTGTCTGCAATTCATGTTAGTTGGTACTACTATGAATTAACTCAAATTATAAGCGTAAAGGATTTATCTAGGTAAAATAAACTCAAATCTCCAGAAAATACTAAATTAACTCTCCTCAGACCAGGCTACCATTTGGTACGTAAACGGTCATGTAGGATGCAAACGTACCCCATAAGCAACAGTCAGAATAACACAAAAATTGTCTGAAAACTTGCAGAAAGATAAAACTGTGTGTACCGACGGGAAGTACATAATTATAGTTTCATAATAAATATGCAATTCTCTTAACATAAAACTGTAATTCCTCTAGTAGTAAGTCTAGCTCTTTTGTGAAGTATAAAAAACACAAGGAATAAAGGTAGACGCAGATGTCCTACTCGCAAAAAAATATCTTTCCTGAAAAATCT
Organism: Oryctes rhinoceros; assembly: GCA_020654165.1. Lineage (NCBI taxonomy): Eukaryota > Metazoa > Arthropoda > Insecta > Coleoptera > Scarabaeidae > Oryctes > Oryctes rhinoceros. Next base: position 9,944,683 of record JAIOKQ010000399.1, on the reverse strand, counting down.
AGAAAAATACTTTTATTAAGAAATAGTTGAGAAAGTCAGCTGCTGAAACTATTCAATAATTCAAGTTGTAAAAATAGTATTTTTGCTAACTGGTGCTGTTGCAGTGTTTTCTCATAAAGATACATTCATCTAAATAGCATAACAGATTATCGTAATTGTGGACAGTGGCCTCAAGGGAATCTTTACTGATTTTAGGAATCATAGTCAGTGTTAAGGCAAAGTAAATATTTGGGCTAGAATGATATCCAATGTTGTTTTCTCTTGTTTTGAAGAAAATTTTACTCCCGCTAACCAGTTCGACCTATTACATGACTTCCTCACCTACAAATTAGATTCCAGCAGCATGGAGCTGTTTTTAATTACTTTCCCTGATTGTATAGAAAAACGACGGGCAATTACAAAAATAAATTAGATTTATTTTTGGCCGGATATTTGAAACTAGGTGTCTGCTGTATGAGATTTAGTAATTTACGTGATCTCCGACACCTTGTCCTAAGCCAAATGTCTTCATATCTGCTGGGAAATGATTTAAGGCTTAGTGTTTTTTCACTTACCCGCCAATATCAAACTTTGTCATGGACATTTTGGCCAACTCTGATGACTGCTGTTCTTTTTTTCAGATTTTGCAATTATTTTTGTAAAAAATAAAAGTGTCTTACTTTATGTACATTTTTCATTAAAGTTACCTCTTAAGCTGTATTACTGCATGTGGCTGCATGGCCATTCGATCGCATTATTTTTAAAGTAGACCGACGAATTTCTGAACAGGCCACTTTGAGAGTGAATTCTCATTAGTCGAAAGCAAGACTAAATGACATTGTGTCAGTCTTGCTCAGATTCTGTCAACTGACGTTGTTTATGGTTAAGCCTTGATGTTGTTTCTATTGTTTCTTCGTTATTCCATTATATATCTACCAGTTCTTTTCAGAGCTCTACAGAAATAGTTACAGATATACTCGTAAGTAAGTAAGTAATATATCGAAATAAATACGATCAAAAGAGTTTTTCAGAGTTCTATAGTTGGTCTCCAATATGGATGCACAACCAGGTATAAGTGTCTTTGGACGTGTACATGCTTGTTCACCTCCGATAAAGCTTGAAAAGACGAGTCATTTGCGTAGTACCGAAAAGCAGACCCTTAACAATGCTTACAAGAAAATTATAGCCGATACCCATTATCAAGAAACTGGTCATAATGAAACACATTTCTGATGTAATAGGCAAGTGAATTCAATTGAAGAGTTTGAACAGCGACACTATATTGGGTAATTAAAGAGTATAAAACCTCTGGAAAATGTGCGGATCCTAAAAAGATTACTGGTAGGCCTTCTTTACTGAAATCCCTTGATGAGATTGTGAAAACTGCTATGCGGCAAATAGTTCACAATATGTTTCGGCAAAATGAACCTCCGACGTTAGGTAAAGTGCTAATGCAAGTATTTGTAGCAACATTGTATTTGCTAATGAAGCAAATGAACTTTAAGTAAGAATTATTTATTACATAGAAATACATGTATATAATTGTGCTTTGTTCTCCCTTAAAAAGAAGCAGAAACAGTGTTTTGATCGTAAGAGGTGATATCGTAAGACGGAGGCGACAATATCTCGGAGATATTTTACAATATAGAGCTCAGGGCAGATCAATTTTCTATTTGGATAAAACTTGGGTGAATGAGGGTCATAGAGTACAGAAAGTGTGGACTGACACAAGTACTCACAGTCGTAGATAAGTCTTTATCGAAGGGCTTACAACTGGATTAAAAAATCATAGTCGAAAAATTGAAAAGCCAACATCGTTATCATGGAGAAAGGTAGATATTCAAAATTGGCTACCAAGCAAGAAAATACGGATGATGAGGATATGGTCAGAGCTGGATTGTTAAGCTTGGTTAAACTTCATAAGAATAATTATAATTCCGACGTTATTGATGAACTGGTAGAATCACAAAATAAAACTGCATTATCCCATCTAGCTTGTTTGGGCCCAAATAAATAATGAAGTGGCTGCCAAAAACCAAACCTTTAAATTATTTGAGGTGAGACAATTATTACTTCACGCTTTGGGAAATGTAACTGTTACAACTTGGCAAAAATGCATAAACCATGTTATAAAAAAAGAAGTTCGTATGAAAGATCTTGCTAGAATAATTGACGATGTAATAGAACCATTCATCATTAGAGTTGGAGAGGATAGTGATAGTGACGATTTTGTTTGCAGTTCGATATCATCAACATAATTTGGAGCTATATGAATTTGTTTCTAATAGTCATGAGCAACTCATAAGTTTATGATAAATATTTTTATTACATTTGCATTTTTGTAAATAAACATTTGAATGTAATTTTTGCAGAACCTGTAAGTTTATAATAAATGTATTATTAATGTTATGTATCTTATCTATGCCTTCTAATAATTATTTAAATTCTTTCCTCTTCTGTCATCCTAGATGAATTCTTGACGCTGATTTCTGCATATTCTGCACGAAATTCTTTAACACCTGTATATGAAATATTGGATATTTCAAAGGAATATTTACCACATAGTAAAACGGATTTTACATTACTTCAAAATAACCATAAAGACTATTTCTTGTTTAAAGATTTGAAAGCATATTTTTTAGGACATATTTTAAATTTAAAATCAGAAAATATTATATTTTTGCGATTTGCGATACGTATATGTACATATATACATACATATACGTATCGCAAATGTAAAAATTGTTTGAATTTTGCCACGGACAATTTGTTTTCAAGATTTTCGTGCGTGTGATTTGGACATAATGGGATAAATTCAGAAATTCTTCGCTCTACTTTAAAAATAGATTATACCAACGTAGACACCAACCAGTTATCTATTTTTCATATCAATCTAGTTTTCATAAAGTCGCAAATTTTAAAACGTCGGGCCTTCCCGCTATGCCCCGCATGAACTACTCCAGCGAGATGTCATGAATCATGACGCATCTGATGACTTTAATTGAAAACAAACAACAAACTTCCAAATTGCTTTTTGTATAACTGATTACGAGCTGTCCGTTTTCGTAATCGGCCGCTTGGCGTTGTATTAAATGCGGCACCAGCGCGCGTTGTCATTCTTATCTGTTTAACTGAAAACCCTCTAACGTCATTCCATTTTAAACGAGCCCAACATCCGACCTCCACCACCGCACCGTATTCGTAATTTGCATCATATTAAAAAGGTATAATTGATGCTATTGTCTCAAAACTCTCTTTCGAAAATCATTGATGGCAGATACTTCCTTTTCTGCGCTCGGGAAGCCGCAAATTGCAAGTCACGCGTAGCGTTGAATTAATTTGCATTTTTTATGCGTCGAGTAAATGTACGTTCTTGAAAGAAAATTTAATTTTTTGGATGTGAATTAAATGGATAGCTTTTTAAATTGTTTAATCTTCCAGAAGTGAAATGACAGGAATATGTGTTTGAGTACTAATAATAAAATATTTACCATTATTAGCATACTTGAATCGTTAGACACGATTCACAGGTACATGTAGTAATTAGTGAGTAGCCAGTAGGCTTCTAGGCAGTGACGCACCCAAACAATAGCTGTGTTTGCAGAAGCCTGCTTTTGTTTTCTAATTGTAGTGGTGGCAATGTCCGAAGTATGATGTATCTATCCTCTACAAATTTTAGGGTTGCTGTTACACGCATATGCATCCTTTTTATTTTATCTTTGCGTGTCGCTTTAAATACGGTATTTTCTTAATTTTAATAGAAAATTGGTGCACACCTATACTATCAATGTAATAACTTTAAATATTAACGGCGACAATATGATTGTTTCATTCTAATGCATTACGCGAGAAGATAATTATTGCTATTAAGACTATTAGGAACATTTTATGTAAAATTCGCATATGACCATCGACTAGACTAACCAGTTATTAGGCGTACAAAAGTTACTAAAGGTTATTTATAAAAATAAGGGAAAGCAAAGCAGAAGAGTACTCAAGTCATACCAGTCGAAGCAAATATCTCTTTGTATTAGCTTTAAAGCTGTAAATTTAAATCGTGGATATTTTTTAACAAAAAAAGTGGTGAATTATAAATGTTCACAATGTTACAGCCGAAGCACGTTTTGCATGACCACAGCTTATGAGGAAATATGTAGTAACAGCAAACCCGTAAACCGCAAATTCGAATTGTAAACATCATTCGAATTGTAAACATATTATTATTATTATTATTATTATTATTATTATTATTATTATTATTATTATTATTACAAAGATAGAAGGGGGTAAAGGTAACTATGATATTGCGAAACAAACAAGCAGTATGTAAATACTTTCGTTCTTCCATAAACTTCCTTTAATTTGAGGAATAAAAATGTTATAATTTTTAGATAGGCTGAGCACTTTTCTGTCTTAAACAGGGACATGATATTGCCATAATTTACTTGTGGTAAGCATAGTTTTCATTGTTTTGATAACAGCTTTCCGAGGTGAATAAATTAACTATGTTGAATATATCTTGAGATGTGCGCGTTAAAGGACTATTTATTGTTGCTAATCAATCCGATTTTAATCCGTCGCTTACTCCAGTCTACATCGCGAATCTTAATTTTACCATTATTATAAATTCCATTATGTCTTCAGGTTATCACAAGACGCTGTATTCTTGGAATAACTTGTAAGCTCTTGGAATTTGAATGTTAGGTAGCATTACCAGAACTATGGTGAACTCCTAAATATAAATACTTTAAGGTTATGATATTCTTCGAACGAACGTAGGCATACATATTTGGTCTGTATCAACCCATGGAAAACGTATGTGGTTAAACTGGTTTTGAAAGTGGTCGATGAAGTAACTAAAAACTATATATATTGCCTCGTGTATGTGAACTATAAAAACACTAACAAAATCATGGAACATAGCTTTTCTACTTCTTTTTTCTAAAAGAACACATTTAGAAAAATGCATATGTGTAAGGTTTGTTCAGTTGTTTATTGAAAGTCTTCCTATACGGACAAATTTTAAAGTGCGAAGTCAGAGTTCTGTACCAACGCTTCTAAAACTAAAATGAGCAATTTAACTTCAGAACAAGTGGCTGCTATAGTTGCTTTAATCGAAGATGGACGATCTCAAGCATACGTTGCTAATTTGATGAACATCAATCAGTCAAGTGTTTCTAGAGCCGTAGCCAGATATAGGGAAACAGGCAATTACAGTAGAAGACCTGTACCAGGTCGTCCAAGATGTTCTACTCGCCAAGATGACCGCTATTTACTACTACAAGCATTACGTCGAAGACATGTAACTGCGAGACAATTGCAGAACGACTTGGCTAGAGTCAGAAATACTCGTGTGAGTACTCAAACTATTCGGAATAGGTTACGACAGAGTGGATTAAGAGCTAGAGTAGCTGTAACAGCCCCTCGTCTCACTAGGAACCACCGAGTGGCTCGCTTAAGGTTTGCCAGAGAACATGTAAATTGGAACATTAATGACTGGGCCAATATACTCTTCACAGATGAGTCAAGATTTGGTCTTTACACCTCAGACAGGCGTATCTCAGTGTACAGACGAGACGGTGAGCACTATTCGCAGTGTAATATCAGACCTAGACCTAATTTCGCTGGTGGCTCTATTATGGTTTGGGGAGGCATCTGTTTAACAGGTCGTACAGAGTTAGTACCAGTAGACAGAGGTACACTGACTGCCCACAGGTATATAACGGACATTTTAGAAGAACATGTAGTACCATATGCGCCAATTATAGGAAACGAATTCATGTTAATGCACGATAATGCACGACCGCATGTTGCGATAATCGTCCAGGAATACCTTAACGATGTTGGTATTCCAGTTTTGGATTGGCCTGCGGTAAATCCGGACATGAACCCTATCGAGCACGTGTGGAACCTCCTTCACAGACGGATACGAACCCAAAATGTTGCCCCGGCGGACCTGCATGGACTAGACTCCGTGACGAGTGAGAATTTGGATCAGGCTTATATACGGAGGTTAATCGAATCTCTGCCAAACCGTATGCGAGCGGTCATAAGAGCCAGAGGTGGCAATACTCAGTATTAAAAGCTACTGTTATGACATTTTTCTTTCCAAAATTATAATTTCTTGTTTTAATAAAAATCTCAAGTATGAGTTCTTGTTTTTATTTGGCCTGTATTTTATTTAAACAATCATAGAAGTTATATCTTAGAGCGCATTAAAGTATATTTACAACTTTATGCTACAAACAAAGATTATGCGATACTTTTATGATTCAAAACTAAATTATCCGATACTTTTTTGGCAGAGTATATATATATGTAATCTGATCTTCACATAGATATGGTAGAGAAGATATGGTACGCGCATGATAATTATAAAGGTGAAAATCGTTATCAACTGATTGATATTGTAATGCTATAATTCACGACGTCGAGGATAACTGTGATTAGCGCCACGGCTAATTAGTCCAGTAATTCCACTCGCTGAAAGTTAAGACTACTCTGGCTGCTATGAGCTCGTTTTCAGAAGCTGCAATTCTTTTATTTCCTGTTATCTAAGTAGGTAGTATCTATTTGGTTTTATTATTATATATAATTTAAAGTAAAAATTCTTTACACCAATCTTTTTCTAAAACAAGCATTTTTACTCGTGTTTCGTCATCAATGTATTTTTGAAAACGTAAGATTATCAAAATTTGCGTTCTAGTAAGGATAGTGTTTGTTGTTCTAATTTCAAGTACACAAGTTAAAAATTCATTTATCGTTTCACATTTGAACTGCAATTATTGAAAGGTTGTTTATTCGAAATCTTCGCTTATTTTATTGCGACGCCAACTTCTCTGAAAAATTATACCTAAGTGGAATAAAACAGGAAGACAAAGAACTGTAATTAAATGAGTTCATCTTATCGATATTTCGAATCATTTTTGCCACGTGATATTTAACGATACTTACTGCTTTCTACGGGAAACGGCATCATCTATCTTTTCTGTAATTGTATGAGATGTTTCTAGAAGTAAAGTCTCAATAAAATAACTTCGAAGGAAGCAATTTGAGATTGATAAAAAAACAATATGTAGGAAGACTGTGGAGAACGTTAGACGTTATCGGAATGTTAAGTTAGTTAGTGGTCAGCGAGATCGAGCAGGAGCCAAACAATTAGTCAATAAACCTATCTTCTGTTTTGCTGGAATCCGATATAAAACCGTTTATAAAATTTTAATTTAATCAACAGTCATTCCGGCTGATTGTGAGTGAATGAATTATAGATTATCTGTTCATTTAATAGAAAAGTATTCGGAATAAGAATTTTTTAGAATCAATTGATCTATAACTGAATTTTATTTTGAAGTACACAGAGTGTTTAGTTCGTCTTTCATGTTGCTTAAGTTTATTTCAGATGGAACACTATTTATTACTAAATTTTTGGATGCTTTGTTTGAAAAATAAAAGAATGTATTTGCATTTAAAATAAACGCTCTTTAAGATCATCTTCCAAAAAAAAGCTAGCATTTGTAGTATTTTCTCAAAAATTTCAATTTTCCTACGATTTTACTAACACTATGATAATACCTCAACTCTATTAATTAACACCAAATGTCATTGTGTCATATTGTCATAAATGAATAAACATAATTATAACAATGGTTGTAAAATATGAATGTTTTTTAAGTACAAGAAAATTATACTAAATTTATAAAATGACGCGAAGTAGCTAGCTGAACCATAGAGTGAGACAGAGATATAAATACAACGACCGTTAGACATAACACTTTCGGTCGAATCAAAACAACCTAGACATTTGTACGCAATTCTTATGAGCCTGAAAGTAATTGTCACGATAGTCTTTTATGATTTTCTAAGACAGGTTTTTACCTTGAGCCAATAAACATAAAGGACGACGCTTAGGAAAATAATTCCTTTTTTTCTGAGATAAACGCTGTTTAGTTCTCCTAGAAGGCAGATGCTACGCTCATCTATGTAAAAATTTGACCTAGCCTTACCTTGATTTCCCTTACTTAAGCCAGTTATAAGGTTTGATTATTGCTCGGTTAATCAATCACAACCCAGATACTCTCTTTAATAATACTATACTAACTTTCTCTGCAGGAAAATTTTCCTCTCTGCTTATCCAGTATCCGCCTAGGAGGACATCGTCCAATAATAATAATAAACCTTTGTTGCCCAACGGCTTCTAGTTACAGGACAACATTATATAAAAATAGGTACAATAGTGAAAATAACAATTATAATTGAAGAAAAAGTTATTATTTAGTGCATCGAAATAGGAGCATGGCGAGAAAAGAAAACAGATTTGTTCGAGGTATGGAAAAGGAGAAAGTAAGAGGAGAATATGCAGATATGCAAACAACGAAGAAGTTCAAGAAAGGAAGCAAGTCGGGGCAATCAAGGTCGCTATGCACCAACTTTCAGCTAAAACGTGCACTTTGTTGCCCCCGCGAGAGGCCCCCGTGTGCCTCCCATGTCGCACCATAATCCATGGTCTTCACTAGATAAATTTTCATCGTTCTTGAAGGATAAGAATTTGAGAAATCTGGGTTGAATCCTCTCAATCTGGAGTTGTAGATAGATGTAGTACGGTGACCAATCACGTGAAGCATTATGAAGTCTCCAGCTTTCGATGCGGAAATGCGATGGAAGTTAATATGCGACCCAAAACCCAAACGACTATCAAAAATGACTCCAAGATCACAAAATTCATTAACTCTCAGAAGTGTTTGGTTGTTAATGCAGTAACTGCAAGGAATTGAGTTAAATTTCTCTTTTGAGTGATATGTAGCAGCACTTCTTCACATTGATCAACAGATTGGAAGAGGCAAACCAGTCGGTGATCGTATTGAGGTTATGCTGTAGCTCAATTACGTCATCCTAATTCATAGGCATAAATATTTTTAAATCGTCTATTTAGGTTAGAGCAAGGCAAGATATAGAAGCAACGTAAACCATTGATGTAAAGATTGAATAATGATGGACCCATAGATTCGATCCCTGTAGAAAACCTGAAGGCAGACTAAACTTGAAGGACTTCAATCCATTATAAAATACGCAACTGCTTCTGTTGGTCAAATAGAATTTTAGAAGTCAAATATGTGATGTACTGAAGCCAAAGGTAGGACACTTTTGAAGTAGAACATTACGATCTAATGTATCGAATGCTTTACTGAGGTAAAAGGATACAATTGGTTCGCGTGTTCTCGCGATCAACTTTACCGCAAAGAAGATAAGAGGAACTAAATTTATGAGCAAAGGCATTGGTAATATTTTGGGGAGATTCCGACTCCAGGTAAACTAGTGCTTTTGGAAATCTTGTTTAGCCCTGCTTTGTTTGAAGAAATTAAAAAATTGTTTTAGTATCATTAACGACGACTGTTTCTAAATAATTAAGATATTGCGTGCAAGCTAAATAAATTTTTATTTATTTAGCTTGCAAAAGATATACTTTCAAACTTATAGAATCATTCTGACAGTAGACAATGCTACCCAACTAAAACGAAAATGTTATTGACTAATTAAATCGTTTTTTTTTTTTTTCAAGCCATCTATTATTCAAACATGGTCTAGTTTTTACAGTTTTAAGGAATATCTTCGACACAAGTTGATCTCGATTAAATTGTCAACACCTTACAATATGATATCACCATTTGTATTACAAACACCTACGATAAGAAGTAACTTCCATACAAATATGTATAAGGCTCCTGCTTTAAAATGTAAAAAATACCTTAACTTACACCAGCACACTCATAGTTCAACAAGTTCGTTTTATATCACTCAATTCCGTTCGCTGCTTCTATGGCAATATCCTTTTATCCGCCAAAAGGCGTATACTCGACGGAAAAAAAGGTAATTTCGAGGAAATTGCTCCTATGCAGTTTCATCTTATCTACTCTCATCGTGCATACGTAAGCGTTTTCTTAAAGTTAAAGCCTGACGTTTATTGCAACAGATTGATTCTGTAATATGCGTTTAATAGAAATCTTTACTCAGACAATTTGTTTTGACACGACCTACTGATGGAACAGCCGATTTAGGGGGATCGGGCGTGGTTGTTGGCAGTTTTGTAACTTCTAATTTCCTCTGGGGTCTCCCATCGCTTCTCCCTACCGCGCCTCACGATTGCTCTCTTTGATAGAGCTATCAAACGAATCAATAAGCGTGTAACATCTGCTATCATATTCCAATTTGCAATATGTCAATGTTACCGACAGACTTCGGTGATTAATTTTGTGTCTCATTTAGCGATTCCGTAATATTTCTTATCGGCGAACATGTTTTAGCATCATCGGTGAAGAATAAGTGGTAATCAATAAGTTAACAATGTAGACATTACGGTTTAGCTAAGTATGAAATAGAAAAGATGTGCATATTAGTAAAGAGCAAAATACTCTGCTACTACTACTAACTGTTGATTCAGTAAAGAACATTTAGGTACATATAACAAGAACGATGTTAATATATTTGAACGTTAAGTTATTCAAAAACAGGGAATAACTTAAGTGGTAAAGTAGATATCGATACTGGAAGCATTTCCGGACCATCTTGGCTTTAGCATTAAAAAAATACTGAAGAACGTAAACAATTTATATTATTGGTCCAGAATTGAGAAATTCATATTTTTCTGAAAATTTTAACAGATGAAAATTTTTTTAATTATGTAAATTTGTTTTGAGATTTTTATGAGATAAATAAAGAGTTATGCGGGTTATGAGACCAGTATGCATAACATGAAAAGCAACTGAATTAACAAAGTAGCTTTTGATATTTTTAAGCTAATAGCAGACCATTGATTGATTTGGTAGAGTTTAGGGATATAATTATTTCTTAGTAGTTGGTTGCACGTAGAGATTTTTATTTTTAATTAATTTAACTCCTATTTGGCAAAATTCAGAGTTCACGAGCTTAGAAATATTTCTTTGCAATCTGGAAAAGTGAGTTGCATCGTTTTGTATTTCTTTTTAAAAAATATATCTGTATGTCGTTAAGTGTTGTTAAGGCATTAACTTCATAGTAATTCATCTGGTAAGTCCATTTTATTTTGCCAGATTGTGCAATCCACCATTTGTATGATGTATTATACATGGTTAGTTTCGTTGTGCCACATCATAACCGCTTATTATTCATACTTTTTGCGTAATCCCTGAATTTACTAAAGGAGTTATTCGATTTACACATTAAAAGTTTTATTTGTATATTAGGCCTCTTCGGCTTACAAGCTGCCCTTGAACAAACACTTGTTTACTAATTCAGTGAGGATTGAATAATGTAATTTTATGAAGACCTCTTCATATCGAATAACAAGAAGTTTCATGAATGCTCCCTTAATAATTTAAGCGAATATTCATATTATTTGTTAAGACACGCATTTATCAATTTTCTGTTACATTTCTTAATGCGTATGACCGTCCGACCGTGATCTCGGAGCACATGCAATGTTTTTAATAATGGTGCTTACTAATATTAATAACAATAAGGACACCAGCTAACCCATATTTTGGATCACTTCAAGGAGGAAATCCTAGCAACAATAGGGCGCACTCCGTGCAATACTACGTATTCCTGCATTCCGCCAGCTGCAGGAGGCCAACATGTCTTCCTTTTCCTGAGACGTCCAGGGCACCATGAAGACTATAAAGACCACGAGAAACATCTGAAACATAAGATATAATATAATCTAATTTTTGTTAAATATCACCCTTACACTTACCATTAATAGACATAGTAAACAGCTAAATGGGAGATGGGGAGCGGTGTGGAGGTGCTTTGGTTCTGCGTAAATCTGTGATTGTAAACAGATACGATAAAGTCAACCAAAAGTAGAGGGGACCAATCAATATGTTGATTTACCCATTTGATCAAAAATTACCGCTTGCCGCGTGGCAACGAGTAAAAATCATGCCTAGAAGGTAAATTGGTATATTCGTACTCCGAGGAGGATGCATGTGAATAGACAACATTAAGGCATGCTTCAGCTTGGAACGGTTGAGCGAGTAGCAAGGCGCAACTATTCTTGCAGGTTTTGAAAAATTCAGGTGATGTACATGCCGGAAAAGTCACGGCATGTTTGGAGAAAACGGGAGCTGTAAATCAAATAAAGCACCAATAAAAACGCCTACTCTTGAGATGGAAATGCTCGAGACGTTATAATGAAATAATTGCGAATAGGATAACCGGATGAAACTAAGCACAATACATTTAAAATGTTTCAATGAATTTTGTTAATACAGCAACAAACATTAATGACTTCAGTTGCTCCATAAAGTTAAAGAATCAGAAAGAGGATAAATCTTAAGATCGTCAGCATAAGTATGACAATCTAATGATACTAGAAGTTTATTTATGTAAATGTTGAAGAGGATTGGACCTAAGTTGGAGCCCAGAGATAAGCCTCTGGGAGTAAGAAATTTACGTGACAAAGGTTCATTGTAATGGACATATCAGGACCGATCATGAAGGTATGATTGCATTAAAGCAATAACGTTATTCTATCATATCGAGTACCTTCATAAAATATATAAATTAATAACAGGCTTGACAGAATTTTGACAGACCTTCATAAAATATATAAATTAATAATAGGCTTGACAGACCTAACCTACAGAAATTTACCTAATTTGAACAATACGTGAAGCCACAATTCGAATTGTTAAATCTACGGGAATTAGGCCGGTCCTAACTGCAGAAATATATTCAGTAAGGCCTGTCTACGAAAGAAATTACTTTTTGTGTGAAAGATTGATATTCATTTTTGAGGTAATCTAAGATAGGCATCCCGCAACTGAAGATGTGATTCAATATTTATCTGCAATAATGTTCAGCAGAATTTCAAAAAGATATTTTAATTACGATTATCTAAGTAAAATCTGAAAAGAAATAACAAAAAAGCATTAAAAGCAAACATCCGCATATTGCTAGCAGAGTTGTTTAAATCTTTTCAAGTGGAACCTATGAGATTAATTTTGACTTAAGGTACTCATAAAGCCATTAATTCCGTAGATTGTTTATTAATTAATTAATTATTAAGAAAGCCAAATCTAAAGAAACCTGGATTTTTAAGAAAATTGGAAAATAACATAAGAGAAGAAGATTCAAAAGGCTTGTTGTGGACAGATCTGAGATTTTTCTGGGTTATTTTTCTCAGAAAGTTAGTTGCCTGGAATTCAAGTTAAAAATTTATCTAATTGATTTAAACTGACTTATATATTGGTACTCTAAATCATTTAAGAGAGAAATCATGTCTTGTAAGTGGTTTGTGGTGAACGAAATAGGTACATAATTTACTTCGATTTTATATATTCTTTATTTCTCGTAAATTTCACTTAAAGGAAGCCTTCGAAACGCATTATCGCGGACGCTTTGCGACGTACTCTTCATCAACCTTTTCCCGAAGCATTCGGATCGATCGATTTATGGCGGCGGCGACCAATTCTACACGTCGAGGAAAAAATATTTTCCTAATTCACGATGCGTCACGCTCCCTTGTATCGCCACTCTTTTGTGGAGGCCATCGAAGTGCGTTTACGCTTCGGGACGGCACGGCGAGCAGCCGGTTACCTCCTGTTGTTGACGCAAACAAAGGCGTACTTTTTGTTGACTGGCGGTGGAAATTTTTGTACCGTCACTCTGTGTGTATGAGTGACGATAATTAGGTCTTAGGTGACTTTGGTAACGTAAAGTCTGCGGGTTGTTTATTTAATGTTTTTCGTGCCGAGAATGTTCGTAATGAGGCAAAATATGTCGCTAGGGGCTAATTACGGACGAGTTAAATGAAATTAATTTAGTTAAGAGTGAGTATCTAATTATTTTTGAAATATATACCGTGTCAAAGGGAAACTTAAAAAAGTAGACAGCCTTGTGTATTTAGGAGCATTAATTAATGACAAATGTAAGGTAGGAACAGAAATCTAAAGAAGTACAGAAAGTAAGTAAATGTGCCAATTGACCGCGTAACATGCTAAAGACGAAAGCAAAACAAAAGCACGCCTAATCACAATTCAAGAATTGTTAAATATGTAATATACAGCGGCATTGGATACCTCGGTCTTCTAATTCAACCATTTCAATAAACCCTATCAACAAATAATTTCTTCTTTTGGGATTTCTCAAAGGAAAAATGTGCAAACTTGGGCTCTTTAACGATACCGATTATTCAAAATTGTATTGTAAGCATGCAATCACATTTTATTAAATGCTCCATTGTAGTCAAAGAAGGAACAATTATTTGTACTGAAAGGAAGAGACATCACACGAAAACATGTTCTAATCTTAGTTTATAAAAAGCAGTCTGTAAATATATTTTTTTTATTAATTCTACTTACATCTATCTGATTTAATTAATAAAAAATCGTAATAGGGTACCTCTTGATTTTAACCATTTTTGCCCGAGTCTTAATTGGATTTCATTATTTATTTTTGATTTAGATAAAATGGAGTACCTAAAGCAACATTTAGTAATAAAATAGTACAACGGTAGCTTTAACACAAAGAGTTAAACTTGTATAGTCATAATTAGAATAAACATCGAGCAGGCATAGGTAAATTGGTGAAAAAAGTGAATAAATAAGAAATGCCATATTTCTAAACTACTTGAAACAAAAGTTAAGTTTACCAGTTAGAGAAAGCAGCGTGATTGTTGGAGTGCATATCATTCCACATCAATTTTAAGCGAACAAATGGCAAACTCAAAATTAATAATGGAAAAGGTTGTTACATATTGCGGACTTTATGTGTCACCCTATATATTATAATTATGTTTTTTTATAAACTTACTGGTATAAAATTAGTCCCTATTAAAAGTTTTTTATCAAATCAATCAAGTTTTTTAATGCCCAAAAAAGTTTTATTGAATTTAATAGTTATAAATTTTAAATTTTAGAATTGCTTAACTCAAAACCTGATCTTGACAGCCGAACTAAAATATTATTTCTGATACTTTAAGTTTTCTTGCTAAAATTATCGATTCTTATTACTCAGACCTGCTCTTCTCTTCAAGATTCCTTCCCTAGCAATTTTGTTCAATTTACATCTGAAACATAGTCGCTCCTCAAAAGTTCTTTATAATTCCATCCTTTTTAGATTAACAATAAATAATAATTCCAATTCACTAGATTTATATTTATGTAGATCCTCTTTGATATTAATTTGTATTTTTTAATTACGTGCAGAATCTAGAACTAGTTATCGTTCAGCCAAAGTTTTATGTCCCCATGTCTATTGTTTCTTTATTCACAGCCAATGTCTACTTCGTAACTAAAAGTGTTTTGCTTTTACAATAACGCATATTAAAATTCGATGTAGTGTGGGTAGCGTTGCAATCACTAAAATTTAATTCAAAGAAAAATAATTATAATTAATGATTAGAATAATAAATTCTGATTTACACCGTAATAGTTATTAATTAAACATTTTTGTAGATAATACAGGTCCTTATGACATGCGTAAAGCAGACATTTAATACCAAACTAGGAAAAAATCTGTGGAAGAGGCCACCCTCACCGCTTCGCTTTGCAATTTTGCAACTATAAATAAAGGAAACTTAAGCAAGCAATAATCTCTGTTACACAGTGGATACATATAGCAAAAGTTGTAAATGTACTTTCTCTTAGTGACTGGTTTAATCGCTGTTTTTCGCTCTTTTGCAGGTCAAGAACGTCTTCTGTTCGATATTTTCGCTGTAGCTTCCAACATTCAGATGCAATTTTCAATAAAGTCGAAGCTATATAGATGCAATGAACACGATACAATCGTCTACATAAGCAGAATTCAACTGGTCATCCTCCCAGAGTAAACGAAGAAGCAAACTGCAGATACTAAACTTTGAAAGAGACAACACTTCTAATTTGGGAAAAGGTTAATCTGGGGCATGTCTACCAGAGAGACTATTTTTGGTCTCTCTGGTTACACCTGTGTGCGTCAGACATTAATAATTCATTCTACTATAATTATAATCGCATTACGTTTTTATTTCTCCAATACATATTATTATTCGTTCAGTGTTCATCAAATTCCGATGCGATTTAGGTAGGCGTAACGCAGTATGACCAATTTCGCATTAAATACACTCTAATTAAATAACGCGCCTAACGAATCGGATCAAATTATAGGCGCGAACGCGATAGTAATTAAAATATTTCAACGGCTTCCGTTGAAATTCCCCGTTCCCGCCCAGTTGAACAGGCAGAAAATATTATAAATCATGGAGTGATGAAACGCGGACGGGGAATCATATTCGCTTGATGGAATTTCGTACGGGGCCCGACGTCGGTAACGGACAGATGCGATCAGGAGATTTCCAGGTGTTCATCAAATCGCATTTAGAAATTAATGGGCCGCGTAGAATGTGACGTTCATTAAACATTTCACTTAGCTCCGTAGGAACTCCGGTTGTTCGTTTTCATTTGGGTAGAGACGAATGACGAGGACGACGACGACCGGGGTGATATATTTTTATTTAATTTCGAATTCTTCGGATAACAAGTTCTTATTGCCGTCGTAATTCGAAATGGGATGTTTTGAATATATTTGAGATAGGCAAGATTTTCTTTACAGTGTAATTGCGAGTTTAAAATATAAAAGGGAAAAAATTATACGAGGTTGTATGCAGCGAAAAAGTAATTAATTAGATTGGAATAGGATGAATAATAGAGAACAATAGCATCTCTTTGTACGACCAAGTTAGAGACGCGCATTAGGATAGAAGCTTTAAGAGAGGTGGAGAACCCAAAAATTTACCAATATTTACCTTTACTTAAAACACATCAATCTTATTCCTTACTGATAGCATTTATGGACTAGCTTAAATAATTACAGATCTTCAATTAACAGACTTGTCTGCTTTGTCTGCATTTATTGTTTCTTTATTTTGTGCTATTTATTTTGTGTGTGTGTGTTGTCTTTAGGACTAAGCTCTTGAATTACTTTACTTCTTCACTACGGAAGCTTCATATCTAGAGACAAAATTCTTTTCGAGCAACTGCAAAGTTTTACTAAAATCGTACGATATTTTGTAGCAATAACACAATTATATTAATTATGTTCCAAATGGATTAATTTTGAAACAGTCAAATTTGAAAAAAAGAGAGATGAAGTTTCTTACATGACTTGTACACGATAAAGCGTATACCTTTTAGTAACTGGTTGGATAAAGCAATGATAGTGCACCAAACTTCATACGTGGCAGCTCCTTTTGCAACTCAAACAATAATTACACTGGTTTACAGGTTGTTTTCCGCCAATGACGAAAGGATGTGCTTTAAAGACCCACAATCTCTTAACCCACAATCAAGATACTTCGATCACTTAGTGCATGGACGAAAGATAGCGACTTTTCTGAGAAATTTAGAAAATGTTTCCAAATAAAACATATTCGGGGACATCTTCCGCACATTATATATTGTTCAAATATAAAGGTTATTCAGTTTCAGCTGCAAACAGTACATGTTTGCTTTTACAATTTTTCATAAAGCTTACTTTAATGCGAAGGCGAAGTAAATCTAATGCTTGGCATATCCACTTTGCAAACCGATTATTCGTAGATCTTCTCAATTCTACCAATTGTGTTCCTGATATTTAATAAGCCCCCGTAAATTTGTGATTGTTTCATAAGATTCTTCGCAGCTGTTATGAGCAACATGAATCGATGACTAAACACTATTCGCTATAACGTGGCTTATTCTGTGTCTCACTTCTGGATTGCTAAACGGTAACCTGTGTTTGGGCCCAAGAAATTCCAGCATTGTAGGCGACACGCTTTTCTGGACTTTAAACCATTGAATGCGTTCTCAGATGCAGTTCATCAGATTCCATTTCCTTTTAAACGGAAATAGGTTTTACCCTCATGTGTAATACGGGAACAAGGAATTAATCTGGGAAAAAATCAAGGGATCGCCATTACAGCTTCACCTTGCCAGTCTTTCGACGAAAAATAGTTAAAAATTAAGATAACCTATCCAAATATAGGTAAACGGTATAGAAATATCTTTGAATAATGACTATAATGCTACATTCATCAGTGGTACTTGATTCCTGTGAATTCCTTGTGTTCCCTTTAATTTTGCTTTTCACAAGATTCCTATGGAAAGGAATGGAGAATAGGTTTCGTCATTTGTTTTTGTCAGAACTACGTTGGTATACCAAAAATTAAAGAAACGTTTTCGCTTATTACCCATTTCGATGTGGAGGAATGCTTATTATAACATTATAGAGATTCTTTGCATAAGTGAGACCGAATTTTTATCACTAACAACTCTTTCTCTTAAAGTGCTTGGAACATTCGCACTTGAATGTTCTGATAAAAGTACGTAAAGGTACTTTGACGTTGTATGCACGCAACGTACGAGTGCGTGAGCGCGAGAATATCATCTTATTTACATGGTAAATGGGGTGTTTCTCGGTTATTGACCTCCTACGAGTGAACTAAGGTTTCGCCCTTGGAGGTTGCTCTTGGAACTCCGAGACGCTGTGTCATTATGCCGTGTTAAATTTCCTCAATTTATTTATGTAGTTGTACTTGTTGGTGAAAATTCTATCTCAAGGTTTCTAATTCGTGAATATGCTCTTTTCTTTGTGCGCCCACTGCGCCACATTTCTAACTCAATATTAAGAAAGTTAAGTTTCTGAAAGTTTCTGCCGAATATATAAAAATGGTGGCGTATTGGATACAAAAGATGTAAGAGGCATAAAGGGGAGATAAAAAACCTTGTAAGGTTTTTGCAGGATTAAATTAGAGAAATTTTCCAAATTTTTGCGAATGTTATGAATTTACCAAAAATTGATGGTCGTGAATCCAAGAGTGTCCTCAGACACTCTTCCGACAAATGAAAATTTGTTCGATGGTTTTAAAACGAAAACTGAGGAATGAGACGACTATCTACCTCAAACTTTGTCACTTTCTCTTACATAAACACAAAGTTCATGTGCCTCGAACGCCAAACCTTTTTAATAATATACTCTTCAAACTCACTCTTGAACAAATTTTAACTTTAAATATTGAATCAAAACTATAACTTGGAGGAATTCTCAATGGAATATGTCTGAACGACAGCTAGTCATAAAGTTACAAATAAAAATTGGCTTTGTTTTAACCATTGTTAGTTTTCATTGGCAATTATTTTGTTCTATTGTCACCTCTGATAATATTTTAACAATTTAACATACACGATTATTGAATTGGATTCCGAAACGAACGGTTTTGCTGTAGCATGATGCAAGTCGCAACGGCTGCCAAGATTCTGTGTTTTTTGATGACGCACTTGAACACATGCGTTAAATTTCGAGGAAGAGAATGACAGAAGTATTTAATACATGCCTTCTTCACGCTTGTCGTTGGCTGGACTTACATTAACGTTATTATTTTACGCTCCTAAAGATATTTGGCTAAATACAGGATTCTTTCTTTAGGTATCGACCTCCTATCAACAGATGGACCCTCATAGCCGATAGGTGTACAATCTAAAATTTCATGAAGAAAAGTGACAATGGCGCTTATGACAGCTAACCTGGTTGATGTTATTCTTTTTATGCAACATTACAATATAGACCAACTTGCATCTTACGCAATTTTTCGAAAGCGCTCAAGAGTTCATTCTTCATAATAATATTTATGCCTGACATATTCTATCAACAACATGGTTCTGGGAAAAAACGCTCTTATTTCTAACTTGCGCTGCTTTACCCAATCTACGTCAGAAGTATTCGAAGAACAGCATTAGATGGATGTTATACATACTGATTTTCAAAAAGTATTCTACCGAATTGGTCGCCATCATCCATCCGCTGAACAAATTATTCACGATAAGATTTTCTCCATCTCTTAAAAGCTCAATTCGATCGTCTCTGATTAGAAGAGAACAATTTGCCTGGCACAAAGATAAATTGGAGGTATTTACTCCAACATCTAACCTTCCTTCGTTGATCCAAATTGAATCCGCTCTTGCTCTTAATTTTTATTAACAATGTAGAAATTTAGCAGATGCACGTTTTGTTCTAGATGAAAATGTTCGATTTCAGACACATTTTTAGACGAATTAGAAGGAATCGAAGAAGTAAATGTAGCAGAAGGTATAAAGGAATTTGTGGCTGAAATGGCTCAGTAAATCAAAATCATCTACGTGACTCTATCGACGTAATGTAGTTACCGCGAAGCTTAGTTCCATAAATTATTTGCGGAATGTTGTTACAATAAAAGCCCATTTTAATGTCCTTATTACAAACGATATAAGAATAGTAATTTGCACCCATACAAATGAAGAAGCGGCATGAGATATTGCTACCTGAAATAATACACATCCGGATTCGCAAAGAGAGGAAAGTATTGACGAGATGTGGATAACTGACGTATTAGACGTTCTTTATTGCTGTCATGTCTACAGGTCGTTTTCAGCGAACATCACGCTATTTGGGAGTCAACGGTAAAATATCCAGAACACAGAGAAAGGCACAGGATAAAGTAGCAGCGCTTTGAGGCAAGTGCCAATTCAGGCAATATATCATATTGAAACCAGTTCGGTATGATGTTGAAGCATTAATTTCCATAGTTTCCAAAAGTTGCAGCGGTAAATTGCCCAGAAATAAACCTAAAAGGAATCAAGATTATCATGTGGTAAGAGACTCACGTGAATCAATTTATGGTACAGGTCGCGGTGTGACTGCTGATAATATTTTCACTTTTCTACGGCTTGCGAACTATCATTCCTCGGCACTCTATAAACACCTAAACCTTACGTAGCAATGTGAAAATGCTAGAAATAACAAACAAGCCTTCAAAATTTGCATTTCCTGATGACATCGCAGCGGTAGCCTCTGTAGCCCGGAAAGAAAAAATTGTCTACTCGACATTCTGTTGACTGTGCTTTCCAATGAGGGCACAAAAATTCATTGATAATAGAATGAAAGGAGGCGTAGACAACGCTGACAAACTTATTCATGAACTCAAGTGTGCTAGATGTACAGCATAGAATTTTCATGAATATTTTCGATGTTTGTGCACTAAACGTAATCATATTTAATAGTATTTCAAAAAATTCCGATTGGATGAAGTGCAAACTGTATCGCAGTAGATTTCTTTTGGTTCAACTAGAAGATCAACCTACCAGCACAAATATCAAAAATTCTTGCCGTAAAATTGAACCAAACTGGACACATTTAAGGTAACGAAGAACTGCAAAATTGACATCCTTAACAAGTTTCCTACATACCAGAATTTGGAACGAAAACGAAGTATGTAGCTTGCTACATACTCGTACATGCTACAGATGTCACAGAAACCAGAATAAGATAAGATAAGTGGATAACCATGACTAAATGTGATAAATGCAAAAGAGATATTTGTAAAACGAGAAGATAATAGCTGCATTGGAGATCACTTTAAAAATGAATATTGAACAACATTAATGATGGGTGTAATGGGTGTAAATTCTGTACTCTAGCGCTTTTATTTCTTATTGTAGATAAGCAATGCCCATTCTTTCTTGTTTTTGGTCATTCTTCTTGCATCATTCCACGATATCCCTCTTTCTCTCAAGCTTTCTTCTATTGTGCTATCCCATGTTTTTCTTGGCCTCCTTCTTTTTATCTTGTGTCTTGATCTTGCCAGTCATACTCTTTTCATTAGTCTTTCTTCTTCCATCCGTACCATATGCCCAAACCATTTGAGTTTCTACCCCTCTATACTATCTAAAACCGACTCTACTCCTAATTCTTCTCAGAACTGAATATTGAATTTAACATGTTTATAATATTTTAGTTTACATTTGTAGGTGTATTTTTATTGTAAAAATCATTTAATTCTGTTAATTTTTGTGTTTGTAATAGATCAGTAGACAAACATTTTAATTTATGTTAGCAATAAATAAAACAACTTAATATTTATTTAGGTTTATTACAATTACACTGAACATTATTATAGAGGCCGTACTTTAGATCTCATTTAACAACTCGATCAAAAAACATTTTTCCTACGACGCTCAAACAGAGAAACCACCAGAGCAAAGGTCCAATAATTTGAAAATTAATTCAAATCTCTGCGTGACAAAATGCAGAGAAATTATTCAATTATTGATCTGATAACGAGCATGGTTTGTATTTTTTTTATCTTACTTTTCAATATCGAATTTATTTCACACAGACTTCGCTGCACTTCAATTTGTACCATACAGCATACACAAAATGATGATTTATGTAGACCGATTATCTGATTACACGTGTACGTAAACCCTATATCTGCCCCACGCTTTAGTGGTCAAACGAAGAGCTACTCGTGAAGAGGATAGGTGCTGTATTGCTATTTGCGTGCATCGCAGCAAACACAATAGGTGGATTATGTGTTATTGTTCGTGTGAAGTGAATAGATATTCGAGCTATTTTTTATGTGAACTATGAGGGCTTTAATCAACATAATTGACGTGTTCGATTTCAATTCAATAGTGCTACCCAGATATTTGAATTCGGAACGAAATCAATCCACCGCCTAGCATTGTGTATCCCGCAGCTGTTCGTTTGGAAACTAGACCTTCACCGTTTCTGTCAATACATTGATACACCTTTAGTAATCACATTAACATGGATTGTTGTAGGGGTAATTTTCTAAGATGGACTTTTTATTCGCGACAATAACTTTTGACCATTTCTAGATATTCCGCCTTTGAATTATTTGTAAAGTTTATCAGATCGATGTCATTTTCAATAAAAAGGATCCGAGTTAATAACTTTCGCGTCGTATCCAATTGGTTTTAGTTGTATTATTACCAGGTTCATATCTTTACAGGTAATACAAATGCTCCCATTTTAATTTACTAAAGAATTTCTGAGCAGAAAGAAAGGAAGAGGCCACCAGAAAACTATACGTCCTACAACAGTCCGTTCTCAAGAATTATAAAAAAAAAGACGTGATTTCGGCTTAACATGCATTAAGCCGAATTATTCAAACACACAAGCAATGTAGCATATCACGGAAACGCTGGCATTTCAAAATAAAAAGAAAAGCCTTTTAAAACACTAAAAATGCATGGTCAGAAATCACGACTGTTTTCTGTTTCCAATATTCAACCATCGTGTAGTTATTAACCAGAGCAATGCATGGTGAATTTTCCGAATGCAGTTATTCTATTTTAAGCAAGACGATTGGGCCTTCTATAGAAACAGCCGTTTATTAATTAATGATAGCAAAGACTTCATTAATGATGAAGAACTGACGTGTTGGATGAAGAACTGAATGAAGACTTGATTAATGATAGTAAAGACACACAGGTTAATAAATCAATTAATCCGGGACGTCTATTTCCAGGATGTGTGAGATCCTCGTTCTCAACCAGTCGCCGGGCGATATCGTCATGTTGTTAGTCTTTACAACTCCCAACAGAAAACTCGACCAGTAACTTCCTCGCAACAAAACATGTTACCGAAACTACAAGCAAAGGGCATATGCGAACTGAAATGCCAATGTGGAGAGAGCTACATCGGTCAAACAGGACGGAGTATTCAGTGTAGTGAAAGAACATGAGAAAGACGCACCTCCATTGAAAAATCTGCAGTACCAGAACACCTGCATCAACAAGAAGAGTACCACATAACCTACAGCGAGATTCAATCAAGTAACACGGTCGTGTTTTCACTTTTTAAATGAATTCGACATCCTGTACATAAGGTTTGCATATTCCGTTGGAACGTCTTAATTTCAGGCTAATACTCATTCAAAATTGATGATATTTATTTGGATTTAAATTTCCGATTATCTTAAAATTTTCCTCCGTTTAAAACTTTGCAATATATTACACTATGTATAATTTCAATGCAAATTAATTATAGAAGAAAAAAAAAAAAAACAACAGAAGCACGCATAAATTAAATAAGCATTTTATTGTCAATGAGGTCTTTAAACACCTGTAGTGCAGGTGTTCAAAAAATCAATCAATACTGCCGCATTTATTTACTTAATTTTCGCTCAAAGATAATATTTGATGAACGCAAGACATTGGAAATTGCTGAGTGAGAATTTCTGAGAGGTTAAGCTGATTAATTTTGGTTAGACGTACGTTTACTGTTTTCCTCGTTGTCAAAGGAAAATAATCAAATTTCAATTTAGGGAATTTAATTGCCGAAGTTGGTTTGCGATTGCGAGATTGTTTGCTTTATTCTGAAGTCTTAAGTTGTTTGAATTTGCTATGAATTTCTCAAGTATAAAGTACATACTTCCTAGATTGTTACTCCATAGTGCCCGAACATGTGATATAAATTGAAGGATAAGCTACAGACGCAGAAAAATACATTAAGGAAAATTGTTTTAACCTTTTTTCATTATTTTTTATTTATTATTAATTAACTTGCATTAATTCAAACTTAAAGTTGGTTTCGGTCGTGTTTTTCTACCATGCTTTTGCAATAGGTAACTAGAAATAGAATCAAAAGCATCCTTTCATTCAATGCGCATATTGTAGCTTGTATTGATATTTACATTGAAATAAATTCTTTATATTGACATAAATTCTAACGCGAAATAAGAACATTTTCTACCATTACACTTTCCTATTGCCGTTTTATGAAAAATGTAAATTCTCCAATAATATATCGGATCTCAAGCGCAGACAAGACATGCAGTAGATGGATGCCGAGTAGCGTATTGAACGATGATACGTCCCAGGATGTGCTACATACTTTCAATGAGTTCGTAAAACAAACTAAGATGGATTTTCATCTTCCTTCGTTTTGCGGCGAGAAAAGTACAAGACACTTTTCGTTCAAGTTTAGATCTTTGGTTTTTAAAGAGTGAAGAAGCAATGTGCTACTTTGTTGAAGTCCTTGTATTACATACTGGGAAAGAAACACTATTGTTAGTTACGTGTGAGCAGCTGTTAGCAAGGATGAAGCATAGCAAGTCGAAAATCCCTGTTTAAGAGTGCTCTACGGTATTAGAAAGTTCTACGCAATGTCCCTCCATTTACGTCGGTATTGTGTAACCATGTTTGAGAGAATCTTCAGTTATCACATTTATAAGTCTTAATTTATTTCATTCAATGTTGTAAAATTACTATCCTTATTATAGTTATTATTACTCTTGTTATTACTACCACTATTATTACTATTATCACTGTTACTATTACTGTTATTGTTATTGTGTTCTTATTATTATCTTGTGACTGGTAAACACTTATTTTCTAGTGCTTGGAAAAAACGACGCTACTAAGGTTGATTTTACTGAAAGAGACCTGTGAAATAATTATCTTTCCAAGAAAAATGTACTTAAAATATTCTTTTTCTTTTGTTGATTGTGCGGTTGTACGATATCTACAATGTTTTAATGTTCACGGAAAAACTATGTGTAGAATTTCAAGTGACACTTCAGAAAAACCTACTGGCATTTCGTTGGAAAACGAGCTGGCCATTCAACTGCTTTTCTGCCTCCGATCTAGAATATGAAACATCTTGTTCCAGTAACTCTGGCCAACAAATTTCAACCTTTGATTTTGCCATAAAACAATTTATACTAATTTCAATAGAAAACATACAATGATGTCTTGGTGGGAGCGCTCACCGTGTTCATCGCTAACGTCGCCTATATCTTCCGGACAAACATCCAAGTTAGACAATGCAGAATGTGCACTTTAAGGATCACATTTCAACCAACCAGCGTGAAATGCTTGTC
Organism: Oryctes rhinoceros; assembly: GCA_020654165.1. Lineage (NCBI taxonomy): Eukaryota > Metazoa > Arthropoda > Insecta > Coleoptera > Scarabaeidae > Oryctes > Oryctes rhinoceros. The sequence continues at coordinate 9,919,050 of JAIOKQ010000399.1, read as the reverse complement.
ACGTATCCATTACTAAGGTGTTATAGTTGTCACCTTTTTTGTTTCCCAAGAAATTCGTGAAAACTTGTACCATGGAGAGCCAAGTTGTTTTTCCTTCGCTGTTAATTTGGTTTCGAAGATTTCGTCATTTACTATCTCTCGTATCTGAGGTCCAACAAAAATGCATGATGTACTCCAAAAGCTGCAGAAAGTCTATAAACATTATTGCAGTAGGCCAGATTACCGGCTATACTATAAACATCAACAACATTTTCATGTCTTCTACGAAAAAGTCTCGACCTAGATTTTCTCTGTAACCAGAGCTAGACCAATGTTGCCGCTTTTCAATTTCATCAGTTACTAGCTTAGAGTAAAAACCTTATTGGTCAGTGTAATTACAGCACTTAGAACCAAATATTTCCGTTAGGATGATTAGGTTTGTTACGATTTGGAAAAAGCAGTAAATTTTTGTTCCTCGTCATGTTCATATAGTCCCTACCATTTAAATTTCTTCTTACAAAAATTGGTCTCATTACACTGTTTTCAACCAGATCAGCTTATGCGTTTATCTTTTCAGGATGCTGTATATGAGCTTTCTCCATTCAGCGAGGATTTTAGGTTCACTTGTGGCGACAATTGGGTCTGGTAATAGTATCCTTAATGTAAACTATTGCTTCACCAGGAACAACTATTTTATCAAATTAGACTATTTTCTAATAAATTCTATATCTAATTCACAAAGGTGTGGTCCGGGATTTGAATCAATTTTGGTCAACTCATGAATAATATTTTCAGGACTTTTAGTTTCCATGGATTTTAGAATTTTGTGGGCAATTTCGCTCGTTTCGTCGTTCATGTGATTTGTCACTCGCCGTAAATGATAGAGCAAGATCTATTAATACATGATTTAGTTCAATCATGGAATTATCTTGATTCAATGGGCTCATAACGTAGATGAACTTTGTTAAAAAATCATTACACGATATAACACCACCGGCATACTTTCAAAAGTACGATAGGAAAGCTAGCGGGAAAGCAACAAAGTATTGAACAATTCTAAGCTTTTACGTGCAACTTTTTTCTTGTAAGCGGAACTACTAATTAAATTTGTAGCAATTGATTTGCTTATTAGCAGTTTTCTTGGTGCTGTGATTACAATAAATACGAAAGTAGCAGAAGAGATTTTCTCTCAAGGAAAGTGCTAGTAATAAGTTCTACTTACCGTGCGCTATTATTATGACGCTGAATCTCGTTGCATCCACTGCAATTCTAAAGCAACCACATTATTCGACGTCATAAATAGGAACCTATAATTCGAATCCGTTAAAATTTCGGCACCTGTATCACGATGGCGCACATATCCACTACGTTTATTACCTGAAGTATTTGGCGACATATCTATTACGACGACTGCAGTACCGAGTGCTCATATTGCACGCCTCGACGCCGAAACTTCGAAGTGACAGCGTCATTTCTATTTCCTGCAGCAAGAATAAGCTATAGTATTTGTACAGACCTATCTACGTTACGACCGTCGAAATAAGCTGCATAAAATTTTATAGACACCTAATGGTGCTCTCGATTTTCAACGAAATTCTGACGGTAATCCCTTAACATTGCGTACCGCGTACTGCTTCTTTCCATGTATTGCAATATCGATAACCGATAGGTGAACTTCATTAGGTGGTTCGGAAATATATATGTAAAGAAAGGATGTGAAAAGCACATCAAAGGTTTTGTACCTTTGATGTATGTCCCAAGCCTCTTGGCGTACTCTAATTATCTTGCCAAATATAACCGAACAAGTTTTCGCAGGAAAAAAATAACGAATTGAGCTAAACAATTTAATTTTGTTAAGGTAAACAACTTACCGTGTTTAGTTGTACGAGAAACCGCTTCGGACGTTTTGAGTTAATGACGTCATTAGTAGAGCTCCCCAAAGTGCGTGGCAAGTCAGAAGGCGTACCGCCGGGCGTGGCCGGGGCGATATGTAATGTAATATATAAGCAAATAACTCGCATCGCATGTCGGTAGTTTATTACCGTATGCGATCGGGTTGTGACGGTATGGCGGACGCGCGTAGTAAGAAACGCCCACAGGCCGACAAAGTGAAAAAGTTCTGTGGAGAATTTCCTGACTTAATATATAATGGAAGTAAGATTATATGTAAAATTTGTAATATACCTCTGATGTGCAATGATAAATATGGCTGTAGAAGACGTGTAAATTATCAGCAACACAAAAGTAAAAAACTGGGTGTATCACCGACTGAGGCAACTCAATTTATAATTGATTTATTTTATATGCTGACTGCGTGTAATTTACCGTTTTCCTTACTCAGGAAGAAACCATTCCGTGAATTTTGGAATAAATATAATCCAGACTTTGAGTTACCGTCGGAAACAAGCTTAAGGAGATGTGTGCCAAGTGTACGTACCGAAATTGAAAACAGGATCAGATCTGCAACAAAAAATAAACTACTGTGGTTATGTATTGATGAAACGACAGACCGTAAAAAACATTCTATTTTGAATGTGATTGTACGTATACTGGAACCTCGTCAACCTACAAAGGGAATTTTATTAGCTAGTAAAAGACTAAAATCGTGTACTGCCGACGCTATCGAGAGCGTAGTCGTTGATACTTTACAAACATTTGAAATTGCCACTACTCAAGTATTAATTTTCATGACCGATGGTGCCGCGACAATGCGTTGTGTAGGTCGTTCTCTTCAAGAACATTATGGGATGATGTTACATATTACTTGTAAACTTCATGCTCTGCATATTGTGGCTGAAACTATTCGTGCAAATTTCCCTGAGGTAAATGCATTAATAACAAATACGAAACGAGTGTTTCTCAAATCTCCCAAACGTACCAGTGAATTTCATAAATAGCAGAAGCAGATTTACAAACCGTTTACAACAATTGTAGGGAAGTACTTGAGGCAATAAATAAATTACAAAACAGTGCACTGTTCTTGACGGAGTCAGTACAAATATTAGATGACGTTAATACACTCCTACACTGTATAAATAACAAAAAAATGATATCGTTACAAGAAAATTTGAAAGTGTTATGAAGAAAGATACAAATTTTAGCAGGTTAAGACAAGTTTGGGAAGGTAACTCTACTGATCCGGTGACTAAATTCAAAGATTATTTTAATTACGCGTGTATTACATCATTAGACGTCGAGCGTTCATTTTCAAGATATAAAAACATTTTTTCAGAACGACGAACATCCTTGAAAGAAACGACTGTGGAAACATTCCTAATGCTTCAGATGTTTGAGAAATCGGATTGCGCTTACGGTAACAGTTTTAATGTGCCTACCTCCTCGTGTGCTGACTAATACTATTTTCCTTGTGCATTAACACCCACTATATTTGATACGGCTAATTACAAAAGTAAGTGTTTTAAAATTTATTTCTTTTGTTTTTATGTACTTTACTTATGTTCCTTATCGACGCCTATGGTGCGCCACGCAGTTGAGGAGCTCTAGTCATTAGTAAGAAAACTAAACATTCTAGACCGGAGTTTAGTGCAGTCAACTTTGTTTATGTCGGCAAAAACGCTTTTTCCTACCGTTAGCTTCGTAAGTCAATCATTAATCGGAAGAATTTAAGTGTGATCACGGGATACATTAATATAGCAATAGGTGCTAACACATAACAGAAATAGACAACCTTGACATTCTTTGGTCAGTTTACATTAAAAATAAATACAAAATAATAACTTCTACAAGTTTTAAAGTGAAAGGAGGAAGCTGGCCTGAAATTTTGAATTTTAATATAACCTCTATGTTTAGGCGATACGTACTTGAACCAAACGTATTTTTAAATTACCAAAATTTACTTTCACTTCGTACTTAAAATGAAATTTAAGCACTAAAACTTGCAAAACGATATTTATAAATAATAAGTTAAATAAGTGTTACTTGGATGGATGTTTCGGCCAAAGTGAAATACTGTCTAGCGTCGCTTCACTAATTTGTTCGAGATAGAGATTGTTTGAGTACAACCATTGGCATATACTTTTCGAATAACTTACTGAGAGAACTTACGGACTGTCTGTATGTCACTAACAAACTAGACAACTATTTAACGAGTAACACTACTTAAAACTAAACGTATTCCGGGTTCGGATTCGTATCATGGTTAAAGGAAAACTCGACGTTTTGTGCACGATCATATGGAGCTTTGTTAGGAGAAGGAAGTTCTGTACATTCTTGTAAACCACGCTCGAGGCGAAACTAATTGAGCGACAAGCAGTTAATTGCGGTAACTCAGTCCAAAGACTAAAATCAACTGCTGCCTTTCCCACTCCTGAAGAAGTCGACTTGTCGACCGAATCAGGAACACGTTTAGTTTTAACTGATCCTGATCGCTCAAGCCTGCGTTATTATGAGCAATATTTAATTTTCGAAATATTTCTAGAGGTACAATTAAATTTATTCTGTACTTATTTGTAGGACAATTTCTAGGAGCAAGATGGGTTATTTATTCGCTTCACATCGACCATTGCTGAAGGCGTCTTTAAAAGGACATTTGGATCGTAAGTTTAATGGTTTTTCAGTCTCGAATATATTGCAGACTTTGGCTTCGCCTCGATGTGTAAACAACATCTTCGATCGTAAAGGTGCGTTTACGTCCCTCGCGACGTAAATAATTACTATTTTTCACATATATTTTCTTTCAGTAACTAATGCCATAGTATTTGTGGTTACATTGTCCTTGCAGAACGTAACCAGATACAATTGTTAAATATAGCGAGAGGGGTTATAGTGTAAACGTTGCACGCATTGAAATATACATTACGAATCCATTTATGTATTATTCATTAAGTTTTTGTGCACAGCAGACATACATTCCAGTTAAAGTATATTTTTCATTGCGTTTAATAACTAAACTACCTTGTTCACATAATCCAGTCAATATTATGGGGCCCATACATTATCGACCGGATTTTGAAGAGCACGAACATGTTCAAACATAAATATAACATAATCCATGTAATATGGATTATAGATGGATTTATTACCACATAATACGCTTCAACATAGCTTTAACACTACCTCAAGGTCATTCCTTGTTGCGGGAATTCCTAAATAACGCACCCTTATATGTACTAATTGGACGCAAAAGTTTGGAGCTTGTAAATTTCTTAGCATGTATCAAAATTAAGGTTATAACTTCAAGCGTTTATACTTTAAGTACTAACTATTACTCTCCATTGTAACAAGCTAAACTAACTAAAATTTTGAGGTTGCAAGACGCTGTTGTACCTTTGGTATGCCAAATTTTTAGTCAAAGGAAAATAATATATATGTTAACTTAGAGTAGGTTAAGTAATTGTATTTATGCACCTTTCCGAGCTTCGAGTTCGTTTCGTTGGAGAAATATCCTACGGAAGACATATCGTGGTTGCTTTACATTAACGACATCTGGGTTATCAGTGCCACAGCTCAAGAAATCGAACTTGAATTGTATTGTAGCTTGGGTTTTACGATCAAGAATTTAGCCGTTTAATTTTTACGCTGCTTGCTCAATTTGTATGTTAATGAGTTTGTTTAGTACAAGTAAAAGGATTACGTTGAGATGGCAAAATCTCTACTCATTTTTTTATAAATTTAATAGGGTCTAATAGGAGAGATTAAAGAACAATCATATCAGAATTTGCTAATAACAACATTCATAACATCAGTTATTAAAGTAGCTTGTAAGCTTGGATTATTTACTTGGTACGATCTGCAACATAATATTACAAATAACGATGTAGCATAAAAATGCAGCCTCGTTTCTAAATTTTGATATATTGATATTATGCAAAATTAGAAAAAAAAAAACATATTTTATCAATCAAAAAAGACGTTTAAATAAGTTGAATATGTATAAGAAGATGTTTAGAATACGCACAAAATCTACTAGAGCTAGATAGATTAAGTTATGTTTGAAAGTACTTTATCCACAAATCCCACATGCGACAATAATCCCAGGGAAACGGTAAATTACTCGTCTTCAGTCGATGTTCTTCCTGTCTTTATGTATTTTCTTCCTACAACTACGTAGAATATAATTTTATTTTGTTTTCACAGTAATTTCCCAAATTAACTCACTAATATCAGTGCGTTAGGCGCTGAACCGCGAACTCCAATAATGCATTACAGAAAGGAATATGTAACGGTTTACCGGACTTAAAGTTTTAAGAATTAGATTAAATGTAATTTTTATTTAAAAAGTGGTAAGTATTGTTGAAATGGAAATGTTTATTATTAAATACTTTAATTCGCCCCAAATTAAGGAATTTAAACCAGGAAGCTTCTTTCTTTATTTCTAATTGCGTTACTCAATATCTAAATATGAGTAACAATGTTTTGATATTTTTCATTAACATTTACTATTGCGTATAATAAATATTTTAGCAATTTAGACGTTTTTATTTAAACATAGAAAATTAAAAAGGAACCGAAGAATCACAATTGCTTTAAAGTCAACTATTGCCTTATTCCTCTTGCTGCCTCTCTTAACCTGGAAGACATGCTTTCGATCAAGGTTACAACCTCCTCGTCTTGTATTGGATGCTATATTTCCTGTAGCCTACGAGAGCTTCACTAGCGCCTTTTTGGGGATTTGCATATGCTCAACTCTTCCTCCGGCCAGCTTAAAACAATACTCGCAGTGATAAGTTCCCCCACTCAGATATTCGCTATGTCCAGACCAGCGTTATCGTGCATTAGCATGAACTATGCTCCATGGCACTATAAGGTTCATAAGTTTGGGCATCCCATTACCATAGCAGACCCTTCGCCAAATGTGTCGAGTCTTCTAACAGAATATTCGACATTCTTCAAATTCTTTCTCGTTGATCATTGGTGAAACATTGGCAAAAGTCTCATTCATCACTGGATAGCACATTTTTGAGTTTCTCAATTTCTCAACTAACGTGTCGAGCAAATCCGAATCTAGGTCTTTCACGAGTCGCGATCAAAATGGGACCCCTGACAGGTCTACAGAGCGTTCTCTAATTTGTTCTTACTGTATTCGCTTTGATGACATAACTAATAGCAAACCAGTTTGTTTTAGCGGTTAAACTTATAAAATAGTCTTCTGTGGAGTTTGTTTTTATTTTTCTGTCTCGTCCAGGTACTTTGCAAGAATTCCTGTTATCTGCATACGACATCTTATGACATATTAAATCTATAGCAACCTGTTTGAGAACAGGTCCTTTCGAGTTACTTATTAGCTTTACCTGCTTGAATTAGCATTTGTGTTTCTTCCTCTTGGTTGTATAAAAAAAAAAATAAAAAGTCAAAAAACAATGACAATGGTAACGTGTTCAAACTTTTAAGTAAAATTAAGCCAAAGAAAAAACAAGGAAGTTATTTAATTTGTGAAGAATTGCTTATTTATAGAATTTTGTATTTTGCGGTGAAATATACTTAGAAAGTTTGTAATAAGGTCTCTCGAAAGAACGTTAGGCGTTTACGTGACTGGTTAACCTAAACACTAATAATAATTCACCTTTCTAAAATTTACTTTCTTTTTAATCAATTTAATCATTTAAACTGCCTCCCACTCTTCTACTTCTACGAAAATAGGAACTAATACAACATTGAAATTTTGTGTATTTACTTTGTTTAAACAACCTTTAATGTACACTATCGTCTTAAACGGTTTCAATGCAGAAATACTCATTATTGCTTCATCTGTAGACGTGTCCACTTGAACTTGCAAAAAATATCATCAAAGCTGCACACTGTCATCATCAATTGTAACTCTAAACCTTACTTCAAGCAGAAATGTCCTTTTCAAATTAACATAAAAAATTGTTAGTGTAATCGATGTATTACACTAATCTTTCTTAAACCGTCAGCACAGTCCTAAAACGTTCAAATTAACAGCAAAAATTTTTAATTCAAAATAAATGCATGGAAACAGGTTATATTCTTTGATCAAATCTTGTCAGGGGCTGTTTCCGATGTAGTTTTCAGTCGCAAGTTACGTTTGGTGCTTTACTCTATGTGGCGATGAGATAATTGTAACAAGCTTGCGAAACATTTCACGACAGTTATGACAAATATAAACTTATTAATATACTATGAGCGCCGTTGAGCTGCTCGCCATAGATACAAGAGCAGAAAACACTACGAAATCTTTGATTTGAAATATTTTATGTTGCGTTAACGAAATCATTCTCTTCAGTGTAACATTCGCTGCTGTAGACTGTAATAAGATGCTGAGACGAATCATCCCACTTCACTAACAAGCCTCGGTTTCCGTGTAGGTGACGGGAAGTTTTAATGGTGCAACATGGCTAATATAATGAAACGCTGTAGAGTAAGTTTCGCAGAATAGGGCAGGTATATAGGTTGTTTGAACAAGATGCCGTACACGATTATGTAATTAACTTACGTAAGGTACTTTAGCAGTTAACCGTATTCGAATGTATATAACTTGCTTTTGCTTAGTTTGACACAGGCACAAGTTGCTTTAATTTCAAACATATGACAAAGAGGTGTACACATGTAAGATGTACACGCTTTCTAAGCTTTGATGGAAATGTGGAAGACATGAATTTGGAATTAATTGCTGATTATTCAACAATTTCCTGGGCACATCAAGGCGTACTTGTGTTCGCACTAAATTCTTATAAAAAACCTTGAAGCTTCACTAGCATCCTGTAAACAACGATCGCCGTCTTCAAAGTATAGAATTGTCATTAAAGAAAAATCTAAGCTCTATTCCTAGGTCCAGTACTTACGCAGTTTTCGAATCTGAAAAACGTGATCAAGGTGTGATATCGTTCATATATTTGTTTGGAATATTGAAAATGAGGGTCTCTGTGGTTGCTGATTACAAATTTAAGGTCATAGCTGAAAACTCAACGGCTGAAACGGTATCACACTAAAAATAATTTTTATTTGTAATTGTTAGGGATACAGCCCAATAAATAATATATATATTAAAACACTATTATTACCGTTAAAATGAACCATATGCGAAAGTGGATGGAATGCGCCGTTAGTTGTCCATTTGTCATGTACGAAAGAAGGTTACCGCAAATTTTTCGAAAAAAAAATAAGTGCAATAAGTGAGAGGTATGCGCAGATTTTGACGTGCTAAAAGTCTACTCCGAGCTACGAGGAGTTCATACCAAACATGATCCTGCCTTTTGCGCCTTTGGAATAATAGAGCGGACAACGCAAACCCTTTTCATCGTAACTTTTGTTGTTTCCTAGCTGGCGACTGGACTACTCGAAATAAAATTATTTCAAACAAGTTAGAGGCAACTTCTTGTTATCAACTTTTCACGTTAAATAAACAATTGATAAGAATTTAGATGTGATATTACAAGTTTTTCAGTACATTAGAAGTACTCCCAACCACATCAATAGTAATATTTTTAGGTGGTATTTCCACTGGTCTGCAGATCATAAAAATTTGAGAGTTCCGAGAATACTTCCAGTAGAAAAAAAGCAATTCTGTACAAAAAAGCAAAAAAAGTAATGTATGTATTATTAAGTAAGGAATTAGATCAAATTATAGCAATTCTTTTTGAATACCTTCTGTAAAATTTTTGGAATTATTGAAAAAGGCAACATTGCTCCAAAATTCGCTTCATTTATGCTTATCAGATAGGAGTACATTATGAGCAGCAGCCTGAAAACAATGTTTGTTCTTGAGCTTTCACAACGCTTAAGAAAGGATGTTGATGAAGGAATTCGACTGAAACACTGTCCCCACCGATTTCTTTATTCTTATTAGTGTCTTTCCGTACACCCCATTGGACAGGTGTTATCCACACCATTAAAAAAGGAATTGGACTTAATGATTGGATAAAATTATGGAAGCTATTACTTGACAAGTTGCAAATGTTTCTTGTTATAAAAGTGCCACCTTAAAATACATTTTTGCAAAAATACTTTAAAATATGCATTATTCTATTCTACGTATGCATATTTTCTAAGCTTTAGTTATTATCGGTATTAAATCACAGCAAACTATAAGCCCACACTAGACATTTACTTAAGTTCAGCGAATACCTATAGACGTAACTATCGGACACTTTACGAAATATTTTGTTGGATCAGCAAAAATACATTTTCTTCCAAAAACCAAAAGCTATTCTATATTCCAGGGAAATTATCTTGCTCGGCAACCTCTAAAAGTTTCTTTAATTATAAATTGTTAATTATAACGAAAATTCGCAACATTAATATGTACAACTCGCAATAATAACAAACATTTTAGCTTAACAACGTAAAAAGAAGAATGAATATAAATTTAAACTCGCAAACATTTTGAAAGGTATCAAATGTAATTTATGCTGTTCACCTTGAGGAAAATAAGCCCGCGCTAATATTAAATTACATGTTGGTTTACATGGTGGAAAAAGGCTACAAAGGAGAGCTTTCGGGCGTATTCGCGAGGATGTCTTAAAATTTTGTATGTGGGCAGCTTTAGCGAGGTTTACATGTTCCATCTCAGTGCGTAATTTACTTTCATTTCACATAATAAAGCCCTAGGGTATGGGAAGAGATGATAAATGAAGTTCAAAGCTGCATTTGTACTAAATTATGACTTGAAAAGCAGCATAAATTTGCGCAACCTTAATTATCACGAATAACAACGGAGTTTTGTAAGAAGCCAATGACTAGAGCGAAAGCATCTTCCACGTAATTTGTTCATTGAGGAGCATGAAGCTTGGGAGCTTTTGATAAACCAGGATATGAATTCAGTGTATTCATGACGAGAAGTATGAGTCCGACGAAAACCTGGCCGTGGCAGGGAAAACTTTTTTAAAGCGTAAAGTTTATTTTATTCCTCGACATGGTCTCCTTTGAAGTTGACACACTTATTCCAAAGCTTTTCTGTCTTTTGTATTCCATCTAAAAAATGTCATTTGTCCAATCCTGTCAGATAGGCGGTTATTTCTGTAAGCCCTTCGTCGTTCAAGCCAAATCTTTTTCAACTGAATCATTTAGAAATAATCGCTGGGGCTTAAATCTCGCGAAAATGATGGTTGCTCGTATCTTACCCCAGGCGGTTTTGCCATGCGACGTATATTTTCTTGCGGAGGAGTTTTTAACATTCAAATGGATTGTTAAGATGTCATGGAGCCTAGTATGTTAACATGTGGTTACAGTTGCATGAGGAGTATATTCGAGCAGGTAAGATTTTGTACATTTCATTGCGTATAAAGCGGACGAGTATGCACTAAATTTTATAAGAGAATATGCTTCTCAAGCAACGGGTGTAGCCGTAGAAGGGATAGAAACAATTGTTTAAGAAATGAATTTGAAAACAAATCCCGGAGAAAATTAATTTTGCAGTCTTGGCAAAAAAGACAATTAACATGTTCAGTAACTAACAATTTGTTGTCAAACGTCATCCATGCAATCAGGAAAAGCAATCGAGAGCATAGTACCATCTTCCGTCGTGACGGCTTTCACAAACTACATCTAACAGTTGATTATTTAAACGAGAAAAACATCAAATTATCATTTCATTATCCATATTCCTCACCTCAAGTATCTGTTGAAGCTTGCGAAAGCTATGCTCTGGAGATTACCACCTTGAGGATGGAAGAAATATTCCGAGAATTGGTTCGAACACAAACAAGGGCGTATAAATCGCAATGGTGAATATTTTGGAGGACAAAACGATTTTTGGTAATTTTTTTTACTTCATTATTATTGTAAAACTTAAAGGACGTCTATTGCAATATGGAGGATGTTCCTTTTAAAACTACAAAGTGCCTAGTTGACCGCTTCCCATTGTATTATGTTACCTAAAAATTTTAGACTCTTGCGGACTACTGGAGAAGCACAATTCTACAATTTCAAGAGGTTGGGACAAATAATTTTGATGATAAATTGATTTCAATAATGTATTTACTTGTTTCTAGCTAGCCAATTTCTGTTGGCAGGTATGTCAATGTATAGTCATAACTATATCCACCATACAAGTTCTCTTCGCTTCATAACATTTTCTATTGCTTCTGCTTTTAGCTCTTCTTTGTGTTGATTTGTTGCTATGCTTAATATAATCACATCTTGTACTCTTTATTTCTGCTACACGAATCTTATTTTCGTTTTTTTTTAGTTAGCGTGACTCGCAACCGACGGTAAAGATACTATCTTGTTTAGCTCAATTTCATTATCTTTCTGATTCCTATAGAGTTGTCCCTAAACATTAGAAGCTTTAACCTGTATTATAATTTTATCATTGATTCTAATTTGAGTTTTAAGTCTGCGCTTAAAATTATATAAAAATCCTTATTTTGCGGCAAAATGCTTATGATAGCATATAGCTCGATGTGAGGTTTCCGTTTGCGGTAATAGTAACAAATTCCGCTTTATAACCTCATACTGGGAATGATTTGCCGTCTTGTAGAAAATAAAAGGAACCGTGAAGCGTGCGGAAAACATTAGTTGTCTATGTTGCAAGTGCGGCAGAAAGGAAAATAACTTCATATTAGGTGCTATCTAGCAACAGCGATCGTGTAGAAAGTCGTTTCACACCAGCAGAAAGGGTGAGCGTCTCTCGGCCGGCAATTTATGTTTTTCATTCCGACTAACTAGAAATTACAACGTAGCATTTAGGAATTATGTGAAACGCCAAGGAAGAACTATTACGTGACTACGCTGTCATGGAAAAATTATTATCATTAGAGTGATTTCCACTTTATTCTATTCGGTATATGAAAGCGTTTCTTGATGGATGCTTAGATTTAGCCATCTATAAAGTTGGTTAGGTTAATTTGCTTCTGAGAATTGAATGTCTTCAATTATTTTTCCTTTTTCGAATCCACATGGCTAGACACTTAAGATCAACTAATTTACCTAATAAACATTGAAATTCTAAATGATTTCGGTAGTCAATTACGAAGGTTCAAGCGGCTTTTAGTCGTAATCCAGACCTACAAATATTAGAAGACATATTTAATGAAAACTAGGAGTGGTACCTATAATTAACGCAAACGAAACATATACGACAACAACCAGATATCTAATACGTCGAAACAATACAAACAAATACACTGTTTTCTCTATTTATGGAATGAAAAGGCAGGGCGCTACTGTTGAAAAGAGGACTGCTGTTGTTGTGTCAACTCGAATGTATGTGGTACAGTGCTTATGTGTATCCGCATGTAGCATTACACCGGCTGTTTATCGATGGCCCATAGTCGAATGGTAGACAAAGTTAATGCATTCGTGTTATTTCGACAGTTGTTTATAAGTACTGTCTTTGGAGAGAATCTTCCCAAGTTATCAGATATTTCTGTTATTGAAATATCTTTTGTTATTGTTATTCTGTTATTTTTTGTGAGTTATGTCCATAATTAGTTACTCAAATTAAACGCAAAAGTCTAGACATGTACGTCTTAATTAATTTTTGCTATAGAGCGCATCCTCAACATCTAAAATCGGATGATCTATAATATATGAAGAACTGATTTAAAAATCATTTTCTAAAATTTTGAAGTTAATTCCTAGCAACACGTACACATCGAGATTTTTATTTCAGTGTATTTTTTTTTGTCAAACTCGATCTTATTTCTCAATGTAGTTCCCCTGTAGACCTATGCTCACTTTTCAGCGGTGCTTCCACCTTATTAGTCTAATCAAATGGTAATTAGCACCTTATTCTGCAATATGGGTGTACGAATCTGATGCTCCTTATTTGAAGAAAGTTCTCTGAACGAAGTTGGATCTGAGAAATAAAAAGGAGACGCATGGAACCAATTTTATGTCTGAATAGTGGAACAAAACCTTCTCCTGGTTCAATTTCACGCAATTTCTACCATCAGCTTGTCAAGTGATGATGCGTGAGTATATCTTGGTTGTTCAACTCCATGACTGTCCCAAAAATTCACCACCTTCCCGATCCGTGAAACAGTCTTTATCTTTTCCGGAACCGCTTCTTCTTTTGCAGTTTCCTCTGTGTACTAAGCATTAACTTCAGGAGTCCAGTGCTGAATCCAAGTTTCATCCATAGTTAACTAAAATTCAGAACTTCGATATATTTTATTTAAACTGCTCTACCAGAGATTTGGCATGTGTTTTTCTTATTAAAGCAATCAAGGGCGAAACCTAATGCATGATTAGTCTTTCCATGTCAATTCACATATTTAATGCATGACAACCTGATTCATTCGAGATCCCCGCGACCTCTGCTATCTCTCTAACCTTAATTCTAGGGTCCTCCAGTACCATTTTGTAACTTCTCCGTTGTTAATGGTAGCGGTTACAGTTTCTAGCCGTTCCGAACGTTCATCGCCAAACGAGCTGTACGATCACGTTTAATCGCCTACCCACAGTTTCACTGCGATGATTGATGGTGTAAGGTTGCCAGAAATAGCATCCATCTCGGCCTTAATGAAGATAAAGACCGAGAAGAAGAGTGTTATCTCTCAGGAGGCGCAAGAATTTGATGAAAATTCGATATTTGGTTTTTATTTATTTTAATAGGTCGATATAATATAATTTTATAAGATAATTTTAAAATCGTCTGACACTATCATTTGTTAAACAGCAGCTGACTAAAAAAATTTTGATATTTCAACACATTTCTAATTACATTACTATAACCTCTTTGACGGGTAACTTCTTCTTTATGGTGAGGCTTGACATTTTTCAAGCTAGCTTCGTATAATGTTTCTCCTCATTCTACATACCTTAGCACATATTTACTAGTAAATCTCCATTACGAGCTTACCACAAAAAAAGTAAATTTTAATTTCTTCCATAGTACTCCCTGCATACAAAGTAGTGAACTGAAGCTATTTGGTAGGGTTTATTTTTTGCAGAGCGTTTTTGTTTTTAATCGTAGGAAATAGCCATGTGTTAAAATTGAAAGAGTACCATCTTAATGTTGCAATGTATTTCGTCCATAGTGTGCTATACACGTTAAAACACGGGGCAAATATCCACGTAAACTTTGTGTTCGTTTCCATCTTGTCTGAAAATGTATCGAACAAGTTTGTCCGCTTCCTCGTTTAAATGAATGGTTACCAGTTCTCCTCAATTTTTGTATTTTGTTTAGTAATCATAAATATAATTTTGATTTTAAGAAGAATCACACTGAATTGAATATGAGGGTTAATAAATATACCAGCAATAGCCTTTTCATTACTTAAGTTCACTCTTAATGCGACATTATAATTGTGCTAAATGTAGTAAAAGATGTAGTGTTTTTATATGAGGAAGAAATTTGAAAATAGGTCAATTATCGAAACTAATTAATTACATTTAGAGTGAGTGGATTTCGGGGAGTGCTTTCAGAATATTCTCTCGACAATTTAGGTTAAAATAGATAGCAAAAAATAACAAATTTAACGCGTATTGGAAGTCTATGCTTGAATGATCCACACTGCAGCTTACTCAAACGACCGCGCTTAGCTATAACTTCAAATAAATAGCAGAATTCAAATGATAAGCACTGCAAATAGGAACATAATCTAACACGCGTTGGCTGGGAGAAAATCAGACTCAGAGTTAGATATGTTTTAGCCTCCTTGCTCGTTTATTTAATTGCGATAGCGACTAGTTTAAACGCAGCTAACTTTGATAATGTTTACCTTTGAGAAAATGTTTTCATGACGAAACTGAAATCGGATACTCTTATTCTTAGAAAGAGTATAATGTATGTGAGGCAGGGATGCTGAAACAATGATTCCATTTTTATTTTTTGTTCCCCGCACTAGCTCCCATTTTATCTAATATCGGCCAGATGCTTTGGGGTCCGATTTCATTTCTAGGGGGGATGTTCCTAAAGATCTGGGAATTGTACTCTGATTAAATTGCGCAGAACTTACAACCAATGCTATTGTCGATAGTCTTGTTTCTGTTGTTGTTATGTTTATGCATCTATTCAATGCAATATAGTTCAATCTGAGTCAATCAACTGATATAGACGCGTTCTCGTAGCACTGTTTTTGTAACTATGCAAGACTCAATAACTTTCTTTTTGCGGGAAACGAGTGTGAAAACTTAAGAAATTATTCAATGTCTGTAAAGAGCGTTTGGTGGGCGTGTAAAATTTAAAAGTAATCTATGTCGGTGGACCGATCGTTTTAAAACTGATAGAACATTATTAGAAGATGACCCACGCAGTGGTCGCTCGAGTACATCGGCAAATGAAAGATATATTGCTGTCGTAGAGGACCTACTTAAAGAGGGCCGGCAAACGACTAATCGTGAAATTAGTGTACGCTCAAGAATAGATATACGACAAGTTCATGATATCTTACATGATTTCAGCTTGGTAAGTGCCAAGACTGCTAGGAACGAAGCAAGAACTCAGTAGGTCTGACACTTATCGTCAGCTTCAAGAGTTATTGGCCCGTTAACGATAAACTCAATCCAAAGAATGGTGTAAACCAGAAGAAGAGCCGCTGCTTAGGACGGGCGCAGTTCCGTCCGTCGGAAATTTAATGGTTACTGTATTCTGGAACTGAAGGAATTATTTTCATGGATTACCTGCCAAAAGGTATTGTAATTAACGGAGAACATTAACCAAAAATATATAATGTTAAGATAGCTTAGCTCTCTTATGGTATTGAAGGGATAATTCAGAAACGCACGTCTGCCGTCCAAGAAGCAGGGGCATAAACCCAGTACTGATTCCCAAACCATTCCTAAAGCAATTCTCCGACTGCTTAACAACGAGATAGTGACACTGGTAGTGCTTTGGGAAACCGCACATGTGAATATTCTGACAGGCTTACCATGATGTATATAAATAGGATACATCTGAAAATGCCTAGAAACAATAACCAAAAATATATAATACTAACACAGCTTCACGGGCGTTTCTATGGCGCTAGAAAGTGCCAAGAAATGTCGAGTTTATCGGTTTGGAAGTTATGGCATTAACTGTGAGGCTTGGCATTACGCTGTAACAAAGAAAAAAGGTAGAGATGGAGGTGCGCTCGAAACCGCGCTGATGATAGCGATTAGGCGGAAACATGTCCGCGTGTTAGTATCCTTCTTTCTCTTCTTTTGTTGCGTTCATCGTGAATTATTTCATCAACATCATGACAGAGCTAAGCTATTTTAGTATTATTTATTTTTGGTTATTGTTTCTAGGCGTTTTCTGATGTATCCTATTTAATGCAGAACATTATTCAAATTACTTATTCGGGCGACTCCGGCAGGCATTTGTGACAAGATGGCCTTGAAAGCTGCATAAATGTCCGCTATTGGAACAGTATATTGCAAGACTCCGAACCGCAAGAAACATGAGCGATGTTTCGCATGAGTTGCATTCGAAATTGCTCCCGTGTTACTCACCTTACTTACCAGATTTCGCAATCAGTGACTTTGATCTGATCGCAGTTTTGAAAAGACTTTTGCGAGGTGTTCAATTTGAGTATTTAACTGACGAACTGACTGAAGCGTGTCATAAACACGTGAACAAGGAAGATATCGAAAACGATCTTTGGAGACGGCTTAAAGAATTAGTTTATTGTTGGGATAAATGTACTCAGTTAAATGGAGATTATATAGTATTGAAGAAAATGTATAAAATAAAAAAATTATATCTAAATATCCCGGAACCTTCCCTCGTAAAAGTTATAGCGCAGTTTTAGTATTAAAATGAATTCTATCTGTAATTTTAATGAATCCTAAAATTATGTAATAAACATCAACGTAGTATTGACATAAATAGTGATAAAACTAGTATTAAAGCTACCTATAAGTCTTTTGCATCAAATCGTTTCCTCTTTGAAGCTAACGTATGACTGTCAAACAGGAAATTAATTACATGTATTGCAATTAACTAAAATGAGTCATTTTACGCTTCTGTAACACGCTCCTAACCTAATACGCGCTGTAAGCCGAATACCTACAGTTGTGCAATCCGTAATCCGACCAAAATCATTAATACGTAACGCCATCGCATATCCAGGCTCAGATGCGGCGTCGGCGATAATTACACACGCGTTCCGAAATATGAGATTTTAATTAAGATTACATTCAAAGTATGTACGGACGTCTATAAAACTTCAGTCTTTGCACCCAGTTCAATTAATGCGCCGATTGCAATGTCGACGTATTTACGCTTCAATATTATATTGATACACACTAGACATAGAACGGGAGTCTGTAACGGCTGCTATTGCCGATGTGTCTGGACTAGATGTCATAGTGCAGTTCATCATATCCAATACTGTTTGCTAGATAGAAGGCAGAGATGTATGCTTCCTGTGATATTATTGGTCAAAATGATACTCTTGATACAGGCTGTATCAAGAGTAACTATACAGTCTAGTTAAATCTTCACGTAAAGGTTTAAATTTTGAGCTAGTTTTATCATCTATTTCGTTATTTTATTGTTATTCAATTTTTAAATTTCGTTTTAATAGGGTTAATGGCAAACTTTAAATTACTCATGTAATAGTTCACGATGTCTGAATTAAGGTAAATTCTTTCCTGTCGTTGAAATTATTTTATTTTTAATGTACTTTGATTCTAATGTTTGCATTTCAAATCATAACTGATTTGGAAATGATGATGATGGAAGGCTTTGATTCTCTCGGGCATTTCCGTTGCGTATCGTATACATTGTAATTAAATGCCCAAGAGAGTCAGATAGTTGGATTTGTGTCCTCCAGCTCTCAATTAGAGTGCATCATTTGCCGTTAGTGATGCATCAGTTAAATAGCAATAAAAGAATACTTCGACGTATTCTTAACTAGAAATGACCAACGTTGTCCTGCTATTCTAAGACAACAAATGTTTTTTCGCAATGTTTCAATATACTAATAAATACGTAGAATATTACATTTCTTGTTAGCATTTTCTCGCTTTCTACGTGATTGTTGAAACATAATAAATATATACTCCGCCAAAAAAGTATCGCATAATTTAGTTTTGAGTCATAAAAGTATCGCATAATCTTTGTTTGTAGCATAAAGTTGTAAATATACTTTAATGCGCTCTAAGATATAATTTCTATGATTGTTTAAATAAAATACAGGCCAAATAAAAACGAGAACTCATACTTGAGATTTTTATTAAAACAAGAAATTATAATTTTGGAAAGAAAAATGTCATAACAGTAGCTTTTAATACTGAGTATTGCCACCTCTGGCTCTTATGACCGCTCGCATACGGTTTGGCAGAGATTCGATTAACCTCCGTATATAAGCCTGATCCAAATTCTCCCACTCGTCACGGAGAGCATTTTCTAGTCCATGCAGGTCCGCTGGGGCAACATTTTGGGTTCGTATCCGTCTGTGAAGGAGGTCCCACACGTGCTCGATAGGGTTCATGCCCGGACTTACCGCAGGCCAATCTAAAACTGGAATACCAACATCGTTAAGGTATTCCTGGACGATTATTGCAACATGCGGTCGTGCATTATCGTGCATTAACATGAATTAGTTTCCTATAATTGGCGCATATGGTACTACATGTTCTTCTAAAATGTCCGTTATATACCTGTGGGCAGTCAGTGTACCTCTGTCTACTGGTACTAACTCTGTACGACCTGTTAAACAGATGCCTCCCCAAACCATAATAGAGCCACCAGCGAAATTAGGTCTAGGTCTGATATTACACTGCGAATAGCGCTCACCGTCTCGTTTGTACACTGAGATACGCCTATCTGAGGTGCAAAGACCAAATCTTGACTCATCTGTGAAGAGTATATTGTCCCAGTCATTAATGTTCCAATTTACATGTTCTCTGGCAAACCATAAGCGAGCCACTCGGTGATTCCTAGTGAGACGAGGGGCTGTTACAGCTACTCTAGCTCTTAATCCACTCTGTCGTAACCTATTCCGAATAGTTTGAGTACTCACACGAGTATTTCTGACTCTAGCCAAGTCGTTCTGCAATTGTCTCGCAGTTACATGTCTTCGACGTAATGCTTGTAGTAGTAAATAGCGGTCAGCTTGGCGAGTAGAACATCTTGGACGACCTGGTACAGGTCTTCTACTGTAACTGCCTGTTTCCCTATATCTGGCTACGGCTCTAGAAACACTTGACTGATTGATGTTCATCAAATTAGCAACGTACGCTTGAGATCGTCCATCTTCGATTAAAGCAACTATAGCAGCCGCTTGTTCTGAAGTTAGATTGCTCATTTTTGTTTTAAAAGCGTTGGTACAGAACTCTGACTTCGCACTTTAAAATTTGTCCGTATAGGAAGACTTTCAATAAACAACTGAACAAACCTTACACATATGCATTTTTCTAAATGTGTTCTTTTAGAAAAAAAAGTAAAAAAGCTATGTTCCATGATTTTGTTAGTGTTTTTGTAGTTCACATACACGAGGCAAACTTTTTGTGAACGTATAAAAATATCTTGGTTTATAAATGCCCTTTTTTAGTTTATGCGATACTTTTTTGGCGGAGTGTATATTTAAGTTAGTAAAACTGAACGATTCCTTTTTTTTTCTTCATTAAGAATAGAAATTCATGTCGATCAAATGACATCTCATTTCTTGTTTTTGAAAATATACTTTTCCCGCAATGTTTTTCACTACATAGCAATGGAGCTTCAGAATTGCACTTCTTTTTTTTTGTTTTATATCTGGAATAATTTGGAACTCTTTAGATATCGCTAATGAGAAATATTCAATTTAATTTAGCTTAAATTAGCAAATATTCAAATAATGTTATCATTATTATTGGTAACATTGAACATGGCAAATGAAATTCGTGCGAGTGCTTTCCATAACTTTGTAGTGAATAATTTAAAGCAATCTAATCATTTTTTTTTTCTGCAAGTGGGAGGAGAGAATAATTTTTGTTTGCTGAGGAATTGCAAATCTTCTTCTTGTAAAGTTTATTTCTGTTTGTAGCTTTGTTTAATATACTATGAGCATTTGTTCTACATAATGCTGTTCACAACAATTTTAAAATTACAGTATTTCCGTTTAACTGCGGTATCAGGTCATCAGCCAGAGATATAAAGTTGCTGTCAAAGTTTTGTAACAATTTTATTGCCGACCTTTTATTTTGAATGTATTATAGATATATATCATATTTTGAATAACAGTGTACTGAAATGCATCAATATTATTTCGATTTGTTGCAATTTAAAAAGTTTCTTCATAGTTTCTTTTGTTATTGTAAATAACTTTTACGTGCATGGTCGTCCGTACGAATTCTCTCTCGCTCTTTCTTTTATGAACCTTAGTGGCGATCAGACGTGATTGCAAATTAAAGTGATTATTAATCTTAATTAATTATTAAATTAATTAAGATTAAGTTCCAATTTCGAGCATACTTAATTAAATATCTATCTTACAATACCACCTTCTTGTTGAATTATTTAATTTGAACTTGAAAATTATTTTCTTTTTACTTCTATTCTATCGCTTGATCATTTTATTTTCTTTAGTATTATGCACATGTTACATTGATTTGCAAATTTAAAATTTTTCTGGGGATAAATTTTTAATGTCGATAATTATTTTACACTTAAAATCTCTTGCAATGGGCATTACCCTTCTAATTGCCTATCTAAGAGCTTATTTTTTTTATTTAACTTAATTATTTATTTTTGCTTTTTTTGTTTGATTTTCCTCCCTATTTTGATCTATTAGTTTCCTTTTTGCATTTTCTTTTTTATATTCTTTAGGTATCTATAACAAGGTACGGTACATCTATGACGTTACAAAATATGTAGATTCAAGGTACGTGAAATCATCCCAACAATGAATCTGACATATCAGCAGAACCTGGAGTGCCTGGGTTTAATTTCATCTTTTTTTCCTCTATATAAATATTGAACATAAAATAAATTTCTCTTAAACTTATATTAACAGTGTGTTGTATCTTTTCTCAAGTCAAGAGGAGGCGCAACATAGTTAATTTTTTTGTAGTCCTTTTTTTAACAAAGACTCCAGGCGCCATTTTTTATGTAATTTTTTTCGAAAAGGATTTTGTTGAACCTCTGCATACCCCACCCTGAGCGTTGTTCTAGTCAGAGGCGCAAAATGTATTAATTTTAGTTATAGTTTGTTCTCAATTGTTGCAATGTTTGTTCTTTTTATAAAGAATCCAATATTTGTTTACTCGAGAAAGCTTTTCTTTCGGAAGTAGTTCTGTCTCTGATATTGAAGTAAATGGATTAACGTACTTCAGAATAAAATCGTGGCGTCTTTAATACATCATAATCGTTAAGGTAAAATCATAAATATTTTAAGAGATAATAAAATCGATATTTGGGTTAACAAGCTTCTTTGTTTCTTAATAGTTACATAGGTGTTCGATAATTACCTGTAATAGGTCTCACAAATTCTTCTGACAATATTCGTGTAGCTCTCCTGAGATTATCGCACAGTCTTGTTTTTGGTATTGCGCTTAATAACGAAAAGCATATTTATAGCAGTAGGCAACTGTATATGTGTTTGGTGGCTCACGCAATTTTATTAGACGATGACTACCAAAATTTTGCGTAATTGCTTTAAATTGCTTTAATGAAGAAAGAATGGAATTTACCTTATTTACTGGTCATTCACTGTTTGCTGCATCAACTTTGGCTTGTCAGATTTTTAGTAACAAATTGAAATATGTTGTGAATACGGTTATAAACATTATACATTTAATTTGCGCCCGTAAACTTAATCATCGACAATTTAAATAATTACTTGAAGAAAGGGAAAAGATCTTTGATTTAAAATTCAGAATAATTATATTCTTAGAACAAAGTGGTAAAGAATATCTGCAACTTCAAGACGATGATTGGCGGGCACTTGCTACCTTTTTGGCCGATATTACTATGAAGCGCAATAACTTTAATTTAGATTTGCAAAGACCCGACAAAATAATCCGATAAAGAATGAATGAAATTTTCGCGTTTGGAGATAAACTTTTCTAATTTTCCAACTGTTGTTGCACTGCGATCTCACCTATCTGCTGCCAATAGTATCCGTCAAGATATGATTTTCCGCATGAAGGACTACTTGACAGAAATTTAAAAAAATTTACTGACGTGAACTTTTTTATTCTCGTGTCGTTATTCTTTTTTCACTGGACATCGTGAAGAGCAGAAGTTTTGGAAAAATACACATAGCATCTATAAGTGCTTAGGAGGCTGGGCACATTTTCGAAAACGAGCTTCTTGAAAAACAGATACCCAACTTATTTCCACGACACAATGAGGATTACATGTAATTGTAAACACGTCGATGTACCACAAATAATTAAGAAAGTACAACACCATAATACTTAAATTAAATTATAGCATAAAGTTCTATAAATAATATAACTTGTACTTCTAATTAAAATCTCGAATAGTCTATTTACTTTCAATTTATAATTGTATATAAAAATTATAGACACATGTGTTGGCACCCATTCGGGTAAAGGTCGATCTGCATTGCTAATCTACATAATATCCAAGTCATAAGTGTGCGACTCGCAATGATACCTCACATTGTCCTATGTAGCTCCTGACCAGAAAAGTATGACGACGGCAGATCTACCCGCTAAATTTGAAAGGCAGCATCTTTGTTTTCATTAACACTTAACCACATATTTATTATTTTCTAGTGTTTACAATAAAACATCCTATATACTGATTATTTTATTTAACATAAAAGTTTAAAATGTGGTTTATTTAAGAACTCTGTAAGTATATTGGAAGCATTTTAATGGAAATTTTTGTTCATAATTTTTTTTAATTATTTAAATTTGTCCAAGTATATGGGCAAGTTTGGCAAATATAAATAACATTGCGTGTACATTGCCGATATGTGCCAATGAAACAGACGCGAACCAGGCAGATATTATTGTTATTACTATTATTAACTATTATTACTATTATTATTACTACTAACAATCAGTGAAGCATAAAATGTGGAAACATATGTATATAATTTTAACATTTCTGAAACCAACAGCTGCTATTATATAAGACGAACTAGATAAGATCGATGAAAATTTTAGAGCATTGAAAACATTTCCAGATTTGTCTCGGTGAACGATGTTCGCCGTGTTGAAAAAATATTCTTATATGGTAAGAAAGAGCGTAGATATATACATATATGTCGCAGGACACCAAACGATTATCCCAAACTTTACAGATAATTTTAACACCATCGCAAAGTAAATCTGCAAATTCCTCAACTTTATTTTTTAAGGTTTACGATAAGTACAAATTCGCCACTCGAGGTGGCAATAATCTATGCAAAAGCGAAGTTTCAATCGGCAATGCACGCGAGGTATTATGTATATACAAAAGCAAAACCGGTCTTTATAACCCGACGAATTTTACAGCTCTAGTTGTAAGAGCAATTTGCTTTCAAAATATGGTTGGAATGAACTGTATTTCTAAGGAATAACTTGCTAACAATAAGCTAATTAGTATTCTCGGTTAAAAGGAACTTATGTATGTATACACACGTATGTACATACGTAAAACTTATCGACAAGGTTAATTAACTTACAATTGTACTAGGAACGAACGTTATTCTTTTAGGTTACTGCCTCTTATATGGAAGATATACAATCTTTAGCGCCAAATAAACTCCGAAGCAAACCGCCCACGCCCTCTACACCGGAATAAGTGGCCGTAAAAACCGTGCAGTTTATTTCGTAGCTTTATTTATGTCTACTCTCGTTTTTACAAGATATTGTTGTATACTCTTTCAATCAGCCGACGCTTTCGAATAGCCAATAAAAAGAAACAAGTCGCACGTAACACTTGCGAAGCCGTAGCTTGTATACAGTGAAAACATCTTATAAGTTGTCAAATCGATTGATAGAATTCTGTATGGATAAAATGCTGAGTTTCCATAAAGCAATTAATCAGGTTGATCCTAAGATATCAATAAATTTGATTATTTCTACCGCATAACAATTTTTACAAATAAGAATTTAGAGAAATCATTATTGTGAAGCGAATTTGTTAAAATCCATAGTGCAATAGCTTTTAATACATTCAATTTTTTGAATTATTAGATTATTTTTTCTGAGCGTCGAGTATCCATTGCAACATAAGTTTATAAAAAAATAACCTTCCAATTTCCGGAACTAACATCAATATTTTTAACTAAAATCCTATTTATTTAGAATCCAATAGAAAAGATAACGCTTGAGTGCACCACCCTGTATATTTCGCAGTTTTTGCAATCAGTACCATTAGAGTATTTGAATCGATGTTATAGTAGAGGTGTATTTTGTTGCATGTATAATGTATGTACCATTTTAAATAGCTTTAAGCATCGATCATTACTGTCGTATTTAGACGCAATACTCGTGATGTCATATTTAAACGTTACACTGTGTATATTACGCAGCACCGTGTTATGAAGGAATTTCCGATGACAAATAACTGTTACATTTAAACATCACCCTTCAGAGTTGGTTTTCGCCTCTGGCATGGTTTACATGCTGAGTTACCGTGATCAACTGCTCCCGCTCAGTTAGTATCGCCTCTGGCGTGGTTTATACGTTGAGTTACCGTGCTAACTGGTGCATACTACCTCCCTGGAGAAGTCTCATACGATTGTGAGCGAGACGTCAACCTTTTATTAATTATGACACGATACAAACCCGAAACACAGTCAGTTTTAACTGATTCTGGCCGTGGAAGCCTACGTTATTCATCACATAATCATCTAACTCTTACCATTTGGGAATTATATCGACAAAGTAATCAACATTGTTTTGCATATATGAACCTACTCTACGTCCCTACGTTTCGTCCGATTCTGAATTTGACGCCTAAAGGGCTTGCTTCGTGCTCGTGTACAATCGAGACTAAAAAAGGAAAATAGTTTTACATCTATTACTTTGAAAATAAATCGATGTAATAGATGCAGCAATTGCAACCACTTTATTATTTTTACCTGTCTCTTGCTAAACTATCGACACGCTTAATGTGATAACATACATCAACCAATCCAGTTGATGTAATGTTAGCAGTTTCTTCAATTTTACATTTCTATGGTATGTTTTGTTGTTAGTTTGGCAGGAGAGATTTGACATCTAACGTAATTAAGTTAAAACCTTCAAAGTCAATAAAATAATATGATTAAGTAAAGTATGCTAATACCAACTTATTGCTTCGAGATTGAATCTATTACTCAATTTTGTTGATACTTTTTGTTTTTGCGAATATTCGATTGTAAGTTCTGTAGGTTATCGTCTCGGTTTTGATCAATTTTACTGCGTGTAACCTTTCACGACCGTAATCCATAGTAAAAATGTCTTTTGGATGTTGTTTTGTACTTGATGTTTCGATGATCATGCCGTCAGTTTCTTCGGAAGATTTCTAAAGACTGGATCACAATTTCGGTGTTCATTTGTAATTGAATTGAAAGTTACATGCAGGCGATTGAATCAATGGTTAAACTTTTTATGGGGCCAAATCATGAATCTAGTGTGGGCTTACTCATCTCTAGTTATGAAAACAAATTTATGCTAGATTGAAACCTCCATAAAACTAGTATTGACTCGAATGATAATTCACGCTTGAAAGGCATTTAGAATCTCAGAAGTTAGGTTAGCCTTAAGATATTATTACGCAAGCGAAAATGTTCTTTCGCTCTGTGGTGGGGAAAATTATGACAACTTCACTCCGAGAGTTAATAGTAGTAATATACAAATAAGCAAATGTAGATATCACACTATCTGTAAGCCCATGAGTTGATTATAAATCCCTGGTTATTGGAATTTCAGCAAAATTTGTCTTTGTCTGAAAAAGGTGTTTATTTAGACACTGTTTAAGTGCTCTTTTACTCATCTCCACATGTAATCATCCTACACGACTACATAGAATTCATCGTTTTCTTTCATTCTACAGATATTTAATTCCTACTGAATCTGAACAAGCGGTGGTGTCCCGGATTAGCAAATTTAGCGACTTGGGCAGATTATGTTCGTTCCAAAGTTACTAATGCCTAATTAGCGTAAAGTGACTGAGAAGTAGATGAATAAGGTGAACAAAGCATAAATTTAGGATACTAGTACATACGCATAAATATTGAATACGATTTATATTGCAAATCAGATCAGTGATAAAGGCGATGAGCTTTTAATACAATACGATAAGTCTGTAGGAATCATTTACATGTACAAGTACCACAGTGCTCACCTACCATACGTGTTATGTAAAGTTCGACAGTTAAAAGCTGCTTTCTTAACAGTCTCTGAGTACTAAATGGCTCTTTGTTTGGAAAAATAGCGATATAAACCAAGAGGCAAATAGCGGATAGAAAAATAGAAATGGTGCTTTAATAGTTTCTAAGCGTATGTATTATCATGTATTTGCATGATTTATTCGATTCTAGATTTGTTCACATGCAATTGAAAATCTAAAATTTTTCTTTGAAATTGTAAACAAGGTTCTGAAGGAGAGTTTCAATGCCGAACGATTAGTTCGTCCTAAAAAAATCAATTTCTAAAGTCCTATGTTTAATAAACAACGGCTTCTGGTAGAGACCTCATTAAGATTATGTGAATTAATAGTCTCCAAAGCATTACGCGAGCATAGAACTTCGCGTAGTAACTTGAAAACCGCGCCAACTCTACGTAAATAAGGCGCAATAACTTCAAATTATGTCCCTTGTTCGATCTTGGCGGGTACGGAGGTATGTAAGTACGTGTCCACGTGCAAATATATATGAATATATGTTCGCGACTGGATGATATACGTGAACATGTAGATATAAAGACGACGGCGTACACCGAGAGCTACCCATATACGGCGGTTTCGTCCACGTGGGATAACAAATAACGTGACTTTTGTGTTATTGGAAAACTTCAGACCACAATTTCGAGTTTGTGAATTTTCTATTTTATATGGTTATTTACTGCTCTTTTACTTCGCGCCGGTACACTAACTCGACGTGCTAGAAAGGCGGCGACTACTACACAGACTTTATTTTATTTGATCTATTAAAAGTTTCTCGAGAAGGAAGAAGAGTCTTCAACTGTTATACGTATCGTACGTACCTATTATTGTTAATCTTTATTGGAAAAGTTCAGCGAGGTGGCATAATAAGTCACTGCTACCATTAATTCTTTTCTAAATATAGTTTCGCTAAATATCGCCGTGTCTGAATTGATCGCATTACTTTCGGAAAGTTCTGACGAAGGACATAGTACCAATAAAATGAGATATCAACTAGAGCTTTGCTACAATTTTTATTAACCGCTACTAGGAAAGCAACTTACTTCCTCGTAAGCATATGGTACTCTTGGGGCCATACAGCGTTTTAATAAAGTACTTCTTTTGAATGTTCGTTATAAAATCGGATTTTACGTTTATGTTTGCTTGTTACTGGAATTAACAGGCGACAGAGAAGATATTAATTTTCCTATAAAACCGTTTATATTTCTACTTGAAGAAATGTCTGCTTCTTGCCTCATCATTTCCCCTTTTAAGCTTTTTCCTCAAATTTTACATTTACTACAAGTTTTAACAATTATCGATTTCGTCTTTTAGTTTTAACAGTTCGAATTTCCTTAACATAAGAATTAACATTTAATGTATTAACAGTTACTCCTCGAATCTATATATTTTTATCTCATTTATATATCTAAACATAACACATATTCCATGAACTAAAGAACATCTTTTGGACTTTTCGACTCCCAAAAATATTATCTGAAAACGATAATCAAATATAATATGCTAATTATTATTGCATTTTAAACGGCATCGTTGATATCTTTTGCCACTAGATGGCGGCAAGAAATATGTCAATGTCTGATGTTATTGATAACGTCGATACCCGAAAAAAAATTGAAATTTAGATAATTGCCGCCAACTAGTTTTAGCAACATCGTTTATATAAGCAATAGGTAGATAACGGTGTGAGGTCGACGAGCACTCTCGGAATATCGCTGATGACACCGGGTACGCAGAAGTTTGTCCACTTGCTAGCGTTTTATTATTAAAAAAACTTTAAAAACTAATCACTAAAGTTACTCTTAGAGTATTGTATACAAATTGCGTAAGTTAAGATGCATGTCATGCTAAAGAAGTATTTCACTAGCTAGTGACTTTGCTTTTCTAACACCTGAGAGATTTAAACATATTAACGATGATACGACTTGCCTTAGAAAAAAAAAATTAACTCATGTCAGATTCTTCGATATTTGACATTTTCGAAACCTATAAACAATAGCTAGTATCTCTTTCTCTAGTTAGAGGTCAACGAAGTAAAGATATAAGAACATTAACAAACAGGAACAAGCAAGCGGACTTAATAACAAGAACAAAGAACGAAAGTATGAATATTGCAACATTTAGTAACAATAAATAATAAAAACAATTATCAGATGAACAATCCTTGGTTAACATGCACAGCAGTGACCTTTTTCTAAGAATCCCGTGTTATGGAAGACAATTTGATGGTTATTTCTAATCGCATTTTCATAACTTATATAACATAAGTCATAAGACATAAGACATAAGTCTCATAGCTTATGAGTTAAATAGTGAAAACAAGCATTACGCATTCTGCTAATATAATCAAATACAATAATCAAATTTATTATCAGACTAATAATCCTACGAGTTGTACAAGCAATTCCTTCTACGTAAACACGAAGAATTAATTCGCAGACAAACATATCCATCTATTTACGTATTGACGGTTATTGTGTCACTTAAATGATCATTTCACTAATGCTATAATGAATACAGCATCCTCTACTTTGTGATGAACGTAGTGGAAGTAATCCAGTGTTCTGTCAGCATCATATTACGTGAAATGTAATAACGTTTTGTTAAATTCGCGATGGAGGAGACGAATTCGTTACACCGTGATACTCGTTTTAAGTGTTCAACGGATCTTATTATCATGGACACGTACGAGGGTCATTCGAATATTCTGGTAGTATAACTGCGTCGAAAAGTACTTCTGAAAATTTGACACTTAGTCATGTTGGGCGCATACGCAAATAAAACCAAGATGGACACGGTTTAGTTGACGGTGAATTTTCGCGACTGGCAGAAGCTGCCACCAACACTGGGAAAGTTCACTAAATTGTGCTAGATGACTGTTGAAGTAAGAATAGAGAAGTAGCAAAGGCTGTGGGCATCTCGAAAGTATGTCTTTGCAATATACTGATTGGAAATTTGGTCGTTGGAAAGCTAACTGTGCGCGGAGCGCCGTAATTGTTCACTAAGTGTCAAAAACGTATTCGAATAAACATTTCCAGCAACAAGTTCTGCTGAAACAGTTTAATTAGTAAATGCAGATTGGCATACACACCGATATACTCCTGCACCCAACAATATAAACGAAACATCTATGGAAGAATGGATTTGCTTCAAAAAAGACAAAGTTTTAGAGTTAATTTGATGTGCTACCTTGAAAACGCAAAACAAGAACAGAGACATACTGTGTACCATTTCTTGATAAGCTACAGGCAGAAATTGCGGAAAAACGACCATATTTGAGGAAAAGGAAGGTTTTGTTTCACCAAGACGAAGGTCCGTTCCTTATTTCAATGGTTACCGTGGTAAAGATTCGCGAATTGGCGTTCGAATCGATGAATCGAATTGATGCAATTCGTAAAATTTTTCAATTGGTGACTTCAGTAACTGATCCCTACATTTTTTTCTTCCCCGTCCGTTGCTTCAATGACGTATAGTGCACGACCACAACTCCTTCTTCTTTAAAGCAATTGTTTTCCTCTTGATAGCAATTGTCACTCCAGATTTACCTTCCTTTCTAATTAGTGCTGTATGCAGTGCGTGTCAGATGTTCAGTTGTTTGAATCGCTAATTTTGTTTGGCGCCATTACTTGTATACTTATGAGCAATCACTTCTTCAGCGTATGATAATGCGGGGCTGAATCAGCCCTTATTAATTTTCTTCGTTTCTGTCCGAAGATGTCCGGAAATGGCAGGCATGTTGTTTATATAAGTTCATTAAGTATTGTAGTGGGCGTCGTTTATGCAACCAAATCACGGGAATCATATAAATGTACGGTGTGCCTTCTTCTTCAAAGAATTGTTATTACAGCGCAACTCTTCTGTTCATGGTATCCACTAACGGTAAAAGACATTACTTCAATCTCATACATCTTTCTTTCGGCTACAAAAACCACAGTGGTACTGACGATGATCCTGAAGTTTTGTGAAAATCGGGACACGTTTGAAGTATACAATCCTAGCTTTTACAAAAGGAACTCATGTTGCGATAACCAGCACGATGTGCGTGGAGTGGAGTACGTTCCTCCACGAGAACCGGTCAGGGTATTGGTGCTATGGATTAACGGGTTTATTCGGTTCAGGAAGCGAGCGTTAGGGTTATTAAAAACCATGTATTACCTTCACTTTCCTATTGATAGTCGTTCCTTTATGTTCCAAATTATTTTTTGATTGAAGTAGTTCTTTTTTAATTAGTGTTATTATTAGTTAGTTAGTTAGTATTATTAGTGATTTTATTATTTAAAATGTATCAACTTTCCATTTAGAATTTAATTTTTTTTGCAAGAGGGAACAGTGTTGACGGTCACCTTCCTCCATTTTCCTCTAGCTTTTTTTGACACTGACTTACATGTGAGGGTAAGGTTTATTTTTTTTAATACGTAAATCGAAACTCATTATCGTAAATTATAATGACATATGTTAAAATTAAATTTACTAAATGCGTTGAAGGCTGATGCTTGCACACACAATATTTGAGATTATGAGATATAGATGGAAACCATTGAAAAATTGTAGAGGCGATGGACTTTCTGGTGGGCAAATGAGATTGTAATTATGTATTTATGAAGAGGACTTCTTTCTTTATTTCCTTATTCCTTGAGAAGGTTGGCTTTTAAAAAAGTTTCATTGTATTTCAAAGTAAATATAATTTTCTAGCCTAACATTTATAAAACTGATCCATTCATGCTTCAAACTACAACTCATCTCGCGATGCAATAAAGTCGTCCATAGACATAACAATGCGATCGAAAGAAAAAAAAGTGGAAAGAAGTAACATTCGCGAAAACTGGTCTGGGGAAAACATTAATTAAACCTTCTCTATCCGACACAACGGCATCACCGTACAATGAACGTTATTTATGTTTCGCGAACGTCCTCTTAAAACAACTGAAGAATTCGGATTGAAAGGAGGAGGAAAAGCGAGATTGTAATGGTACTCTGATAAATGAATACCTCTATCTTCCTTTGGGAGTTCACGCTGAGTTCTATTATACTGTAAGTAATGATCTTTTTTAGACACACGTATAAAAAGCGGACGAAACATTCATGTGACCCAGAAAGAAGGCATACCTACCCTTATACAGCTCTACCATCATGGCCACCACGAGAAATTTAAATATTTCTCGAAGGCCTTGCGCTACCGACGGTGGCGTCGCGTTGAGAAGCACCAGCGTATTAGGTCGCTTATCATTTTATAAGGGGCTTTATATTCCGTCTCGAAAAATAAATACCGCCGGTATTTCGTGTGGTCGAGAAGAGGAGGAAAATCGCTAGCTTGAATGAGAAAATAACGAAATGCAATTATTTGTGGAAGAACGAAAAGAATGTAGTGTGAATATTGCCATAAATGAGGTGTACTGTTTCGAGGAGCTTTATCTGTTTTCAATCGAAACGGAAAATTTGACAGTAATTTGTGTCGTTGAAACACAGTAATTAATATTTGCCTGTTAAGTTCATTAAAACTATATCAAGTTCAAAAAATCACATCGTACTGTACATATCGCAGCTTAAAAATGAACGACGAGCAACAACTATTATTAATATAATTATAAACAATTACTTACCTTTCATGCTATCCGCATAAAGAGTAGAAATTATAGAAATCAGCAATACATATGAGGATATGCAATGTTTTGTTTGAGAGGAAAATCTAGAAATAGACGATTTCCAAATTAATTGATTAAATTAGGGGTTACTGAACTTTGGAAGTGTCTCAAGAATTAAAATTAAAGGCAACTTAAGTTCAAAAGGGAAATGATAAATGAATTTTAAAATAAGTATTAGTAATTTGAAATGAGAGGTAACCTGATATGGAAATATAAGTAGAATGATCTGGACGACGACTTGACTCAAAGACGAAAATCTAATTAGCGCCAATAACTTTTACAAAAATGCTTTGATAACGGACCACAAACCATAATAATAATAAGTTTATTCATCCAACAGCGAAAGCCAATTACAGGACAACTTAATAAAGAAGAAAAGGAGAAAAAACGTATGCAGTGTCCTAATTGCTACAAAGAATAAACAACCGAACAAACAAAAAAAAAAGCAATACAAAAATACAAAAACCTTAGTACTAAAAAACGTAACTAACTTACTGTTCCAAGTAGTTGACTTCAACATAATGTTCGTCCTAGTCTTTGGTGTATTAATTATAGCACTATATCTAGTACTACGCGGTTACATTCAACATTAAAATTAACCGCAGCAAGCAAGGAAGAAGAATCAATTTTGTTTTGTAGCAATTTAAGCAGGAATGTGGCACTACATGGCTCACAGCGGTGAGATGAACTTTCAACATCAATATATGATTTAACAAACTAATGTAACCTACATTTCTTTCAGAGTACACACCAGTGATCTTAAAAGTCACATGTTTGAAAAATCTTCTCTGTATTCTTTCGACAGAAAGTTGTTGACTAATGTAGTAGGGAAACCATATCAGGGATGCATATGCCAATTTACTACGTACCGCAGCACAAGAAACAGTTTTAATTGCAGATATATCATAGAAAGACTTACATGATCGTATAAGAAAAGCCTCTGGAAATATCTGGACGCTGATAGGCAAATCGTTGTTATATGTTGAGAAAAAGCAAGATAGGAATCAAATAATACGCCGAAGTCAGAAACTTCAAATTTTCTGATAATAGAATCTATGCTTAGAGAATAATTAAATAATATTGGATAAGTACATCTAGTACAAAATACAATTGAATATTTGGCGATATTCAGGAAAATTCTGTTCTATTTAAACCATTTGTCAATAAGGGAAAGATTGGCCTGTAGTTTCAGGCAGTCCATTTCTGTGTCAATTACGCTATATATTTTTAGAAGATCTACATATGATAGTAACTCACAGTTTAATTTCAGATGTAAATCGTCCAAAAAAAAATATTAAGTTATAAGGGACCAAGGTTTGATCCCGGCGGTTCCTCAGAAAGTATAAGAAAACCCATTATAAAACACATAAGCAGATCTGTTGGTGAAATAAGAAGACATTAGCCTTAGAAATGAAGGGCAGAAACCAATATAACCCAATTTCCCAAGAAATAAATTGTGATCGATGGAGTCAAATTGTTGAAGCATCATTTTTTGCTTTCACTTTTTTTTGAAATGAAGTATATACTTTGTAATACCAAAAATAGAAAGAGAGATAGATATAGTTAACGAGTAGCACGCATTCATTCTCTACGTCATTAAAGAGTGTTATGGTTACTGTTGAGGTATTTTTATTGACATTTTCTAGGAAGTGTACGTCCGAAGTTTATTTTTCATCACATGTTCATCACAAATGTTCTTGAAAAATCTGTATAAATAACATCAACTTACTTGCGATGGTCAATTACAGATGAAATGAATCGAGTAATATTTGTCAAGTTTGAGACGGTTGCTCTTGCAGCCATGAATCCGTGTTACAGGATTCATGGCTGGAGGTTGAATACAGGTACAATTTTGCTTATTTTCCATATATCAGGGAAGTGAGATGTTGAAAGAATCAGATTAAACAATATAGTTAGCGGAGAAGTGACTACAGAAGCACAGTCACGCACTAGGAAACTTTGTACGCAATCATTACCAGTAGCCATATCAGGTTTAAGACGCTGCGCGCTCATCCTAACATCAGTTTCACAAGTAAGTCCAATATTGAAGGTAGGGTAATAGCCAAAAGGGACTGTCACCACACTGGCACTTGCACAAAATGCTTTGGATTAATGGTAAGCAAATTTGCAGGCGATACCTAACGGCCGACTAAGTTGTCTATTTTCATAGATCATTACCCCAGGAATCCTGGACGTAGATCCTTTGCTAGAGTTGAATGTCCAGAACTTCTTCGGATTATTTACAATATCATTTTGTAGGCGAGTTTGATAGTTTACGTATGCTAAATGAGGTTCCCTCTTAAGCAGCGTTCTAATTCTACTAAATTTATTGTTATAGACCACTGAGATTGATGTTTTCCATTTTCTGAAGTAGCGTTCCTTAATTTTGATTAATTGTTTGATATTGTCCATAAGCCATGCAGAATGGTGACGACCAACGAATTTAATTCTGGGAATAGAACGATCAACGATAAAATACAATGTGTTATAGACAATAGCCACTGCTACATTAATATCATCATGATCCAAGAGGAAACACCAGTCAAGGTTGGCTAAATGAGAGTAAATAACGAAATAAATAACGAATAAATAACGAATAAATAACGAAAGTTATAACGAACATTGTTAGTTGATTGAAAATTAAATGTTCTTTGTACAGTAGAAAAGTATAGAATAAAAGAAGAGTTCTAGAAATAGTAAAATAGCGATCCAGAGACGCAAGTAAAGCATTGACTCTAGGCTAATGTATGACGTCTTGCACCACACAGCTGTAGAAATTTAAATCTTACTGACGAATAAGACGACTGTCTAGCGAACGATAATTAATTTACAAAATCACACTAAGATACGTGTAAAATTATCCTGAAGATTGATAAAGAAAAATTTTCCACTAAATTGAATACTTTAGGATGTGAAGGAATGGAACAGAGACACATAGATAAACACACCGTTATGATATAGATTATTACGATATTAGTCTCCTAACTCCAACGCTGACTAGATAATAGGAGATAAAAAGTGTTACAACTGCTGAAAACGAGCTTTTAAGTTAATGAGTGGACGTTACGAGCGATGTATACGTGACACAACAACTAACTTCAATGTTGTGAATTATAAAACTGCAATATATTACGTTTTACATAACTTACAATTGAAAATTGCGCTTGTCTTCGTTAAATTGTTTATGACTGTAAATTGGCGAGGAGAAGCAGAACATCTGGCGTCTTGCATTGACTTTTTCTCAGCGAATTTTTATCCTCGTCTTACACAGTAAGACCTATTTTTGCAAAAGAACAGGGAACGATTAACGTTGTGGTAATTATTCAAAAGTGTACCTATTCAAATTATATACATGTAAAATTGAGTTTGTATTAATTTCTAATTATTACAATTGTTTGCCAGGCGAAACAGTGCGGGTGGTCTCCTCCTTTTTTTAACAAAAATTTATCTTACCTTCATGCGTAGGGCAGAAAAGTAATATGGAAGTAAATCCAGGAAGGAGGTCATCAGCACTGCTCCGACTCACAAATTTTCATTTAGAAATGAAGAAAAACTCAATTTCAGAAGGAATAATTACCACAACACTTAATTCTACTCCTTAACTTGCATTTAGATATTTTAATATTGGCAATTTGTTTAATCAGGTTGAATCATTAAATGAAAACTCGTAACGCTTGCAAGCATGTCAACTGTATAAATTTTGAAAATTTAAGGTAAATACAAAGTTAGAATACTTATTTCTGATTTCTCATATTCTTCCCTTGTAACATAATTGATCTTCAAAAATTTACAAACACACTCCGCCAAAAAAGTATCGCATAATTTAGTTTTGAATCAAAAAAGTATCGCATAATCTTTGTTTGTAGCATAAAGTTGTAAATATACTTTAATGCGCTCTAAGATATAGTTTCTATGATTGTTTAAATAAAATACAGGCCAAATAAAAACAAGAACTCATACTTGAGATTTTTATTAAAACAAGAAATTATAATTTTGGAAAGAAAAATGTCATAACAGTAGCTTTTAATACTGAGTATCGCCACCTCTGGCTCTTATGACCGCTAGCATACGGTTTGGCAGAGATTCGATTAACCTCCGTATATAAGCCTGATCCAAATTCTCCCACTCGTCACGGAGAGCATTTTCTAGTCCATGCAGGTCCGCTGGGGCAACATTTTGGCTTCGTATCCGTCTGTGAAGGAGGTCCCACACGTGCTCGATAGGGTTCATGTCCGGACTTACCGCAGGCCAATCCAAAACTGGAATACCAACATCGTTAAGGTATTCCTGGACGATTATTGCAACATGCGGTCGTGCATTAACATGAATTCGTTTCCTATAATTGGCGCATATGGTACTACATGTTTTTTCCGTTATAGACCTGTGGGCAGTCAATGTACCTATGTCTACTGGTACTAACTCTGTACGACCTGTTAAACAGATGCCTCCCCAAACCATAATAGAGCCACCAGCGAAATTAGGTCTAGGTCTGATATTACACTGCGAATAGCGCTCACCGTCTCGTCTGTACACTGAGATACGCCTATCTGAAGTGTAAAGACCAAATCTTGACTCATCTATGAAGAGTATATCGGCCCAGTCATTAATGTTCCAATTTACATGTTCTTTGGCAAACCTTAAGCGAGCCACTCGGTGGTTCCTAGTGAGATGAGGGGCTGTTACAGCTACTCTAGCTCTTAATCCACTCCGTCGTAACATATTCCGAATAGTTTGAGTACTCACACGAGTATTTCTGACTCTAGCCAAGTCGTTCTGCAATTGTCTTGCAGTTACATGTCTTCGACATAATGCTTGTACTAGTAAATAGCGGTCATCTTGGCGAGTAGAACATCTCGGACGACCTGGTACAGGTCTTCTACTGTAATTGCCTGTTTCCCTATATCTGGCTACGGCTCTAGAAACATTTGACTGATTGATGTTCATCAAATTAGCAACGTACGCTTGAGATCGTCCATCTTCGATTAAAGCAACTATAGCAGCCGCTTGTTCTGAAGTTAGATTGCTCATTTTAGTTTTAAAAGCGTTGGTACAGAACTCTGACTTCGCACTTTAAAATTTGTCCGTATAGGAAGACTTTCAATAAACAACTGAACAAACCTTACACATATGCATTTTTCTAAATGTGTTCTTTTAGAAAAAAAAAGTAAAAAAGCTATGTTCCATGATCTTGTTAGTGTTTTTATAGTTCACATACACGAGGCATACTTTTTGTGAACGTTTAAAAATATCTTGATTTATAAATGCCCTTTTTTAGTTTATGCGATACTTTTTTGGCGGAGCGTATATCCCAGCTTTGCAGTTCCACTGTATTTTATCCTGGTGTTCTGGGCAATACAAAATAGGAAATTAGAAAGCAGAGAAGCTAGGTATGGGCATTTATTAAAAATGAATTCAGAGAGAACATGCAGAACGTACCATTATATGACGAGAAATAGAGGAAGACGGAAATAACAGAGCTAGAACTCCTGCGCCCGACGCCTGGATGGACAAAAGGAGAAGCACATCCTATGCAGACACTGCAGGGCTGTTTAAACTGCCTTGACGTTCGTTTACGCTTTTGAGTGCGGGTGTTCTTAGTCGATAGTGTTTGCCTCTAATGAATTTTGAATAATATGTCCTCAAATTATTACTAAAAATGGGCAAGATAAGGTAGTTTACTACTTTCTTACAGTGACTAGATAGACTCGTGTTTTGTCGACTATGGGGAGAGCAGCAGGCAACAAAAACTCATTGTCACGAGACGAATAAACACGAATCTATCTAGTCTCTGCTAATTTCTCCTACCTCGCTCATCTCTAATTATTAAAAATTTGTTAGCGATTATAAAATCAAATTGAATCTTCTATTTAAAGCATTTCAATATTGTCGTTCTGTATCTGAACTATTTCTCGTCCAAAGAGATTTGCCTTAATTACTTTTGTTTTGAGGCAATACTATTCTATTTCAGTTTATACACATATATATCTCATTTTGTTCAAAATGTTAAATATACCGAGTTATCGGTTACTTGACTTTACTTTTTCTCTCACTATAATAGGTTTTAAAAGTATTTGTAATCGTTATATATGCTTGAGATGTATTTACTGAACAAAACTTACTTCTTCTAGCAGGAGGGTTATAAGAGGGATCTCGGCCTTAGAAGCTTACTAAAAAATCAGAAAAATGGGCCGGAAAAGTGTCACACTGGCAGATGCTGCAGCAATACATGTGGTTAAACGGCATAGTAACACTGACGTTATTGTTATATTTTTAACACCACAGTTCATTTAAATTTAGGATTGTTGCAAATTATAGAGAAGAAATTTAGGCAAAAGAGAAATCTAAGCTTACAATTCTGACCAGAAAGTACGACTCACATTTTAAATTTTAATTAGATTCGTCGTTGGTTAGAATTAGAATATCCTTCTGCCATATTCACGCCCCAAGAATAATAGGCCCAAAAAAGAAATTTTGTTCTAGAAACCGAAGCCTCAACCTCTTTGAATAAGTAGATAAATTAATGCCACTAGACGAGATGTGGGTGGCATTAATGACAGGTAACTTCTGAGACATTAGCTATAACATTGCAGTACACATGGACGAGTGCTACGAATTTATCTCGCCCTTTCATTTCATCTTTATCAACCATAAAGTATGCATAGTATTGCTTTTTTTACAAATAGTGTCCTTCACGATGCAAGTGCTATTGTTCTTATCCTTTCCGTTAATTTTTCATGTTTCATCTATATGTGGAAATGCAGACTTCATTGATTTAAGATAATCTTTTCTGTTGGTATCCATTCAAAGCGGAGTAAGCCGCATAGAAATTTTCGAGCTGTTAATTTCGAAGCATCTTCAATGACATCTTTGTCAAAGCTTCTTTAACAATATTCTCGTTTGTGGCACACGATCCCTACTTGTCGATAAAAGAACATGATTCATATTGTGGAATGCAAGAAAATTCAAGCGTCTGCTTCAAATTAGAGATCGCTTTAACGAAACTACGGCACATATTTTCAACTAACAAGGAACAAGAAACGAAGTAATTTATTTATAATATCCATTAGTTATTCTCATAAAGGCTAAAATTCATATTAACTCAACCTATGTATTTTTACTAATGGAGGATTGTAAATAATTGCAGCCGAAAAGGTATCGTCATCGCTATTGCATACGATTAAGACAGTATAAACAATCAAACTCAAAAACCGCCGTAGTTCGTTCCAGAAGCAAGTTATGTTACACTTTAACATGTACAATGTTAGCTTCATCATTCGTTAATTTTCCCATAAAGTAAATTGTCTCTTAAGTAGACTTAGCGAAGGGTATACATGTTTGCCAGACCTCGCACACAAATTAATCCCATTGTAATAAACAATGAACATAAAATACTACTTAGCCGTTTTGCGGTGGACGGACAATAGTTGAAAGGATCCGAGTTATAAATGAAAACCGATGCGACAGCCCCAGTTTATGCCCAAGTTCAACTGTTCCCTACGAGAGGAGATTCCTTTATATGACTATTATTCATCGTCTTACGAACTTTGCCGTAGTTGGGTATTTATGGCATATCCGTTTCTACATTACGATGAGAAAAATTAACGAAAAAGGAAAGAATAGTAGTATTTGTATCGTGAAGGATACTATCTTTTAAAAGAGAAATAAGGAAATACATGCAGATTATTAAATAAATAAAGAAAGAAATGTTATTAATTAAAATTGACGAAGAGACCACAAAAATTTATTGCACTCGCCCTACTTTATGTATTGTAATGTTTAACGTGAGGAAAAATAAAGAAAGTTTCAAACCTTTTGGTTTTTCGGAAATTATTTAGATGAAATTTAAGACAGTGGAAATCGGAAGTGTTTCTAAAACACTTTTCTACCAATTTAGTTTTGATCTTAAGGTTAAGAAAACGTAAGTCATGTTCGGTAATGACGTCTCAAACAAGCATACGCGAACATATGACAGAACGTATACTCTTTATACAGTAGCAGCACAACACGCAGCAGCCTGGAAGAAGCTCCAGAAAATTGAGAATGAAACGTCTCATACAATTACGATGCCGTCTCAATCATGAAACTCAAATTTTTTAAAAGTTATTACCTTCGTTTCTATGGCTATAATTATCAATACGGTAATTAAAATTGGTGTTACAAGACCCGTTTAGATCTTTCAAGGTCGTTGAATTGGACAAGAAGTTCACAACATTCTAAATAAATAAGCGCATCGTTAGTAAAGATGACCGTACTAAAACGAGTAATTCCGGAAATATCGGACTTTGAAGAAACACGTTTTAATACCTTTAAGAAATGAACGAAGTTGTCATACTTTCCATTAGTTTTAAGTAGGACCTCTTTTAATTTACCATAAGTTTACCATATTACTATATGACAAGCATTGACATGAACACATGACTATGTATATCAGCACCTTCTAGTTCGTCATCAAGACTCTTTTGATTCAAGACCTGATTCCAATATCGTCGCTTTTGCAAACTTTGTGTTATGCTAGAAAACTCTTCAAATGCTTTACCTAATTTATGACGAATAGACTTCATAGAATAAACAAATTCTCACTAAGATCATTATAATTTGCTCTGTTGCGATGACCTTATGTGTCGTTTATTTAAATGAAAGTTTTTAAATATTTAAACTTGCGGTGGGCAAACTTGTAATGTAATAATATTGAGAAAAATAGATAGATTACCGTGTTTTTTTGGAAATTATTTATAAAAAATTTAAGGTTGTGGAATTCAGGAAAATGTGTAAAGTATGCTTTTGGCATTTAATTTTATGGGTCAAATAAAATTAATTACGGTTAACCCTCTCAATTACAATTTGAATTCTTCCAATTTGTTCAATCCATACAACATGCAACATTCCTGGAAATTTTTATGAAAACGAACTGAGCGATTATTAACTGACGAAATATGATCACTTTGATATTTCTAAACATATACAGAAATTTGCTGTTTTATTATTATTTATTATTATTAATTATTAATTAATTTATTTTACATTAATTTAAGTTTTGGAGAACGAAAAAATGGTTTATTCACCAGTACTTCGTAATGGTGAATAAACTGAAGTCGTTGGAAGGAGATATGGGGGCGGTGTTAATGACAGATAGCTTCTTAGACGTTTGTTGTAACGTTACAACTATTCCTCGCCAGAAAACAGAATAATAAGCTACGAATAATGTTTGTATAAAGATACGGACGAAGAAAAACATTTGGAAATTAAGCATCTAACGTATTTTACTTTGTTCCAAGATTATAGCTTAGAAGAAATTTAATACGAGTGAGGAAAAATAAGAACCTTTTAGACGTTGTTGTAACAGTATAGTACATATCACCAACACCTTTAAACTCTTGTAATGTAATAACACCATGACGAATATCGTTCAGCCTTGAATGATGCTGCTACGTCTGCCATCATGACGCCTTCCTGGCCCATTTGTTGATTTTCAACAGACCCATATGGTCAAATCCGCTCCTGTAACTCTTCTTCCTCGGTTTCTTGGCTCACATTTCATGAAAATAAGTAGATTTCATGAAAAGAAATTTTTTCGTTTTTGTATTTGTTTTACTCTACAAGTACAAAATTCGATCTAAAATTGCATTTTATCTTCTTTTATCTCATTTCGGAATAGAGGATCGCATTCCGTCAATCCGGTCGGTTAATTTAATGGAAAACATTTTTGTCATTGCTGCTACTCTTCGTTTATTTTATATGCACTAAAATAGTATCGAGTAGCAACGGCTTGGAATACATTTGTCAAGAGGTCCAAGTTTAAGTAAAATGAAATTAGGAGGTCATACTTTACTATTATATATTTGTTAAGTGTTTAGGTCGTTGGCACATTAGAACAATAATTAAGTTGATTTAGAAAACAAAGACAACTATCACACTGCAACTACCGCACCACACAAGTTTAATTTATTATATGTAGTAATTTATCCGGGATGGCCGTTTCGTGGACACGAATGATCATCGCCATCAACCATCCACCGGTTGATGATGATGATTATTCGACCATCAGCATCGGCCCTTCTGGATTAATTATTATACAATTAATTAAATCTTTGTGGTGCAGAGGTTGCCGACATTGTGTTTACCATACTACGCCACAGTACTTGCTATCATTATTAGGCGTTGTTTATTCATAAATCCAATAATGAAGAAACAAAAGTAATAATTTTGTAGCCACCTCCGTCCGTGATATAATAATAGTAGCTTTATACACAAAGATTGCGACAGTTTGCCTGATTTTGGTATTTTTAACGAGACTCTCCTAAATATACGTTCCGACATTATTCATAGGTACCACCTTCCACCTATATTCACTGATGAGCCGTGAGACAGCGAAACGCGTATTTCGCGTATTATTTTCATTAGTACTCCGGCTAGTTAAGTTGCTAGTGGATCTCTGCAGCGATACTCTGACAAATTGTGCGATTGGGCTATCTTTAATTAAATACTTATACGGATACGTTCATGTACGTATCCGTAATAATAATAGAAATAATGTTTATTTTTCCAACAATTACCCAATTATAGAACAAGGTATGATACACATACAAAACATATGGGAGAAGCTATTGCAAGAAGTCATTACAAATTATTAATGGTACTAAAAAATATTTCGTCATAATGTAAGTTTGCTGTTCGGCACATGGTTACAATTCGGGATGCTTGTAGGAAATTGGTTTTAGAGAAGGGTTGTAGGAAAAGGGGAGAAGTAC
Organism: Oryctes rhinoceros; assembly: GCA_020654165.1. Classification (NCBI taxonomy): domain Eukaryota; kingdom Metazoa; phylum Arthropoda; class Insecta; order Coleoptera; family Scarabaeidae; genus Oryctes; species Oryctes rhinoceros. The sequence continues at coordinate 9,875,578 of JAIOKQ010000399.1, read as the reverse complement.
AAGAGGGAATCTGCCGAAGTGAGTTTATATATTTAAACATGAAAAGAGGCGTGGGAAATCGGTTCGTCGTTTACATAGCTTCCGCGTGAATGTGGCACCCTGCATCTCTCAATAATCAAAGGCTGAATGCCAAGCTTCCACAAAAGTACTGCTCGTGTGGAGATCAGGCTTGCGAAGCAAGACCTGCAACAACGTCTATCAAAGTTTATTGCTTTCGAAGACGAATTTGTAGTTTGTATAGTCGTAAGGTTTAAATGGAAATCAAACTATATCCTAAGGTGCTTTACCTTTTGAGCCTTTCTAAAGAAATTACATAAATAAAATTTACGCATTTAGTCTTACGAGTGCATCGCATTTTCTAGAATTTAATTTTAAGTATAACTTGCATTCAGTCGTGATGCCCTATGTGCAAAATATAATTACAAGTTCTTATAGGGGAGCAAATCTTTAAATCATATGCGTACGAATGTACGGAACTAACTAAGAATAAATCATTCAGGTATAGTGTAAATCCAACATTTGAGCCCTACAGTTCTCCGAGTAACAGGGACAGGAAGCAACTAAATTTAGTATTTTTATGTTTAGATACAATGATATCACGCTAGAATCTTAACTGAATGCATTTGATTCATTGGATCCTTGATACATTGGATACAGTATTTTAGGAGATTATACTGTAAGAAAATATTGATTTGGTTCGTTGAAACTTCTGGAAATTCCTATAAATGTATCTTTAGTCTAAGTATGTGTATGTGTAATATTAAATTTTGCGGTTTATGCCTCCTATGTTACAATATAAAGATAATGTGCAATATTGCCATATGCTTCTTTTTTTTAGTTTAGTTCTCTTTGTAATATAAATATTCAGATGAATTTTCTAGTTCTTTTTCTGATAATTTCTAAGGCGGGAAAACATTTATAGAATTTTCCTGGAAAAGGTGATATTTATGCAGCATTTCAGTAAATCTTCTGATAGTCACTGATAGCAAGTAAATGAGGAATATTATAAATTTATATTTCCCGAACTGTAGAGCCTCTACCACCAACACTCCTCACCTCCGTATAATTATTTCATTACACCAAAAATATCCATCTAATATAAGAACTTTTGTCTTTAATTTTGCGTTAGATTTTATCGATATACACTTGATATCCGAAAGATCTTCCTTTACTTAGATAGCTTAAAGTAATTAGGAGTAAACAACCATCTTCTCTTGCCAAGCGCAATTCAAACAACCATGCAATTCAACGTGCTTCGATTAATCTGTTACCCTGTTTCCCTTGTGTATCTGTTGCGCGCTTGGCAGAATGTTAATAGAGGATTCTAAGAAACAACTCTTGTGATGGTTAATTAATATGAACCTTATGGCTCTTCTAAACGTTCCTTTTCAATGGCACAAAACCGATTGACTGTGCTTGTATGTGTGGATTTTCATAAGAGCATACCTGTTGTTTGGAAAGCTTTTTAGTAGCGACAAGTAAAGAGGGCGTATACTTTTAGAAGCCTTCGGCGTAAAAACTATTTAATTTACTTACACATCGTACGAATAATTCACCGTAAATATATAATAGCATGCGTAGATGTTTCCCTGAAAAGCAACATTTCATTGTTCTATTCGTTTTAAAAGTAGCGATATTACGTCTCCGTCAAAAAAAGCGGTGCTTCTATTCAGAACGTCGTACAGTAAAAGTTGTAACCGTGAATACTCGTGGCTGGATCATAATCAGTAGCGAGAACAAAAGCGAATGAAATCATACCCTTTCTTCAGCGAGTAGATGGACTCGTACCTGTTCGTCTCATAAGAAAGGGTTCGTGTTGCCTACTGGTTTTCCCGAGAGTTGACAAAGCGTGAGTATGTCTAGTCGCTGCAAAACAAGTAGGATTTCACTCGTTCCTGTCCTCTCTAATAACACTGGCCAACAAATTTCAACTTTTGATTTTGCCATAAAATAACTTATACTAATTTCAGTAGAAAACATATAAACATTTATTTTAATAAAAGGTAGAAGGGCAAGTTAGCTCGATTGTTTTTATATTTCAATGAAAAGATTTTTTTAGATTAGATCACAATTTAATGTATATTTCAAGTTATTATAATTAGAAATGCGAAGTAGTACTGCTCCGTCTCTTACAAATAATATCTACAGCATCTCTTCTTAACATCCAACAGTAATCTGCTAACATAACAAGATTCCATTTCCCCTGATACCGTTTTTCCATTCCCATGATGTCTTGGTGGAAGCGCTCACCGTGTTCTTCACCAACGTCGCTCATATTTTCCGGATAAAAGTCCAAGTGAGAATGCAAAATGCGCACGTTAAGGGATATATTACAGCCAGCAGCGTGAAATGCTTGTAACATATCCATTACTAAAGTTTTATAGTGGTCAGCTTTTTTGTTTTCCAAGAAATTCGTGAAAACTTGTACCATGGAGAGCCAAGCTGTTTATTCCTTCGCTGTTAATTTGGTTTCAAAGATTTCATCATTTACTATTTCTCGTATCTGACCTCCAATAAAAATACCTTCTTTCAGTTTTCCTTGTGTTAATTTTGGAAACTTTTCACGAAGGTATTTAAAACCTTCACCTTCATGATCCAGTGCCTTTACAAAGTTTTTCATAAGCCTAAGTTTCACGTGGAGAGGTGGTATTATGATCTTTTCTTTCTCTACCAAAGGCTGATGTTGTACATTGTCTTCTCCCGGTTATAAACTGTTGTCGTAGTGGCCATCATTGCTTATGGTAATGTTTTTCCCTGTCACGACTGCCCCAAAGACGTAAAAAGCAACGGTATTTGGTGTTACCAGATTGCATACCCAAAATAATTGCAATTACTTTAAAATCTGCACAAATATTCCAGGAATAGTCTTTGTACTTTTCTTACAAAATTTTCAGATTTTCGTAAGTTTCTTTCATAGAAACAGCATGACCTATCGGAATAGAAGGATAATGGTTTCCATTATACAACAAAACTGCTTCTAGGTTGGTCTTTGATGAGTCTATGAATAATCTCGGAGATTTGGGATCATGATATACCCCAAAAGCTTCAGAAAGTTTCTAAACATTATTGCAGTAGACCAGATTACCGGCCATACTATAAAAATCAACAAAATTTTCATGTCTGCTGCGAAAAAGTCTCGATCTGCATTTTCTCTGTAACCAAAGCTAAGCCCATGTTGCCGTTTTTCGAATCATTTTTACTTTATATATGCTTTTCAATGTCATCAGTTACTAACTTAGGGAAAAACTTTGTTGGTCAGTGTAATTAGTAGAGAGGACAAAGGCAGGTGGAATTATTCCTTTTTTGCAGCGGCCAGATAGACTCCTGTCTACTCGCCTCATAAGAAAAGGTTCGTATTGTTGGTGTCCCCGAGAGTCGACCAAACACGAGTCTGTCTATTCTCTGCGAAAAAGGTAATAATTTCATCCGCTTTTGTCCTCTCTAATAATAGAGTTATAGAGTAATATATATTTACTTGTGTGTATATGTACTTTACTCTATAACAGACGTTATCGAGTAAAGTACCGAGTGAGGCGATGACTCAACAAAGTAGGTTTGATGAAGTCAAACAAAATGAAATCTTAACATACATCCATAAACATACAGAGTGTGTAGTTTGAATGCTGTTCTATAAGCAAATTTTTTACTTCCACACATACAAGGACTCTCAAAATTACCTTTTTTCGGCAGATTGGTTTTATAAAATAAAACACCACATTTTTGTGTCATGACTGAGAAGCAGGGTGCAAGGTGCCAAACGCAGATTGAGCAGTAACTTATGTGTAAATTTGTGCTAGGCGACTTTCGCTTTGGTACATTCATTTTCTCAATAAATCATTATGAATCCATTACCCCTTAATGAAAAGGTACTTTCGGAGAAATAAAAATATAGCGGAGGCTGGAGATTTGTATAAGAAATAACATATCTTCGATTGTTGTAGCAGAGACTGACGAATGAAAATTAGTTTAAAAAAACAGAAAAATCGCCAATGTAACGAAGAAAGTGAAACTAATATATTGGTTTGCTTTGAAGTTCATCAATGGGCATCAATTATAACAGCTACTGCCGAGTTAGGTTTAAGTATTGGAATATTAAGAGCAGTGCGTCACTATCTTTGAGAAAAACAAATTTAAATATTATAGTAGAAATAGTTCTTATCTATTCTGTATGGATCTGTATGCAAGATTAAAGTCACTTCATTGTGCTTCCTACAATCACCCATTCAACAACTGCATTGCCGAATGAATTCCTGATCGCTTCAGCCCACTACCGTTTAACGTTCGTAAAGTGATGCAAAAATGTTCTGCTTTGTATGCTACGTACACAGGCAAAGGCTTACCTATTACTGCGCCTACGTATATAAAACTGACGATAGTTTTGTCGAGTTTGGTGAATTTAGTTTCTTCATTCGACTGAAATTTCTTTCTTACCGGACTATCTGTTAGATTTCTTTCACCGTACTTGATAACTAACGACGAATCAATATATCTCAGTATGTCTTCTGCATTTCTGAAAAGGTTGTTAACTTCAGGTGCAAGGAAAGCCCGAATTCGAAGGCAACCGATACGCCGTTGCATGAAAGAAGATGCCCACTCATGTTTAGCCATATTATTTGCAAATTGTGACCCTTTCTACCTCCCCTTTTCACGTAATCTTTAACAAGTAATCGCAAATCTAACAAATCAGGCGGGGAGGTCCACTTATAGTACTGAGTAAAGGTATGTATCTATCTGCCGGTTATTTCATTAATAGCCTGTTGTAACTCATCTTCAGCATATGATTTATACGTGGTATAGTTTTCGCGATTTCAACAGATCGAATGAGTTTCTTTATAAAATCAGACGAATGCGTTTCTGGAAAAAAGGAAAACAATTGAAAATCTCGACAATTGTTGAATACCCCAAAATAGGATTCCAAAAAAATCTCAAAGCTAAAACCTCTCAAAAACAGTTGAAGTACACATGTTTAATAAGTAATAACGTAGGTTTAGTTATCAGCAAGAAATTTCCCCTCAAGCAATCTGCTTGGACGACATGGTAAAAAGTTGGACACCTATATTTTGTCCGCAGCTAACCATGATAATAATAATAATTTTTGGGAAACGCTAAATATTTTTGATTTGTCTTACAGCTGGTGTTTTGAGGTTATTGATAGTGACCGTCTACGTTACCTGAAAAAAACATTTTCAAATTTTCCACAATAAATAAATGGTAACTCGTAGACCTAATAACTATTATTTCTTTAAGACCTTGTAATTTGACAAATCATGAAATCGTAATTTGATCAGAGATTAAAATTTTTCGAAAAGGAAGAGGTAGCCTAATTCCGTCATAAAATTAATTCAATTGATTTGAATTCTCCTCTCTTTTTTTGACACGTACCAACCAAATACGTTTGGATTAGAATTAGATTTATAAATCATAATAGGGAGTTCAAAATTTCAACCGATGTCACCGATCATATCTTAAATCACTTAATTTTAACGCCTATTAATTAAAACAAAAATTACTGGTAAGCAGTTTATTCCAGCACCTTTAAGTAGAACAGAAGTAAACACGTCTTAACAAAAACAAAAGCACTTGTCAGACCCAAGTTGAATAATCTTAGTTGCGGTTTAATATCATTCTAAAAATGGTTCATTACAAAGAAAAGGTTGCCCATCCCAGTATTAAGGCTTTGTGAAAAGCTTACAGTTATAGTTCGCCGTACTGATTCTAAAATTAATTAATTAGGATGTAGGTGCACCGTGTTTTAATTTTGTCTTTCAGCTCATAAAGAATACTCAGAAACTCACCGGTTTTTGTCAAATACTTCTTGTAAATTTCGTTGTTTGCCCACGAATACATTTACATTAAATTAATTACGCGAACCAAGTTAGTTCTAAATATAAAATTATTTTCCATGTAGTACATAATAGTAAGTACCTTCGGTACGCGGTATTCAAATAACCGAAACATTAAATTTCCACTTGCGAATTAAATTCGCATCAAGTAAAAAATTCTCTTTTTCCTCGTAAATTTTTTATTTAAAACAAACTGGAAAAAGCCTTTATTTTTTAATTATGAGCATGTAATACAACTGAAAATGATTTTCCAAAGTGTTACTTTGATCTAAGGTCTAAGTTTTCTGAGAATAGATTTGCAGCACATTTATGCACGAGACTATTTACTACATTCAAATTTTGGAATTATCGCAGTTCCTTAAAAGAACATTTCTTATACTTCTTTACGTACAGATCTAGTTTTAACACTCTCACTTTGCCTCAAAATATTTGAGGTATATCCAGATTAAAAGCATTCTAGTACTGTAGAACAACAAGAAATTCTTTCACACTTCCATTTTTTAAGTTTCATTAGCCACTATGGAAACTGTAGCTTTCAATAAATGTAACGAAGAACAAATACCTTCATATTAAAAGAAAATATATTGGACGGGTCAATAAACGAAATCACTTACTTCAATGAAAAGAAACCGGAAAAATACGATGAGAAAAGAATGTTTGTTAATCTACTTTCTATTTTTTTTTTTATCTTAAGGAAAAAATTCAAATTACAAATATTTGCGAGCAAATGAACTAGCTAATTTATATGAATTCCCACAGCTCTAACCTCCTACGTGAATCTCAGAAGTAATTTTACGTATCTTTATTTTCGAGTAAAATCGGTTTTCAAATGTTTATGCATAATACTGGAACTGTTACATCTATAACAGCTTTCATATTGTTATGCTTCAGCGGTAGTTCACACATACATACATCGCAGAATTCTTTACATTAACACACAGATTTTACAAGATGGCCCTTTCCACTCCATCGTTATTTTTGAATCGTCAACACTCTGGAATTTATTTCAGGGGTCGAAAGAAATGAAAGTAGCAGGGCTGCACGCAGTGTGTCTAAGTATTGTCCTATTCATTATATTCAATTTTACATATTTTACACCTGAGGCTCGCGTTATCACAGAAAGGATAACCTCTCGTGTTGGCTTGTTGCGTCTTTTGCAGCAATAAACAATCTTGACTTCACTCTAAACGTCGCAGTAGAATGCAACATTTACGACTTTCCGATCGCGCAGAAGATCCGTGTGCGAAACGCTGCGTCCATTCCAAAAAGTAGTTGCAAGCACCTTGCCAGCTGATTGCCAAGTCTTCCCTTTCACGGAGGCCGCCTGATGCTTTTCTTTTTCCACTTACTGGCTTATTTGACGCGGAAGGTATAGTGATCCGCCCAAGTTTTTGCCTCATGAAAAGATTTAGGAGCTATCAAACTTCGGTGGCGCTCCAGAAGATCACGAACAACATTTATGCTCTGCTCCGTAATACCATTTGTGGGCGACAATCATAGCTTTTGAAACGATCCCTTCACAAATACCCTATGCCAGATAAACACATAAGGTCTGTGTTTGATCCACGTGTGCGTCGTCAGTCTTTGGACAATTTCGGTCGGTTTCACACCTTCACGAGCGATACATTGAAAAGAAGAAGACTTTTGTTCTTTTCTCACGATTCTACAATTACATAAATTTGCTCAATAACGCTCACAGTCTGCAATGCAGCTTTTGACACATCCGTGACATGGACGTACCATCTGACCTCAAACACAGATGCTTTTTCCTAGTTTATGAAATTATGGGACGGTCCTTCATTCCTCTAGTTGTAGATGTTAAAGGATTCTTTCTTAATTCTTTACAAGGTCCTGGTTTCGAGATCTTTAATAGCTCTGAGATCATCTTGCTTTACTTTCACAGACGAATAAATAATATCTTCGTGACTGTATCCAAATATATTTACTATGTTCATGGTTGCAAAATAATTCTTGCCAGTTTAAGTCAAATATTAATTACGGTTTCTGAGGAGGATAACAACAATGTTATCTGCAAAGAGAAAATTTTTAAGTAGCGGGTTACTCCAAGTTAATTGATGAAAATTTAGGGTTTGTGGAAATCACGAGTGCCTTAAGAACATTCTTTCACCACGAAAACGCTAAACGAATTAACACACAAACACTATGCTTATTAACACCTTGAAATTGGAAGTACTTCTAAACACAAGCTACTTCGATGACAATTCGACGCAAAGTAAAAAATTAAGTTAACTTCAACTTGCTCTTTTATTTAATCGCGTTAATGATTTCTTTTGCAAGCGAAAACTGTTATTTTTAGAAGTAACACAATGCTAATGATGCAGAGACGAACTGAAGTCTAGTTCTATGCTACTCCATGATGTTTCTGATCACAAACTATTTACGTTTAAATGTTGCTGTCAAATATGACGATTATCTAACGAACGAAAACTAATTTACGAATTTACTAATTTAGGCTTCGAATTATTCTGACCGTTGTTGTAAGGTAATTTGTTGTTTTCAAAGGTAAAGAAAATGAATAGAAGAAGAATTAATCACTACCGTCGTCGGCTGAGCTTATAATATTCCCCGAACTCTTACGCTTCATACCTAATAGAAAAGCAAAACAGTTACAACTTCCTAAATCGAGCTCATAGTCCCCAAAAGGGTCTTAGACCGGGTGGACATTATGCTTGATGTGTGCGTGACGCTAATGATAGGTAATCGTGGTGCTGCGAATTATAACACTCCAATGTATATATTGTCAAAACGTTTAAAGTAACTTTTCTTTCAATTTGGAAAGCCACGAGCTACACATATTCCAAAATAGTACTAATTATCCTCTGTCTAATCCACGCATCCCAACCTCGTACATGGTTTATTTCTGTAAATATATCAGTTTTTCCCAGACAATGCACTTCTTCCTCAGTTGCTTTAAAAGCTTTTAAAAGCTGCTGCTTTTACAATGATTTGTGCACAAAACATGTTAAATAGAATCGAATTAGTCGTAACACATAATTACTGGTAAGAACGGCTGTAATAAACAAAATAATTTCAAAGTGCTAGAACTACATACTTTGAAAATCAATAAATATTTAAACACGTAGCCAAATTAATTACGGTTAATAGAGATTGACTCTAATTTAAACATTTCAAAAACGTAAAAGATGTCTATTTTTGCACGTATGTTTCTATGAACGGTTTGGTTGTTGTATTTAAGTGTTCATAACAGAAAAAGACAAGCAGTGGTCAATGCTAAATAACATGGAATTAAATTTGGCGGTACATTTGATTCCAACCAATCTCAGGAAAATTTATGAGTTTTACGGTTAAAATAATTATGCAGAATACAAACGAAAGCCTTGATCTGCTTATCAAATAGCTAACAAGTTATTTATTCCATATAATTACCTTCTAACTTTGGCAAAATTCTGTGGTTTAAGGTTTGAAGTTTTCGAATTGACCGAAACGGCGAGTTATTGCGCAATTTATATCAACGAATCAGACAGCGAGGAGCGGAGTCGGACCGACCCGTTATGAGCACTATTCGCAGCGTTTGCGAGCGGTAGATGGAAGATGGTGTCATTGTGATATGTGCACAATGCGCGCTAAATGCAATACCATTCTTGTTTTCAAGCGAACCGTAAAATGCATGCTGTATTTCGGATTACACGGCAAAGATTCAGCGGATTAATGTTACATTGTTCGTGGGTAAAATAAAGCGGACGATCCGTCAGAATGGATGCGATTTCGTAGCTGTTCCGCGATAAAATAACGTTCCGGAATTGTGTTTATCTTAGTGCATTAGAGGAACTACTAAGGAAGAAAGGAAATTTTGTATACCTGTCTGACTAGAAGAAATTGTTAGTTTTAAGAGCTTGAAGATATATAATATTTTCAATTATTTAACAGCAATTTTCGTAACATTTGAATTTGAAGTAAGTCCTTCAGTATTAACGTAACAGTAAGTATTAACGATGGTGATTGGTAACCAAAAGTTCTCGAAATTGGAATCACGAACGTGAACACATACTCGTGGAAATTAGCGTGCCAAGCGCAGAGTTTCATTGCGATGCTGTAAACAGGCAAAGCAACGGTATGAGCTTTTGGCAAACGCGCGGTATCGCTGACATTTTACGGAAAATCAATAGAGGCAAGGTCACACCATGAGATCCTGCTTAACATCTTAAATGTAAGAAGCTTGCCAAATCAGCTTTACAATTTCAATCTTACTTTGAAAAGAGAACTCAACAGATTAGTGTTCATAATTCCATTCTCATCAGCATCAACATCAAAAAAGGTTCCACAAGTTGCATATTAAGGCCGTTGTTGTACAATTTGAAAATATCGCTTCTATCCACTGTGATCCAACGCAGCATATATAATCTATACGTCTGCGATAGGCACTTGTATTAAATCGATCACACCGCTTGTAATCAGTCTTCGAAGGCACTATTGCTATTTCGAAACATCAAATTTGTTTTAAGTTTCACTTGTTTACAGTGTATCGCTTGGTAAACAAGATCAGCCCAAGTTTAGATCGAAAACCGTTTCAACTGATACTGATGAAATGTTGATACTTTAGTAATTTTCTTAATGATCCGTTTCTGAGCAATAGAAGCCTGGTCAACGTGAATCTGGAAAGAACCGAAACATGATAATATATATAATCTATCTCTCTTCTCCTATTAAGTGTATAGATTATTATAACTAAGCTTGTAGAAACGTGTACACATTGTGCGCACTTCAGGAAATTAGCACGGATTAGGCAGTTTTCGTCGATTCTCGGGGAAACCAGTAGGTAACACGAACTCATTCTCATGGGACGAATAAACGCGAGTTTGTCTAGTCTCTGCTGATTTCACGATGCGCAACTCGATTCTGCAGGCTTAACTATAACAAATTCGTTTTTCCTTCTGGCTTTCTCCAACCACCCTTCACCAACCGTGTCTGTCTGTCGCCAAAGTTCGATCTGTTTAATATAAAACTCCTTCTTTAATAGTCACGGTACTTCACTGTTTCAAATCACAAGAGTTCCATCTTTCCTCTTCCTTCTTCCCGCATTCTTTGCTTACCAAACTTTAATGGTTTGATTTCATCATGCTCAATATTAATTTATATTAAACCTAATCCGTCTATTTCGCTATATCCCCTTTTAATTGCGAAAATACTGTTTAAATACCCGGCGGCCTCCCAGTTATTCTGAGGACAACAAATGCGTTGTGTAGAAGAGAGTTGAAGAAAACGGCATGATCTGCAAAAACAGGATACCTAATTTAAATTCTAAAGAAGTAGACATATGTATAGGCTGCTGCCTAAAATAACATCGCTTGCTGAATATTTTCATTTCACAATCGTTGTAAAAGGTGCAGTTTTCAAAATTTCAAGTTAAGACTGATTTGTTTCGTTTAAATGCAAATGTTAATTTTTCTGTTTTAGTGCAAAATTAATTGAAGGTACATATATACGTAAATTTGCACAATGCTACATTTGTTTACTATATGTACTGACAGCAGGTTTCCGAACTTTCCGAACAAGAAATGATCAAATTCACAGATTAAGACACACTTTAGTGTAATATTACCGTCAATCGATACGTAGCATGCATTGATCATAACATCTACAGAGCTGGTAAACGTAAAATTGTCGCAGAAGCTGAAAGATATCTCTTCCTTTTCTACGTACACATGATGTGGATACACGTTACTAGTAATAATTAATCCTGTAGAAAGGATTGGCGCTTCAGGAAATTAGCAAAGACCACACAGACTCGTGTTTATTCGTTTCATGTACTATGATGTCTTAACACGGGAAATCCGATCGCAGCCACAAAACTAATCCAGATACAACGGGTAATAGAGAACATACCTTGCCTGTCGCCTCCCTGACTTATTTATGGAGGAAATGGAATTGACTACAACTATCCCAGGGTAAACTCTACAAATTTTTAATACACGAAGAGGCCCCAAGAACAGAACAAGTAGTAGCAGTACTGTAACATTGAATTTGTTACTAGACTTCCACTATCCTTAGCATTTGAAATAAACAACAACGAGCGTAATATGACTGAAGTACGTGGTACTATAGAAGCGAAGAGATTAGCCGGGCGAAATTTAGGGATGAACTATTTTTGTTTTAACAGAAGATTAGAATTAGTACCAATGAAAGCTCTTTGAAGAAACGGGATAAATATAATTTCCGTCGTACCCCCAAAGTAGCTTTGACGTATTCGAACGTTCAGAAGAGGCTGTTGAGATTCTGGCTACGCATTGTTGGATAAACAAGCATCTCTTGAGCATGGGATTAACCGATGACCTTTTGTGCGGAGGCTCTCAAGCCTGTCTGTAAGTGTTCTGCGTTGGTGTTACTTAGAAGAAGCAAGGAGCGGCTATGCGATGTCATCATTATATTAGCGCAATCACTCTGAGGAACAAACGCCCTACTGTATGTAAAGGCAGTGGTTTGGTTATAAGCTATAAGGCTCTTCAGTATAGTGAGAGGTCAGTCATAATTCACACATTAAAAAGGCTCCTGAAATTATGGTAAGCTTCAGTAGCTTATATAGCCAGCTGGGCCGTCATCACACTAAAAAGAGGACGAGGATACATATATATGTACGTTTAATATTAAGCAATTATCTTTTATTACTTAGTTGGCAACAGTATCACGACAAAAATCTTGGACGGTGACGGTCATTCGCTTATTAGGGTAAACGTTAGGTAATCAAGAAACTTACTTAGGTAATAATACGGTTGATATACTTCCTTTAGAAAAAAGTAAAACACCATCTATGGCGCCCTATTCACTTTGTAATAAATATTGTAATATAGTAACATGTAATAATAAACTCGTTTGTTTTAAATAAAGATATAAATAAACAAACAACAAAGACGGTAGAACAAAAGCAATTTAAAACGCATCGCCTACGCCTCTCTTCGAATCAAGCAGTTTGAATTACTTCTACCGTTGTGGTGGTCGTCCTTTGTATTGTATTTTCCTTTTTGCAAATGAAGCGGATGAATGAAGAAATAAAAAGACGAAAAGAATTTAGAAGGGAAAAACGAAAAAAAAAATAGAATAAATGTACCATATTTCCCGGTAGATACATCAATGCAAACGACAAGCGTTGCGTACAAAAACTCCGACCAAATATGATAAAGAGAGAACGGATGAGGGTATTTCGTTGCTGCTTGCTCATCTTTAAATTAATTCGAAACTTGTTTTTCCCTATTCGCCGTGCACAGACAACGAACTTGACAGATCACTTTAATTTATATCCCTCACACTCGGCCTTTTCCGTTTATACCTCCTCAAAGATTACTTTAATCCATTACTAGACGGTACGGAAGGCCAATTATGGCATTCTTTTTTTCAGTGTAACCGAAACAGTCGAGATATTCAATTTGTTTTCGTCTCAGCAGTTTTGTAAATCAATTTAAACGACCACTGAATCTTAAAGGATACCTGATTCCTAATTTACCTAATCTCCAAATACTGCCAAAACTAGTTATGCTATTGAAGACATCAAGGATTTCGAAACTCGAAATAAAACGTGATTTTAGTCTGCTTGGATGTTCTCTTGTGATTGCCAGCTAAAGTTGATTTAATGGATACATACACAGATAAAAATCCGGTGTCAATTTTAACATCGTCTAGTTGTCGTTTGACCCCGCATCCGTTTGCACAAGTTGGAGTTAAGATTTCCCGGTGTTGTTTCAACACCGTCACATAATTGAATAGGAACAATAACTTTAGGTGTTACATATGTTCCGTTTCGATGAAAAACCTCTCCACCTCGGTGAAAAATCCATACGTTTCGGTGAAAAAACTTCGTGTTTCGATCAAAGATCCTTAAACAAAAGGCACTTTTGTGAATTTTTTTCCCAATATCTACAATAAAATCCTGCAAGGATCTTTTCATGTAACATAGAATGATCACCATTCCAAACCAATGTGCACGGACATATCTGTATTATATGAACTTTTCTTATTTCTTTAGTTTTAAAGTAACCGTGTCTGTGGTTTGTCTGTACATCATTGGAAACCGGAATATTTATTTGTCCCATGGTATTCGCATCTTTTTTATATTTGAAGTGTTCTGCTTTCTTGCACTTATGTATAGAGCTCCCCAAAGTGCGTGGCAAGTCAGAAGGTGTACTGCCGGGCGTGGCCGGGGCGATATGTAATGTAATATATAAGCAAATAACTCGCATCGCATTTCGGTAGTTTATTACCGTATGCGATCGGGTTGTGACGGTATGGCGGACGCGCGTAGTAAGAAATGCCCACAGGCCGACAAAGTGAAAAAGTTCTATGGAGAATTTCCCGACTTAATATATAATGGAAGTAAGATTATATGTAAAATTTGTTATATACCTCTGATGTGCAATGATAAATATGGCTGTAGAAGACATGTAAATAGTCAGCAACACAAAAATAAAAAACTGGGTGTATCACCGACTGAGGCAACTCAATTTATAATTGATTTATTTTATATGCTGACTGCGTGTAATTTACCGTTTTCCTTACTCAGGAAGAAACCATTCCGTGAATTTTGGAATAAATATAATCCAGACTTTGAGTTACCGTCGGAAACAAGCTTAAGGAGATGTGTGCCAAGTGTACGTACCGAAATTGAAAACAGGATCAGATCTGCAATAAAAAATAAACTACTGTGGTTATGTATTGACGAAACGACAGACCGTAAAAAACATTCTATTTTGAATGTGATTGTACGTATACTGGAACCTCGTCAACCTACAAAGGGAATTTTATTAGCTAGTAAAAGACTAAAATCGTGTACTGCCGACGCTATCGAGAGCATAGTCGTTGATACTTTACAAACATTTGAAATTGCCACTACTCAAGTATTAATTTTCATGACCGATGGTGCCGCGACAATGCGTTGTGTAGGTCGTTCTCTTCAAGAACATTATGGGATGATGTTACATATTACTTGTAAACTTCATGCTCTGCATATTGCGGCTGAAACTATTCGTGCAAATTTCCCTGAGGTAAATGCATTAATAACAAATACGAAACGAGTGTTTCTCAAATCTCCCAAACGTACCAGTGAATTTCATAAACAGTGTCCCGGTATTCCCGAACCACCAGAGCCGATTCTTACGCGTTGGGGGACATGGCTGAAGGCAGCGTTTTATTATTTTAAATACTTCCGGCAAATAGAATCAGTCGTCTTACAATTCAATCCCAACGAATCTGCGGCTATTAAGGAAAGCCAGGATAAATTCCAAGATACAGTACAAATATTAGATGACGTTAATACACTCCTACACTGTATAAATAACAGAAAAAATGATATCGTTACAAGAAAATTTGAAAGTGTTATGAAGAAAGATACAAATTTTAGCAGGTTAAGCCAAGTTTGGGAAGGTAACTCTATTGATCCGGCGACTAAATTCAAAGATTATTTTCATTACGCGTGTATTACATCATTAGACGTCGAGCGTTCATTTTCAAGATATAAAAACATTTTTTCAGAACGACGAACATCCTTGAAAGAAACGACTGTGGAAACATTCCTAATGCTTCAGATGTTTGAGAAATCGGATTGCGCTTACGGTAACAGTTTTAATGTGCCTACCTCCTCGTGTGCTGACTAATACTATTTTCCTTGTGCATTAACACCCACTATATTGGATACGGCTAATTACAAAAGTAAGCGTTTTAAAATTCTTTATTTCTTTTGTTTTTATGTACTTTACTTATGTTCCTTATCGACGCCTATGGTGCGCCACGCAGTTGGGGAGCTCTACTTATGTATATTACTGAAATTCAATCAGTTTAATTCCGTAACTAATTGCGATGGTACACTACTTGACGTGATTGTCTCTAATGTTCACTCCAATATAACTGTCCATATGGACGAATTTCCATTTCTACCAACTCGTTATCATCCTCCGTTATCTATTAATGTTTCACTTCCTTCATCTACTTCGCAATTTTCTTGTTTTCCTTCAACTGCCAATATAACATATAATTTTCGGAAAGCTAACTTTACGCAACTCCTACGCGGGCTTGCATCTGTGAATTGGACTCTTTTAAGCGATGTGCATGATGTTGCTCTCGATGTTCAGTTGTTTTATAATAGATTTTATACTGTATTTTATTCTTGTGTGCCAAAATATACTTCAAAAGATGTTCAATCCCGGTATCCATCTTGGTTCACTAGTAGTACGATTTCTAATCTGAAATTAAAGGAGTATTATAGACTTCGATGGAAAGTTACCAAAAATATATACAATCAGAATCATTTTAGACAACTCTGAAAAATTAGTAAGGATGAAATTTGTTACGTATTCCTCTTACTTTCCTTGTGGTATAATTGAACATAATGACGTACATACCAATTATGTTCCTCTTACATTATCTGCTGTTTCTGTAAAAGATCTCATTAACATCATTTCCTCATAATCACAATGCTGGTGATGACTTAATTCCCAATTGCCTTGTTTGTAGTGGCTGCCACATTCTTCCCGAAACATTATCAATTATAATTAACTGCTCCATACGAACCTGTACTTTCCCCCCTCTTCTGGAAGCGAGCCAGAGTAATCCCCGTTTTTAAGAAGGGAGAGAAGAACATAGCGGACAATTATAGACTCATCTCCATCTTATCTAAATTTGCCAAGGTCTATGAAACTGTTTTATTTTCCACCATATATTTCGTTCGAGGAAGGTCAAGGTTTCGTGCGAGGAAGATCAACAGTTACCAATCTTGTATCGATTACTCAATTTATCAGCCAGCATCTTGACGCACAAGGACAAGTTGATGTGATATACACAGACCTCAGTAAAGCATTCGACACATTAGATCACAATATTTTACTTCAGAAATGTTCTGCTTTTGGATTCAGTCCGTCACTTATTCTATTTGTAAAATCTTATTTAACCAACAGAAGCAATTATATTTTTTATAATGGATTAAAATCTTTCGAATTTAGCCCATCTTCTGGTGCTCCACAGGGTTCGAATTTGGGCCCTTTATTATTCAATCTCTACGTTAATGATTTACTTGTTTGTGTATCTTGTCTTGTTCTAGCCTATGCGGATGATTTAAAAATATTTATCCCTATTAAAAACTGGAATGACGTTATTGAGCTACAACGTAACCTTAATATGATCACTGATTGGTTTGCCTTCTCAAAGCTGCTGGTCAATATGAACAAGTGCTGCTACATGTCATTTACTAGGAAATTTAATTCAATTCCTTCTACTTACTTTATTAACAACCAAGCACTTTTGAGAGTTAATGAATTTTGCGATCTTGGAGTTATTTTTGATAGTCGCTTGAGCTTCGGGCCGCATATCGACCACCTTTGTATTTCCGCATCGAAAACTTTAGGCTTCGTAATGCGCACCTGCAGATACTTTGAGAGTATATCGCTTTTCAAAACCTTTGTTGCCAGTAAACTCGGAATATGGTTCACTTGTTTGGTCACCTCACTATATCTATTTACAACTCCAAATTGAGAAGATTCAACGGAGATTTATCAAATTCCTATCGTTCAAGATTGACGGATATATCCAGTGCGGAACATCGATTATGGGGCTCTTCTTGATCGTCATAGAATGCACACCGCGGCTTCTCGTCGGGAGCAACAGAGTGTAGGTTTTGCCTGGAAGTTGGTGCGTGGTGTCCTTGATTGTCCTGACTTGCTTTCTTCCTTGAATTTCCTAGTTCCTCGGGTATCTTCATGTTCTCCTCCTACTTTCTCTCTTCCTGTATCTCGAACCAAACTGTTATACTTTTCTCCCATCACTTCTATGTGTCGCATATCGGACGCACTCTATAATGATGTATTTTTTAACAAAATTAATGAGCTTTGAGTTTCTTTTCTTTCACTTTTTTCTATTTTTTTTTAAATTTTGTATAATATTGTTCTGTAATTGTAAACCGTTGGGCAATAAACTATTATCATTATTATTAGTTATTGTTGTCAGCGTCCGCTGAAAATGTAATTTAAACATTTCAGAAGTCTGAAACTGCTACTGTTTGACCAAATATTAACAAATGCCACAAGAAATAGTTATTCCAATTACAAAGTGTGATTTACAATTAAACAGATGAAATTATTGTATTTTTTTTATTGTAAAAAGATAAGAGGTATTTTCTTAGTAAGAGGTTAGTACCTTAGTAAGAGGTAACGCTGCATAAATCCACTATGAACATTTTCAGTTACAAAAATTCGAAAATAGTCTAAGAGCTTTCTTGAATTTGATGAAACATTAATTAGTTTCAAACTAACAGGTGTAGACTCTTCCGCGGACACTGCGTATCCCTTCCATCAGAATGCAAATCCGTTCTAATAAACAGAACAATACTCTACACGGAGGGATACATGGTTGTAACATAAGCATCGCGGGGATTCTGACCATACCACTGGATCTACAAAACGCGACTTGCCCTCAATTACTACACAATAAAGTTTTGCAAGATCCAAGCAAATGATGGGTAAAAACAGCTTAAAACGCTTACGGTAGATTGGCATAGTTGAATATACATGGCAAAAGCCATGTATGTATGTTCAACTGACAAGTTTTTACGAAATGAATATTAATCTGTTGTACGTGTTATATTGCTTATAATGTATAATGTAATGCTAATGTAATGTAATATTACGAACTACGAAATATAAAGAACTAGTAAATGATGGTGGTGCCGATGAAGTAATCTAATCCATCTATATTTTTGAGTTTCACCTTGGCTCAAGTGAAGAGCAACCGAAAGGCAACAAAATTAGAAAGCGCCCGTTGGAAAAACGAACAGCGCAGAAGAAAGTGTGACTGAAATTCGATATAAAATCAATTTAGTAGCTGTTCAAACCCAGCTACCACCATCGACTTTCAAACATATTACACATCTCGAAACCGAATTATCTACATTCAATCGAAGCAACCCGAGATAATTCCCAGAAAAGCGTCAATACTGTCCCCAATGCGAACGTTGTATGTCTATGTAATCGTATTGTAAGCAAAACATACAATCTAGCGAGGTTATCAAGTGGATACCGAGCTTAGCAACTAAATAGGTATTTCCTATGTGACAAACAGCGCGATGCTTCGAAATTATGAGATTAAAGGAGAATAATTAAATTATTTAACCGTGTGAATTTGTTTGTCTAAATACAAACCACTTGTTTGCGCATTGTAATAATTTCATCCGAGATAGGTGTTCGAATTTACAACAAATTTGAGAAGAGTGTTTCCCAGATAAATTGTTCCACGTATATACATAATACCACAGGAAAACATCAGACAATTATTTCGTACATTCAACTTTCTGGGGATATTTTCCGAAGATAGTAATAGTATACACATACAAATTCAAATGCAAATATAGTTGTGCCTATCTTATATATACTTTTGAACAATTTGGATCATGTTAGTCGCTCAGCTGTAGCTTAACAGTCGGTTGCGACAGTCGATGTTTGTATCCTCGGATAAAGAAAATGGGCAACTGAATATAAACGTCGCCGTACTAGGCTGGTCAACGATGATCGTTCAAGGCGTTAGAGAAATAATAGAAGCACCAAGCATCTAGAAAGAACATATGTTTTATGTATTGACTACAAATCTGGGAATGAAGAAACCAATCTCGCGTTTGGTATTGCCCTCCAACTATACTAGTTTTGGCTTCGATCAATAACTGTTGATCAAACTTGCATAAATCAATACTTCCGAAGTCAAAACGCATTCGAAACATTGGACTGCGAAACGTGAGAAGAGCCAGGAAGGCGATGGTGGGTGCTGTTTGAAATGTTGTGTTAATCGATTCTCATCAAAAATAAGTAACAGAGGCACAATGCGCATCATCACTTGATAAGGTGGAGGTAAAAATTGCGGAAGAACAGCCGTATTTGAAGAAAATCAAGGTTATGTTTAACTGAAACAGGGTACAGCCTCACTCTTTGGTGGTCGTCATAGCAAAAATTCTCGAACTAATGTTTAAATTAATAGGCCACACACTCCATTCCTCATGTCTGATCGTCAACAGCTTTTCCTGTTTCCTAGGGTTAAAGTTTCGCTGGGAGGATATTGGCTGGGAAGGTTATCACTTTCGTGAAACCTCACTTTACAAAGCAGAGTGCATCGCTGCGAAAAATGTATCGACTTACAGAGGGCTAAGAAATGAGTTTGTCAAAAAACACTTGTTCGTCTATCTATTTTTGGAATTCAGTAATGGGATATATTTATAAAATAAGCGTTATATATAATGCGCTTGTTATTTCCCTGCAAAGTAGGGGCTGGTTTCAAATTTTATACCAGTTTAGTGAAGGATACAATCACTATTTTATATTAACCATCATATCGAAGACAAAGTTAAACGAGTGCAAGAATTTAAACGAGCATGTGAGGTCGGTGATCTGAAGATCAGCAAATGTTCTTTTTTTGAACCGCCTTGTAATTATGTTTATCTTACGTACTTTTCCTTCCGATGCGTATGCAATATGCTTTACAGTTAGGCAACCTGTTACGCACCGTTCGAATTAAAATTATTAAAATTCTATTTGACCGGATTTTGCAGCATTTTTTAATCTCTTTTGCTGCTTCGATAATTCTCGATCCATTTTGTTTTCCACTTTTTCCATTTTTCCATTGTTGTCCATTTTATTTATTTACTTTTCCAAAATTTCTTAATAAAATAATTTTAGCAGTCCATTTTCCCTTCTTCGCAATAGAAGTCGTACCGCATTGCTTTTAAGCAATTTTCAGTAGTTTTTGTGTGTGGTACGTTTGTGTGATGCTTGATCCCAAAAACTATGTTATTCTAGTATGTGAGAATTATCCATTTTGAAGTTCTTTTCTGTTTAATCATCCTTCGAGTAGAGTGGTCTACGAATTTTTCTCTGGAGTGGTGTACAAATTTTGCTTTAAGGGAAGGCCTTTCGCTTTATATAGTGGCTAGAAACCCACTCGGTTTGGTATAGTATATGTTTAGTTAAGAAGTCTAGTGTACATTTTAATTTCTATCACAGCGATCCGTTATTTTTTCGGGCTTGGCATTGAACTTCGTCGAAGACCCAAACTTTCACGTCGGAAGAACTCTAATCTAGGATTAGGTATGTATTTGAGTTTCTCCTTTTTTTGTGTAAACCTTCGTTTTACGGACACATTCTCCGTTCATGAAGTTCTAGTGGTAGACGATCCCGAAGTATAATCCTTTAGGGAGCATAAACCACCTGAACCAGTCTCGCATAGATAAGTACTCCTTCTTCGTTGCGAATTGTAGGGGGCGGTGTGACGAAATAAAATGATTTAATTAAAAAAAACGTTATAATTCAACTTCGTAAATTTTCTTTTCCTTTTTTTTTGTAAATTCTGTATTATTCTCAGATTCTTTACATATCAAATCTACACGGCTCCTGCCGCGGGTCCCTATTAAAATTTTTGCGACCTACGACCGTCGCCGACTGCGGTAGCGGCCACAAATGACTCACTGAAAATAGAATTATTTTATTGGTAACTAACTACGGAACTCGTCTTTGTCTTTCCGCCCCTTTTTCTCTTTTTGATAGGAAGGCGTAACAAATGGAAAACTCAAGGAAGGTTTTAGATTCGGTAGATCTCTGTTCTGATTAATATGTATTTTAAAAATTATCATAGAATGGACTGCTGGAAAAGAATGGTAGTATCTGTATATAAATTCTGTAGATTTTGAAGGAGCAGTTGATACAATGAAGAGACAAAAGTGTGGAGAACCTTGAAAATGTATGTATTATCGAGAAATATATAAAGATGGCCAGATTAAATTAGGATAGCTGTAGCTAGTTAAAATAGAACATGAGGATCATCTCTCTCAATAAATAACGATCGACATAGGTGTTGAACAGGAATGTGTCCTCTTACTATACCTGTTTGTAATAGTCATGGTTAATGAAGAAATCAGAGAGTAGTGGATCAGGAATGAATTGAAACGCACTTGAAAATTCGGACAGTGAACATCTGGAATTCGCAGACGACATATATTTGTTAGCGATAAATAAATGCAGGAGACGAAAAGCGACTTAAGAGGAAAAAAATACATAGATATAATAAAGACATAGACATGGATAAAATAGAGGAGGCGAAAGCTTTCGTAGAAGGAAAATAAACTGACCAAGAAGTGTAATGGGCCTACAAAGATGCAGCGGAAAAGACATTGTTAGAACAGAATAATAATAAAAGAAGAGCATTTTACATATCGGAAATATGAAAAGGGGGAAACAGGAAACTATATCACGGATCGGACACATTTATCAATAAGTGTCTTTGCTTTTTATATAGAATCCTTTTGGGTACTACAGATGTATTTCCAATGTTGCACGCGAAGACCAATTTATTGCTAAAAGACTGAAAAACAAAAATTCTTTTTATCTGAAATTCGACAAAGGTAACATTATAGTCGTTTTAGATGAGGAGGATCATTTCAATTGAGTTAACATGATATTGGCAGAAACTCTTTATTTAAAGTTAATCAAAAATCCTCTGTCTAAAATGATCGCAGAAGCTAAAAAGACTATGCTAGATTGTAAGGCTGTTTTGAGCGACTGTATAAGGTATAGAATAACGGTATCAAACCCTGCATTACCTAGGATGCCGCCTACCTAAGATACACAAGCCAGGAAAGAGCATGAAATCCATTGTTTCTAACATCAATTTCTTTTTATCTCATTTATTTATTTGCTCTGCGGGTGGTTATCCGACAAATTAAACAAATTACCAGTACAGATTACTGATTTTTCAGCTAAAAACTTATTGACCTTTCTGAGAATGAAGTTCTAATTTATTTTGATGTAAGTTGCCTGTTTCCTAGCGTTGCTGTCAATTCAACTTTGAAATATTTAGAGGAACTTTTGTTTGATAACTAGATCTTGTATGTGACAAAAATTTTTCCAGAGCAACAACACATTTTACCAACAAACTGAAGGAACGGCAACGAGCAACAACTTATCTCGTTTTATAGCTAACGTGTTTGTGGTTATTTTCCCTGGGTTTAGATCAGATACGTCGATGATATTTCTTGCTTCATTGACCCCAACAAATGTTCAGTAACCGATTTCTTGGAACATCTAAATTCTGAATTTCCCTCTATTAAATTTGCTCACGAAGAGGAAAAAGTCAGTGAGGGAAGACCACATGTTGCAACACAATTGGCAAAGAATTCGGAAGAAGGAAGTCTTCTCAGGTTGGAGTAAAGCCAAAGAAATGGTCAACGCGGGACGAAATTCCATCAAGTGCCAAGTTCATCAATCAAATCAATCGACAAGACGCCACTAGTTTATTGAACATACAGTATGTTACTCGGAAAGATTACAAAAAGATCGCTTTCTCAAAAATTCCGTTTAATATCAGATAGCTAGCGGATTCTAGTAATTCTACGATGGGTCATGATATTAAGTAGTACACAATAGAAAACTGTAACAGGATTAAAATTGTTACTTAGAGAACCGAGAAGACTATCAAAATTGAGATTCCTTCGATAAATTCAACAAATTTAGAATAATTTTAACCCTATGGAAACTTCTGGTCTCTATTAACTGTGACCTGACGATGAGCGACTAGTTCGAAACGGGTCACTATGCAATTTTAAATTCGTAAGAAAAGAACCTTTTTATTACCTTCCCAGTTAAGAACTACTTACTACATACTTCGATATGTATTGATTCCAAATCCATATGAAAAAGATTGCGGCATCATTTAAATATAAATTATCGTATTCGAAGCGGTTGTTTATGCTACCGACTTATTATTTGACGTCCTTACCCATCGGATATGTACAGTGACGCGGAGGGAACCCCTGGAGAATTTTAAAAACGAATATAAAATAACTGAAAGCGCGGCCTATACGCAGAGGCGAGGTCATTCGAAACCGTTCTATCATCTTTCTGATAAATGACTTTTTTAAAGTTCGCAAAAATTTACTGGGAATATATAACTTCGAACGCATTCCCATCAATTCGAGTCCGAGCGCGGTGCGATCGCAGAAAAACGATTTCGCATAGCGAAAATATATTACTCCCACGGATTAAAACGGCATATATATTCGTTTGTCCAAGCGAGGGTGAGTATTAATAAACACTTACGTACTTCTGCCGGCCACCTGCGGTTCTACGGACGGGCTATGCCGTAACTACGCCGATAAAACACTTTACCTGCGGATGTAAAACTATCAAAGCGGTGTAAATTTAGTGCAGCTAAGTAAGCGTCTTATCTAAAAGCATCCTGTATCAGCTATGTTCATGAAACCTGATAAACTATTTAGTGAGTTTAAGCATTTACCTTCTTCTTGATAGTAAGTCAATGGTACGGATAGATTTTATCGTAATAAGGTTAACTTTTACATTTACCTATTCGTTGCAATTCTAACATAGCTCTTTCTACATGTTACACCATTCCATAGTTAATTAGCAAATATGTAATAAAAAGACTAAATCTTACAATTTCTGTGAACACTGAGTCACCAATATCAATCATACCAGTGTACAAAAGCAATATAAAGGGATAACATGTTTCCAACATGTTAACATTGAAATGTTAACATGTTGGAAACCTCATATAAAAATTTAAGTTACACCATTGGATATACAGGGTTACCTGTAAATAGCACTTAAGCTACCGAAATCTGAAGACTACCTATCAATGTGTTACTGAAAATTTAAAAAGAAATTTATTTGTAACATATACATTTTGTTCAAATTTTAGGGCCCAAAATGCAGGTAAAGCCGATCCATATCTTTGTTTCTCCTATATTATACAAATACCGCCGATGATTCAAAGTTAACCCAGATGCAAATAAAAAGCGATAAAGCATTGTAGATGCTATGATTAGTGAATAATCTATTGAAATGCATTAGTCTGTCGTACAGCTGATGTCGAAGTGTTTATGTGTTTACATTGAATATGCCGATAACCATATGATTTGCGTTCTTAATGTTTAAAGTTAATGCATCCGAAATGTCGGGTTTTGAGTTATTTGTAGTTATACATTCTTTTTCTCTTTATGATATTTGTGGTGGTCCTAACAAGGACCGATCTAGGCGAAACAGGACAAAATAATTTATTAATGTAAAAAATGTTCGAAATGTCCACCGTGAGCTCTAATACAGGCATCAATTCGGCGACGAAAGTTATTACGCACACGAGTAAAATTTACCATGTCTTCGCGAATGCGTTGAGCTGCAACATAAATGCGATTTCGCAGATCTTCGACATTTTCAATATCAGGGCGACGATCATATACCAAGCTTTTCATGTATCCCCACAGAAAAAAGTCTAATGGATTTAGATCGGGACTACGAGGTGGCCATGGAGTACGACTTCCACGTCCAATCCATTGCGGAAATCTTTGGTTCAAAAATGCTTGAATTACTCGACTACTATGCGCGGGTGCTCCGTCATGCATAAACCACAATTGTTGCCGTATCGCTAGTGGTATCTCATCCAAATACTCGGGTAATTCATCTCGGAGGAACTGTAAATAGGATTCTGTATTTAATCGTTGTGGGAGCACATGTGGTCCAAGTAGGTAATCGCCCACTAAACCCGCCCAAACATTGACAGATATCCTAACTTGCGAGGCGCCTTGGTGTATCTCGTGTGGGTTTTCGTCTGCGCAGTGGTGAATATTATGGTAATTCAAAATACCATCTCTTGTAAACGTGGATTCGTCGGTAAAGAGAATTACTGACGCAAGACGTGGTTGACGAACTTCGGTGCGTTGAAACCACTCGCAGAAGGCAAGACGGCGAGGAATAATCTAATTCCGTTAATCTTTGCACGCGCTGGATGTGATACGGATGAAGTAAATTATTTTTCAAAATTCGATGCACCGTCGTTTGGGACACATTTACTTGCTGGGCTAAAGTTGTAGTACTTATGCCTGGTTACCAACGATGTTTAAAATATGCTCTTCTGCTTGGTGAACTCTACGTGATATATGACGGCCACGACCTTCGAAACGTGCAATTACTGATCCTGTTTCTCGAAGTCGATACACGGTTCTCACAATTGTCTCGGATGATGGATGCCGCCGATTGGGAAACCGTTCCGCGTACAAATTTTCTGCCGCAAGACTATTTTGTCCTGTTTCGCCATAAATCAAAATCATATCGGTGTATTCGATATTCGTATAGGATGCCATTGCAATTGCGTGTAATGACGGTGAATGCTATGTGCATACTAAATGGATATCCGAACGCTGCTTCAGCGACTGCCGGTGATTCCCATATGTTAACTAAGACAGAGTCGGACTCGAATAAAGAAAAATCATTTTCTCGTTACTACGTGCACATAGAACCATAATATTTTGTATTTAGGCATTACTCATGCGTTTCTTTCACCTAATTTTTTTGTTTCGTACTATATCCGAATAAGACTGTATGAGTATATTTTCAGTTTTTCTCAACAAGGCCAAATAAAAGTGCTAGATGTAAATAAAAGGGTTTCTTTGGATTATTTTTCAAAATCTTGAATGTCATTTGTCACAGATTCATTTTCTCTTTGCATTGATAATAATCCCTTTGATAAGGGTCGAAAATGAATCAGACGGTGGCAGTGTGCAAGAGACAGCTTTGAAGCCTGTATATTTGATGTTTAGTGAAATTATCGATATTTGAGTAACAAATAGCAGTGCAATACAAAATTTGAGAAAACGCAAGAGTTTCAATTAAACTTTTCTCAATATTTTCGTTGTTTCGTCGTTATTAATAATTTGTTCTCGGTATTTGTAAGTATTATCTAAGAACTTCTGCTTTATCAACTGCATTGTAAGTTATTATAAACGCATATAAACAATGGGTCGAATACAAACAGAAATTTTTCAAAATCTTTGTTACTGTGGTCTGTGGTCAAATCAGAACTATTGCATTTTGTGTTACATCCACAGCCGAAGTCATATTTCCTTCATCAACCACTGCTATAGGAAGTGGTTGATGATCTCTTTTGTCGAAACCAATAAATTCGAGAATTGATAAAAGGTTACAGTTGATCGTACTAAATGCCATTAGCCTCAACTAAGCCATTATTTTTTGAAGAGATATATTCGTTTATTTGAAAAGCAATACATTTTTATGTTTGGATTCTTCGTTGGCAATATATGGAAAATTCTACATCGCGCTAACGAATTTGAATCGGGTTCGAGTTGTGACTCGAATTGACAAGAATTAATAGTTTTCAAAACACAATCTGTCTGTGCTTCGACAGAATGCCAACTAACAATAAGGTCCAGTGTTGAAGCAACAGACTGTAGGGCAGCTCTCGCTTAATTACTTCATGCTACCGAACAACCGTGAAGTGTTCAAACCTGCAGCGGTTCTCCGCAAAATTAACCTCTACTTGTCAAATATTAAAGGAATGACAACACGACGAGGAAATGGAAACGGTCTCTATTGAACATAAAACTTTACATTTCGTAAGATTTAAAACAGCAACTCTGAAATTAATTGAGACCATACGCCGAGCAAAAATAAAGGAAAAGTATTTCACTTCACTCACACATTAATACACTATATTACGATCCATTCAAACCCTCATCAAATAGTCCCAATTATAAAAGGTACCACTTCCAGAATTTATTTGAAACAAAATTAATTCTAAGCAAGCATCAAGACGGGGAGATACTAAGGCGATTTTCGCAACCGCTGAATGGCGTATTACCTACACGGAATGGATTTCGTTCCCTCGCTGATTAATTTCGCCCGTTTATGAGCTCCTAAAATTTAATATATTTAAAACAAATGAAACGGCTTATTATGAGGCCGCGGAGAATATTCGAAATACCTCGGTGTCAATTTTAAACCGCTGGAAATTCCCGCGGATCTACGCCCGAGACACACGAAGGTGCGAGGGGTAGGTAATTCGGTTTATGTAGCAAATACGTTTCCAAATTGGTTGTAACGTGTGCGGTTCAACCCCGAAGACTAATCTGTGACAAACGAACATGTATTTCGTGGTTTTCAAACTTACTACGTTCCGTGACATAATAAAATTTAGTACTGGGGCTGTAAGCTTAGGCGATATATTGTGCGAAGACGATCTTGTTTAGTTCGCTTCATCGGAATGAAAACGCTCAGCTAGCAGCTAAGGTTTTCTTCTGAAGATACGTGTAAGAGTGCAAAATGGGCGTGAAATATACGCAAACAGATTATGTCTGTCTTGGCGACTAACCCAATATACTGGGTGATTCGTAGGTACCAACACCTTAGAAATCATAACACCTGAAACGCTAAAACACTGTAGGAACTAACATGTGGTTAATAACGACAGGATGACGACAAAAGTTAAAACAAAATCAAACTCTTTTAAATATCATCAATACTTCGTTTTTATTTTAAACCTCCATCAGGGTTATTCTGCAAAATTTAAGAGAGCAGAATTTAAAGAAAATAGCTGAATGTGTGAATGTAAGGGTTCAGCGATGAACATCGCGGGAACTTTGACTGAGGAATAAGGAAATTGATACATGTATCTGTAAAAGGCCTAAGGCGATGGCACTAGTTGAGAACACTTATCCGTAAAATATAAATGGAAATATATTTATGCTAAAGAATTTGAATCAAGTGAAAATTGAATTACTGACATATTAACATGCGATATGAATGCGTAAAAAGATTACAAGGAAATAAAATGTAATTGAAAATAAGATCTTTTACATTTTATTTTTAAATATTGACCATTGAATCTCGAAGGCAAAATCAATCTTGACCTGCCATTTAGGTAAATAAGTGTCAATAAGTATGATTCAATGCGGGTGTTCTGGCTCCGAAGCAACTCCACTCTCGAAATGTTCAGTCCGTAAGAAGATTTGGTCGAAGTAGTTGCGGTTTTAGGTGCCGGACGTGTAGTAATGAACCAGAAGAAAGTGTCCAGATTTCGGCAACGCTAACTAGAAAACAATGAGGTATATCGGAGGAGATATTTCTTCCATCTGTGCGTATCTTTATTCCAGATGGACGCATTTACTTTGTTCAGGATAACTGCCCCATTGATATATCTAAACCGGTAACAGTTTCGACAATAATCCTGAAGTAGTTTCAATACCGTGGCCTAGTAAATGACCAGATTTAAATCCCATTGAAAATTTTTGGGCTATGAGGGTGCGACATTTCAATAATATGACGAACATTACAACTCTAGAACAATAGAAAACGTGAACAATGTACGGGAAAACTTGCGGGGTAACACGTATTGCGAAAGACTAGTTCAATCGGTACCGGGTAGATTAAGAATGTGTGCAGAAAACCGGCGTTACTATATTGAGAATAAATATTTATTAATGCGATTGTTGGTTAATCTCCTTTCTGTTATTTTGGATTTCTTTCTATTTCCTCTGAGTGCTTTTATTTAGAGTTGGTTACTGATTTATTTGGAATTTGTTTTTTATTTATTTATTTAGAATTGTTTCCTTTTATTTTCTTGTATTCCTATATTATAAGAATTTGTAATTGGTTATTTATTTAGAATTGTTTTTTTTTTGTTTATTTATCATTTAAAGTGTGTTATTTATTTAATCAGTATATAATTTTCATTTAGATTTGTTTCTTATTTATTGCAATAATTTTTCTTGGCATTTTCTTCTTAAAAAGGACTTTTGAATAAAAACTTTATAATCAACCTCTACGTCGACCTTTCATGCACTTCCTTCACCGCTTCCATTTATATCGTAAATACATCAGTAAAAACAAATCGATATCAATTGAATATTTAATATACTGAATATTTCTTTATGAATCGTTACACTTTCATTAATAGATTGGATAATTAGATAGACACAAATAAAAAAAAATCCAAAATATGTAACTAAACCACTTATATTGGATCTAAATGTACGTCAAGATGCCGATTTATATAAGTTACTTCCAGAAAAACACGTGACGTATAACTATCTTCAATAGTTAATACTTTTACATTATTGAAATCCCTTTCACGGAGGGTGTTATTGATATGAATAACTAACGCACTGGCTTGCTTATTTAGATTATGATCACTTTGATGTTTGACAATTCTGGATTTTGACCAGGTTGACGTTCGGGTAGTACATATTTGGTTACAAAATTTGCTAGTATTTGCTAATTTACATCAAATTTCATATATCAATAATCAATTGATGTGGGGTTCTCTAATTTTGTAAATAAACTCTTTGATGGATTTTTAAGTTATCTTTGTTTTGATGTCAATAATCGAATCTGTGAGTCTATTATCTGTTGAGGGGCATGATAAATGAATAACACCAACTAAATTATATGTACACAACTGCGTGTAAGATCTTATTCTAGTGCGTCACATTCGTATTTCCTTCCAAAAATCACGTCTGAAACAAATATTTCAGGATAAATTTCCTGCTTATTGAAATGTATATTTTAGTGGAAATTTGCTAAAAGGAACTCTCTTTGCCACTTTTTTTACATTGTTTAATGATTACCAATTTTTAAGATTAGTGTCTTTGTTATTTTCTATTTGACTATTATATTTTTATAGAGATAGGATGCACTGTATTAAACGTAGCACTAGTAACGGCAGCCGTCCGTATCTCCCATCTCTCCATGCGTGTACTGTGAGTAGCAAACTTCTTTTGCAACGTACAATCGCTTGCCATAAAAAACGAGACGACTCGTAAGCGATAATTTTATATTTTTTACGCTATTTGATACGTATTGATTTAATTTGTCATTGTCAGTGTTAATACAGCAGTAGTAGTATAGTGTAAAAGTCATACGACTTTTACACAAACTTTAATATTCAAATGGCACTGATGACAGATACACATCAAAAATTTAAGAACACACCATACTTATACCTATCATAGCAAAGGCCGTGTCACATGCAGCTAATCTAAGTGTCTGGGTTTTTATGGCAAGCGAGTGTACATCCTCAAACTTAGTTAGTATTAGTCTTTTAGTCAATACTACGGATAAACTTTGTAGTACGACCCTGACGAACCTATAAAATAAAATAAAAGAACCGAAACTTAAGAGTTTGAACATTTTTTTAAAGCGTTGATTGGTCGTCATCGCGATATTATTAACCGCATGTTAATTAAGCCCGAAGAAACGAGTGTTTTCGCAGTAGTGTATTGCGTACCTACTTATTAGTTTAGTTTGATTGTGTTGTTGATGTTCTATGTTGATGTATTTGGAAAATATCCGTTCTTCATGTTCGCGAATTTAAAAAGGTCGTACAGATTACATTCGCAGTCTTGGTTTTCACTTCAACTCTTTTCTGTACGCACTATAGTTTGAAAAGAGGGAATCCTGTATTGTTGTAGACTTCAGTGGTCGTTGCTTTCTTTTAAATAATTTGGATTTCCGAATTGAAACCGCGTCGTAATTGCATGAGAATGCCGACGTTCCGCTCTCAATTTCATGGAGCTCCTTGTGGGCTATTGCCTGATGCGTCGCTGCCGTACAAAGAAACGTTCGAAGAGACGACGGTTACCCGCCACATTTTCAATCGAAATTCCTCTTATCCACATTCGCACAATCACAACCCATCTCGCACGTCTACCTACCCAACCCTATAAAGACCTGACACCGAGCAACCACGGTCTTTTTTCGTACGGCAGCGACGCATCATGCAATAAGATCTCCTAACCAGGCTTTGAGACCTGGAGACTTTGAGCTTAGTTCTCCCTAATTTGCTCACAACATCTAAAAGGATTGAATGATTTAGAAAACCTAAAATCACCAGCAGCTGTAAACGGTGCATATTTCCCAGTGATCTTTATGACTCGTTAAACAACAATATTTCATTTAAAAACTTAATAAGTAAAGGAAATCGCTAGAGTAAGTTTTGACAACGAAAAGCGGAAAATTAAAAATCATTGGCTGGAAATATATTCACTTAACGAAATTCTGACCTAGGGAAGGAGAGACAAAGAAAAAGCGATTACGTTATATAAGCTGCCGCAGCGACATGCCACGAATACTGCATACAACTATAGGCAAATTCAATGGTCACGGATAAATATCGAACTCCGTGTGACTGTTTTAATTACAATATAAAATGGAACTGAGGTATTAAATCTGATGCTTTACGTATTTACAAAATTCTCATAAACAATGTTATATTACATACTAGATTTAACAATTTGAATAATTTGCATTTCTGTGTATATCTCTGAATTCCAAAGGTCGACGTTTATTTACAAGTGACTGATTTTGTTAAAATAATTTAATTGAATTACACGAATTTTATTTGTGCTTGTTTACAAACAGTTTGTTTGCTTTTTGACTCAAGCGAACCAAGAGAAATTGAAATTTAAACATTTTATTACATTCAGTAAGCTCTTACCATTTATACAATTTTAAATGTACATCATGTGTGTGGAATTAAAATGTAGTGGAGCCCAGTGAAGCATTTTCGCTCTAATTAAACTTCCTAATCAATCGTACTGAAAATACATTTACCTAAACAATTTTCAGAGGATCCTGCATAAAGACAATAGGAAGCAACCTACCTTAAAGAGTTATTGACCTATTAATGCAATGCAGAATATTCGCATTCAGTGCGGCCGAGGAAATTCAACGACGTAACAGCCATAGCTAACTCGTGAATTCAGATTCAAAAAAATTTGTGAGTTTATAAGCCAATATTTGCAAAAATAATGGTGTCTCTTTTTTTTTATTTCAATGTACTGCCAGTTTGCGGCAATAACTTAGAAGCTATAAGAAATCCTAAATATTTCTTCTGTTGTGTATATTTTGGGTTATGAGGTCGGATGTCAAGAAAAGAATAGTCAATCTCTTTCTCTGATATTTTACTACTGCTACGTTTCTTGGATACTTTCCAGTTTTTTTCAAGCAATCTCTACGTTTCCCTGTGCCATCTATTTTGGACTATGCAATGTTATTGTCGCTGTATTACAGATAAATGACAAATAAATATTGAAAAGTAAACATTGCAAGCATGAAGATTCCCGCAGTGTAGTCCATCCAATAAATGATTGTTATAAGTCGCCGTTACAAGCCAAATTAGATTTACCAAATTTAATTTCTTACAAAAATGGGTTCGAGCGTATTGGTCTTTCAATCCAAACTATGCTGGTTCATATCTCCGCCAGGGCGGTTGGCTCTTAATTATGGATAAAAATCAGAGCGTGACTTCTATTCCAATATGCCAACAGCCGTGGCCCAAATGTGAACACGAAATGTGGTAAGTTAAAAAACTACCAGAGCGGAGGTAGAAATACCTTTAGATTCTGCAAAATTCTGATAGAACCGGTTGATAATGTAAATAGCAATAGCCCAAAAAGTACTGGCACTTAATTTGGATCTTCTTGTATGCTCGTGGTCCGCGACAACTTCTTATTGGAGTTACAACATATTGATACGAAAAAAAAAAATAGCCCTGTAGCATATTTAAAGAATATAATACGTATTACAACTAATTATTTCTTCTACCATTATATTTGTCAGCAACCTAGCATTATATTTGTCGCAAGACGCCTAATCCATATGACTCAGACCTTTCTTCAAACTGTTGTGTTTATAAATGAATGCTTTACTATTTCATGCATTATTTTTAAAAATTGCTTATTAATTAACCATATAAAATCAGTCCATTTGTAGGCTATCGTATATAACGACAGAAGCTTTGTACGGGTAAACCTACTCTTAAATGATGCTGCGAATTATTTAATTTTTTAACTAAATTATTTCTGCTCACTAATTAAAGTGTAATTGGAGATGCAGGTATTGAACTATCGTGTTTCAAGATTTTAAAGCTGCAGTTACGTGATAGTTCAAACGAGTGAGAGCATAAGAATCAAATTTGCTTTTGCGCGCTGTAGGTGTTTGAATCAACTTGGAATTATCCTACCAGTATCTAAAAGTATGTACCCACTTAAGTGGGACGGTAGTACGTTAGTGTCTTGTTTTATTTGAACAATAAAGGAAGTGAATGTACGTGATGGATTCTTAATAATTCTAATAGGAAAACTAACATTTTCTTCGCACACCTCAAGAACCGTGCATACGTATGGGCAGCTTCAAAAATGGTAACCTATGGCCTCTGCACTCTACAAGATCATAATTCATGGAACGAAAAGCTTTGAAAGCTCGGAACAAGCATTTCAGGTCTGAAACTTCTCGAAAGCGATTTTCGGTAGAATTTCTAAAAATTTTTCCATCATCAACACATCCACTAAAGCCTGAATAGGAAGAACTCAACGAATGAATATTGTAGTCATGTATAATTTTTTACCAAATATGCCACGTCAATACTTCCTAGGTGTCTCATTTTTTCATTATGTCTCTAGTAACTTATTGGGAACGCTAACCAATCTAAAATAACTGAAGGCTTTCGAGAATATGTATGGGCTGAAATTGGATGTCGAGAGGCATTGTATTTAACTACGATGGTTCTTGATATGCTTCACGTAAAGCGGTGAACAAATTTCTAAATCTTGCTTTCAACCGAATCTCGTCGCGAGTAATTTAAAATAGATGCATGCAGATGTTGTAGAGCACCTGCAACATGTTGCAGCTCAAACGCGACGCGGCCGTAATTTAATATAGTGTTTGCCGTGTATTACCTACGTGTTTGTTATGAAGTTCTTCCTTATTACTCCGATTTTGAATTTGCAAAAAAAAAATAAAAATAAAAATAAAACTACAAGACAAAAGATTTCGAATTGTTTTAATAGATGCAATTATTAGAGAATGTCTTAGTGACACTAAGACGGCCCACAGACGGTGCGATTACTGCATGAGGAATTATTGTTCAACCTATTACAATGCGGCTAGATCATTCGGCAGTATACCATTCAATAAATTTGTAGTACGACCCGCTTTGATAAACGGTAAATTTGAACGTGTATATGCGTATATTAAGCTGTCGACAAGATTTCGTACCAATACAAATATAGTTTTGGGTTATAATTTATAGTAATAGAAAACAGAGACTTTGTAGTAGATTCATTGATATTCATATCTGTGAGACGTAAGATTTAACGATTAAGCCAATAAAAATAAACCAAGGACTAATTGTTTTACTAGAAAAATTAAAAGAAATAAATCAAAGATACTTCTTGAAAAGAAAATTAACAGTTTAAAACTACGCCTTTGATAATTACGTAATCGTAAAAAACATCCTTCATGCGTTATGAAATATTGTAAAGGAGCTTATAAGTAGAGAGGACAAAAGCGGATGAAATTATTTTTTTTGCAGTGATTAGACAGACTCGTGTTTTGTCAACTCTCGGACACACCAGTAAACAACACGAATCCATTCTCATAAGGCGAATAGACACGAGTCTATCTAGTCGCTGCAAAAAAGGAATAATTTCACGTGCCTTTGTTATCTCTATTTATAAGGCACAAATATGTATGTAACCCTCTCAGTGCTAACATTTTTAGTGATTATTTTGTACATATCGCTGAGACTCAATGAGCACCTGTGTAAGTCTATACTACATAATGTAACATTTAAATTTTATATGTTATCTTTTCAAGAGATTATGTATATGATTGATAGTTTGAACGACGCTTCTAGTAAAAAGCTTTATAACTTAAGTTTGAAAATCGCAAAAATTCACCATACTCCATGCGCTTCGCGAAATTAGCAGAGACTAGACGAACTCGTGTTTTGTCGGCTCGGAAAATCAGCAAAGCAAACCCATTCTCGTGAGTCAAAGTCCGATCCTTCACCTCCTCACACGTTTCTTTCTGGATAACGTTTAATCCGCGAACGGTACGAATTCTTTCCCGAGACTCCGCAAGCCTCCGAAAGTCGATCGAAGTGCCTGTGCTCGAGATCACTCAATCGGCGGACGACGACCATCTTTCCAATCAGAGAGGTTAATCCAGCTACGGGAAAGATTATCGAAACTTATCGCAAAGGAAAGGTGTTATTAACTTCAAAATAACCGAACAAAATATGAAGAAGAAATTTAAACAGCTAATATCAAAATAACGGAGATCAATTCAGTCGCTTGCAAGATAATCGAATCTAAGGGGAAGATGTTAGTAACCCCAAACATAGTAGATAATTATATGGATGCGTATGCAATACATAGGTAGATCACATTCACACGATCCGACTATAGGATACGAAATAAGCTGAACTTATCACAGTGACTATTACTGGATCTATATAATCGTCCGCAATGATAATAATGTGGAGATGCTAATTAGGGAGAGAATAAAGGAATTTTTTAAAAGGGAAAGACATCTTTTGTCCCAGAAATGAACAAGTTAGGAATTGATATATAGCGAGAATAGAAAATGTTATCCTCAAATCTGTTTTATAAGATTCGAAATAACCCAAAGTATGTATGTGCAATGGCAGCTACGTATATCATAAAATTTTTATTAATAGCATGTTTAAGCCAATCCAACTACACGGAAGATAACGGAACCTATCTGAGGGCAAAAACTCAACTTATGGAATCGACCGTTGCAAGATATGCATGTAGCATTTGTAGTCCTTCTATTATCACAGTAATTTGAGAATGCTAAATATGGGGCTAATTACGGATAACATAAAGGAATTCATGTAAAAAAAAGATGTCGTTAATCCCAAAACAGGGCGATACAGGACGAAATACAAGCCGAAAGCATAAGCGCAAGAGAAATTAGATGTAACATCTTTCGTTACCTGTTCTTAACTTTACGTTTGGAGAATCTGAGAAAAAGAATAGAACTTTTAAGTTGTACTGTTACTTATAATGTCAGTAATGTTGTTTGCAGTGACACGCAATCTGTTTTTTGTAGCTACTAAAACAGACATTGGAGGATATTCTGTATGCAATGTGCCAACCATTACGTTAGCAACGCATCTTCTTTTAATGTCTGTCGTTGCATCTGCGCTTATTCAGAAATAATTTTCATCTAGTTTTGACCTGACTTGATTTATTATTTTATCAAATGCTTATGTACGTAATATTTTCTCATTGTTGATAAATGGGGAATATCTTGGTTGATATATTGTAAAATGTGGATCATGTAATTTATTTAATGGGATATTGGCATCAAGAAAAGCTACCCATAAATCAATTACAAATTTATCATGTGAGATACCTCTTTGTTATTCAATATGACTCATGTTTTTCAGATGTCGCTTACAAGTATATTTGCCCTTGAATTCTAATTTTGCAGAACAAATGATGTACAGCACATCTTTTTTGTTAAAGACAGCGAAAATGGTGCCATATTCCGAAAAGTGCTTGGCGGCATTTTTGAAAAATTGAATTCTAAGAGCTGCTAAAATAAAACTGAAGAACATGTAACAAGAAAATATTAGCTTCCTCATAGTAATGATGGAATAATTCACGGCAAACGCAACAAAAGAAGAGAAAAAAGTGCAGTAGTACACCGACATCTTTCTGTCTATTCGGCGTCATCAGCGTGGTTTCAAGAGTACTTTTTGTCTCTACCTTCGGGCGCTATTGTCTCACAGTTAATGCCGCAACTTTCAAAACGACAAACTCGACATTTCTTGGCGCCCTCCAGTGCTAAAGAAACCCTGCCCTTTTTGCCTGCTGCCTGCCTGCTGTTCAAGGAGCAGCGACATAAACAGAGTACCGTTCCCCAAACCATCCCTAGACCACACTGATGACGCCGGGTAGGCAGAAACATGTCCGCGTGTTAATGTACTTTTTTCTCTCCCTTTGTTGCGTTTACCGGGAATTATTCCACTAATATCACGAGGAAGTTAAGCTATCTTAGCATTATATATTTTTGGTTACTTTTTTTAGGCATTTTCTGATGTGTTCTGTTTAAGGATCAAATGTATTACAAAATTATAAAACGAAACATAAACTCTAAAGGATATTCAAAAAATAGAAGAGTATCGAATAAAATAAACTGAAAATGAATCTTGTGGAGAAGGGCAGTGACGAAATATACACAAAAGACACTTTTAGAACAGTACAATAACAATATGAACCAAGACGAAAACTTCGAAGGTGGGGTAACAATAAAATAATTGAAAAAAGCACTCTAAAAATCGCGCAGTAATTAAATATACCAAAAAGGACACCTTTGAAATGAAATGCTAACGAAATATGTAGATGTTTTAAATTGAGCGTCGCTAGGATGCTGTCCACTCGGTTAATATCTACGTACAGGACAGTACTGCTGTCGCTCTGTGCCTATCTCCTTTGTGGCCAGTTACACACATCCAAGACTTAGCCTGACACCGAGCGTAACGGCAGTGACAAACTGCGCACAAGGTCGCTGGTCTAGTAATAAGGTCATCCCAAACACTTTTAGGGATTTACCAAACTCGTCCTTTAAGCAGATAAGTAAAAAATATCCGATTTCTCAGTTTTCCTACTCAAGCAATGAAGTTTACATAATACGTCCTCGTTCATTCAATGTTTTCGTTCATAATAATTTATGCATTCCCTTATCTAAGCACCACTGTAGCCTAGTAGCAAATAATAAAAATATTTATAATATACTTCAACGATTGCCTAGATATCGTACAAGAGGTTAATTTTCAAATTGTACTTACCCAGAATGTGGGTTCATATTGCGGTAGAAAGTCCGACTAGAAAATTCCTTCTTTTAGCGACATATTTTTAGGGTGTAAAAAACAAGGAAGTTATTATTAGCTCTCTTGGACACAAAAGCCTTGAATACTGCTTTCTGCCGTACCTCCGAGTTGTAAGTTGTCACATTCGTATTGCGATCATTTTTTTGATCGAAAAGGTTAATTATTATCTTATTATTATTATTATTATTGGGAATGCACTTTTCGATTAGTCATTACAAAGTTTTATTCAATATGAGGTACTATTTATCGTTCGATCAGATATACACGCGTGTGTGAAATCGAAACCAGAAAAAAGAGTTATTTACTTAAACAATTCATTTGTGACAGCAACGGGGTATATCATTGTTACAATCCTCTTTCACCCGAAGCTGTTAAGGTTTTCTTCTATTACTCTTACTATTGTTACTCCCATTCAATAAATTTACGCAATTTTTTGCCACTTTTGCTTTTTTTCTCATGATTTTCCTTTACATTTAGCTACACAATTGCTCCAAGTGGCTCTAGATTATCCTTTCGTATGTTTACCTGATAATCTGACCACTTTAACTTCTCTTTTCTTTTTTCTTAATGATTTCTTAATGATTTCGTTTTAACTTTTTATCTGATGCGATAATTTCTTATTTTATTTTTCGGATATTTCCAATTTTGCTTTATTGTATTTCTTTGTGAGTTATAATTATTCCAAGATATTTAAAATTATCTAAAGTGCTTTTTCTCCTAGTCCAAAGTTTATTTTCTCTACCTTATGGGAGATAACTATTACGTTTGTGTTCTTCCTATTGACCGTTAAGTTGTATTCTTTGAGTGTATTTACCCGCACATTCACATTCTTTTCAAGTCCTTTTTCACTTCAATCCATGAGTTCCACATCAACCGCGAATATACAGCGTTGTATTTTAACTTGTTGTAGATTATAATATTCTACTATATACTTCATTATTTCGTTCCAGCTTTGGTTTATAACTTCGTCAATGGGACAGAACTGGTCTTGATGCTCGAATTTTATCGATTGTTGTCTTATATAGGTTTCTTACTACTTCCCAATCTGCTTTTACCTCTCTGCTTTCCAATATGTTTCCTCTCTGTTTACCATATGGAATGCCTTACGCAAAGCTATAAATCCCAAATATACTTCTTCTAGTGATATTTCTCGTCAGTTGTTTTCCAGGTCAAGTTTAATATTGTTGGGAATTGGCTCTTTCCAGAAGGCCTAAAGAATTTCAACAGTACGGGATGTGTAAGCTTTCTAAAGGTTGCCGTAACCTCAGGAGACTTTGCGTATAAATTGCGTATGTATTATGTTCGGTGGTTTTGTTAGTATCAATCCCAACTCTTCCAACTGTGAGTGGTGACTTAATAAGAAGATTTGATCCTATTGGGACTCGAACACATACCGCCTAATTCTTACTCAGGCTTAGGCTTTCTCACCATAAGAGCATCGGCCCGTTATTAGGTTTCAAAAGGTGCAATATGTTTGTAAATTTTTTATAAACTTAACAAATTTAAACTCAATTAAAGATTAGCTCGCTATCTACGTAATACATTGACCCGAAACAAATAAGCATACTTCATTTCATTGGAAACGTTATACTTGCCATTGTTTTACTTCAAACTGAATTGGACGTCTAACGTTTCATTAATTCTTTTATCAATTAACAGAATCAAATTTTCCGCACGATTATAACCGATGCTAGTAGCTACCACGCTTGGGCTTAATTGTTTCCGCTTCTCCTATAATTTAAACTGATTATCAAACACACGCACCTATGTATAGGAATCTAGTCGAGAATTGCGATTATGTATACCTGCTACATATATACACACAAAGCCCGTTCTTAGATCTTGTTGCTTTCCTTGGGTGAACCTTAATCAGATACAACAGCTCCTATAATTAGAACTATGATTAAGCGAGATTACCATAAAAGAATTATTGCTGACGTACATATGTAGCGCAGAAGGCACGAAATTGTTAAACGTTCGAACTATCCTTCTATGTTATGTATTCAAGAGAGGCACGTCGCTCCTAGCGTAAAATTAAGTATACTGTAATGTTTTAAGTACTGAAAACAAATGCCAGAGCCATATTCTTAGTCTTGCATATGCCTGCCATAATTAATTTGCGTATTTACTTAGCTTAAGTTTAATGTTTCATTGAAACACGGCAAGTGCTACAGCAAATTTGAAAACCAACTTACTTGAAAACTAGAAATGGTCGACTTGGTTTCTTTTTTTTTTGGTAATCAAGCAGCACGTTGATCAACTTTCTCTCATTGCTGTTGAGGATTACACCAGGATCAACAACGATTCTAAGATAGGACCACCAGAAGCGACAATAGCCGTTCAGAAAAGATAGTTTCAGTACGCCAACTGATCAAGCAAGATCGACATGTTACATGAGGCATTTCTTAACTTTTTCTGAATTCAATCCAAAAAGTTATGGATGTTCATGTCATTTCTTTTACCTGAAAGTAGTTCGTTGTTAGTGCCGAATAATGTATTTATTTCATAACTTGCTGTGTTGGTGCTTCAAGGTGTAGTATGTCAAAGAAACTGCTCGCAACTTTCGTCCCAATTTAATATTGTTATAATTCCGTTAAAAAGTCGGATAACTGTTAATACCGATTGGTATCCAATCATTTGTTTATCAGAAGTCGTTACTTTACTCTGAAGAACTAATCAATATCAACGAATTGTCCTCACTGCAATATTTCGGCTCCATCTAGTGTTCAAAAGACATACAGGTCTGATCTATCGCTCAACGGTTTTATGTTCTAAAGAATGACGAGTAGACTACTTGAGCAATGTTTTTGACTGACTGTGGGTGCCACTGTTGGTTTAAAAGAATACTAAAGGGTGTCAATCTTTGTGAAAAATGTTTTTTAGGACAATAATGCCTTTTAAGTGGATTTACTGTTTGTTATTATGACTAGATGTAAAAACTCTCGCGGGTAAACTCAAGAAAACAATCTTTTTCTTTAAATGGTTTGTTGGTCGTACAGGAAAGTCTTTGGTTTTCTGCTAGGTAACGCAGATGACCGATTAACGTATATGTATTTTGTTAAAAGGTCGTAAGTAACGCCCCTAGATTAAGAAAGGTTCTTCGGTTAAACAATTCTAGTTCAATATATTCTTGCAGTTGATTATTGCAACCACATTGAACAAGACTTTATAGAATCTACGGTTTTCTACAAACTTTCTATCAATCAAAATATATTCACGAGATAGTGTTCAAAATATTGCATGCGACTGAAATGAGTTAAGCACTTATGCAACCTTTTTACTCAGTTGTCTACGATTTTGGTTCAAAACACGAAAATTTTCTTTGTTTTACGTTTTCTTATTCAATTTTATTATATTTAAATTATTCTACTTAAATGACCGACTACTATGATTTCATGGTGAAATTTAGAAAACAAATATTACTTTGAAACAAAAATGTCTTTCAACTGATTTGTGATACTACCGTGTTATCTTTAACTATGATTGTGTTCTAAATCATTTACTCGAGGACTATAGCAATGACTGGAGCAGTGAAATGCTTTACTGATCGATTGCTAGGCTGTCATCTTCAACAGTAAAACAGAACTGGTTGGGTGTTTTAAAGATGTTAGTGAGATAAAGATGATTAAGTGTGTAATGAAATCTGTAGTTGCAATTAGGGCGAAAGGGGAAACTTAGATAAATAAATTTTTAAGTAAGTTGTTACGAAAGTTTCCCTTAAAACGGAATTTTCAGTGATTAGTTTACAAAAATTAAAAGTTTGACAACACTGAAAGAGAGAAGACGCCCCAGACTTGAATGAACAAAAGCGCTGCTTAGAAAAAAAATTAACAACGTTTTTGAACCTCAAAGTAAGTGCATTTAGACTCCGGGCAAACGAGAATCTCAATTTTAATTTAGGTTTAGAAATGCCGAGCCAAGAAAATGAATGCGCGGTACGAAATTTTCACAAACCAAATTTCCGTGTGCCGTGTTCATCAGAGAGTAATTCAAATCAAAGTAGTTATCCAAATATATTACCTACAAAGCTTATTATCTGTCACTAGATGATATTAAAATGGAAAATGCTTATTTTCAACTAGATGATAACAAAGCGCATACAGTATGGTAAAGTATGTTTTTCCATATTTTGTATGGATTTTGTAGAAATTTTTACTTAAATACAGTGAGTTTATGGATGGGGTTAGCAATAAATATGGCAGATGGCAGAAGAATTTTTGGGTTTGGAATTTAATATTTGGGCAATATATCTTGCTTGGCCTGAAACTTATTTTTAACTTGCTTTCGACTTTTGAACGTTAAGTAGGCCATTACTTTTTATTATATTTGAACAAAAAAGTCCATTCGCACTTACCAAAGTGTTACTGAGAAGAGAAAGAAAAGTTATGGCGTTATGTAAATTTTTAGAATAATCCGCCTACTTTATTAAGATGAATTATTTATTACCTTTACGACGCAAAGTCATTCTTTACCAGTTTTACGAGTTTTGCTCTCTTAAGGAATTCACTGTACATTTTACCATGATTTACGGCTTACTCAGTTGTTGCTGTTTTTCATTCGTCGTAAAATGAATAATAAAGATCTTCAAACAGAATAATTGTAAAACTCCGCAACTATTCGGTGTAAGCAATTCATCTTGGTGAAATATTGGCGCACACTAAATCTAAAGGGTGCCATATCTGAAACGAAAATAGCTATGTTTAATTGCAAAGGTCTATTTTATTTTGTAAATTCAGAAGCAAAGTAACAATAAGTTTCAGAGCACACAAATCTCATTTCTAAGACTTTAATGGCCAACTGAAAAATTTTTCGCCAAGCATACCTATTGTCAACTAACAGAAGGCGCCTCAAGCTCGAGTGTGAACAATGCTCCTGTATGAGAAAGGAATTTATGATACTTTGAACCTAAAAGTAAGTGCGTTATTCTGGCCAAACTAAAATTCAAACTTTAGAGTTCATATAGAACACCCACAATCTAAATAGGGCGTGAAATTTTAGCACATCAAAATTTTTGTTCTTTTTTTCTTCAAGAACGTATTACATACAAATTTTGTTAACTGATACCAAATATTTACTTTGAACTACGTGAATACCAAAATTGGTTTGACACACATTCATCTGAAAACTGAATAGTAATTTTGAACCAATACTTTGATTAATTTAATTTTAATTTTTGGTAACACAGTATAAAAGAAACATGAAAATAATAAAGAGAGAATGATAACAATAACTAGCGGGATAAATATCCAAATTTTGGAGAATTTCACATATTGTGCAAAGGTGTAAATATATCACCTGCTTCCTAAATATTTGGACAGTAAAAATAACGTTTCATTACTTTTTGTATTAATTCTGCAATCAAGAAGGTCAGCGAAAATTTTCATAATAGTTGACTGTAGCTCTTCACGGCCATAATCCATAGTAAAAATTCATTTCCTGTGTTGTCGTGTAATTAATATTTTACCTCAAAAAATGTAAAATATTAATTACACGACAACACCCGAAAGAAAGTTAAACTTTCACAATATGGGAGCTAAAAGTTTTGTACTTTGCATCACACCCATAAACACGCTATATGAACAGGAAGATATTTCGCAATATTGACCACCAAAGAACACAAAGAACTCAATCTTGGTGTGTATTATGTATTGATTACTTACTTATAGCTACAGCACTATTTGAATTTAATAGGCACCTCCACCAAAAGTCTGGAGTAAATTATTGTGAGCTTTGTAAAAGTATAAAGTGCTACACCGCCTGTACTCAACAATATATACTTCATTAATAATGTAAACATTTCCTGTCTAGCATTACAAGCAACTTATCTACTCAGGAACGTAAACATTTTAATATGAGTTATAAAAACCACTGCTTTCCGTTTATCGCTGTTGCGCTAGTAAATTCTATTAATTATTCCTTTTTCTTATTCGAGTATGCACTACTACCTCTGCAGAGCATAAAAGCGATTCCTTGTTACGCTACTATAATCCCTTTGTTGTTTGATGCACCCGGAGAACTCGAACTGGACACGTAGCAGTTGTGTTGGCAAGCCCCTTGCACTTTGTAAAATAGAGGATCTCTGCAGAAAAGCTCCACATCAAAGAGCATCTGCGAATGTCAAGTTTACTAGGAATGTGAAATAT
The DNA here is from genome assembly GCA_020654165.1 of Oryctes rhinoceros. NCBI lineage: Eukaryota > Metazoa > Arthropoda > Insecta > Coleoptera > Scarabaeidae > Oryctes > Oryctes rhinoceros. The sequence goes on along the minus strand of JAIOKQ010000399.1, from coordinate 9,831,099 downwards.
TTTAATGCAGCTGTCTGAACAGCGAACAAATTCTGCATCTGTATCAAGCGATTTCCCGAAACAGAACACAGAGAAAGAACGTGGCGTACACATTCTTTATGAAAACGTATATTTTTCATGTTTGTAGTTAGGTTAAAAAGACAAAGCGAATTGCTTGTATTAGACAACGCTTCATTTCGTTCTCCGACAACAAATTTTTTGATATGATATGAGTGGCAAGTGACAAACTTTTCATAATTTAGATCTATAACAAAGGTCGGGTACGATCTGAGAAATTCAACGAACATCGATAGAAAATTTTCTATCCTTGGTGTAGTGATGAAATACTTAATATTGAAACAAAAACAAAAAGTTAGCTTACTGCATATTAAGATCTATCTCTTTAGGAGTTCACTGCGGTATGCTTCTATGGGTTCTTCGTCGTCTGCAAAAGCATTGTTTGTTGCACGCAACCCAATTTTCGGTGAATAAATAAATAAATCAGAACGTGCACCCTCAAAACATCCGATGAATAAATAACTTTTATTTGCCAAAATTTGAATTATAAGTTACGAATAAGAGCATATGGGCAGAAGACTTTAAAAAACGAACTTGCAGCTCAACTTACTGAAAAAGCAAATTAAAAATGTTTCAATAAGCGACCCCCGTTACGTACGGATGAATCTTTATTGTAACAAGTACTAATTTATTCAGTAGTAACAACTGCGTTTTCCCTTATTTGTCTTTATTCTAGAGGTTTGCTTTTAGTTTGATTTGCGATGGATTTATTTACTTCTTAGCTTTCTTTTTGGAGCTATGAGTGATTCGGTTATTTTATGAAGATGCTTGAAATCACTATTTCTAAAGAAACAACTATTTATTTAACTATTTCCGACTTTATATTTTTTTAATGTTTTTGAGTAAGCACATATACGCATTGAGATTAATTTTTGTTCTACACTCCGCAAAAAAGTATCCCATAAACTAAAAAAGGGCATTTATAAACCAAGATATTTTTATACGTTCACAAAAAGTTTGCCTCGTGTATGTGAACTATAAAAACACTAACAAAATCATGGAACATAGCTTTTTTACTTTTGTTTCTAAAAGAACACATTTAGAAAAATGCATATGTGTAAGGTTTGTTCAGTTGTTTATTGAAAGTCTTCCTATACGGACAAATTTTAAAGTGCGAAGTCAGAGTTCTGTACCAACGCTTTTCGCAAAACTAAAATGAGCAATTTAACTTCAGAACAAGTGGCTGCTATAGTTGCTTCTAATCGAAGATGGACGATCTCAAGCATACGTTGCTAATTTGATGAACATCAATCAGTCAAGTGTTTCTAGAGCCGTAGCCAGATATAGGGAAACAGGCAATTACAGTAGAAGACCTGTACCAGGTCGTCCAAGATGTTCTACTCGCCAAGATAACCGCTATTTACTACTACAAGCATTACGTCGCAAGACATGTAACTGCGAGACAATTGCAGAACGACTTGGCTAGAGTCAGAAGATATACTCATGTGAGTACTCAAACTATTCGGAATAGGTTACGACAGAGTGGATTAAGAGCTAGAGTAGCTGTAACAGCCCCTCGTCTCACTAGGAACCACCGAGTGGCTCGCTTAAGGTTTGTCAGAGAACATGTAAATTGGAACATTAATGACTGGGCCAATATACTCTTCACAGATGAGTCAAGATTTGGTCTCTACACCTCAGATAGGCGTATCTCAGTGTACAGACGAGACGGTGAGACACTATTCGCAGTGTAATATCAGACCTAGACCTAATTTCGCTGGTGGCTCTATTATGGTTTGGGGAGGCATCTGTTTAACAGGTCGTACAGATGGTTAGTACCAGTAGACAGAGGTACACTGACTGCCCACAGGTATATAACGGACATTTTAGAAGAACATGTAGTACCATATGCGCCAATTATAGGAAACGAATTCATGTTAATGCACGATAATGCACGACCGCATGTTGCAATAATCGTCCAGGAATACCTTAACGATGTTGGTATTCCAGTTTTAGATTGGCCTGCGGTAAGTCCGGACATGAACTCTATCGAGCACGTATGGAGCCTCCTTCACAGACGGATACGAACCCAAAATGTTGCCCCAGCGGACCTGCATGGACTAGAAAATGCTCTCCGTGACGAGTGGGAGAATTTGGATCAGGCTTATATACGGAGGTTAATCGAATCTCTGCCAAACCGTATGCGAGCGGTCATAAGAGCCAGAGGTGGCAATACTCAGTATTAAAAGCTACTGTTATGACATTCTTCTTTCCAAAATTATAATTTCTTGTTTTAATAAAAATCTCAAGTATGAGTTCTTGTTTTTATTTGGCCTGTATTTTATTTAAACAATCATAGAAATTATATCTTAGAGCGCATTAAAGTATATTTACAACTTTATGCTACAAACAAAGATTATGCGATACTTTTATGATTCAAAACTAAATTATGCAATACTTTTTTGGCGGAGTGTATTTACTCGCTCATTTACCCTCTGTTGATTTTTTCATTTTTCTTTATTACTGATCTTAAACTAAATAATGACTCAAGATGATCTTGAATTTCGGTAAGGTTTTGGTACTTGTGGTTGCTTTGTTTGTTTTATTATAATAAAATTGTATTTTGTTTTTAATTCAATTTATTAACTTGTTTCAAGTTTTTAAAATTGTTTACGTCACCTATTCCAGTATTTCGAACTAAATTTCTGGGGCTCCAGTTTTTAGAAGAGGTAGAATTAATTATTTTTCCTGTTTATGTTGCCTCATCAAAGCAGCAACGGAATGTGTCGAGGAAGCCACAAAAATGACGACCAACATCGTTAATGTCGTCGCTATTCCTCACAGGAAAATCTTTCTTATGCAACTACTTAAACTCGCTGAGTTAGTAAAGTTCGTCATTTTCCGTGCGATTCACGACATTAGTAGAAATTGGACAGACTCGTGTTTATTCGTCTCATGAGAATGAGTTCGTGTTGCCTATTGGTTTTGCAGAGAGTTGACAAAATACGAGTCTATGCGTCTCCGCCAATTTCATGAAGCGCCCAGAAAGTGAAGAACCTTACTGATTGCATATCCTACAGGCATGCGATTTAAGTGTCGTAAAAAGAGTAATATTTCTTCGACGAGAGAAGTCATCCGATATACTTTTAAAAATTAATAACGTTACCCAAAAACTTATTAGAAACTACCGCAGAGCACTCTACATCCTCAAAAGTCAAAGATACGCCGTGTAACTGCGGGTATTTGAAGAAACAATCCAGCAAGGTAAAAAAAGGTTTTCTCTGGTAGGATGAAAGTCTGGCAACGAAGCAGGGCATTCCACATTTAATCCGAATAAATATTTATTCGAACTTCTAAGGAAAGCCTTTTTGAGTTATGGCGCTACTCATGTATTCCGAAAACAATCTGAGGTACTGAAGAATTTATTTAAATGTTGATTTCTGCATCTCTTCTTCGCCGAGCATACTTCCGCATAGGTGACGGGATAAGACATATCCGCTGAATATAAATAGCGCTTCCTTACTTTCGCTTTCGCTTTTGTTTTGTGTGTAAATAAGTCAAGGTGCCTTGTAGATGTTAGATGGCGGTACGTATTAACATACACAATATACCGTGTATAGGTGTATATAGCGTACGTGCACAGTTGGCGTGATGTCGAAAGTGGAATCTTTCCTCGGGTAGATTGGAATTGAAATTTCGTCCCGTCACCTGCATGCGTGTTATTATAGCTGTCACCTGTCTACTTTAGAACAAAACGCGAAATGAAACAGTCGCTGCGAAACATCATATTTAAATTTCGTGTACCTGAGAAATAAGCAAGCGTACTAGGTGCAAACATAGCCCTGCTAACATGTCGTTTTATACGCTCTCCTTTTTCAATTATTATTAAAATGTTCGCATATTTATGCATGTTTCGAGGCAAATCAATAATAATAAATAAGGAAAACATATTTGTTTGATAAATATATAACTACGCATACTGCGAGTTAGAAAGATGTAGAAAAGAAAGTAAACTTGGTGGCAGATAATTGCCTTCCTAAGTGATCTATAGAAGAAGTTTTAGAATAAAAAATATTGGGAGACACAGATTGCACAATATAGAACCAAATTCAAGTATGCAAAGCTTAGTTTCCATAAGGCACGATACAAGCTGGGTTTCTTAAGTGGAACATTCTGTACATTTTTATTACCATTTAAGCACATCTCTCTTCTTTCTTATCGATATTCGCTATACTTACTTGACATACTTTAAAATTTGTGCAAATTGCCACTGTTACTTCAGCGGCTGATATCTTAAGTGTCTTACACGCTAAGGTGTTGGCGTAGTATAGATTAGACAATGTAGGTTAAGGATAAGCATCGAAAATAGTCATTGCTTGGTGTTGATTCAGCTTGCACAACATTGCAGGTAGTTTAGACAATAAACATGCGTATATGCAAATAGCCAGTAGGCACAGTTGTAGATCAAAGGATAGCATGCATTTGTTATTGTTATTTGTGTTTGCCAATAAAACAATGTTATTTCTTCTAGAAAGCCTACCAAACAGCAGAGTAGACCAAGCTATTACACGGCGATCTTGGCAGCCCTATCAATGTATAGCTGTGATTCAAATTTATTTGACTAAGTATTTCTTGGAGTTTGAGGTAATATACCGAAAGGTTTTTTAGTTCATGAGGTCGTAGGAATCGTTGCCACGTTTGATACATTCTACTTACATAAAGTAGAACGCCCTATATATTTTTCGACGCTATGATAAAGAAACTGTTATTGATATACATAGATAAACATTTTTTTATACCAAAAATATGTCTTTCTTTAGTAAGTTAAATATGAAGCTGCACCGATAAGTTTGTCGTTAATATGCAGATATTGCTGCGACAAAGTGGGTACTAAAATCTTTTGCTTTTCAAAAGACATTCAAAGTAAACTATAGGATTTATTCGAAGCAAATCTCATGTTATTGTGCTAAATTGTGTCATATTATGTTAAATATTTGCTAACATCTCCGAAGCATTATTTTGTGTAATGTCGACGTTAATTGTATTCAGAAATTCATCCAGGAAACTTATCATCCAACATTTCTATTTAAACTTGTGTAAATAGGTCTAAATTTGCGCATTGAATTGTAATTAACATTTATCTACTTATTTTCGTTATTCATTGTTTATATGTGCCAGTTAACTTGTAAAATTGTAAAATTTAACAGTTAACTAGATGAGAGCAATTTCTCCCTTCACAAAACATTGCAGTATATAAGAAAATAGTGGTTACTTCGAGTAGGTGATAGAATTGTACTAAAAAAGTTAACGTTTACACGTCCGATTTAACAAATATCTTTAGGGAAACATTTTTTTTTAGTATGTAATCGCCTGCATAGCCTCGCACTTAACTTACTCTTAATCTGGTCAATTGGAAAATATCTTACCGAAATCTTCAAGAAAAGCTCTGCGATGTAGGTCACCCAATATATCGATCGTTAGAAAAGCAGCCGCGTTTCACCACAAATTGTATGAATTGTCTCAAAAACTAAGACAGGTAGATGTACGAAATATCCTCGCGAAACAAAGAGATGCTTCTAAAAACGTAGTAATAGACAAGACAGTCAATTTTGAAATATTCAATTTGTATCGTCCACCACAGAATCAGAACATCCTGTATCCCTGTGTGTAATTTTGTGTTATGGAACATTTGCGTCTAAACAATTTTTGTTTGAAAGCTTTTTCTCTAGGTTGCCTAGGAAAGGGATTATCTTTCGTCCACGCGCTAAGTTAACACAGTTACAGTCTAGAATGTTGTGGCTACATAACCTTTTGTTTTTTCTAAAGATATTCATTAAAAATAATTTGTAAAATTTAATCAATACATACAACTTCAATATATTTTCGAATTGAGCACCTTTCATCAAAAACTATAATGCGACGTTTTTAGTTTCGTCAATTACTAGTATGTGTTATCCTTTGTGTATATGTAGGCATAATGGCATATCATTCCGTATACGATTATTGCGATATATGCTCTTTAGCTGCCCAGAGGACGTGTTTTTTTATGTAATACCAAACCAATCGCCTATATTTAACTATATTTACCAAATAAAATTTTCTATCCTCCTATTTATAATCGTATATCTCAATTCTATTCAGTAATTATTATGTTATAGATAAGTTTCCGTATCCATATTTTCTCGACATACAGGTATCTTTAAAAGAATTGAAAGCGTACAATCACTGTTGTTAAAATTATGTATAGTAGAAACACTAGCACATTACGTAGAAAGCAAATTAGTATTATAAATCCGCACATAATTTAAAAAGCCTGCCGTGAAATATATGAAGTAAATATATGCATTTCTTCTTGTTCTAATTTATTAACAGTTACATATTGATTCTATCATGAATCATGACGCATGCTATGATAGGTTTGTAATTAATTTGTATTTATTGTTGGAATTTTATCATGGTGAACCTCAAATAAATAGAATTTAAAATTTCCCGCTTTGGTTTTATTAGTCAACAGATTTGTCGAAAATAATGGGAGAAATAGGGAATTAGAGGTAAAAAACCTAAAAGTTGCGGTTACAATAAACAATAGCGCGATAGTGAAGAGACAGTCGTTGTCACTGGTGTCCGCAAGACAATATACCCGGGCTAAAATTATACGCCATACTGGAAAATGGTTTGACAGTCGTAAATATGTGATATACGTATCATGTATACTTCAATATACATGATACGTGATAACAACTTACCTACTTTCAGAAGTGTGCCTACGACAAACAGCTGGCAACTAATTAAGACGAGACAAAACTAATGCATATTATCACCGCATCTAAAGTCATCGCACTCGGTACGATTGCTCACAATATGTTACGAATCCATGCATAGACCGGATCTTGTACAAGGATGAGATGTCGTTAACGAGATTGCACATTTACCCTCGCTTAAAGATAGGCGATCATCTCTTATGAAACGATCGAGCGAATGTTTTGGTGGCAAAAGTGAAACAGGATTTGTAAGCAAATATTGTGCAATAATACCCGAAGTTCTCTGGTTTTCTTAACGCGTTGCCTTTGATAATTTTATTGAAATAAACAAGAAATGTTGAATGTACTCCGTGTTATTATAATGAAACTTATTATAATAAAACAGTTATTTGTATATTTTTAAGTTAAGTATGGCTCTGTACATTTGAAGTAGTAGCAACACAGGAATGGAAACGGGAAATATCACTGACAGCAACAAATTGTAACCTAAAATGTACTTTATAAAAGAAAAGCAACAGAAAAGACAAAATTAGAAAGGGAAAGAAGATACGTTAAAGAAAATAATAATGCTAATAATAAATAAAGAAAATAAATAAGAGGAAAGGATTATGAACATTACAAAAATTATTATTTTTGTCAAGAAAATCAACATTTTTATTATTGTTGTTAATGTACTTTCACTACTATTGTTATTCTTATTATTATTGCACTTTTGTTTCAGATAACTATAATAGTCAGAATTCATGCCGACGGTGTCCTTTTCAGCATGTAAATAGACAGCTAGTTACATTACGTAAATGTGAACTAAGGATAACATATAGGATTTGAGAAATATTTAAAAATAAAAAATGTATTCATTAACAAATTTATTGTATCGGATGTTTCACGAAGAATGATTCCGAATCAAAAAAAAACTGGCGGAGAAAAATACAAAGGCTCTGGAATCAGTGACACGAAGCATACCACGCAACACGATCAAGAAAGAGTTCCAAAACGAAAAATAAAAATCGTCTGGGCCGTTTAAAAAGTCACATACCGAATATATCGTATTACACATAGAGGTTATCGCATAAAATACATGTTGTACATACGCCCTTAACTCTCTGAACAGCATTCCAATTACAGCGTGATGCGTTTGTCGAAACTTATATGGTTGCAATCCGTAACAAGCCTTTGATGTGTCGTCGAAAATCTGTTGGAATAATGGAATGGCGACCGTTTGCCGAGTTTGAAGTCGGCGTGGTTTAGGATCATCAAAACCAGCTGTGACATGCGAACCTACATGCACATACAAACGTAAATATCAAGGGAATTCACGAGTATTTGCCAGTGTAGATAGTAGGCTTCAGCCGTCAATATAAACAATTAAAAAGTATCACCGCAAAAGAACTCACTGTCACCGCGCGATTTTTTATAGTAAGTAGTTTACGGGTTATTATTAGTAATATCATTCTCTGTAGATCCACCTGGTATGCGGATGCAAGATAATTTCCTGTGTTTAGCAATTTAAAGATGCGGTTTTCAAGTGGAAATCATTCAGGGGTCAAGCGACACGATATACAATTATATCCAAGCATTAAAATTAATTAAGCATTAAAATTATATCCAAGCTTTGAGGCACCTCTCTCCAATCCACCTTCAACCGTTTAACTTAGTTTTCAATGTAATTGAAATTATTTATCATCAAATAGATTCTGCAAGACGCCCACCAAATCGTTACCTTGTTTGGTTAATCTTATTTCAACATTTCTTTCTTTTACCGGAATATTATGTTCCTCCCTCTGCCTGATTGAAAAATTGCTTTAGAATTGTATTATAAAAATTTCTTTGATTTTAGAATATGCTCTTCTTTATTAAAATGGTTAATTGAGTGCATGAGTGCTACGGCAAAGTAATATTCTCATTTTTTTTTTCATTTTTTGTTACTTTTTGTAGCGGTCCATTAGAGAATAACATTCGAGAGCCATTTTTGATACCTATTGCGAGAAGCATTTAGGAACACACCATTTGAGACAATGTCCACTCGACTATATCGGCTGGCACACCACATACGTGTCGGCTTATGCACGAAAAGCAACGATATATTGTAACGAACCTCTAGTCATTATAAATTCAAAGAACTTTTACTGAAAGGACGAGACAATTTACTATTAAGGTAATAATTTTTTATTAATTCTTTAAACCATGTTTGCGAATGTATAGATAAAATTTATTTATTTTCATGTGAACAAACTTTTGGAAAACCCTAAGTACTTCTAGATGCTACATAATCTTTCGATTTATATTCCCGACTTGTGTTTTTGCACCGTACGTCATCCAAAAAAAGTCCCCACGTCACCACATTGAATGGTATATAAACCGATTGAAAATTCTATTCGATAGGAGTCTCTCTCCCGTATCGCTGTTGGTACCTAACGTTGGATTAGGTGGAATCCCTTCCGTATCGCTGTTGGTGCTGGACACTGGCGAAAGTGGAGCCTTCGCTCCGTATCGCTGTCATCATAGGACGCCGACCTAGACGGAAATTTTCTTCATATCGCTGTCGGTGCTTGACTAACCTAGGCGAAGCTCTTCTCTATAACTTTATTATTCGTTTTTGCAAAATTAAATTAAGTTATGGTTTGAATCCTCTTTGATTTTATGTTTCTGAAATTATTTGTTGATTTTCTTTTGTAAATAAAACATTTATTTTTCTTAAGTGTACTTCCCTGTTTTATTTCCGACAAATATATTCGTTAATGAACACACAAGCATTACGATACAATACTCACTTTAATTTAATAATTATCAAGATTAATATAAAATTTCACGAGGTAATTACCATATAAGCAACAGCTAAACAGCTAGAAATGTCGCATTCTGTAAGCATATTAAGTACCAGCGTCATCTATTGGTGAGAAACGCAACTGCAAAGAATAAGCAAATGCCAATAGCGCAGATACATATAAATTTTGTCAGAGGTAGTAAAAGGCAAAATAAGGAATAAATTACTTTATTTGTGTTACAAATTTGCTAAAATTAATTAACATTAACTTTCCTAATTTTCAAAAATCTAAAATTTTTTCAGAACTAATACCTAACCCAAGCCGTTTTTAAAGAAATTAGCTATTCCTGAAAATGTAATTCAAAATTTAAGAGACGTATCTGACGTACGTACTTAAGCTAAATATTTCAATTATATGTATATACGTATATAGTATATATTGTATGTACATGTATATACTTTTGCAACTTTCTTGCATTAAACGTAACATCCTATATTCATTATAGTATTTACAATTTTTATTTATTATTTATCGTATAATGGACATTTTATGCCATTATTTCTCAAATAGAGAACTTTCTCTGAGTACACAGTTGAATTCTGTATCAAATGAGTCGTTTGAAATTTCGTTGGATCTCCAGTCACACTGTGTATAGCTTTCTCTTCATATACAGCTTAGTTTTTTTAATTAGTAACTTACGGATGGCACATATTCTCTTCAAAAAAGTGTTAAATTATTATATTTTGTTGGGTGTATAAGGCGAGATAACAAAACAATTTTATCCCTCCATATTCATTGTAATACTGGTAGTATTTCCAACATGTCGTCTCTGTCTCTTCGTGCAGATATATTTTTTTTATAATTTCCAAACAGTATTTCACGTCAACTGATAATACGTTATTGAACGAGTTTCTGCTAGCCTTAGGATGAACGGTTTTACTCGAAACCGGTAGCTTGCTTCCGATAAAGAGCTTGTGAGATTAGGATCAATTCTTATTCTTACTGCTTAATTATTTTTCATAGCTTTCTTGTCCATCCTATAAATTTTCATTTCACAACATTAAGTTGTATATCTCATAATTTTAAAATATGTGTATATAGCTAATAAAAAAAAAGAAACTGACGAAGTCATTGGTAGTCACTACGTACACGTCTTTCAACCATATCGTCCGAAATAGATATAATGAATTCAATACGAAACCAAGCATTCATCTTACTGAAAAGAAAAGATGAAATATTCATAGTTTCTTCTTCCGAGTCACTTTACATAGCGTGCAATGCGTGAACCTACTTTTAGGAAGGAGACAGTATATCGACATATGTTCAGAGGAAGTTTGTTATATTAAGAAGTTTACCCTTACAGACTATAGACGAAGGTTTCGCGAAAGGGAAGAAATTGTGCACAAATACGCGCTCTCGTTGTAAAGCCTTCGCTATTTGTTTTGTACTTGTATACAAACATGAAGAGCAGCGTATTGTTCCCGCTTGATATTCCCGCCACGTTAAATTTAAACTTTCAGTTAAACATTAATCTTATTAGTTGATTAACTTCAAGACGAATTTAAATCAACGCTCTTGCCGAAATTATGAATTTAATTCAATTCAAATTAGATTGGAAAACGTGTAGAGATGTGAATAAACCAAGATTGAAGTAAAAATACACAAATGCCCTCTAGACTGGGTAATCGGGATAGAATATGTGACATCGTAAATAATATATGATCCCGCTATATCTCATCGGTGATAGTGGTTGTGCCCTGCTAGCATAATCACATTTAATTTTGTATCAGTTAACTGAATTATTATATTCCTTCAGTATTTCTGTATTCCATTTTTTTTTGTAAAGAAGAGTGAATAAACAAATAATTCGGGAATACGATGGCGCTATGTACCATTGGGCAATTCATTAGCTTTAAGATACAGCTGTTATAGAATTGCATAACATTAAGTCGTATTGTAGAGGTTGCTATTGACTAATTTATTACCTTATCTTAAGATAAATAGAAGAAGATGCGTAGGTTTGCAAGAAAATCATTTGTTTTTATTGATGTTACGATTATCGAAACGTACCTCAATGCATGAACTATGCTGTCTTCAGGCTAGCCCGGATAATATCCGTCGTTCACGAACTGATATCGTAACGAAAACCGCATTTCTCATAATGAAAGGTTTGTTCATATAATCAAACCGTTTTCATCAGCAACAACGGTAGTAGTGCAATGCTTGATGACTAGAGATGACAAAGGCGAATGAAATTATTACTTTTTTGTTGAGACTAGACAGGCTCGCGTTTTGTCGACTTCTCGAGGACACCAGTAGGCAACACGAATCCATTCTCATGAGGCGAATAGTCGCTGCAAAGGAGGAATAATTCCACCCGTTTTTGTCATCTCTATTGATAAATCTGAGCTCAGATTTCAGAGACTTCAGAGCTCTGAAGTCAAGCTCCGGGATCGTAACTCTTACAGTAGTACTTTTAATTTTCGTTGCTCCTTAGAATTAGCGATTGCTTGGGGAATAAATATCTCAACCACAGATTATAACTACAAGATTTCTTTAGAATACAATCTAATTTACTCAGCCTAAAAAAAGGAATTTTACAATTAGTTACGCGACCATAGACATGGACAATTTGTAGCAATTCCTTAAACAAGATTGTAAAAATGAGGCAAGCGCGAAACTTGCAACGGCTACAATAAACTTGCATATTTTTCAGCAATTAAGCAAGTAGATCCGTCGTACTTATTATACAGTTAATGTAACAAATTTTAATAGTTACTACTTTAATTTAACAAATCCTTCGGTCAAATATATTCCAATATTCATATATTAATTCTTTTGTGCAATTGTAAGGATCTTAATCACTCGATTATACCAAAGGGAGAAGAACAAACAACATCCTTCTGAAAAATATTAAAATTTGAAGTGCAGCTTAACTTTTCATCAATGGGGGATTTCATATGTAACACTGACTTCGTCTTTAATTACTTTCTTTGGCCTACGAACTTCTTGCCAATGTTTTATTATAATTTGGAAAATCGTAGAGATCTTTATTGAAAATCACGCATAAACACTCACTTAACACATAGATATTAGATAGTTGCTTCCCACCTATCCTTCAATCAAAGATATAAGATAAATAAGGCAAAAGAAAACACGTGCATCGCACGCTCTGAAAGAAGAAAGGAATACTACCGGAAATAAAACATTCCCTTTCTTCTCTCCCTCAATTTAAGCATATTAAGTGAAGCGCTACTACGAACAAATAGGACCAGCATACGCAATTTTATGGTAAAAACATGCAAAAATAGGAAAGAACAAGGGATTCTCGTGATGAAAATGAATTTTAGATTAGTACAATATTAGCTTTTTCTATACATTTATAAATGTACATTTGTGAATGTATTTAAGGTAAGTTTAAGGTCAAAATCAGTTTTTTGCATGAGACTCTTCTTCGGCCTGAAAAATAAAAAAGCAGCGAAAGATGAAAGAATATGTATTCGCCGGTGTCATATGCCCGATGTTAAGGTCACATACAGGTGTGGTAGGCGATCTGCTAATATGAAAGTTGGGGTGCAAAGTTGCAAAGGATAGCGACAACACTCCTTAAGTAAGAATCCCGGCATGGACACAGAAGCGCACAAGAGAAAAAGGACCTCACATATTTTTGGGGAAAGAATGTCAAACCAAGGGTTGCCATCCTCCATCAAAGAAAAAAGAAATCTTAGTCCTTTCAAAACATTAACATAACAACTTTAAAAACATAAAACGAAAATAAATGTTGCTATGCATATATGGGGTATGGCCAGCAATCTGCTCAGAAACAGTAGTTTGGTGACTGATTTGAAAGAACCTCATCATGCGAAGTAGTCTGTTTAAGACTTACATTTATAGTAGAAAGGTGTTAAATTTACGTAAAATAAAAGCTAATTTACCAAGTTCCAGGAAAATTTGATGACCAAGCTCATAAACAATTGAAATTAAAGTTAAGTTGGACAGTGCCATTGCAAATGCATTGTGAATTTAAAATTGAAGATGAAATTAGGATTGAAATGGAAAATGAATCTACCATTAAAAATATAGGAAAGAAACTAGTAGTGAAATTGTAGCGAACTGCCATAAATAAATCGAATTGATCCAATGTTGATTACAAAGTCTTAATAGGATGGGGTTAGTCAACTCTACAGTAGTAGTAATTGCAGTAACTCAAGTCAACAAGTAAAGGAAAAGAAGTTAATTAATTAGTGCAAACAAAGCAACTGATATTATGCTATGAAAAACAGGAAGGTAGACAGATCAATTATACAACGATGAATAAGTTAAAATTCAGTGGTAAATCAATAAAGAGAAGCAATAAAGAAAATTGTGATATTTTTAGTTTCCCGTATAAATATACATGGAAACAATATAAATGGAAACAAACTTCAATATAGAAAAATTGTCGTCGATACGATAGTTCTCTTCATGAAATAAGATAATTCCAGAGCGATACGTAAAAGTCGATAACCGGGAATTTATTACTGAAAAATAATTGAAATTGGTAAGTTGGCCAATTAAGGTCACAAAATATTTTAAAAAACACCGAATGTTACGATTACTTTTAGACATCCTTCGAAATCAGATCATACTCAAAAGAATAGTCCACGTGTAGCTGATTAATAAAGAAAGTGTGATGCTATAATAATGAAGAATTAGAATTAGAGACAGAAGATACTGTAATTACTTACCGTCTATGGTCCACACAGCGAGGCGGTCACAAAAGGAAGAGCGAGTAAAAGTCAAAGCAAAAATGTAACGTTGGGAAATTAGGAATTTCATATAGGAACTGTGAGAGTGTGGAGCACAAATTTAAAATTGTGACAATTTTTTGCACAACGTGACAAAAAATTGTCACGTTGTGCAAAGTTACGAACTAACGTCTAAGAGATTATCTGTCATCATCACCTCTCACACACCTTTTTTTAATGAATTAGATGGTCAACCAAATAAGCGTTCCTCTACTAAAAGAGAATTCCGATTATTTTTAGAGCATGGGGAATAGAATGATATAAGTCCAGTCAATGACGATAGTAGTAAAAACAGACTTCTGCTGTATTCCATTTTCTTGTTTCCTAAAACTTCTAAAGGAATGTAGTATCTTTCTACAACGACATTCGATGCAAAGTTATGCATATCTTAATCTAATTTCATCAATTAATAATCTTTCGGTTCAACCTCGTCTAAATATGCAGTAAAGCTCCATGTTGTAGTGCTGTACGTGATGTAATCGTTATTACATCATCCTACATTAAAATTGATATCATCTCGATAACTTATGTCTAGGTAATTCTCTTATTAATAGGTGTTAAATTGAAGAAATCAATTTGGAAATCAAGCGTCAATCGTAGTAAATTAAGCAGAGGTAGCTGATTGTTAGGTGGAAGCCATATAAACACAGCCTTGAACATTAGGTGGAACTACGATAAATAAGGTTAGTTTTCGTTTCAATTTCAATCAACTACTCCAAAATTTCATTTATTAATTCAAAATAATTCCAAAACTGCTGAGTGAGTGTAAAATTTCTAAATTTTCTCAACCTCTCCCCTCGTAAAATATTTCTCTTTGTCCTCTGGGAATCTAGGTTGGAAGAAATTTAATACTGATTGGAGAAAATAACGTACCTTTCTAACAACACATACCACAATATTACCTGAGTCTAGCCTGAAGGAAACTTTCAATTGCATTAAGATACGCTTCGATAATGGTATCGTCTGTACAAATTGATGATTTATTTAGTGAGGAAAAACATGAACTCGTATTCAAAGACATCAAAAACTGTTTTTGCAAAAATCTGAAAACATTAATGGAAACTTTTCTAAATTATTCATATTGGGAACTGATGCAAGCAACTGGGCCAGTAGGTACTTCATTTTTAACCACTCCTTATCTAATGATTTCACTATATTCCATAAATCGAATTGATAATCAATGAAATAAAAAATCATTAGTGCACGATTTCTTTATTGTATATTTATATATATACAGCGTTAGTAAAAAGTCCCGGAACGGTCGAATAACTTTGTTATTTGAAAATTATGATTTTCTGAAATTTGGTATGGGGGTATAGTTAATATAAATGCATTTTATGCAATACAGTTAATATTTTTTTCACTTCCGGTTTAATCGGCAATACGTCCAACTTTTTTTTTAAATGGAACGCCCAGATTTTTTTAACATTTTTGAATGCAAAATAAAAAACTACGTTCAGGAAGTATTAAGATGTTTATTTTTATTCACAAGGAAACAGTTAAAAAATTAAAAAAGTGTTCTAATATAGAAAAATCAAGATACCTGTCTATTCAGGTTGCGATTGCAATAATTGTTCAAAATGCTCTCCATTTACAATTTGATAAAAATGTAAACGGTCAGTAAAATTTCTTATTGAATTTAGTATTTGTTCTGGAGTGATGCGATTGGCTTCTTGAACTATTCTCTCTTCCAACTGTTCAAGATTATGGGGACGATTTTTGTACACTTGACATTTCAACTGACCCCAAAAGAAAAAATCTAATGGCGAGAGATCTGGCGAACGTGCTGGCCATTCGATTGCTCCTCTACGTCCGATCCAACGTCCCGGAAAAATGTCATTCAAATAATCGCGGACATTATGGGCAAAATGGGGGGCAGCTCCATCTTGTTGAAACCAAAAATGTGCATTAGGGTGATCACCTATGTTTGCATTTGGATAGAGGGCCGCAAATGCTGGAACAACCTCATTTCACAATAAATTTAAATAGACGTTGCCAGTTAAATTTTCTCTTATGAAAAATGGTCCTATGATGTTGTTTCCAAGAAGACCAGCCCAGACATTCACCTTTTGAGGACGCTGTATATGAACTTCTTCAATCCAATGCGGATTTTCAATTGACCAGTAGCGACAATTATGTCTGTTCACAGTGCCATTGAGACAAAACGTTGCCTCATCTGAAAAAATGATGTGATCTAAAACATTAGGCTGCTGCTCGATCAATTCCGTCATTGTTTCGCAAAATTGTAGTCTACGATCTGGATCATCTTCAGTTAACTCATGGACGGGATACATTTTATAGGCTTTCATTCTTGCTGATTTAAGAATCTTATGAGCAGATTTTTGAGAGATCTCATGAATTTGAACTAATTCTGTTGTGGACACGTGATAATTTTCTTCCGCTGTAAGTAACACATTCAAACTAGTTTCTTCATCTGTTGCTGTTAATGGACGTCCCCTTCTAGGTAAATCCTTCACCTGACGAAAGACTTCAAACTTTTGAATTGTTCGGCATACCGTACTTTTACTAATGTGACCATCCGGATAAACAGTATTAAACAAAATACGAACCTCTTCAAAAGAACGTTGACGATCACCGTACCCACGCATCATTAATATCTCAATTCGTTCTGATTCAGTAAGTTTTACTGCCATTTTCAAATGTGTCAATGTCTAAAATAAGTAAATTTATAGCGATGCAAAAGTTAAAACGTTTCTAAAATTGTCAAATGTGACGGAAAAAAGAATGCAAACACTAAACAACAACTTTTTTCAAAGGTATCTTGATTTTTCTGTATTAGGACACTTTTTTAATTTTTTAACTGTTTTCTTGTAAACAAAAATAAACATCTTAATACTTCCTGAACGTAGTTTTTTATTTTGCATCCAAAAGTGTTAAAAAAATCTGGGCGTTCCGTTTAAAAAAAGAAAGTTGGACGTATTTCCGATGAAACCGGAAGTGAAAAAAATATTAACTGTATTGCATAAAATGCATTTATATTAACTATACTCCCATACCAAATTTCAGAAATCATAATTCTCAAATAACAAAGTTATTCGACCGTTCCGGGACTTTTTACTAACGCTGTATATATTTATATTTTATATATAACAAACCTCATTACGCCGTGAAATCCTAATCCACAGCAATTAGATGTTTCCCCATTAATTCCTTTAATTCAGGAGTACTTCAGGAGCCAAAAATACAAAGCAATTACTTAAAGCGGCAATGCAAACAGAAAGGTAAAGAAATCGAATTATATGTCGATAACTTGCTAGTTTGGAGGCGTGTATACTGCAGCCATAACACAAAATCTGGTAAAGAAGCTCAGTTCAATTTTTGAGTCTTTGTTAAGCCTACAGAGACAAGTTGACCTTCACGAAATTAACAGACACTAAATGGACTCGTTGGTCTTGTATCTACGCAAAGATCGTTTGCGAGAAGCTACAGCTTTAACATTTGCAACTGTTCATGATTCGGTTTCGGAATGTTCCCATAGACAAATACACAACTACGTCACTCCAGTTAATTATATCGAATTAGTAGCTAGATACAAGAAGTATGCTTTAGTGTTTTACAAATTCATAAAAGGATTCAACATATATATTAAGCGCACGAAGATTTCTTTGCAAGCCGATAAACTGCGAAGCAGCTTGTGGAGGATGTGTAGAAGACGATCGTCGCCCAAAAGTAGAAACCATGTCGGTCGAACTTGAAGATACTAAAGTTAAAATGCTTGAATTTACGCAACAACTTGATGAACACATGGTAGTAATCATCAACCAAAAGAAAGAAGCAGATGAGCTGGCCAAGGACGTTGCCATAACTAGCGTAAGAATCGGTGAAGAAGTCGTATGCAAGAAATTAGCAGATGTTGCTCAAGCAGACTTGGATTTGGCGATGTCTGCTTTATAAGAACCAATAACAGCATTGGATGCGCTTGATAAGAAAGATATTCGTGAAGTGAAATCATACGCTAAACCACCAGCGATAGTAAAAATGGCGATGGAATCTATAATGATATTAAAAGTAGTATGCAATATATATTGATAACTTTGATTGATGATATAATCTTTTTCTTTTAAATCATAGACGGGCCCTGCGTGGGAAGAAACGAAAAGACAATTACTTGATCCCAAATATTTGGACGATCTTCATGAATTCGACAAAATCGATCATATTTATGATAAGATTTTAAGAAAAATTGCCAGGTATACGATAAACGACGGGTTTGTACAGGATAAAATTGGCATTGTCTCTCTTGCTGCTAGATCACTATGCATATGAGTTGTAATAATTGAAAAATACGCGAACGTTTGGAAATGAATAGATCATCTTCCTTACATTGGACATGTAAAATAACGCATGTCCTTCAATTTAGAGTTGTAGAGCCGAAGAAAACTAAATTGGATGCAGTTCTGAAGTCAAGTGAAAAGTAAAGACTTGTAGCCGAAGCTCAGGACAAATTAAAAGAGATGATTAGCATGTTAGAAGTACTACATAAGGAATATGAAGAGAGAGTTAAACAAAAAGAAGAATTGGATCGCAAAGTAAAAAAGATCCCTTCTAGCGTATTACTTCTCATGCAAACGCTGGTTTTTTATTAGGCTGCTATGTTAAGGTTAAAGTTTGAGGGGACTGCAATGTTAATTGACAATTTAGGGGGTGAAAAAATACGATGAGGTGAAACCGTTGAGAAACTGGACGTGTCATTTAATCTTATTCTAGGAGATTGCTTGCTAGCGACTATATTTATATCGTATCTGGGACCGTTTGTTTCTAATTACAAAGGTCATTTCGTTGACATGTGGAAAATGAGGTGAAGTTGTATAATGGCTTCACAAGTAAAGGGTGTCTTAATAAAAACTTGAATTTTAATGAAAAGTAAGTTTCTAGTGATGCAGAAAGTAAAACATGAAATAATACGTTAGCTAAGTGACGAGCCTGGTTTCATGTAGGTCAACTTCTTTCATATAGCAGCGAATCTCGTCCTTTAATGCTAGGAATGTCTGTAGGTTATTGTCATACAATTTACTCTTCAAAGAATCCTATAAAAATCCTCACCAGCTAATGTTCATCTCCAAAATGAGAGACTACGCGACCCGTAAATTTGTTCAGCAATAATTGCACTGTTTCATGTACGTGGTGTTGGTCATATCGTCCTGCTGAAGCAAAACATCTACGTCAATACCTTCTAAGCGAGGTAGAAAAAAATTGTTGAGTGTCTGGCTATGACGAGTAGGATACATATAACACTGGCATCGTTCTCGAAGAAATAAGTCTCAATCATTCCCCCAGCCCAAAATGTGCACCATAACATTACCCTCTGTGAACGCATGAATTAAATATGAATTATTGTTGGATTTTCACTATTCCAAAGTTAACAAACCCATTTATTTACATTGAAATAGAAAAAAGCCTCCTTACTTAAATTATTTTCCATTTGAAATTCATAATTTTCTTCCTCATAAAGAATGGCACGTATGTCAATATTTAATTGCTTTTCGTTTTCGCAAGTTTTCTAATCAACTTTACAACAATTAGCTGAGGTCTCGAGCATTACGCTTGCCGAAATGTAATGGTTTTTTGCAGTAAATGTAGATTGATTTATCGTGGCGCGAAGTTTTTATTAACTTCTGAGCCTTCCTATAATAGATACTAAATATGGTTGCACAGAATTTTGTAGTTCGCAAATAGCGCATAATTTCATTTTCAGGTTTTTATTGAGACACTCATTATAATAGACGATAACACGTTGTTATTTCAACAATAGGTATCAGAATTGAACATCGTATACTCTTTCAGCTTTATTGTTATCAACTTTCTGAACGACGCGACTACAATAAGAGAATTGAAATATTCAAGGCCTTCCAACTATTACCTATTAAGCACAGAAAGCTACAGAAACAAGTTGATCTTCACGAAATTAGCAGAGACTATACAGAGTCGTGCGTATTCGTCTAATGAGAGTGAGTTGGTGTTGTCTACTGGTTTCTCCGAGAGTCGACAAAACGCGAGTCTAATCTTTGCTAATTCCGCGAATTTTCGTGAGTACGCAGAAAGTGTACTCGTTTCTGCAGGCTTATTCCTTATGTAACATCGTAAATACTAGAAAAGTTATATCCTTACAATTGTTTTTGAAATAAATTTGTTTCCGATCCAATTGAAGTTCAAAACTTCTTAGAAACATGTAATGAACAATAAATAATGGTAGGAAGGACTGTGCGGTAGTATTGTGAGAACAGTCTGTTTGGAAAGTTCACGATGTTTCTAGTTCGAAGTGAAAATACTTTTGCTATTATTCTAACGACCATTATTTATTGGTGAACCTTTATTTTATCCCACTTCTAAAAATTGACGTTTTGACTGACGAGATTTTTATAATGATAATGTATCATGTCATGTTTATGATTATGTTTGGTTCAATCTGGTTCAAAATTGGCACAATCTGGTTCAAAATTCAAAAAATTCAAAAGTGTAATCGGCAATAATAATGTAATTTTTAGATTTAACACGTTGGCTGCCACGATGATAAGAATTTTTGCTTTCTCTGGGGGCACGTATTTTTTTTTTTTTTTTCGTTTAAGCACATTATAAGTATCATAAGGATGCTATGATGTTATCATATGCTGTAGTTTTTGTTTATAAATAAGATTTTCATGTGTGAAGCAAGTGTGCATCGTGCGGCCTGGTGACCAAAAGTTTAAAGCAAAGACCAAGCGATGTTCACTTGCTCTACGCTTTGCAGGCATAGACTTGCAAATTTGCTAAACGAGCAGAGAGAATGCGCAAATATATACGATCAGTTTATGTTGATACTTCATATTGTAAAGTTCATATGTGTAAAAAAAATCATAAATTGGGGATTATGAACAAAAACAAGCCCGTTCGTTAGCACTTTGGAAAGAAATTGTATCAGAGGAAGAAGATTGTGAAGTTTCAATAATGGTAGCAAGGGTGATGAACAAGGCAGCAGCACAAGGGTCATGATAAACAAGACATAAATAACCGCACCCTTCGCACCACACAAGTTTAATATCTTATATAGTAATATATAATAATTACTCCGGGACGGGCAGTTTCGAGGACACGAAAGGCCCTCTTCATCAACCAGTGACCATTCAGTCTAATTATTATATGACTATATAATAAATTAAACTTGGGCGGTGCGGAGGGCGCCGATGCTTACATGTTGTCTACCATTATGAAAGTTCTTCAGAGAGTTACAAAGCAAGCAGTGTTTCTTCTGAGTCTTCTAATTCTACTAACGTTCTTCTGCCAAAAAAAAAAAACGAAAAGGGGCTAAACAAATACCTGCTGCTCTTGTTGAACCTACTACATCGTCCAAATACCTACTGGCAGTATTGTTCAAGGAAGTTAAAGTTGCATTCGCTGGCGTTACCACTCATATTGAAGAAACAATGAGAGAAGCAATTATGTTGTAAAACGGTTTTTAATTTTTTTGTTGAAGATTGTTTATAATCTACTTTTTAGCGGAAAACAAAATGACACAACAAACATTATAAAGGCAATAATGATAAAACGAAGGTATTGTTATTGACAATATTGTGCAACAAGTATTATAGCTGAAGCCAGGCCAATTACATTTATCTCTTCACTAGGTCGGATACTTTTATTTTCCATAACATTGCTATTCAAATATGAGGCAAATGTGTCCAACACAGCTTCAAATGAAATACTACATGCGATGCACTTGTGTGCGGCGCGGCCAGTGAGGTAATGAGTATTGAGAACCACACGTGTTAAAAATACATTGTACACATACGGGAATAAGGAGGCTGTACTGTGAACAATACCCGAATTTAAACACAGAAGAGCTGAGATGCTACCACCAGCCAGAACAAACTGAAAACTGGATAATAACTATAGTATCATCCATTCCAATATAACATAAGATTGTTGTAGTTTGAGAAATCTTAATCTACGGCCTATTTGAATTCCAACCATTATTTTTCAACCACTTGTATAATTATTTTGATAAATTATGCAAGTCATATATATCATTGCCTGAGCCAACATTATGAAAAAGTTATCTTCCAAAGATAAATACAAAAGATATAAACAAAATAGCGGATAATTACTACAGGTTGACCACAAACCAAACTATGGATGCATTAGACCTAAGCATAGTTCACGTCATTGTTGGCGTCTAGTATCTAGCCTACTACAGCCATATTTAACAGCCAACAAAATAATAGAACAGGTAAATGTTAATGCAATAGTGGACGTAGTTGTCAGCAGTATTGACAGCATTTTCAAAAATGTCGCGAAGCGGGTGAAAGTTTTGCTTTTGATAAGTAGTTTTGCAGCTTGTATGTTTAAATTTAACAAATGAATTCTTCAAGAATATGTTGCTTATTAGACATTAGATGCCATAGTCATTTCTGTTGATTTTCGTGCATTGCCACGTAAGGGAATCGGTGGAATCTTTATCCGTAGTGCCAGAAAATAAACAGATACATTTCACAGCCGAAAATTGAGAATATGTTTTAATAATCAATGCAAGCACTCATTTGTAACATTTATAAAATATTACATTCAAAATAATTTACATTTGTTTAATATTTTGCGATATTAAGAGTTAAACAATGCTCTTCATTCGATGCGTCTATGCCACTGACATTTTACATTTATATTGAGCGTCTCTGGCCAGACAAAGACACAGACGTATTGACTCATCACTAGAGCTCCCCAAAGTGCGTGGCAAGTCAGAAGGCGTACCGCCGGGCGTGGCCGGGGGGATATGTAATGTAATATATAAGCAAATAACTCGCATCGCATTTCGGTAGTTTATTACCGTATGCGATCGGGTTGTGACTGTATGGCGGACGCGCGTAGTAAGAAACGCCCACAGGCCGACAAAGTGAAAAAGTTCTGTGGAGAATTTCCTGACTTAATATATAATGGGAGTAAGATTATATGTAAAATTTGTAATATACCTCTGATGTGCAATGATAAATATGGCTGTAGAAGACATGTAAATAGTCAGCAACACAAAAATAAAAAACTGGGTGTATCACCGACTGAGGCAACTCAATTTATAATTGATTTATTTTATATGCTGACTGCGTGTTAGTTACCGTTTTCCTTACTCAGGAAGAAACCATTCCGTGAATTTTGGAATAAATATAATCCAAACTTTGAGTTACCGTCGGAAACAAGCTTAAGGAGATGTGTGCCAAGTGTACGTACCGAAATTGAAAACAGGATCAGATCTGCAATAAAAAATAAACTACTGTGGTTATGTATTTACGAAACGACAGACCGTAAAAAACATTCTATTTTGAATGTGATTGTACGTATACTGGAACCTCGTCAACCTACAAAGGGAATTTTATTAGCTAATAAAAGACTAAAATCGTGTAGTGCCGACGCTATCGAGAGCGTAGTCGTTGATACTTTACAAACATTTGAAATTGCCACTACTCAAGTATTAATTTTCATGACCGATGGTGCCGCGACAATGCGTTGTGTAGGTCGTTCTCTTCAAGAACATTATGGGATGATGTTACATATTACTTGTAAACTTCATGCTCTGCATATTGTGGCTGAAACTATTCGTGCAAATTTCCCTGAGGTAAATGCATTAATAACAAATACGAAACGAGTGTTTCTCAAATCTCCCAAACGTACCAGTGAATTTCATAAACAGTGTCCCGGTATTCCCGAACCACCAGAGCCGATTCTTACGCGTTGGGGGACATGGCTGAAGGCAGCGTTTTATTATTTTAAATACTTCCGGCAAATAAAATCAGTCGTCTTACAATTCAATCCCAACGAATCTGCGGCTATTAAGGAAAGCCAGGATAAGTTCCAAGATATTTCCGTTGAAGCAGATTTACAAACCGTTTACAGCAATTATAGAGAAGTACTTGAGGCAATAAATAAATTACAAAATAGTGCACTGTCCCTGACGGAGTCAGTACAAATATTAGATGACGTTAATACACTCCTACATTGTATAAATAACAAAACAAATGATATCGTTACAAGAAATTTTGAAAGTGTTATGAAGAAAGATACAAATTTTTGCAGGTTAAGACAAGTTTGGGAAGGTAACTCTACTGATCCGGTGACTAAATTCAAAGATTATTTTAATTACGCGTGTATTACATCGTTAGACGTCGAGCGTTCATTTTCAAGATATAAAAACATTTTTTCAGAACGACGAACATCCTTGAAAGAAACGACTGTGGAAACATTCCTAATGCTTCAGATGTTTGAGAAATCGGATTGCGCTTACGGTAACAGTTTTAATGTGCCTACCTCCTCGTGTGCTGACTAATACTATTTTCCTTGTGCATTAACACCCACTATATTGGATACGGCTAATTACAAAAGTAAGCGTTTTAAAATTCTTTATTTCTTTTGTTTTTATGTACTTTACTTATGTTCCTTATCGACGCCTATGGTGCGCCACGCAGTTGGGGAGCTCTACTCATCACCGCTTTACCTAGCGCATACATAGGTGTGCCGCGGCGATAGGCGTGAATTAATCTGTATCTTGGCAGAAATAACCCAAACGAATTCGACGTTCTTGTTCTTATTTCAAATTTAAAATTGCATATTTTCCCTTCGACACTAATAGGAGTGTTAGTAATGTTTCGCTCTTCGTTAGAGCGATTCCATCTAGAATTTCATTTCATTTTACCACAAATTTTAACATTTTCTAATGTTGTTCTGTTAAGTGCTCTTTTTGTGCCTGTGAGTGAATTGAATCGTAACTTTACGTGCATACAATACTCCGCTTCACGTGATTCAGTTGTTCATCGCCCTATTTACTGCTTCCCGCGCACTTAATGTGAATTTCTTTTGTTTGAACTCGTCGAATACCCACTGAACGCCTAGCGATCGGTTAAGGCGAAGACAGAATATCCAATACGAAAGAGAGAAATCTAAAATATAATTTCGCGTAAATGTTCTCCGTATTGTGGCCGTCTTTGAAAGCGTCATCGTATCGATTTTATCTTTTTAAACAGGTTTTGTTGGTTTCCATTTTCAATTTTCGCCTATTTCCGGCATCCCGTGCAGATATAGATGTTCAGCAGAGACCGACGTGTTCCAATCCTACGACGCAACGTTATAAATTGTCTTGTGTGGAATTTTACATATATGCGATAAGTTTAAGTCGGAGGTTTATTGATCTGCGCTCTCTCTCGCTCTCGCGTAGAGTTTTCGAGCTCGAAAGGATATGCGGGGCTCTAAGGCAGATGACACGCTGATCAAAGGACAATCTGCCGTCAACTGATTTATCCTCGCGGAGACGTATCCACCTTCAAAATCTTTTGCTAAACGAAGCGTCAATGTTTGGAAGGGAACGAAGAGAAAACATTTTTCCCACATTCTCTTATTTGGCTTACGAAGAGGAAGCGTAAGGGCATCAGTCTTTAGTTGATATTGCTACAAATTTTCCTTTCTTGGAAAAATTCTAAGAAGCTACATCTATATAACTAAACAAAGCTTAACCTTCGAAAGCTATAATACTTGACTGAATAAGCTCCAGGGTAAACAAACACCGGCTACACGTATCGAGCGACGCGAATGGAAGATTTCTCAACCGTTATCTATTAAGTAGCTTTTAATTCTAGTCGTCTGCTTCGATGTATCCTTCTTGCGAAAAGGGAAGGCCAACTGCTCAAGTTTTGTTGTACAGAACACTTACTTATTTGCTTGAGGGTTAAGTACCTGTCGATGAAACACAATGCCTATGTATTAAAATATATTTATTCAAACAGTGCCCCTTATAACGGTATAAGAGATATTAAAAAATATGAAGTTGAGTGAACATTTGTTTTATGGATATTTTTACTATAAATAATGAACTAAATGTTCAAAATTATAATAGTAACTATAACATTTATTTAATTTGTCATCAAAACAAATACTGCCAAACACGTAATTAATATAATAAATATTACACATACACATAATTACAGACCGATACACAAATTCAGAAGAAAGTAGTACTGCTCCCAACGGCCGCCATCAGACACCATGCCGCATGGATGTTATGAATGTTGCTATTCTTCAAGTGAATAGCATTCCACGTTGATCAGTAGTTTCTTTACCCGTCCTTTGAATAATGTAAAACGTGCTTCTATTTTCAAAAACTTGTGTTACAACGTCTAAGATGAAGGTAGATGGTAACCTATTTTTTCTTTTTTGAAAGAACCTGTTGTAAATACTTACTGTGATTATAGCTTTTTCTATAGCACGAAAATCCTGGTGTCCAAGCCATACAATTTCCATGATGTTATGTCTAGTTATCTTTTTTAGCCTTTTCAGGCCTTGACAGCGCTGAGAAGGGTCTTACAACTTTGTGCCAAACTAAGGAACTTAACGTCTAATTTAGTAACCGGTTGTTAATGTGGTAAGTAATAGTGTTTCTTCTCCATCTATCTTTAACTTGTTTCCAACAAATAAGTTTTCCGCCTCAATAACGACTTCCTTAGTCCCATGAACGATTATTCTGTCATCAAGTTCATTCACTATTAAAGATGGGTCATCCGCATATAAACGTAATTTAGCGTTACGAACGTTTGCAGGTAAGTCGTTCACACAGTAGTAGTTCACAAGTATAAATAATAGGCGATTTGGAATTGTCCATTAGCGACACCAGATTATATTTCTGCGATGGAGCAAATAGTGTTGTTCCATACTGTGGCTTACTTCCTGTCACTTAGATAAGATTTTGACAGGTATTCTAGAATTTCGTGGCTGACGGAGTCGGTAGCCTTTAATATGGCAAGCATAGGCTGGTTGGACATTGTTGATCATTTCCGAACATCGGGATACATGAACCATCCCTTCCTGTAAACATGCTATTTTTTTTGACAGAAACCTATTCTTGCTTAGGTATTCTCAAAGACTACTATGCCGATTGGGCGATAATTTTTATACAACAACTTGCGTTACTTTTAGTAGGGGCAGAAAAATTACATTGTTCCACATTCTTCACAATCGCTGAAAATGCGCTAGTGGCGCACTAACTTCGATCTTTATTTGTATATTGTATAAATACCAACGTATTATGGGGTATTACAGGGCTAAAAGAGAATAAGTTTTCGTTCTTCAACTTGGGGTTCTATAACAGCGCCACTAGGTTTGTGGATCACTGTACAAAGCTAGTGGCTTGAGTGTCCACTGAACAGAAGTACTTGATAAGTTCATCTGGTGACAATTTTAACGCTTCACTGATCGGTATGTGAACAGCTCTCATTTCCTTAGATATTACATTCTAGACCATCTCTACTTGTTTCTTAGGTTACTTAATATGTTCGGCGATTATAATTTCCTTTTGCCTATGTACTATAGATCCAGATATATTTTTTTGAATTAGCTACAGTACTGAGAGAAACCTTCGTCTTTTGTAGGAAGCCAGGATCTTTCAGTCTTTTATTACATTCCTTTATAATTATGTTAATTCTTTCAGGTGAATACCCGTTAGATGTGCGTATAAGCATTTATGCGAATACTGAAAATCATAGCAGATGCAGTTATATCATCCGGTGTTAGGAGTGTTCGCGTTGCTATTGATTACTTAAACAGGCTAATGGGGTGCTGATTAATTTGCTTCACAATTTTATTTCCTTTTTCGGGCGGGTTTACATAACCGGACTCATAGGCTACTATCTTAATGATTATAGAATGTATGAACCATTAACGTGCTGAGATTTCATTAATTATTGGCTAATTGATAAAATATTGTTTTAAACCGAAGCTGCGAAAAACGTCAGATATCTTTTGGAAAGTTCTATTTATTGATTAACTAATAATTAAATGAAAGACTTTGTGAGACCTGAAAAGGTTGGTGTTGGGATAGCAGCGGCTTCGCCGAGGAGAGTTAAAGCAGTGAACGCATAAGCTTGTTATTTGGCCAATATTTTCAGCAAGATGATGCCACAGCTCATAGAATTTTACAAATAGTGAGCCTTTTGCACATACATATTTTCATTTTTCAACGTCTAAAAATTGAGCTTTTTTAAATACCGAAGCAATTCAAAATGAAACAACGAGTGAAAATGTATACTCAAACCTAATAAGATCACTAGAAAATATTTTTTATTCTCAAACTTTGCAATGTCTTTAATAGAAATTAAATTAAATAACTTAATTGATTTAAAGTTAATCTTGATACGATCTAGATTATGTTTTGTTATGCTTATGTTGTAGCTATATAAAATATATATATATAAAAAAAATAAAACCAAGTTATTCCCCGAATCATTTACTTGAGTTGTTAAAGGAAACTCTAAATAATGCTATCGTTGCAATGCTTTACCTCAAGGTATTCTATGGAATTGTGGTACGTGAAGCTATTAAACAAATTTGTACGCATCTTATGTATGTGAGTTATAACGTCATTAGTCTTCTAAAATAAACTGTGAACATATAAATGTTAAAGAATGTGAAAAGATAGCAATAACAAAAAGGAAATTCATATTTAAATACAACGTTGTTCACTAGTATTTATATAATATGTGACTAGATTTAACGATAAAAGTTCAAAAAAAAAACCACTAGCGCAGGACATCATTACGTTGGCCAAGCAACATAATAGTCGTTCGGGAAAATTTATTTCAAACAGATTCTTTCTCGTGGAAAAATGCTTCCCACTGCGGCAGCAGCTGAAACCGCCAACGATGTCTCTTATACCAACCTTTGAATAACGCACTCGAGAATATTGTTCCATTTATCTTCCAAAATTTTACAAGGATCTCGCTGCGAAGTAGAAAAACCGTTCTTGAAATTACTGTCGAAATAAGCGGTAGAGGTAAAATACGAATTAGAGTTGCCAGCGTTAAGGACGTTTGAAAGAGGTAGGTTTGTTTAGGTGAATTGCGTTGTGTAAACCTTTTTCTCGCGTTCAAAATAAAAGCAAATAGTAACGATAAACCTACGAGTATTGACACGGGTCCGCTGCGTAATTTGAAAGTATCTTGCGTGCGGATTAACGGAATTTCCATATGTATACGTCGCTCTTTCAGCAGAAATATTGGACTTACTACGTTCTTTTTAAGAAGTGTGCTAATAATACGCAGGATATTGCCACAGTATGAATTGATCGGCTAAATGGATCCCGAAATTCCAGTATTTACTTTGGGGCGCAAATTTTTTTAAAACTTGCACGAAAATAAACGTATAGTTAGTGTTGGATGAATCTACGTTGTGCTTATATGCTAACAAATACAAAAGTTAGTTCAATCGTCTACTTTAAATACTTCTATAATCCGAAACAAAGATGTATGGGTATGAACCATCCGTGAACTTTGCATTTTTAGAAAAAATTGGAAAAATTTGACGTCTATTAATTTAATGGTTGCTGTTACGTTTCCCTTCGAAACTCTAATTTTAACTCTTATTTTCTGCATTACTTTTGTAAATAACCACCTTTAAAGTTGACAGATCCTCAATTGACAACCGTATCATCTCATGAACAAATATTTAGATATATTCGAATGCTCGGGTATTTTGATTTTCATAAATTTGTCCATTGATATTTTAATAAAACTTCAAAACGTATACGATGGATGGACTTATAAGTGATACCGACACGAGTTGCCATTCGTATTAGAGTGCTGCAGTTCTAATACGCTTAATAGCTTATAAAGTTCTTTGGTTACTGCATGTTCCATAAATGGTTTCACAAATGGTTACTTAAGTTAAAAAAATGTTTTAAATTGTGCGAGTAAAATGGAAAAATTATCGAGTTCCTTAAATTTATTTTTCCTTAATTTTCTTTAGTTTTCCTTAATTTTTTCCTTAATTTTTACCTGAATTTTCCTTAATTTTCCTTACTTTTCCTTGATTTTCCATAATTTTCCTTGATTTTCCTTAATTTTCCTTAATTTTCCTTAATTTTCCTTAATTTTCCTTAATTTTCCTTAATTTTCCTTAATTTTCCTTAATTTTCCTTAATTTTCCTTAATTTTCCTTAATTTTGCCAATAGAGCAAGTTAAATAAGACCATATGAAAAATGTAAAATAATTAAAATTAAAAGCCGTCCAAAATACATAACACATTTAAAATTTAATTATGGAGAAGATGATAATTTTAGCATACATAATATGTGCTAAGCTATAGTTTGGACTGAGCTATTTTTCAACTCTAAGATTGTGTTCCTCAATTCATACAGATAAGAAAAAAATTAAATCAGTAGAAACTACCCAAGTATATACTTAGGTGTAAGGATGCATTAAAGGCACGCCCTCTCTAAAAGGTTGTAAGTTTCAGATGCTACGTGTAACAGAAGACAATTACAGCAAATGTTCAAATAATTTACTATATTAAATATTTTCAGTTAAATCTGCATTCCCAAGCCTACCTGAAAGTTTTTCATTGCTTTGTAAGCTTTATCAATGTCGTCACAAATGGTCACCAAGCTATGACATACCTGAACGGTTGCTTGGTTAATACTTATTTTAATGTTATCCATACTCGAGCCTGTTGTAAATTTAATTCCAACATCCGACATCACTGGATAGCATATTAAAACAACAAGCATAACCACCGTTTGTGCTGATCTTAATGCGTCTGTGATAGTCACTTAGAAGCATTTTGTATCTGTACTAGTTTTTCTCGCTGCAACCATGTTGGTCACTAATCACTTGTGTTGCGTGTAAGCACTGCTTTGATTCCTACTGTGTAGCTTTAGATAATTTCACAGTGAGGGAGAGAGAGAGATCCTTCTCTGCATTCTACGGTTATTACCAAACGCGATACCAGCTTCGTTGAGATCAGAGTGAACGTATGTAAAACAGTTCACAAAGCTTCTTAAAGAAAATGGTACCAATGTACTTGATCTCCAAACCGAAATGAATAAAAATACAACCATTTTGGTCGTGGACCCGCGCGAAATTAGATTTTACATCTACACACTCTCATAAGAGTTCGTACGTAACATTTAAGAATGTAATAATGATAGTTAAAATAAACATTTTTTTTCAATATAAACTACAGCTATCAACTTGTCTGTATATTTAAAAATTCTTTTTTCCAACATTTTCGATTAGAAAACTGTAAGAAAAGCTTCTAAGCTTTCGTAGAAACTCTAAAATGGTTCGCGTAAAATAACACTAGAACTTCGGTGATACTACCTAATGCTTTTGTCGGACTCCTTTTCAGAATTAATTATCCTTCGATTATTTTGATTCTGCATATTTAGATGTTGAAGAAATATCGTCGGCGAAAGGAAAATTTGTTCGCTCCAAAGATGGTGTGGTCGCGATCTCTGGCATAGCATTAATAAGCTCTAATTATTTAAATGCGACAAATGAATACACAAACATCGGTAATTTATACAATAACTTTTCGAATAAGTTTTCGTTTGAAAATTCTCCCTCTTGACGTTCGTGTGGTGGTGGTGAATGAGAGAAGGGCAGAACATCGCCGTTCGCTGTAGTACGAAGGGGGTATATGGATTTAGTGAAGTGCGCATCCTCGACCAGTCGCTAGTTTGACAGGGTCTCCGCGATTTTCAGGGTGGCGTTGCGCGCAGTAGGAGAATTTCCCTTGAATTCCCAACACTGCGACCGCGTTACTCCTTGACGGAAAATGTTTTTAAAGTGACTGCGCGTGATCGGAAAATCGTTTTAGAGGAAAGAATTTAATAACTAAAACCCGCATTAATTTTTCGCGTTCGAACCGACGGCGATGTAATTATCAATCGAAAAAATATAAATATTTTCGCTTAATTATCGTTTTTCCAAGAAGGGTCTTGCGTAAAATTTCTATTTTGTCTTAACTGTCAGGAGAAGTGGGAGACGAAGAAAAAGTTTGTTTTGAAGTAAAGTAACATGTTCTCGAAGAACTCTCAAGTACTCGATTCGCGTGAACGTTACTGACAATCACGGCCGAAAAAAAGATGTGATGTGCTCTGTTCTGTTCTGTGCTGGAAGATAAATATATTTAATATAGTTGTACAACTATGGCAACGTGGATTCTTCTATTCTTTATTGTTTCGGGAACATGCACAGGTATGTCGTTAATTGATTTTTCAATTTACCGTGAAAAAGTTAATATGCAGCGAAGAGAATTTATACTATTTAGTTGCGGAAGTTGTAGGTTAAGCGCAAGAAAAATTGGTTGGGATTTAATCCAACTTACAGTGTATTATTTATTCAAGTTAAGGAGTAGATCTCTTAATCCAAATTAGTTCGTTAGCTTTAACATCTGCACAAATGTTCATTTAGGTAAAAGAATCATGAAATGCAACGTAACAATTATCTATCGCGAGAAAATTAGTAATAATAGAATCTATCTATTTTTAATTGTACCTCCTTTATTTTGATAAATTAAAAAAAGTAAATCTCACATTTTATTTAATAATCATAGTTATTTGCATTAACAGTATGGTTATTTCTGGGTAAGTATATTAACTAATCTTATTAATGATTGAAATAATAGCTAATGCTGAAAGCAAACGTATAATTCGACATTGATGATTTAAAAGGTTCAACGCATGGTATTAATGCCTTCCCTCGACGTTGGAGGTATATGGGTCTGTAGTGCCTCAATGCAGTGTCCCAGGGCCCCTTTCGTTTACAATATGTATGTCCTAGGAAATGTTTAAAAAATCTATTGTGTTATTACGCTTAATTGCTCCCGATAACTGACAAATTAACAAAGACGTAACTACAAAATATAAAAATACGGTTTCAATTTGTATGTTTGTTATATGGAACTGGATTGGTTTGATTGTTTTAGGCAAAATACATTCTTTGTCGTGAGAAAAATTATACGTGTGTGTTGAAAAGTGATAACATGCATGTTTCAGTTAACAGCTACAGCAGTCGTAATTTAACAACACCTTTCAAATTTATCTTTATATCGTCTTCGAATTAGTTCGTCCGTTATATATCAACACTCATTAATATCCGGACAAATTGCAATTTTAGTGTTCTCTAAAATTTCTGGTTGAAAGCCCTGGTATTAAAACCAGTAAGGATTTCTCGATAGTTTTTGATAATCCCACTACGTGTTGATTAATTTTAACCTCATCGTTCGGCTTTTGAGCTTTATTATAATGAGCAACTGGATAAAAATATCGAGATTATATTAAAATACAATATTGTTTTACATAATTACGATTTAAATGTTGAATTATTAGATTTTCGTATTAAATTTACATAATTTAAATAACCTAGCGTTGTTATTTCAAGTCTGTAATTTTATCAGTTCATATTTTTATTCATATACAAGGAACATCAACAACAAGGACATCATCAAGGACAAGGAAGCGTCCAGTGAAAGCAGCTTGAGGGAACTAAAGGAAAACTCAAGTTTTTTCAAAAAACACGTAAAACTAATTAACACTTCTTCTATTTTGAAATCAAGTCTTCAAAATTCACAATATTTCTCCATTTATAAACAGATAAACAAACATAGTGTTTTGGAAAAGAGAAAACAAATTTCCCCAGAAATAATTTGACATTACAGTAAATTTTGGAAGTCTGAGAGTTATGAAATAGCTTTAAAATAATTGGGAAACATATGCAAATTATTTGCACATCCACTCCACTTAAAATAACAGATAAATAAAATCCATATCTCCAATGCTAATTTGGTGCTTGAGTCTATTACAGAAGATATTTGCTCGTACCAATTGATAATTTTTCAAGATTCATTTTGAACAGCGCGGACAAGCTTTCTAAAAGATGCGACTTACGTATTTTTTGCATTGGGTCTTTTGTATGTATTTGACCATATTACTTTTATTTGTGAAAGTGACCGTTGTTATTTACGTAATATTATTAGGAATAGCATTCAAAATTCTTGCCTCACATTTATCGAAGAAATTGGTAAACTTCAATATCTTTCTCATGAACTTTTGAAGATTAATTAGCTTGATGTGTATAACTGCAAACAGGTGCAAAGTGCAAAAACATCGTCATATCTTTGCAAAATCATGTTTACTACGACCCGTTTTCCTATAATTATCCTATAATAATTAATAATTACAACAAATGCTGCCTAATACACTCATTTATTATGTAATGCGTTTGAGGATAGACCAGACTTATAAAGGTTCTTGTACATATTTATAGAAAAATCATCCTTTATTAAAAATTTTATTTCTCTTGAAAAAGCTAAATCTGAGAAAGAAATTATTTCATTTTGTAGTACCGGAGGACACAAGCTTCGATAACTACTTTAATCACAAGGCTTAGCATTTTAATTCTCATTCATGGTTTAGTGCCGGCAGCACTCTAAACCAACCTGTCAAACCAAAGCGAAGCCTAACTAATATAAAACCATCAGCAAAGAAAAATATCATTCAAGCTTTATATGAATTTCTAATGACACTTAAAACAACATTTATTTTAAGTTACATATATGTCACTGGTACCGTAGGCATTTAATGAATAAGCATTGAAGTGCTAGGCCCTACAATTAAGATAACCATCAAAGTTTCTCTTCTTCTATATTTCTCGTAGATCATTTTTTTTGTAGTATTTCCATTGAAATAAAATATTTAATGATTGATTTACAAGGTTTAACCCGAGATATACAAGCAACAATTTTAAGTTACTGTTGAATAACTAGCATTTTGTTCCCAACATGTTTCCATTTTTCTCTCACTTTTAAACAACTTGTGCTGAGTTGTACTTTAAGGATTTCTGCATTAGTTTTAGAGTAAGTTTACTGTTAATTCGTAGCTTTTTTCCTACTTCCTAACAATATTAGTCATTAGCTTCCTGTTGGTAGACATTACTATTAGGTGGAATCGGAATAGGTTAGATGTTCCCTATAAATGAAGTACCAGATCTGAAAGAAAGGTCAACACATCTAATTACCGAAAAGGAACACATAGCGCAGCATTGCATTCGTGTTTATTAGCCTTCATAAGTTCGTAGCTAGCGAAGATTGTGGGTTATTCAAGCGAAATACTATCAAGCTACTAAAGCTGCTAAGGTGCTATTAAAAAATGGAGGATTTCAGAATCAAGTTTTTCCTTAAAATAGAAGTGCGCATTAGATATGTTTCTTGGTACCTAAACCTAGCGTGAAAGAACCTAATACACATGCGTTTGTACGATTTCGAATTGCTAATGCTATCCGTAGGTATAATGCGTTAACTTGTTGGAAGATTTTTAGATAAAAAATGTGAACATGTAGTATTAAAGTGAACAGTTTTCTCGTTATAGTGATTTCTAAAACTGAACTATAGCGAATATTTACTAGTTACAGTTGTCATTGAAACAATTATTGACTCTGACGATACTTAAATAATAAATAATCCACGGGGACTCGGCGTGTTGAAATCGAAAAAAAGATCCAAATATTCCCTTTTTTTCTCATTGTGTGTCTAACAAATACATCACCAGGCCAAGAATTGATTTAACTACTTTATTAACACTTCGTCTGAAGATATATCTGCTAGACACGAAACTGATCGCCTAATCTGGAAGAAAAGAATTTGGGAGAAAGATTCTGGATCTTCTCTTCAAGTTTTCTAACTTATTTAAGTAATAATTGTACGTTCTGTTGTCGTAACAGAACGACGTACCACTACACAAATCCATGTGTAAAAGATCCTTTTATACCTAACCTAAGCATAAAAAAACACGTGCCTAACGCATACTTTCTGAAAGCTTTTATTTTTTTATTTTGGATCATAATATATTAGTTTTTTTTCCGCGGCATCTAACGAAGATTTGGAAAAAGGCATATATCCACACCATATTTAGCATATACGTCACTTACAACCGGAAGATTGCTTTAAGCGTATGGAATTCTGTCGATAGTTAAATAATAACCCAGTCCGATATTAAAGACAGACGTGAATTGATCATGAGAGCAACAAGCGCCCTTCGTAGATTAAGCATAAAGCATTTAAAGATCAATGTCCGTGTTTTTAATCAGTTAATAGGAGAACGCTATAATCAAAGAAAGTTAATATATGATATTTTGTTCATTTATAATTAAGTACGGTACAACTTGTAAACGATAAAAATTGGATAAGAACGTAGGAGCTTTTCTAGGTTCTTTACACATGCACAACATATTCCTTCGGTTTGGACAGTTTCTTCCAACTCACCTTGTATAATGCATACAATTTTAAGAAAAGAAAAACGCTTTGAAAATATCTAGTACTATCTTTCGAGTCCGTCGAGATGACTCACCCTGTATAAAGTGTTTTAGCGGAACTATTTTCCTTACTTCTTTTTATTGTTCGCTACGATAGGTGATCGCAACTAATAATTACCACCACTCCGCTTTCTTAGTTTTCTTTTCTGATTATGCCTTTTCGTCACAATTCATCAAACAACTTCTCTAGAACAAAATTTAAGTTATTTCCTTTCGACGGGTACTCTCGTAATTGATAAATTATGTGCATATATGGGTAGAAAAAAGGGCAAACATTTAATCAGCGTTTTAATTCGTAGCATTGCGTTTTAAGATGAAGTTAGCTTGTTTTATAATTATAAAATATAATTGTTTTGTTATTCATGTTCGGCTACGAATAAAATGCATTAATGTTGGACAATTATTCGAAAAATTTGTTATTGTTATCGTTTAAACAAGATATCGATATACGGTGTGATGTATTAAACCGGTGGCTTTATTCCTTTTACAATTTCTAGGTTTTATAGCAACATACCACAACAATAACAATATCGATCGAATAGATGCGTTATTAATGCATTGAGTTCGTTATTTAACATTAACCGCTTATTTACTCCAATATACTCGGCGTTTATTAAGAGTAACTATGTATATGCGTAGCTAAACATAGACACAATGGATTGCAATTTATTTTAGCTCGCACGATATTACCTATTCAAGTTGAAAATAGACGATTAATTAAACTTCATTCTTTAACCAACCAATAATTTTATCCTAGTTTATAGGACTTATTGTTTTGATATAATGGACAGAATTACCTCTTTTAATACACCTGCGCAAACTTATATAAACGAATTTTCAATTTGCAAATACATATTTTCCGAGATTATTTCTTTAATGGAAAATAGCATGCACTTTATTCGAAAGAACAGTACCTGTGATTAGATTTGATTAATTCAAGTGTGAATGGGATGAATAGTCATTTTTTTAATACGTTTGTACATTAAAAAATAATTCTCCATATTAATCACATATTTGCACAGACATCACTTGATTATTGAAGTGTACTGCTTGCGGCAACACTGTGTTGAAGGAAATTAATCATGACCATATGTGGTATTATATTTTGGGTAATAGAATTAATCTATAACACCTAACACTTTGCACCACAACTTGCGCTATTTTTCTATGCGACGTAAAAAGCATTAGAAATTTTCAAATAATGAAAAGACACGATCTCGTCTGCGAAATATATGTATTTGAAATTTGCACGTCTAGGACAGATTGCCCTAACTCGGCATATTTGTTATGTTGTTTTCTACATCTTTCGTGAGTTCTCGATATAACAGAATCTGGTCGCGTGCATACAGAGCGCCATCAAATAAATGTAAAATAAATGTTTGCGTTAATAATGTTTACTATGTGATTGTGTTAGCAAGAGGATAGGATTAACTTAGAAATATCTAAAACTAATTTACTAAACTAAAAACGTAGGCTTCCACGGCTAGAATCTGTTGAAACTAAACGTGTTCCGGGTTTGAACCGTGCCATGTTGTTAAAATAAAATCTCGAGTTTTTATTTTTTTATTTAGTTTTTAGTTTTAATTTACTAAATGTTTCCGGTTGTGATTACATCCGGTTACAAACGCAACAGCAATTATCGCCGACAGCCTTTTATAGCGGCGATAATTGCTCACTGTCATTCAGTAGCCATACATAAACAAATATATATGTGCAGTAGTTACTATTCTACTCATAATCAAACATCTTTTAAACTAAAGAAATTGAATTAATTCCTGTGTCACAAGGTCTACCTAACATAAAAATATATTAAAGTGTATATGGTGCCCCAGGTTTTGGCAGCGCAAAGTCAAAATTTGTTCCTTTAAATGGAATGGCTATATTTTATGACGGCATTGACTTGTAAGATGGACATAATCTGAGATTATTGTGAAATACTGCTGCTCCTTTAATGGCCGACATAAGGGCACTATACCCCAAGACATTGGTGGAAATTTTATGAATTGGGCATCGAAAACATTGCCAACTTGCTGCTATAAATCAATCACCAATAATGAAGAAAATAAGAAGCAAGCAGTTGAACCGGTTTGGATATCTAGAGAAATTGCTACAAAATGAATTAATTAAAAGAATAACAGAGGCAAGAACAAGGAGAATAAAAGGAAGAACAAGTCCAAGGTTTGTGGAGCGTAAAAATAATATTGAACATGAAAGGACTAGCTAAAGATAGGAAAGAATTTGTAGAAATTGGTAAGGGACGGCTGAAGGCACCAGCAACCCCGACACCCCTAGAGCACTATAGCCTCAAGGAGCACGAAGAAGTATTCATGCAGAATATGTTTTATAACCATTTGGCTGCACCACAAGACGAGTTTGATGATGTTTGAAATTTTAATCATTGTAAAAAATCATCAATAGTGATTTTTATTTATTTAGTGAAATCAATATAAATCTGAGCATAGAACGATACACATCGGAAAATGCCTACAAATAGTAACTCGAAAGCTAATGCTAAAATGGCTTCCTTATGGCATTGATAGAACAACACTACCCACGGACATATTTGTGCTTACCCCGTGTGGTTCCGAGAGTATTTTAACTCTACCTTGTTACACTGTTGCCTCACAGTTAATGCTACGACACTGCGAAACGATCAGCTAGACATTTCTCGGCCTCCTCTAGTCCCAAGAAACACATATATGCTGTTTAGAAAGCTGTTACATAAGTTATCTTCGAGCGATTCTAGGACTACCTACTACGAGAAAGCGTGCGAGAGGAGCACTTTGGGAAGTTACGCTTATAAGTAAGGTGTTGTTGATGCAAGATAGTTGAAATACAAACTCTTGGAACCACGCTGATGACGCCGAGTAGACAGAAACATACCCACCGGGAGTCTATTCTTCTCTCCTTGCATTGCGTTTACCGTAAATGGGGTACAATAAGGAAACTAGTTTAGCATTATTTGTTCCGATTATCGAGTATGTAACTAGTTTTTGTACATTTCGCATGAATTTCTTGTAATCTCGGTACATAACAAATTATATCCGTATTGTTTTCCGTCGTGATAAAACCACAAAAAAAGCTTCATTTCGGCGAGGAAAAGTGCCTTTCCCGACAAAAAGTTATTGCGGTGCTAAGTTAATAACAACAAACAGCCGCAAGAAATAATTTCTGATTTCATTATCCTTAAATATACATACTTTGTTAAGCTCCGGAGTTTCTCTCCAGTGGCAGCCAGATTGACCAACATTCTCGGCTTTCTCATCTTTCCCGCAAGCGCCTTCGCGCCGTAAGCCGTGCTGTATGTAAAAATATGTAGGTGGATTTTCTGAGGATAAATTGCCTACAGACCATTCCCGGCACCCATTAATAAATTCCACTTAGCCAAGCATTAATACCGGCACGGTATTATACCCTGAATTTTTTCCGAAGTAATGCCTAATAATGACGACAGGGGAGAAATTTATACTACCTTATTTACCATGGTGATAAGTTCTCTGCTATAAAATGATGAAGTTAATTGTGATGCCATTAATTTCATGTAGCATGTTTTAATCCAGGGACTTATTTTTAATTAAAAGTCCAATGTTCTGACTACAGCGTTGCCCACAATCTTCAGATTACCCCTGAATTCATAATAATTTGAGAGTAGAAGTAAATCCTAGCTTTAGAATTTTCTTAGTTAATTCTCAGAAATTTAATAATATTCGCAGACTCAATAACCAGTACTTTCAGAATTATTAAGGTAATGGCACCAAAGCTGTTCAATGTATAGTAGCATACCTTACGTACGTACATTCTTTTATTTTCTTTACTTCACTTCGTACAAGGATCTGGCGCCAGGATAACATGAAGTATCATTGACTATCTTTATTACTTTTCATGGACTTGGTGAAACCAGTGATTCAATTCCGTGTGGAATTAAATCACTGGTCTACGTGATTTAATTCCTACAACGTCCACCTACCGTCCACCGAAGACAGCTTAATTGTGCAGGGTTCAACGAATAGATGATTGAAAATATGAAAATGTTAGCAACATAAAAAAGAAAACAATCTTGGCTAAGCTGGAAAAACAATTAATAGTGACGCGGAATGCGGGTAGGTAATGCGATGTATGTATGTTGAAATTCAGCATTCAACGTACGCGGTGGTCCAGATTCAAAGGGCTGAAGGCTGTTAGTGAAATAGCGGTCAGTAGTGTTCTGTATCAGTCCACGAAGGCAGACCGACAGCAATACTCTCCTAGGGTTGGCCGTGTAGAGCAGCAGACGAAGCTAACAAGAGTCTGCAGAAAACGAGAATTTAAGAGGTTTATATAGTCGATTTCGGCATGACTACCTTCTGACGAATATCAACAAAACCGTTTTATGATATCATTTTACACAAATTACGGCTTGATTGATTGACAACATCTATAAAATGCGACGCAAAGGTGTCTGCAGAGTTCCTGAAAAATATTTATCAAAATAAAAATTGAATTACAAACCAAACAAAATTTAAAGAATTAATTGTATCTAAATAGCAGTTATGATTTTTTTACATTTGATTTCAGCACAAAGGACTTTTTATCTACTTACATATACCTTTATTTCTGCTATTTGATTTGTACATTTCTTCTACATCCATAGCGATAAAATGAACTGTACGCTGAGTTTAATTTAAGTTTTAAAATAAATTTAATAATATGATAGTTGTAATGGTGCTATTGCAAATATATACAGGGTAAGTTGTGAGGAATGGATTAAACTCTAGGAGTGGTGACAAGAATGTAAAGAAAGTCAAATATTGTTATCCGATTTTTATTTACTTTACATACTTTCGAGTTATAGCGTAATTAAAAATAAACAACGTTTCATAGATTAAAGTTTTAGTACTCTATTGGTGTTATCGTTCTTTATAATATGTTTTCCAAAATACCGCCATTTATTTTCTACGTCGTCTACCAAGGGCGTTGGTTGCGTTCCTGATTGTGTCAGGTTGATGTTTGATATTGCCAGCAGCATTCTTAATCCGTTGGATTAGTACATAAGGAGTGTCCACTTTTACTTGATACACTTCATTTTTTAACCAGCCCCATAAGCAATAATCGAGCGATGTGAGATCTGGAGACCTAGAAGGCCAACCAATCAGACTACTGCGACAATTCCAATTCCCTGGATACGTTTTATCCAAATCCTGTCTGACCGCGAGAGCGTAATGTGCAGGCGCTCTATCG
The DNA here is from genome assembly GCA_020654165.1 of Oryctes rhinoceros. Classification (NCBI taxonomy): domain Eukaryota; kingdom Metazoa; phylum Arthropoda; class Insecta; order Coleoptera; family Scarabaeidae; genus Oryctes; species Oryctes rhinoceros. Next base: position 9,789,462 of record JAIOKQ010000399.1, on the reverse strand, counting down.
TGCTGGTGGAATATTTGGATTTTGATGTTTATGCTCTAGTCTAGCTCTAGTCCGTGCGGTTCATTTTCTAAAAAATGTAAATAGATGTCTCCCGTGAGGCGACTCTCAAAAATGTAAGGACCAATTAAAAAATCATCGATCAGACTACACCACACGTTTACCGAAAATTTATGTTGAAAGTTACTTTCAACTGTTGCGTATGGATTTTCGTCTGACTACTGACTATGATGGTTATGACGATTATTAATACCGTCACGGGTGAATGTTGCTTCATCCGTAATTACCATACGCGGTACAAAACGAGGATTATCGTTTATCCATCGACAAAATTCCATACGTCCACGATAATCATTCGGCTGTAGGTACTGTACTCTTTGTACATGGTACGGACGTAAGCCCCGCTCGTAGAATATTTTTATCACCCTTGTTTTTGGAATGCCCAACCGAATTACTAATTCTCCGCGAGCGGGTAGTTGCGTCTTCTTCTAGTGCATCCAGAATATCTTATACTTCTTGTAATTGTTATCGACTGCCTCGTTCAGATAGGTTTACACTGGGAAGCTCTCCGGTCTCGCACAATTTGTTGAATACACTAATAAAGACATTTTTATTAGGAGGTCTGTGATGTCGAAACCGTTGACGATATTCATTAGCAGCATTAGCTGTAGCAATTCCCATTGCAAAATTTATAAACAAACACCATATTAGCATATTCTGAATTAGAATAAATGTGTGGCATTTTAGTTTGTTACACTTTAGTAACACAAATGTCAAGTCAATGTCACAATACCCGAATAACAATGTTATAATTTATTCCAAGGTATAGGGAACCTGTTTTTTTATGATGGCAGCGCCCTCACTATGTCAACAATGACCTAGAGGTAATGACATTAGACATACAAAACACTCTAGGCACTATTTCTCGACTACTTTCAATCTCATTACTAGGAATACATACATAAACATGATATACTAAATCGACATTCTTAATTACGCTATAACTCGAAAACAACTAAAAATCGGATAACAACATTTGACTTTTTTTATATTATTTTCACCTGTAGAATACACTTCTAGAATTTAGTCGATTCCTCGCGAGTCACCCTGTATATACATATGTGTACTATCTACTATTTTTCAGGTGTACTATGGAGTCGTGCAGCATCGGGGATCAAAGCAGCATAGGGTCAAAGAAAAGGCGACAATAGTATATTTACGGTTCAAAGAACACTTCAACTTATATTTAATTGATACAGAAAAGTCAATCTCTGTACGCAACAAAAGATAAAAGGGAAATTGTAACTGTTTTGAGATGAATTACTTCCACCACAGTTACAGTTCGAAAAACTCGGAACTAAACAATCTAACACACTTTTAGTTACTCTGAAAGGTCGTCAGTGTCTAACCATGTTCTTATATACAGGTGTTCTAACCTTCTGCAATTGTCGAATTACTCCTATCATGCGAGTAGGTGGTCAAAATTTCGATGTAATATGCATATATATGGGTATCGGTAAGTAATGAAACCTACACCTACTTTGTTATTTTAAATAGAACACGCTGTATATTATTACGGTTTTAATTTGTCCACCTAGAAATAAAAACAAATAATATGAGCTCTCTATGTCTATTTCAAATTTTGATTCAAAGAAACGATTCATTTGAACTATTATTCCCGACGCCTGTGGCTAGCCTGTGGGAATATTATATATCCTGCTCGTTTTCGCTAAAGATGCATTAATACTATACAATACCTCTTTTTATTTCTACATCAGTTAAAGGAGCATAAGAACATGATCGTGTTCTTATGCATTTAATTCGATAAACAAACATTGTCGAGCAGGATAGGCGAACTTATGCATTCTACTAGCTAAAACGTGAAATTTTAGACGTGGACTTCAGAATAATCGCGCTAAGCAAAATTGATTGTATGCATAAACAAATCAATAAATTTCATCCAAAGCTAGACCTTACAACGGAATTAGAGAATAACAGTGCAAATAATCGTCTAGATTTAACTGTACAGTAAATCAACGTCGTCAGGGAGCCACGTAAATTATAATTTAATCCAACTATCATGTCGTAGTCACCGCATTAGTTGATCGAGCTATTGATCTAACAAGTTCTAATTACAGACCTACAATACCAAATAAAATTAAGTTAACATAACAAAGTATAAGCTCACAATTTTATTTTAGATATTTAAAACTTTCATTGCAAATATCAAAAACAACATTAAGAAATTCAATAAACAAAAATAACTGCAACAAAAGTAGCATCTTACTCCTTTTATACAACATCCTTTATACGAAAAAATTTTCGTGTTTGTAAACATATCTTAACGTAGTTTTAAGAAAATTGAAGCTAAAAACCAAAAATTAGACTAATTAAGGTAGGTAATGAAACTATTGATAAGTATTGAGGATCCAGGAAGAAATAAAATTGTAGGAGACCAAAAAAAAAATTAATAGGTAAGCGTATCCTACGCTCAAGAGTTTTATTTTCGAGAACTTCAAGAAAACCATTGACCTCTCAGAAACTAGGAAAGGTAATCATGAGTAATATTGAAGGAAGTTGAGATAGGTTGAAGATTGACATTCAAAAACGTAACGGTATGCATTACCACTTGACAAACCAAACTTGTATCGTGAGTAGTGGAAACTCAACGTCTTCACGACTCGGGTATACTTTTCTGTTAAGCAGATTTTGCCTTCAAATACAGGGTGGTGCAGGCGAACGGGAAATTTTGAACGTTACAGTTGTCAACACTGTAGAGCCGGCAGTTGTTCGTAACGTCGCGCAATTGTTGTGAACGCATTGCCATTTAGCAATCATGGATCGTTGGACTGGTGCGGAACGTGCAGTAGCTGTGAGAGCGTTTTATAGAAATGGTGATAGTGCGACTGCCGCGCAGAGAACATTTCGACAGCATTACCAGCTTCGACGTCATGGACGTGTCCCATCTGCGCATGCGATTACAACGTGGGTGCGTAATTTTGAAGAAACAGGATCTGTCTTGAAAAAGAAAGCTCCAGGTGAACATTGAGGCTGTTAGAGCTGCAATCGAGAGAAGTCCTCGCCGCTCCGTTCGACACCATGCATCTACGCTAGGGATTAAGCGACGAAGCTTACAAAGAATACTGCACGAATTACATTTCCATCCCTATAAGTTGCAGATTGTGCAACAATTACATGAACAAGACCCAGCGTCACGTATGGCAGATATTGGCTAAAATTAACGAAGACGGGAATTTCGTTGGTAACATATGGATATCAGATGAAGCCCATTTCCACCTGAACGGTTTCATAAACAAACAGAGTTTTCGTTATTGGGCCCAGAACAATCCTTGCGAGTTACACCAGCGACCACTACATACCGACAAGATCACAATATGGTGTGCTGTATCATGTCATGGTGTTATCGGCCCTTATTTTTTTGCACGTGAGGATGGTAGCGCAGCGACAGTAACATCCGCTCGATATGTTGAAATGCTTCAAACTTTCTTTACACCGAAACTGTACGAGCTTAATCTTAACATGGAAAACATGTGGTTTCAGCAGGATGGGGCCATGTCACACACCGCTCGACATTCGATGGCAGCAGTTCGTCAATTGTTTGGAAGACGCATTATTTCACGTAACGGTGACATTGAATGGCCTGCGAGGTCCCCTGATCTTAGTGTGTGCGACTTCTTCCTGTGGCGGTATCTTAAAGGCAAGGTGTACCGTACACGACCTGCAACAATCCATGAACTGAAGGAGAACATTCAACAAGAAATCACTGCCATTCCCCAAGATTTGCTACACCGCGCATTCCAGAGTTTTCATAACAGGCTGTTAGAGTGTGAACGCCGAATGGGAGGACATCTTTCCGATATCATCTTTAAAAAGTAAAGAGACACTTTTGGACATTTTGGTTGTAAAAACATAAATGGCAAACATTATTCGTGGAAATGACGTTATTTCAAAATTTCCTGTTCCCCTGCGCCACCTGTACATTTTATTTGAAAGGTTTTGCTGTAAATTGCTCAGGAAAGGAATTACCTTCCGCCCGTATTTTAGATGAACACACTGTACATGCGATAGCAACAAATGGAAATATTCGCATATTTTAATACATTATCGGCGCGCATTTTCAAATAATAAAACCAACACAGTGAGTTTACCTAAAAACTAGTATTTACTGGGACCGCTTGATACTTAGCAGCAAAAAGAATTTGCTTTGATGCAGTCAGTCACGAGTACTTTTAATATTTAATAGGATTAATTGTTATCTCTCACCTTTCTACAAATGCAATTTGTCTTCTCCATTATTTAGCACAACGCTGCATTTTATTTATCGGATTATACTTATTAGTAATAAGTTTATCTGGACGTTGACAGACGTCTCAGTAGATTGTATATATTTTGATCGAAATATACGTAAAACAAATCTGAAAGGAACTCATATATTGGCGTCCCTTCCTCCACCCACGCCTTTAGATCATTTCCGCGAAATATCTTTGCTTTTCCGATAATGTAACTGACAGCATTGAATTACTAACGAAATACGTTGTTGAAAATCTCATGCATATTTCCGTCCCGAATATCAGAGCCACCAACGATACGCTTGTATTTATAAAATAACAAGAAAAGAAACTTCAGCAACTTAATATTGTCACACTTTACGATAAAAGGAATTATCAACACGAAACACAATTTCATATTGCGGAGCTGAAATTTTCATTGGTATTCCCTAGATCCGAGAGAATTTTGTACCAACAGACAATATTGATACTCGGGCAGTTGTTGCCCCAGTTGAAACGTGATGTTTGGCTTGAACGAGTGGAAATAGGCCAAACTGTATTGCAAACACTTTCAATACGGCAAACGGCACAAAACGGGGATATCCGCTTGGACTTCGTTTAATCAAGCCGCTTTACTCTGCGGTAGCGTGATGCAAGGGTATCTAAAATAAATGAAGGCGTGATAAAACTTTTAAATTGTTGTGTGATGTATCTTCCTCAATAGTATGCAGAGAAGCTTGTTTCGTTGTTGCTTTATTTCGACACTTTAGTGTAACTAATTGATATTTTAGAGCAGATATATTTGTTTTTTGTCGGTTCGAGAAACTAATAAAATGAAGAATAGAGAGAAATAAATCTGTGGCAGGTAATATTATCTTACTTCTAAAAGCTGTAAATTGGGAATGCTTTCAAATAACCGAAACTTCTTGTTAATCAAATAAATGAATATGTGTTTGTTAATTCTTTCTTCAACTTTTACTGATTTATTTATAATTAATGTGTATTTATTCACAAATTTCACAATCTTAGTATCATTTCCGAATTAGTTTGACTATAAATTGAAGCTTGGGAAAAAGCTTAGATTAGGAATTGACACGATGCTTATATAACGCCATAAAGAGATATGAATTATAAGGTTTATAAAAAGGGTTGTATCTAAAAATTAATATGTAATAATTTCTGGTATTTGGAAGATTGCAAATAATTTACTCTGCAGCGCATCTTTAATCAATAAAAGTACATTTATTATGAACTGCCAACAGATAGGAGGAACTCGATATATATTGTAGCGTTATTATTTGCCTATGTTAGAAAGCGATTCCAGTTGTTATTACTTTAATTGCAAGGCAGAGCAGTGTTGATCACTTCTTGCTTCCAACTTTCCTAAGATTGGGTTTTCTATCCTCCTCATATATATGTATATATATAGAGTGAGATTTGTTAAAAAAAGGAAGAGTCAATTACTTCTTATTCTAATTTCTTATTCTGCGAAAAACCAAAATTACTAACCATATTTGGTTTATTGTAAAAATTTCTCGGTTATATCAAATTCAATCAATATTTATAATCAAAATTAATATCACTAGCACGGTAACCCATACAACTTCAATGTAACTGACAAGATGGATTATGTTCACCGTCCCGGTGGTATCGCAAGGCTTTTACAGTGGTTGTTATTATTTGAATGGTTTCAATTGACTTATTCGATTTAGTAATTTATGGTTGGAGATGAGTAAAACGACAACCTTCTTTCGATATCGATGCCTTTACAAAATTTATTTATTTATTACATTTCAACATTCAATAAAGGTGTTGAACATTTATTAAATGGTAAAATTTATTAAATTTCATCACCTACCACTTCTTTGGGAACTCGGTCCGAGTTCCCAAAAGGCAGGGAAAAAACTGCCATTTTCAAATGTGTCAATGTCCAAAATAAGTAAATTTATAGCGATGCAAAAGTTAAAACGCTTTTAAACTTGTCAAGTGTGACGGCAAAAAGAATGCAAACACTAAACAACTTTTTTCAAAGGTAGCTTGATTTTTCTGTATTAGGACGCTTTTTTAATTTTTTAACTGTTTTCTTGTGAATAAAAATAAACATCTTAATACTTCCTGAACGTAGTTTTTTATTTTGCATTCAAAAGTGTTAAAACAATCTGGGCGTTCCATTAAAAAAAAAAGTTGGACGTATTGCCGATTAAACCGGAAGTGAAAAAAATATTAACTGTATTGCATAAAATGCATTTATATTAACTATACCCCCATACCAAATTTCAGAAATCATAATTTTCAAATAACAAAGTTATTCGACCGTTCCGGGACTTTTTACTAACGCTGTATGTACGACAACACAGCCTCAGAAAATACGATTTATTATAAAAATGAGTGAACTGTTGAATGCAGTTCTCGTAGACCAAACTGATTATAACAACTCGTCCACGTAAATCAACAGCACAAATGGTCGAATACTGCTTATGCTTTCGTCAACAACTTAAAAATTGACAAAATAGCTAAACCCGTAAAAGTGTTCAATTGCGGACGCTCGAATTTAGTGGAATATTATAATCCGAAACAATAGTTGCGCGAAACAAATTTCGCGCTTTACCTTTTTACGTTTTACCTTTCCTACCCCGCAATGTATCCAACCCCACAAAATGTGATAACCAGAAATTTTTTTATATAAAAGGCTTGCAGGATCTATTGTATCGTCAGAACTATCGATATCTATACGTGCCAACCTAAATGTAAAATGGTTCGATTTTTCACTGCAAAGGCTAACACAAAGCAAACTGTCGACCCGGTAAAATATTGAAAGGTTTTAAATGTTTTCATTTTAGCAGGCAAAATGCATTTATATGGAAATACTTTATTGACTTGGGTGTCGTGACGAAATGAATTGCTCTCAAAATAAGAAACAAACAATGCTTTAATTTTTAAATGGCAGAAATCCAAATTATTTTCTTCGAGCAAGCATTTGAAACGTTAAATATTTCAATTGTTGTGGAAAATGTACTAAACGGTCTTCATAAGGAAGAATCACTGCTACAAGAACATAAATAACTACGACAACAACAGTATGTGAAGGGCTTCTCGTATCTAAATCAAATTCTTTTGTTTAATTTTTGTTTAATGTTTGAAAAAAGCCAATACATAAGCTTATTTAAAGATTTGCTATAAATCAACTGTGCATTTCATAGGTTTGTGAGAAATTCCCGAATCATGGAAGCTATTGCCATCCCTAATCGAATGCATTACATAGATCTATAGGGAACCGCAGGGTCTACCGCCGCCTAAGGCCAGAACTAGAGCATTATTAGAATTAGCGATATGGTGGACTTGAGGTCAGAGAAAAATCGAGAGAACCTGGAGAAAAATCGAAAGAACCAATAATGATAGCAGGGCCGGTAGCGTAGTATGGTAAACAACAATAAGTATTGGCAACTTCTGCGCTACACAGGCCAATTAATGAAAATTAAACTGGGGCGGCCGCTTCGAGGACACGAACGTTCCCCATCAATAATCGATGACCGGTTTTTAATTAAACCAATATGGCGCGAAGGCTGCCGATACTTATACGTTGTTAATCCACAACCACTCTGATCACTAAACAAAAACCCCAGGAGTGAGGAGAGGCTGCTAAACATGTGACAAAGGAACCAAGAGATCCCTTCTAGCTCCGGTGGGAGGCACATATTACTCCACTTTACTGCGCGCTTATGAAATTGTAGAATATGATTTGAGTATGGACGATTGTGAAGTGTTCCTTCCTGTTCCTTCCCCGTTATGTTACATCTCATTCATTTCATTAACATTAACAAATTTTTACAAATTAAAAGATGATGGATTACTGACGAAATTCGAAACTTGCAACGGTTCTGCCCCAAGATTGTGTGCCATGAATGGATTGCAAAGCTCATCCGACTTTGAGTTGAATACTAATTGCATTGAATATCACTATAGCATTTATGGGAGCACAATGCGCATATAATTTAAGCCAATCAGAACAACAGGTGGATAAGAAAACAAACTGTGCGAGTCAAACTCGACAGGTGGCGTAGAGTCGCTGGAGAGCCTACTGGTTCTCTTCTTGATGGTAACGATGACTTTGGCTTGCGGCTTTCTGGAAATGGCGACTAGTTTTGAGTGGAGTAGTAGAAGCTAACTAGGCTAGCTAGAACTAGGTTCAATTCAAGCTGTGACTAACGGCTTTGACTACGTGAAGCACCTAGCGGAGATTGAAGCGCTGTAACTCTGATGCAGTACGTTGGCACATAGTCTTCACAGGACAAAAAGGAATAAGCTAGATTATATTGATCATCATCATCACGCGAACTGATCCTTAAATCTTGCGGAGAAATCCTTTCTGTCGTATCTACTTATGTGTTTAAATTTTATTGTTTGGAACCCCTTCACTTGTGGTGAGTGACTATCTCTTTGTACATACGTTTTCTCTTTTTCTAATTTTCTATTTTGAGATGTGTTTAATACCTAAATTTCGTGTCGCTAACTTTGTCGTCTTTTACGGCTTTAGTTTTATTTATGATTTCACTGTTGGAGTTTTCCTTTCATTTCTGGATTTGGCATTTACTTTATGTAGTTATTCATCGATTAATTGGATTTATTTGAAAGAAGCAGTTTGGATGGCCGGCTGCAAGAACTTCTGGTGTTAACATCCGAAGCAGTTCGAAACCTACGAGTTTTAATCCACCTCTTTATTGAGACCTCGGTCTGCTACTTACAAGTTTAGTCAGTAAGTAAAACTCAAGGTCACTCTGAAATCTTTCTTCCGAGCAAATCCAATCACATCTTTATTTGTAATTGCCAAGTGTTACTTAATCTTCAATCGTGTATGCGATCGTTGCATTTTCCTAGTTTGATGTTTTCAGTCTATGTTATTCCTTTAACAAAATACGTGGCGCTCATTTTGGTGTTTGATTACTTAGAACCGTTATTATTAATAACCCACCCCGACCGCGCTCTTGCCTAACCGGCTGCTGATAGATTTTTCAGGGCGTTATTATTACAATTTATAGAAAAATGTTTGATACATACACTGGGGACATCTCTTCAGTTTATTATCATTGCGGTTCCCGCAAATACATCAAGTAGCAATTCCGTTACAATCTCGTATAGTATTCGTATACAACCACTAAACATTCGGGGACTTCATCTGATGAATAATACTGCTCATTACGGCGGAGGCTCATACACCTTGTTCAAACATAAGGAGCACGCATCAGGAAAAGCAATTGCTCCTTATCTGAAGATAAACTATCCTCGGTTTAAAGTCGTTCCGACGCAATTTGTTATTTTCACCGCTACACCTTCTACCGATTGCCGACCGGGAAATACATGTATATAAACAATGCTCCCGCTTTGGTACTGCGTAGTTCAGGTGCAGTTAAACGTATAAAATTTATTGTACGCGATTTTCTAGACGCTTTTCTGTGTTGTATTGCGATTGAACCCGATTTGTTTGTGTAAAGGGCCGTGTGCTTAATGCGATGTGTGATTTAGATTTATTGTAATTGGTAGATGTATTGTTTGCAATTCGGTTAATACGTAAGAGCAGATTGAAATCGATTCACTCGGCTGTGAGTTCTTCTTTCTTAATTTGTTTTTATGACTCGAAAGGCATACTTTGTGATTTTTTTTAATTCATCTTATTCCAATCGATGAAATTGAAAAAAATCAAGATGATTTCCAAATAAACTTAAAAATAAGCAAATCTATCCGGCTCTATCCTTATAAGCCTAGTAAGATGAATAACTGAGATGGTAACTGCAACAAATGAAAGAATATATAAATTCGCTATAAACTTGGAAAAAATGCTAACTAAAACATTATCACAATATGTCCCTAGCAGTGAACGCAGCTAAGCTATCATCTTCAGCAGTAAACCTAAATTAAGGGTCTAAGCGAAAATTAACCTATTTTCATATTTTTAAGGTCACGGTACACTGACTATGACTATACGGTTTAGCAAAATGTAAAGGCTGGGAATTAGGAGTCTTCCTCGTGGGTAAATTTAGTAGACAGAGATTTTGAATTTAGTTATATCAAAAGATTAGTTAAAACTATTGGCGTCAAAAATGCAAGAAATGTTATCAACTAACCCCATCTAAAGCCGAGAAAAACAGGCCAAACATTTTTAATGTTTGTTTAGATTCAAATTTACCCATAAAGATATTACCCAAGTTTCAGGAGGAGCTCCTCCGTGTATACTTTTGCTCCAGTAGCTTTGTAGGTCTTTAATCTATCCGAAAAGGGACATGAACAATTCTCGTCGCCAACGCGAATACAAAGGGAAGCAGGATGCTGTTCATATGGTCTTGTAGTCAATCTTTTGAGGAATCTTCGCTAGAGTCTCTAAGAGGCAACAATACTTGTGATGCAATTCATGTCCGTCTTGTTGTCTTCATTTCTTGGGTTCCGCTGTAAAAAAATATTTTCCCTTTTACTATCCTCATCGTGCTTTCATTATCACCGCACAAAGTTTTCAATATTCTACCAACTCAAACCTACCTGGAGTTCTTCGAGAAGAATGAAGGTTGCCCTTACGGTTAGTTGTAAGCCTGGCCACCGAGCTCCAACATTTGGGAAAATCAAACAATTTAAAAGGAACAAACGTTACGATATAGACGACAGACTTCTAGAATAACATAGTACGCCTTTACAATCGAACCTGAGTCTATCTCTCTCCAATACCATTTCCTGCGAAATCTTTCTAGGATCTGCGCATCTGAGTGTGTGAGCGCATGCTCCCCATCCTGGACTCTTTTTCTTAAAAAGGAAAGATAGTTACAGGAGCACGTAAGTACGTTGTGTTCAGTGCGCGTAAAAATACTTAGTTAGCGTCTTCTCAAAGAAAGTTTCGGACCATGCAGGAAATTCCTGCAGGCCCCTTGGTTTCGCTCTGGTATGTCACTGTTTCCAGCGAAGTGCATGGGGATACGTGTAGTACCAGTTGCAAGCAGCGATTTTGAACTTCGCAAGCGGATACTGCTGGGCGGTGCCGTGACCCAAAAAGGACTAGAATAGATAGAAAGAGGAATGGACCAAACCCCGGAAATGTATTGTACACGTGCAGATAATATAAGATTTATACGTTCTTGTACGATTTTCATTTATTCTCGAATTATAACGTAATTACAAACAAACAAAATTTCGTACATTAACCTGTTGTTGTCCTAATTGTTTCATTTGTTTGTTTAACAACGACTGTGAGATTCGTGCATATCCTGTCTCAACTTTTACCCTGGAAATGTTCCTTTTGAATGAGTCAAGTAGTCTATTTGTGCGATCTATACAATCGGTACATCATATGTGATGAGAAATAGAAACTGTTTATGATGTAGAACGCATCTGATTTTTTGTTTTAGATGATCAATCAATGCAAGAATATTTTTGATTTATTTAAGGTGTATTATTTCGAAAACAAGCGAGATTTGGACCATTTACTAGAGCGCTAGGTGAATTTTTTGATTATGCCTTAACTTGAAAACAAATGAAAGAAAGGCTTTTACGTAATTTTTAAGTGTACATCACACTCCTGGGGTTGGGTCCCTTTTTCCTAGTTCACCCTGTATAAAGTACTTTTGAATTAATTTACTTCCTCCTAATGATCTTAATGTTAAATCAATTCGTTTTTGTGTTAAAAGTTTGTGTTAAAGCCTTTGGAAAAATTAAAAAGAAAATGTTAGGGCATATTGTTGGGATCGGGTTACGAACCTTCGCGAAACCTTTATAAGGAAGCAGCAGGCTTGTAAAAGGGTAGCAACTTACGATTCGACTACATAGATGCACTGTTGCTTATTAAAGGAATATTAAAAATATTACCTTCTAATATTGACAGTTTTACATTTGCTTTACATACACATTCTCATAACTTTTATACACGTATGTGAGCTAGATATATGGCGTACTTTATTAAGTATTTAAAACCAACGATCCCTTCGCGTATTCAGGAATAAAACTTAATTAATAGCTGTAACACGATAACGGCGAATGTATACGGGTGACCCCTTATTTAACTCCCCTTGGCAAAAACCCCGAAAAAACTTTTTTGCTCTGTCAATTTTCTCCTTGTTTCCAGCGACTGATCTAATTACTTTCATCCTCCGGGCTACAATTATTTTTGGTATTAATATATTATGTGCAGGAAAAAGAGCGAAATATAGGGAATGAAAGAAATAGAAGAGGAAAAAGACGAAATCAGACGATATCATAAGAGCAATGTAGCGGTTACTATATATATATATATATATATATATATATGAAGTAGGTCGGTATCCAATTTTATTTTCCTTTTCACATTTCCTTTGTTTTTGTTTTAAAAAAATCAGGTTGGAGGATAATCATCGAGACGAACAGGATCTTTTTTTTACCTCATGTATGAACTGCCGATCGTCGTAGTCAAATAATAAAACGAACTCTCGCATCTTGCAATGCCGGTGATACGAAAGACAGCGAGTTAATTTGCGTTTGATGTAAAATTGTACCCGCCCACAATCCAAACAAAGCATGTCGAAAAAAGTCGACGGTCAAAGGGAAATTTTTTTAAATGGATGGAATTCTCTCATACCATGGCTGCAACCGACTAGGTCTTTAGAAGGAGCGGCAAAAAATAATTGGCGGTAATTGAACGACGGATACTGAGGGCCTTATAAAGCAAAAAACAATGAATTCATGTGCCTTGAAGGCTTTTGAGCAGCAATATCCTGAAAATGTAGTCAGAAAAAAGGGGTGCAGTCAATTTAAAAGAGATGGACCTCAAAATGGAGCCAGTTACGTTAAAAACGTACTATGAAGTTTGTTTTTGCTCTTGTATCACCTAATACCTCCAGCAATCATGGATATTATAAAAGGAAATGAGACGGAATACCCAAATTTTTGTAAACTATCCATCTTCTAATATAACGCACCAGAAAATCCTTAAAAATAAAAACAAAAAATAAATATTTCGAAAGAGCTTTCTCATGGGATTGATGGAATTTTTATGGTGTGGTACCGAAAGTAATTGAACTCTACTTTGTATCGCTGTTACTTCACAGTTAACTACAAACGTGCGAGCTAAACATTTCCTGTCAAACCTACGCCTATGGTTTCAAATTCAGCGAATAAATCGACTACTGTTCTCTAAGTTATCCTCGTACAGAAACGACGTACACAAGGAGTGCTTTGGGAACAGCACATGTAAAAAAGTCGGCTTACATCGCTACCTTCTAAACAGCAGGCAGCTGTTTCTTGTTACTGTGTTAGTGTGCTCCAAAAAATGCCTAGCTTGTCGTTTAGAAATGTCGTGACATTAACTATTAGACAACAGCTATACAAGGTAGAGTTAAAGTACTCTCGGAACAACGTTAATGACGAAGGTTAAACAGAAGAATGTCCGTGGGAGGTATAATTTTTTCTCGGCGTACATTACGTTTGATACAAAAAGAGTTCATCCCTTCTACGAGGACATATTGTCATTATTTTTTTGGTTATCCATATTTTAGTACAAACTGATTGCTGAGGCGATCTAATATGACATTTTATCTACATTTCATTAAAACTACATTTGTTGGTGCGTGCAATCCTTTAAGGATAGTTCTATCGATCATTGGGGCGACAATTTTTTCTTGTTTTTTAGATTTACAGAAAACGCTCGATAAAAGATGTAGAAGCAGAATAGGACACTTATAGGGGAAACGATGATCAGGAGAATAAAATAATTACAGAAATAACAAACATCTTCAAAAGAACTAACAATTACATCTTGATAAAACATCAAACCTCAGAAATGCTTGAAATGAGGGATCGGAATAAATATGTATCCTCAGTTGGAATATCGGCGAAAGAGCAAAAATAAAAAACGTTATAATATGGATTTAAAAGAGTAACAGGAAATACTGAGCACAGGCAAAATATGGAAAAAATTGCAAAAGGACAAAGTAGTAGTTACCAGCAACAACGAGGAAAAACACGAAATAAATACAAACAACAACAAATTAGAATAAGTGAAAAAATTGAACCACTCAAAAGTAATAATAACTTACGCCGATAATAAGATACGCAGAATTTTTCTTTACTATCAGAGGCGCGAATATGCCCGTATAAATCCGGATGGCGTGTGCTCAACCAAGGTCTCCGCGCATAGCTGTCAACAGGTGTTAGTGGTGGATTGTGCTGTTAAATATCAACGCTACGCTTTAATTATGTCGAGTATATATAAGGTTAAAAGACGATCACAGGCAAATGAATCAAGCAAGTTTATCCGGAAATTTACAAAGGGAAAATACATTGGCGCAAGGGTAATATGTCTAGTTTGCGATATATCGCTCTTCTTCTAGAACTAGAGGAAAGAGAATGGTGATACCAAACCTTCTTGGGAACCGGCAGAAGCATGCAGTCGGTTCCTATCCACCAATTAGGAATTGGCCTCATGACCCCATTCACTCACTAGAAAGAAACCAGCACGTTCCCCATATTAGAGAAGTTTCCTTCTTAACCTCTAATGTATAACGCTCGGTACCGATCTCTCGGAACCTGCTTCACATCTTGCCAGCCAGGGTCTACGCCGCCAAGCACTGCCAACTATTGCCCAGCAATGGAAACGGAACCGCCCGTGAGGTACAATCGGGTTGTCCGTGATTTGAACCCTGTTTGTACAACGAGGATAGCCAAGCCAAAATCCTATCCAAGTCATGCTTGTACGGATGTTCTTTACTCAGTTCGTTAGGGCTGAAATAAAAGCTTCTGGCATTGGGATGTATTCAAGCCACTTCCAACTTGCCAAGATACGATCGGCTTCTTCTCTACGCATATTTGCTTCTTCCATTCTTAATTACTCTGTAGCCAATCCGAGATTCGGTGGTGAAGATGCGGGCTTTTATGGATGAACACCATGGGGTAAACGTTTACACATACCCTGTCTCAGGATAATAATAAGCATTTTACTTTGGGTTAATTTCTATGATAATGATGAGTAATTTAGCTTTTGGCTGTATTAATAAACAACCATTTCATCGCTCTATGAGTTGAATTTACACAGGTTTGCTTAGTGATATCAAAGCTTACTTTAATTGTGCCAAAATTGCAGCACTAGATGTCAAACGATACTTCACTACACATAAGAACGGTTTCATTTCGTCGATGAAAGTGTAAAACGTATTTAATGCTGCAGATGTTTAGCCTAACAAATACAGCAATAACATTTTAGTTTGTTTATATGGTCTCTATTTATCTTATAACTATTGATAATGTTAATGTAATTATCCGCAGTCCGTACACATGATACCTTCATCATTTACATTTATTGCCAAAATTGTCTTAAAATAAAGCACTCTGCACTACACTTTGCTATCATTTTACATTTATTCCAGCGATACTCAACCAGTTTTACGTATTACAGAGAATTACAGAGAAAGAAGTATTACAGTTTTTCTTCAAAAAATTGGCACTAACGCTGTTCATTTTTTTATTATATTACTAATATTGATGTTGACATATGTATAACTACAACCTAAAAGAATTATTTCATAAATGCCTTCATTCCATACCAAACATTCATTTCGTAAAACATTTGGTTTTACGAAATGTTTTACCTAAATATTTTGTTGCATATTTATGCGTAAACCCTACTTCGGAATAGTTGCGTATATTTGTTTAGTTTAAACATCCACACCCTCGTCTTGTTTTTTTTTGTACCGTACGTCATTCGGAAGAGATGCTACGTCATCGTTCACAACAATATATAAACCTCTGTAGAATCCCATTCAAGAACAGTGTTCTCCTGTTTGCAAGGCTAACGGTATTTAACCACTGTCCTTGGCAAGACACACTGCACAACGCGGACGTTGTGTAGGACTGCCCTTGACCAAACTCACCCCCAGATCGCACAACGTGCTTAGCACCCTCTTAGGCGAAACTCATCCCCATACCCTAGAGGATATTTAGCACTGTTCTCGGCAGAGAACAAAGGATTTTCAATACCAGCGCAAATTTTCCGCGGGCTTATTTACAGCGTGTGGATTACAGAATTTCGTTTGCTTTGATATAAAAAAATCCTTTTTCAAGTTAGTTTTATGTCTGAATTTTGCTTAATTTCACTTAACAAGGTCTCTTCCTTGTTTTCTTCTCTTTTGCAAATGAAATACATTTCTTTAGGTATTATCCCTTCTTTTTAAAAAATTAGCGAAATGCTGTTTTCTGTAATCATGTTAAGTACGCCAACAGAATAAAAAATAAAACTATTTTGTTGTTGTTTACCCTTTACCGAAACCGATTTTCGAGTATCCAAGTAAGCAGGACGAGTTACAAAATATTTTTGTTGTTTTTACACCAACTAGCATGCACGTACTACGGTTCTCCATATATTTGGAGCATAATGTTAATTCTACGTAGCTATAAGTTCCGAACATATGATGTACGTATTCAGTTCGTAATACTAGGATGAAGCAGGTTTCAATAGAACCCAAACAGAAAGAAAGACGTCCAGGATTAAACAAAAAAATATAGAAGAGAGTAAATTCACTCTGAACTAGAATTTAATTTAGAAGGACATGTCTGCTATTCCAATTCAGTCAGGATGCAAATTCGTTTCCTCGAATAGACGTCCGTGTTTTTTCTAACGCAACACAATTCCATGCAACGTGATTGGCCCTAGGTACATACGTTCACATGCGCTATAACTAGCACATATTCTATGCGAATATATATACATAGGTGGAAGTCAGTTGAATACATCAAAAGAAATCTATTCATTACATCCAACATATGACTTGAATTTACGCTACGCTCGGTGCTTCTCCTTGTTGACAATCCAATCAAACTCGTCTGAAAATTAAACCCTGCCATATATTCTTCCTGCAGTAATTTATTGTCAATTCCATAGCTACACCTAAAAACAAAGGGAATACCTTTACACCTCCATTAAATCAAATTAATGGTGACAACTAAAATCTAATTAGGATTTAAAACAATTTTATGACACTTTAATAATATTACCAACTGTAATTATAATGAACGTTGGTGCGGCCGCGTCACGCAACGGCGAAATATGCGGAATATTATGCGAACATCAAATATCGGGTTGCGTATTCGTGACGTTTTTATAGTTCCAATAAAATTACACCGCCATGCGCCACACCGGGGCTCCCAAACGATTAGAGACATTTACGAAATTGCTTTATAATTACCAGCATACAGTGTCTTGCGGTTAATATATGCTTTTAGTTTCTTTTAATTTAGTTATAATGATTAGTACAAGTTGTCATATGGCCAAATTTAAGGAAAATTTGGATAGTAATCGTGTTTTCAATTTCGCTCAGTTTGGTCTTAATCAACACCGAAAATATTTTAACGAAATATACCTTTGTAGATAGTGTAAGGTATTTAAATATTCATACAATATTTTGAAACGTAGGAGAATACAAGAGAGTTCATATATGACTATTAGTGGAGCGATGTTTCTCACGCCAAATGCATCGATTTGCTGATTCAATTAAAGGTCTTTACCTTTTTGAAAATAAATTCAAAGTCAGATGGTAAAGCTGTGAAATTAGATTAAATGTTAAAGCCATGAACTTGTTAAAAAAATTGTATCGTCAAATATGGGGATCGCCTCACAACTAACTTCATCCCAGAGAATTAAATATCCTTCTCATGTATTTGACTTCACTTTATTTACGACCATGACATAATAACATAGCTTAACTAGAAGTTAACCCAATTCTGCAAAGCTTCACCAGATCATTAGATTGTTAACAAACAGCATCTCTGCAAATATTTCATACAAGGGTTTAAAATTCTAACAAACAAGTTTATTTAAATCGAGGTTTACCACAAAATCTGATCAATATTCGTGACGTAAAGGTTAGAAAATGTTTCGCGATAAGAAATGCTAAGCGAATGAATTTATTAATAACAAAACACAATTCCAGAGCTTAATTGGACCATCTTGCCATCAGCAAGAATTTTGGAGGACTCTGGCAAATACTCAAACATCAGCACACTGCGCAACCCATAAAAAAATTAAATTAGAAATTTATTTTTAACGACATGACACGATTCGAATCCGGAAAACGTTTAGTTTCAACTGACTCCGGCCGTGGAAGCCTACTTTTTTATTTTAAAACTAAATTAATTCGGAACTGCTTCGGGAATGTGAGAATTTTCATCGTTAACCGTATTACTGGATGATGCGAAAGAAATATTTGAATTCTGGCATGCCTCCTTTTACCTCTACTTTAAAAGATATTTACTCAGATTTATTTAGATTTACGAAACGTACAAAATACTTGAAACTAAAGAAAAGATGTTGGCCTCTAACTAAGTTCATTTTATCCCAATCAGGGTTTCACTAATTAAGCACACTACATATCTTTATGGCTTTAAGACATTCCATAGGCGTACTGGTGTACGGAATTAGAGCATCTTCATAGTGGATTGCCATTCCAATGATGAAATCTTCCATATGAATTTATTGGACACTCCATCATACATTTTCATCAAACATAAAATCAGACCAGACCTGTTTAGTCCAACAGAAATACTTAGCTTGCCCACAGTTAATGGTAGTTGTAAAGAATGTCGTTAAAAATACAATGCTTTTGTTTTCAGAAATTCAGATTTTATTTATACTGTGAAGGAAAGGAAAGCTACACGAGTACTATACAACTATGATGACTTTTCGATGCCATATACTCTCATACATTTTCTGTGAACTTACATCGCATTGCATCTAATATTTCCGTGACCGAAATTGTTTCACATTTTCCTGCTTTCTACGATAGCGTATCGATCCTTTTTTCACAAAAAAAAGAAAACGTAATTGCGCCTAGATACACGCGATATAACATTCCACCAATTCCGAAGCTGAAAATGCTTTTCAGGAGAGGTAATAGCAGTCCCTCATATATTTCAGGAGAATATTTTTCAAGTTTTCTGTACGACGTGGAAATAATATTAATAATTTTATACATACACGTAGTTCAAAAGGAAGTAATATTTTTTACTTGGAACTGGTGGCTGCATTAATTGTGAGTGAACTATTGTATTTCAATGTAATATTCCAAAGTAGATAAAGTAATTGGAGATAATATTAAAGTGGAGCAATAGTAGTGTATCAAAAACTATATTTATTAGAAAGGGTGTTTGTAGTTGAAAATGAAAATGATTCAAAAGTCTTCAGAAAATTTTTAGAAACAACAGCTAGAAAATAGTGCTAAGAACACGCTCGGAGCAACGCTGATAACCGAGATTGGGTGTTTTTTTCATTTCAGCATTACCATGAGTAAGCTATTATTAGCATTATTTTTTTGGTTATCGTTTCTTAACAACTGATATATTTTTACTGTATCATGGAAGTTGAGAGTTAGCCTTGGAAACAAGTAAGACTTACTTTGCAACGCTTTATAAGAAGGTCAGAAAAAATTTAATTACTTACCTAAAACAATAACATAATTCCTTAATATCTGGCGAGGTTTTATAGTTAAATTAGTCTTATGTGGTCGCCACCCCAGTCGGCGACGGTCACAGGTCGCAAATTTTTTTTGGAGAATCTGGCTCCTGCCGCGGGAGCCAGATTCTCACACGTGGTTTCGGAAGGCGCCACCCACCCAATACACAAAACATTAACGTTGACCCCGGTTGTGGGAATCCGAGTTGCGTCGCCAGCAAATAGTGTAGGTTCCCTATGCTTTTTGTAAAATTATTTTTTTTCTATAAGAAAAAAACCAATGAGCTATAATAAAAAGAAAAGGTAGGTTAATAGTCGTTTTAATTGTATATTCTTTTGTCCAAAAGAAAAGGAAAAATTTTAACAACTTAATCAAATATCTTAAATTTGGTAAGACGACAAGCTGGATTCGGTTTGGCTGTTTGACAAGATCTTGAAAAGTTCACATTTTGGCAACTTGTTATTGGCAACAAATTAAACATTAAAACAAACGGAAAAAAGAAATTTTGCGAAGGTGAAGAAGTACCTATCTAGGCGAGTCAGGTCCTGGTGGTTTATGCTCGCCAGTTGATTTTAACTTCGGGATTTGGTGGATAGACCTTGAGTTCGCCAGATAAGGACTCGCTTGAGTATTCGTCCTTCAGATCTCTAGGACGGTTTCTGGAGTAATTTCCGTCCGGTAAACGAACTCTATGAACGAGAATTACGTCCGTAAGCCGCAGGTCGACACGAGAGAGACGAAAAAGAAGAGAAGCTCAAGTACATACCTAATCATCTTGCCTCCATAAAGCCTGGATCTTCCATGAAGCTCTGTCAACAAGCCGTAAAGAAAACGTCACTGTGTTTGGAACTAAATTTTCCATTCGATCCATCTTCGAAACTATATACTGACTATACTGGGAAACTATCTGGGTGGATATATAGCCGCAGTTTCCTTCCTTAGCCTTCCTTAAGGCAAAATTAATATTTCACACCAGAGAGAACTTCGAGACGCACCCAACTAATATGATGCCTTAACGGAAAGAGAGCTTCAAAATTGTTAATTCTCACGTTTTAGACCAAAACAGTTTTTGTGTTCAAACATCACATAAACGGACCAATCGGAGAAACTTATTAGAAACAAGGACACATTGTAAAATCTCCTGAGAATTATTGAAGCTGTAAAAGTAGTAAAAATGTTGTAAAATCCCGACAAATAGAACTGAATTTTAATAACGATCGCATGATGCTAAATGGGTTGCCTATCTATAAAACAAATTACTTATACATCGGAAGGAAAAGTTCGCAAGATGAACATGTTTACAAGATTGTTCGAAAGAAAAGAACATTAGCGCGTAACAACTTACCTACGTATGTATGCATTTGTTTATAATCTACCCAATCCTCCTTGGCGGGAAGAGGAAATTATTGCACAGAATGGAATGACATTCAGGGTGCAGTATGTAGCGAATACGTGGGAGGCCAGCGGTCGTGTAATTTGGTATCCATAGCTTAATTGTCTGCTGATCACAGGATATTTCTGCTTCAATATACACGGAATAGAAGCGGAATGCGGCGTCCTGGAATGTCCTATTGTTAGATGGAACATTTGAATGCACTTAGAGTTAATGCACGTGTTTCAATTGAAAAAGAAATGAATTGTCTGAGTTTGTTAGCGCGTTTATAATTGAATGCGTCAAGGTTATCGCCTTGACATTGCGACACCTTTTATTTTCCGCTGTATAAAACCACATCCTTCATAGATCGCCCCATGACCACTCTGATATTCAAAATAAGCAACATAATCATTCATCAAATTTTCTAAATGTAAAAAAAGAAGAGGTGAAAGTTTTATGTAATATGATTGACAAATTTAGTAAGTACTAAATGTAGTAATAACTAGCAGCTTTGGGGCAATAATTAAGTTATTATGTTAACCTTACCGCACATACCAGAGAAGCTGCCGTAATATCTTAAAGGTAGATTGTACAACACTTCGTCTTTCCGAAAGACGGAGAACACTTCTGGAAGAACGATTGCACATGAGGATCTGTTGGAATAATTCATCTCCCTTGTGGCACGGTACTTCTAGCAGAGGTGTGGAAAAATGGATTTCGTCAAAATTTTCGACGGCACCATTGGAATTTGAACGTTTTTCAACAATTTCTTTGAATACTCTCACTGTTTCCTAACATTTATATTTACCTCAGCAATTATGCATTAGGGGAGGATTGAATTTGTTCCTAAAAATTGTGATGGGCGGGTTTAGAAGGTCGTCGTAATTGAATGATGAAATCAAATTTAACCGCCCGGATCTGTTCAGTTGCTTTAATAGACAAAAGTGTCCATGATCGGATTTGCTAGTCAGATTAGAAGTATTTGGGCGTGATTGTGAAAGTAAGTATATATGGAGGCAAGTATATTTTCCTCTTCCGATAGAACCTTGTAAGACCCATTATTAATCAATTCTAACAAAGACAGTATTTCTGGTCTTTTAGCGTAAGTCTTTTGTTCTTTTGTTGGTTTCGCTCGGTACAACTCAGTAATTGTTGATTGATGATTGATGATATTCAATCAAGTGTATTTGTTAGAATGTCAAAGGTGCTTAGGTAGTATTTATCCCCATTTACTCATTGACCACGTATCACGTACTGGTGGCGGTAAATTGCTATGTGGTAATCCCTTGCCATTCTCTGTACAAAAGGAGAGGATGTTAACACGTCGGATTTCTCTAATGCAACAATATCTCGCATTCCGAGATGCAGCTAGCGGCAGTAAAACTAGCGAGTAACAAGATGAAATTTTTACGCGAAAACATAAAAAATGACGAGTAGAAAAGCTTGGCGTGTGGATAGGCGACTTTACGGCTTCCTTAGATCCGTAAAACTGAAGCACTGACTGAAGTCCGGGGATCTCGAAACTAATTTCAATAAATTTTAATATCGGCAAGTCATTCGTCGCGGAAATAAAGACGGATGGAGAATGGTAAATGGGGAATATAAAAACAAATGACGTAATCTCCTCCAGAGAACGTTTGAATGGATTGTAAACAAATCAACAAAAGCGATTTACGTAATTTTTGCATTTTAATGCGAGGAGAACTCGATGACGACATCTCATCACACGGGTGCTTTGAAGTCTCTTCAGCACCGTCCTTTGCTTCTCGGAAGGTCGCTCCGTATACTAAATGGGAAAAATTTCGAATTCTATTCCATTTCAGTTTCCACGTCTTATTGAGATTCCAGAGCGGTAAAAAGAAGCCGAATTAAACATTTTAATGCCTCTTAAGCAAGCACGAAATCTTGTTCAATAAATCTTTCGGGTTCGACAACTTCAACATTTTCTTATACATACCGTCTTCTTTGCATAGGATATGCTTAAAATCTGTGTTTTGCGAAGCGAATGAATCCATTATCTCTTTCATCTAACCAAGTGCGAATGATTGTTGATAAAAATATAATTTGCATTAATATCCGCCAGGACATGGTACGCTTGGTAATGATTTTATTAGTTCTAGTAACTTTGGTAGAGAATATGTTCGCATTTGTAGCATGCATAATTACTTCAATAACCATGTTTCCACCCAAGATAAATGGAGGAAGCACCGTTAAATCTGTATAAAAGGATCTCGTCGGTTTTCTTCAAACTTCTTAAATAACTTCTCGTTTAACCAGACTTAAACTTTACAGGAAGACTAATACTACTTTACAAGGAAAAGCGCACGACTTTATTCCTGAACTTGTAAATTTTCCTCTAATATTTCTGCTAGCGCTCTTCATCAGATTTTTAATCAGTTCCGCTAAATTTTACAATGTTTCCTAGAATTAATTCAAAGTTACTTTAAAATTGAGATCTGCTAAATTATTGGTGCTCTTTAGTGTTTTTTAAGTAATGTTACATGCCACGAATCTACAGATGGTGTGCTCCACCAGAAAAATTTTTCAATAATTTTTTTTATTTTTTGGAAAAGGGTCAACCTTTTTACTTATTTTGGGACGTTGAAACGGTGGTCAGATTTGCAAGAGAAACGTAACAAAAATTAAATTTAAAAAATATGAAATCAGACCTTGCAAAAAAAAAAATAACAATAACAGTAATAGTACCAGTAATGGTGACGATAATAATAATTATAATAGTTATAGTCGTCAAATGATCAGAGGGAAGCAGTCGACCGTACAACGCTAAGAAATAAACTAGCAATATAACAAAGTCCAATATGGTTCGTCATATTGAATCCATGTCACCAGCACCAAATTTAAGGACATTTTTGCGCTAGAATAGGATGCAGAAGATTTTTCTTTGCAATAACTTCTTTAAATTTCATCCTGCCTTTATGGAATTTCTGTTTCGTTAAGTAATTTCCAAAAACTAGGCAAATACTGTTGAACCACAGTGTATAAACTTTGCCAAGCAATTTTTATAAATGAGTGTCACGAAATTGTTTTGCTGGTACAAGGTCATATCACTTCAAAAGGCAGGAAGCGCAAACGTTATGCTATAAATTTTCGTTTCTACACTCCTTGTCGGCACGTCTGTTACTTCACAGGGACGACAGACGCTGAACTAGATATACTGCTATCGCCCTGCTTTCTTGGTCCTGCATGGAACGCCTTCGAGATCCGGGAAAGTATATCGCTGTTGCACAGTGAGCAATTTCCACAATTTAGCTGGACAAAAATAGTACAATTTAATTCTCGTTGAAAAGTGATGTGAATTTGCGTATTCGTCCCAGTTTATACATTTGTAATAAAAGAAGCAAACCATTGTCGTAATTTCTTGTGATGATGAAACAATATTTCCTCTATAAGAAAAACGTAAACAATAAAAATACAGTTTTTAACAATTTTTTTTAACTCAATTTTGGTTTTAAACCACAATAATTAGCTTTACTAAATAACAACACCAAGAAAAAAAATTTTTTTTAATTAAAAAACTTTTTTCCGTAGTTCATATAGCTGAACCCAGAATTACACAATACAATCGTTCGTCACATACAAAAACCAAATAATTATCCCTAGTAGCACAATTGATTGGCTGGACGGTTGGTACAACGTCGAATGGTATTTTTCTGACGTCGGGTGCCGATTGGTTCTAGGTCAGCGAAGATTGGCTAAGCGTTGGCCAAAAATCGGGAAATAATCAAATTACATTTAGCAGCAGCAAAGCGCTTGAGTGACATAAATAAGTCGATGTTGAACCAATTCAGTACAGGATCGGTTGATAATGAGATGCCAGGCTTTGTGTACATGTGACTTCATGATGGAGGCACAGTAGCGAGCTAATTTTCTCGGAATGTTCGGTACACGCCGAAGTAGATGGTTCGCTTAAAGATCAGCTAAGTATGCGAAAACGTTGAAAGTCAATATTCGGCTAAAAGTACACATAATACCAATATTGCTGCCATCATGCCATACGTGATTTGAAGGCCAGTCTGTGATACTAGGATCAATTGTACTTCTGTATGTCTCCTATATGTCTAATTAGATAAAATTCATTTTTGAATAAACCAAAACAATATTCTTGACTAGTCAATAACTAGTCAAAAATAGTCAAACTAGTCAAGTCGACATGGACAATTTTCCAAATCCGGATAATACATTACCGCTGGTGCTTCTTTGTGGTGCGATGTAGAATACTTTCAACCGTTAACCGGCCAACAGCCTTCAGCGTAAGTCCTTACGTGAACGTACATCGAAATACCGACCCACTTCGTCGCATCAATTTGTATTGAGCATACGACTAAAAGCACGCTCGGTGACGCTGTTGAGCTTCTTCTTAGTGGGCTTGTAAATAAAATTGTATTCTTAATTTCTCATTTGCCCTAAAAGTTGTTATCTGTATTTCTATGTTTAGTATAAGTTTGACCTCGCGAATAAAGATTATTTTCCTTTTTTAACTTTCTAAAGTCGTTTATATTCGTTCAACTGACTTATTTGATGAACTCCTCGATACTGTAATAAATAAAACTAGTTAAGCCACACGGGATGTTCCATATGCAGCTTGCGAATACGTTATTTCTGCTGCTTTCAGAGACATGCCATGCAAACAAAAATCTGAAGCTAGGGATAATTTGAAAAACAATTAGAAATATTGCAGGCAGGGAAGCTACAAATGTGCACAGTCTTATTTATTTGATCAGCTTTAACATATAAGTCCGTAACATTATAACTAATTCAGACATTCATGCGCCGATTTCGTCAGAATACCATGCCCAAAATCGTACAGGAATGTTTTTGAAAATAAGATGCAAAAAAATATTATTTCGTATATAAATATTCCAAGCAGAATAATTCATTTAATAATGGCGTGATTGCAAAATTGTAACTTAGTATACTAACTAGGGACAAAGGTAGGTAGATTCGGGAACATTTCGCTATATAGCTTTCTTGTAGTGGTGAAAATTCTTCACGAATAAGTTCAGCAATACTGATGTATTTCATGCACAACACAAAGACGCTTTTAGGTTCATTCCCTACTTTTAACGTGCGGACTCCGAAGAACGAAATAGTAGAACTTTTAAACATTCGTCACCAGCTACATTTTCTACATTGTTATTAATAATCTCGTTAATCTTGTTTGCAGTAACATGTAATTTAATTTTTGTAGTTAATTAGAAATGGATTTTCTAGATGCAAGGTGTCAATCATTATATTCATTATAGTAAGAATACACCTTTAACGTCTCTCGCTTTATCTGTGCTTATCTAAAAATCATCTTTCTTAATTTTGACCTTTTATTGAATTGGTTAAGACGTATTATTTTCTAATTGTCAACGGATGAAGAATATTAAGTCGGGAAAGTTAAAGAAAAAGTTCGAAATTTTTCTCATAAATTCTTTTTATTTAAAATTAGAGGACCGGTTTCGTGTCTTACAATTATCAGGCTAAGAATTAATAAAGCAACCAGACCAAGTCAAAAAAGTAAAAAGGTAATACAACCCTGCATGCTCCATTGTATGTAAGATTGGTTCATACTTACCGAAATTTATTATAATATTAAAAATTAATTTATAGAAAGCATATTTCTTGATAAACACTCTCAAGCATTGGGAGCATTATTGAATGTATATTAAGCAGATGTATATACTGCAATTTCATGTAATATTATTGTCTGGGGCCAAGCATCGTACTCTTTTATTGCAAAAGTGAATAATACGACTGACGTTTGACCTTTGTTACTATGAGCCTTGTGCGGAAATTTTTAGTAACTTTATTTTCGTTATATTTATATAAATATACATTTCTTAAAAGAAAAAAAAACTCTAGCTCACACAAACATTCTTAAGTATGAATTTAGGAACAAAAGCATCGTTCGAAATAAACCCAATCACACCTATGCAAAATGACTGACCATTACAGGTTCCAGAATTTTTAATAAACTTCCATCGGGTATCCTGGCGTCGAATGGAGCAGCGATTTTTATGTTTAAAAATAACTTAAAACAACATTTGATTGAACGAAGTCGGAACATGAATTGATTAATTGGTGAGCCGGTTTGCAAGTACTTGAGAATATATATGGAAGAATGATTTTGCTTAAATTATCTTAAAAACCAGCTTATTGTAATTTTTATTAACATGTATTATTTGGCATACCTCATCTGTTTTTGGTACAGCTGAAGGATCAATAAAACTTTTTTATTTCTGTTCTAAAAGGAATGTCACAAACAGGTTGAACAGGTTAAAAGCTATTGTACGGATGAAGAATATATTGTTTGGCAGTAAATTCCGTAATTTGTTTAATGGGATGTTAGCACCAAGAAAAACTCTGCATATCTCAAATTCTTCATGGCAAATTATCTATATTATTAAATACGCCACCCACATTTTAGATCCCTTTCAAGAATATATTTGCTTCTGAAACCAAATTTCAGAGAACAAATGGTCCAAAGTACTTCTTTTTTTATAAACAACTGTGAACATGTTGTCATATTCCGAGAACATTTTTGTAATTTTTGGCATTATTGGACAATGATAAGTTGAAACTACTAAAAAGAAATAAAATGGGCAAAAGGCTTAAAAAAATAACTGAGAAATCACCTCGTATAAGAAGACAACAAAATAGCCGTGTATTTTAAGCTAAAAACTAAAAATGCGATAGGGGCTTCCCATTGGGCACAACGCCAATGGAATTAATTGGGATTACAGTTGAGACTTGATTTTTTAATCTCGATCAATTTTTTCCTGATGGACTCATTTCAATGTACATAACAAACAATGGGTAATTTAAAATTAAAATAAGGAACAGCTGCCTTAAACTTTATAAAAAAAGAAATATCTTTGGGATTCTTCCACATGTGCGAATTACATATAAGTGTACATGATTAAGAAATGCTTTAAGTTACAGAATTACTTTTTCCAAGAACTAGCCTCAGAGCTGAAACCATATTAATTAATAATAACCAATTAAATAGCGCTTTTATTAAAAAGCTACTATGTTTACTAAAAGGCCGCTAAACTTTGTTTAGTCTTTTAAAAACTAATGAAATGACAGCCAATATCGCGCACGTGGCCGCATGACCAACTAATTAGCCGTAGTATCAAAACGGTTTTCTAAAAGCATGTCTCCTATTAAGGAATTCATTTAATATAAACGAAATTGTTCGTGTGTACTTCCTTACCTTTTTATAATTTCACAACAATTTAATTCAACAGTAATCCTCAACGTGACCCTAACCTTTCCACCGGTATGCGTAGACCTTTTCTTCCACACTCTTGGCTCCAAGCTCCTCTGCTTTTCACGGTTATTGCACCGAATTACGGGGACGTCCTTCTCCCTATCATGCGTAATATACATACATCCGCTGGCAATCCTTCACCCGAAACATTTCGACCCTGCTATGCCTATTCTCCCGTCAAACACATACTGTCCCAGATTCTACATCCCTTTCCCATCCTTGTCTCCGGATATCAAAAATGTATTGTTACGTTCTGTCTTTAATATATCTAGTAATATCTTCATGTAATGCTATTATATATTTTCTATTTGGATTTGAAATATTATTTATGAATATTGGAAACTGTGTAGTTACTTGATCTTCTCTATTTTCCATCCTTACATATAAATGCTTTTCAACCAGAGCCTGACGAACAGAGAGCAAAACAAAATTTGTTAATGTCCACAGATCTGCAGTTAGTAAAAAAAGTACGTAGGTTCCCCTTATTGAAAAAGGGTTTACATTTACGACTTTCTTTTCGGAGTGAATTTTTCAACTGTAGCCTAAATTTAGATTAGCTTCCTTTCCTTACTCTAGCTTTTCCAGTATTCAGTTAAAATTTTATTGGGCTACATGAATGCGGTATCACTTTCCGTAAAATTACACGTAGACTTAAACATAATCAGTCGACTGAATTACGTTATTCGTACCTGTGCATTGCAAATCAAAGTAAAATACGTAAATCGAAAGGTTAAGGTCCGCCTCCTGAAAAGATTTTCTTTTGAAACGCTTTCAGTACGATTGTAAAACATCGGTTTCAGTCGATAACATCACATCACAACGAACGTATAGTGTATGTGATGATCCGTGGTTGCTGGCGCTTATTACGATTACCTTCAGAACGTGAACATAGACATGCTAATGGAACTTTTACTACTCTTTTGTTGAATTGCAACTTTATAAGTAATATAAGCATTTCATACTAGCAAAAATTATTTCGCGAAAATTTGTAGTAAAACAGATCGATATTACATGCACAGAGGCTCACTGTTTGTTTTATAATGTAAATCATATTTATTGTTATATTCATTTTCTACTTTCAATATTATTATCCTCATAAACCCTGGGATGATGCTCACCGACTGGGCTGAAGGTTTGCAGATTTGTACAATGTATCCACAGCACTTTCCCTTACGACGGAATCTCACGTTCAGGGGTGAAAGCTACTCCTCAAATTTCGACGAATTTAACAATTTACGATTATTATGCATAAGAAAAAATATATAAATCGATCAATGCGCCTCTTACTTGTATATCAAAATAATGTGAATGACATCTTTTTGCTTCCCTTATCAATATTCCCCGCCCTCGTGGAACGGGAGTTCAACGAAAGAAGGCAAAACCTAAGTACCAGTAATCCCCTGGGAAATATAATTTCACCGAATATACTTACTTGCTGTAAAAATTAGAAGCAGATATAGTATATGATACAGAAGGGTATGTACACTCCGCCAAAAAAGTATCGCATAATTTAGTTTTGAATCATAAAAGTATCGCATAATTTTTGTTTGTAGCATAAAGTTGTAAATATACTTTAATGCGCTCTAAGATATAATTTCTATGATTGTTTAAATAAAATACAGGCCAAATAAAAACAAGAACTCATACTTGAGATTTTTATTAAAACAAGAAATTATAATTTTGGAAAGAAAATGTCATAACAGTAGCTTTTAATACTGAGTATTGCCACCTCTGGCTCTTATGACCGTCCGCATACGGTTTGGCAGAGATTCGATTAACCTCCGTATATAAGCCTGATCCAAATTCTCCCACTCGTCACGGAGAGCATTTTCTAGTCCATGCAGGTCCGCTGGGGCAACATTTTGGGTTCGTATCCGTCTGTGAAGGAGGTCCCACACGTGCTCGATGGGGTTCATGTCCGGACTTACCGCAGGCCAATCTAAAACTGGAATACCAACATCGTTAAGGTATTCCTGGACGATTATTGCAACATGCGGTCGTGCATTATCGTGCATTAACATGAATTCGTTTCCTATAATTGGCGCATATGGTACTACATGTTCTTCTAAAATGTCCGTTATATACCTGTGGGCAGTCAGTGTACCTCTGTCTACTGGTACTAACTCTGTACGACCTGTTAAACAGATGCCTCCCCAAACCATAATAGAGCCACCAGCGAAATTAGGTCTAGGTCTGATATTACACTGCGAATAGCGCTCACCGTCTCGTCTGTACACTGAGATACGCCTATCTGAGGTGTAAAGACCAAATCTTGACTCATCCTGTGAAGAGTATATTGGCCCAGTCATTAATGTTCCAATTTACATGTTCTCTGGCAAACCTTAAGCGAGCCACTCGGTGGTTCCTAGTGAGACGAGGGGCTGTTACAGCTACTCTAGCTCTTAATCCACTCTGCCGTAACCTATTCCGAATAGTTTGAGTACTCACACGAGTATTTCTGACTCTAGCCAAGTCGTTCTGCAATTGTCTCGCAGTTACATGTCTTCGACGTAATGCTTGTAGTAGTAAATAGCGGTCATCTTGGCGAGTAGAACATCTTGGACGACCTGGTACAGGTCTTCTACTGTAATTGCCTGTTTCCCTATATCTGGCTACGGCTCTAGAAACACTTGACTGATTGATGTTCATCAAATTAGCAACGTATGCTTGAGATCGTCCATCTTCGATTAAAGCAACTATAGCAGCCACTTGTTCTGAAGTTAAATTGCTCATTTTAGTTTTAAAAGCGTTGGTACAGAACTCTGACTTCGCACTTTAAAATTTGTCCGTATAGGAAGACTTTCAATAAACAACTGAACAAACCTTACACATATGCATTTTTCTAAATGTGTTCTTTTAGAAAAAGAAAAAAGCAAAAAAGCTATGTTCCATGATTTTGTTAGTGTTTTTATAGTTCACATACACGAGGCAAACTTTTTGTGAACGTATAAAAATATCTTGGTTTATAAATGCCCTTTTTTAGTTTATGCGATACTTTTTTGGGCGGAGTGTATATATCTACATAACTTTAAGTAATTTCAGCTAATATCCATCACGTTTTTGCTAAAGTTTAAGGAAAGTTCATTAGTATTTTATTTGATTATTTATTGATGATTGAAGTCACAGCATTGCACAGCATTGCATCACAAAAGTACCTAGTTATGTTCTTTACCAAGGCCTTAATGTAACGGTGTGGCTCTTTTAAACATACATACGTGCTGTTCACATAGTTCAAATTAAACAGGCTTTCTTCTGCGTTGACGAATACTATAAAATCTTTGGCAACGACTTGCAATTCCGTTGTATCTGGCCTATATGATCGTTCTACATATTTGGTTATCTTCCTACACACTATTCGATTTCCTTCATTTGGTAGTTACGAATGAGCGAGCAGCATGCATGTGTACACGCCTAAATGATATTTCCAGGAAAATCACTTGTGCGTATATTTTGTCCTTTTCCGGTAAATTTCCATTCCGCAAGAAGGTGAGAGGATAGTGTAGCGGTGGCAAAAGAAATTTCATCCGCGCTAATACGAAAGCCCTATTGAAAGCGTATTTAAATATATATAATCTTATTTTTATTCGTATTAACGGTGTAAATTGCAAAAATCCGAAAAATCGTCGAAATTCCTGGGGTGACTTTCATCCGTTGACCGTGAGATTTCGTCGAAACGGAAAACGGCGAAACTAATTTAATCGCACTAGTTCATATCTAACGTAATTTAGAAGTAACCCTATTAAGAAGGATCTCATTCGGGTTTAGCCAAAAACAACAAATAATACGTTTTGTAGTTGCATTTGCACACGTTCAAACCAATCTTTTTTCCGCAACCATTTTTTCCACTCTTAATGCGGTATCTACAAAAATTGGTTTTCGAAGGTTTCAGCAACTTCTTGAGGTAAAACAAATTATTATTCGCGCATATTTTCTTTGCATTTGAGAACAGAAAGGGGTCGTTAGGCAATACATTTGGCGGATACGGGCAACCAAACAGATTGTTTCTGTTTCAGATAATCAATTGTTTGATATACTGCGACATGATGCGATGTTGTGAATTACTTTTCCTCTTCTACTCTGCTTTTACTTGCTGCATGTAATATATAATGAGCGATCATTTCTCTGGAAGTGTTCCCTGAAAAGTGGAAGTGTTAGTTTTCAGCTTGTCCATATATATTCAAATTTCGTTCGTTTCTGTTGTGATGGTGTCGCTCGAATTTTTAGAGCATTTCCTTCCACTGACATAGGTCGAAATAGACAGAGACTAGATAAACTCGTGTATATTCGTCTCATGAGAATAGGTTCGCCTTGCCTACTGGCTTTACAGAGATTCGACAAAACACCGCTCTGTCTAGTCTCTGCTAATTCCGTGAAACGTACAGAAAGTGTACTCGTTTCTACAGGCTTAGTTACAACTAACACTGGCTCTTGAAATTTATGAATTTCTCTTTTCGTACCACCAATGTCCTTACGCAAATAAGGTATAATTGCTACAGATGAGGGGAAATTGGTAGCTACAAGAAGGTAGCTATTTTATTGACAGATGATACGTTACTACAGCCATAGACTGATATAATATATCTATAAATAAATAAAATTAAATAACTTGGACTATGTTTATTTAACATTACGTTAATGATTCATTTTTGTCATAAATCTTCCTCGATTAACGAAAAAAAAAATGTATTTCAAACCATCTCCTGCACAACTAACATTAATGCAATTCCGCAGGATACTTTATTGAGAAACTTAGAGTCGTTATCAGGTCACTCAGAAAGCGATTTGGACGGACGGTCGTCCCGCGAGGTCACCAATTAAATTTAACTTTTTTCTTCGTATATACGAACCTGAGTCATTAGTTGTATTGTTCTCCGTTTTTCTTTTTTTCCTTTTCTATCTCTACGATACCGGGTAGATATTTGCGCCTAACGGCGTCGCACCTTTCACACGAATTCCTCGACGCATTTTTATTTTCCATTTGCATAATTTTGATTAATACGAACGGATATTAAGGTGAACTTATACAATGCGTTTTAATTACGGTCAGGCGAACGTATTTCGCGAGGTGCTCTAATTAAAAACACCCGTGCCGACGTAATTAAAACCTAACGTACAATTAAGAATAGTCTAAGAATATCCGGAAATAAATAGCGTTTCATGTATGAAACGTGACATACAAAGGAGCATTGTAATATTCACCTAGAACAATCTGATGCAAAGTGAATCTAAAGAAAAGGCGAGAAAGTGCAAGTTCCGGTGCTACTTTATAAAAGTAAATTAAAAAACATTGGGTTTTTTGAATCCATCTAAATATATAAGTTAAGTAAAATCGAATGGCCAACTGAACTGGATACACTTAATCGAATCCTTATGTAAATTGAAGAAACAAATAAAATACAATACGTAGTCAAAATAGACTTGGATACCAATATGAATTTGTTACATTTTATTGCAGGTTATTGCTTATAACATGCGACAAATGTACAATCTTCCATTTCGTTCTATAGTTTAATTTTGTCAGAAAATAAACAAAACTGTTTGGTGCTAGAAGTGGCATCAACTACTATCGTGTTCTAATTGAACAATTCAGCAGTAGTGACGTATTGTGGTCAATACAGTGGCCTATATGTTATAATTAAGCCTACAGAAGCGAGTGCACTGTCCGTGCGTTTTACAAGATTAGGAGAGACTAGACAGACTCGTTTTTTGTCGACTCTCGGGGAAGCCAGTAGGCAACACGAACCTATTTCCATGAAACGAACGAAAACACGAGTGTGTCTAGTGTCTCTTAATTTCGTGCAGCGCGACTGGTTTCTGCAGGCTTAATTATAACGATCTTTAGAATTGTCATTTGAAAAATAAAAAGTCAAATACAATTTAAAGAAATGATCACATCTAAAAACGTTTTTGTAAAATAATACAAAAGATGTGTCTTGTTGAAAACTAAAGAAAAATTAAGCTAAGATTTTAAAGCCCAAGTATTATATTTTACATTCTTCCGCGTGATGTACGTATAATTTTTTAGGTATGGTGATATTTACACACACTTTCAGTATATTTGTCATGTTTTGTTTTGACTTTGTTATAATTTTAGGACTACAGGTTACCGATTTCTTCATCTTCTAGTTGAATGTCATACAAATATTTTTGCGTCACTACTCTTTGGCAAACGTCTCTAGTCTTCTGAGCCTTCTTTCCGCTCTTTTATTTCAAAGTTTGTATTACTATTTCATTATGATTGTTCTTCTTATGGTTAGATATATTTCATATTTGCATAACCTCTTCAGAAGTATGCCATTTATCGTCACGTTCCCGAAGAGACGAATTCCAGACAGACTGACACAGAATGCGATCTACACAGAATAACCAGTTGCATTACGCGCAACTAACAGCGTTTGACAAATTGAGACGAACCCCACGATAGCGATTGAGGACTGCAAACTCCGCATTCTTTGAGCTGACTCGATATAGAAATTGCAGCCAAAATAATTTTCGATTGAACTACTAAACACGTTTACTTCTTGCAGTAGGTAGATGTTCTATTGTGATAAAGAGCTTCGATCGAAGAATAACTGTGAGGATCTTTCAATTTTAAAAGTAACTAAAAATATTCAGCTAAACTTTGTGGTCTAGCGTCCCAGAGAAGTGTCATTGCTAAAAATATGCTTTGCATTGTGCACGTCCTCTAATCACTCGTTAAGCAGCAATATTCGAAGGATCCCTTACATGTTTGGTAAATTAAATTACTTTGAAGATTGAACATTATGGAATGGAAGGTTAGAAGTGTAAGATGAGTTTTCTTCTCGTTTTTCCATTAATATGAGATATATTTTTGGGAATGAAACCATCGAGATGTAAGAGAACGCGAGAGAAAAGCTACATAAATCGTTGCAAAGTTAGGTGTCGACTATCTCATTGTAAGTTACTGAACAACGTTAATTACACTTAATTACACCGTTTCTATTAACTTCTTGGTATCACAATTTACCTAAAGTAGTAGCTAAAGTCCCTTATGCAGCAGTTCTTTAGGAAAGAAAGCCACTTTGGTGAATGCTGGAATCGGAAAGGTTATTAACATTATTTATAAAATAAGCTTGTATTGTGATATTTGAAAATTAGAAGACCCAAACTTTATTACTTATTGAATCGCTCTGGATCCTCTAATTCCTAAAAGTTGTGGATTACAAACGAAATTTTAAAAGCAAACGCGAATCGGACTTGCGTAGCTCGATATTTCTTTTGTTTATTTTTATGTAGATGTTTGTTTCAAACTTATTGCTCGGGGTGGTTTAAATTACGTATACTTTTCAAAATAAATGTTAGTAGTTTTGCAAAGTTAATATTCATTTTATCCTATCTTCGAGGGCCTAATGTTATACTTTTGTGTATTCCATATTTTTGATTATTAACTGTAACATTATCTTTTTTTTGTAATAAAAGGTTGTTTTTTTGTAATTAAATCTTATTTTCTTGGTACATAGCTACTTAGTTACTAAAAAGAGTCTTATTGATTGTTGAGAATAATTATAAATAAGTATATTCATTTTAATTACAATTTCATTTATTTCGCAAATCACAATCGCTACATAGAGCAACCAATTTAAAATTCATAGTAATGTAGGCGGCCCGATGCATCACAAAATTTTTAAAAACCTTAATTTCGTCGCGTGGGATCTACAATCTACGTTTGCTTTCAAATTGAGAGCGAATTAATTGGTTTATATTTGATACTCAGTGCCAAGTGCCTCAGATTTCGAGATCGCTAACGAGAACGTGGTAGTAAAGCAGAAACAAAGAACACGTACATTCGCACACACAACGACGCGAAACCATTACACGAACTTGCAACATTGCTACGATTCGCTTTTAACGTGGTAACCTTATCTTCAGCCTCGTTAGACCATTATTTTCCGGAGTTTTACTTCCAGGAGGTAAATTATTCGAATTCAATATAGTTAACTTGATGTTTCGATAAAAGTAAATAGGCTACGTCGAGAATCTAAAACGAAGATTAAAGAAATAAAGGCGAAACCTAATTTTCCATATAAATCCGTTTTATTGCCGACCGAAATTATATACAGTACATTCCCAGCGAGTCCATTAAATTTTCGATTCAACATCACGAAGTCAATTATAGACATGAAACGGCGAAAAGCAGGTTGGTCGGTCGGTCGGCTCGGGTTCTATCACCGAGCAAACCGATGATGTCGGATCGGACGTTTGAAATTTTCTATTGGATATTCCGAAAATTCGTAAAATGTCGACATTCTGCGGTTATTTCCAAGCGAAACGTCGAAGTACCGCACGCAGATCGATTTTTAATTACGATATTATAACGATACGATTGACAAATATAAATTATAAACAGCCCTAACAATAAACGTACTAATTGCCTTCGGATAATGTGGGTTAATTGGGTTACGTTTCCCCCATTATTGTCAGATTATAATGAAAATACGGTTCTTATCGTTGTTTAGGCAGCTGGAAAATGTTTACCTCTTTGTAATAGAGCAAGTTCTTTTAAGCTCAGCTGAATATTGTGATTACTATGACTATTATTATTATTATTATCACTATTATTACCTACATTTTACAAAAAAGCATATTGCATTAGAAAGCAAAGTGAGTGTAACGGAAATGCAGAAGAAGTCAATTACTCAGTATTTCGTTCTTTATTAAGAACTACAACGAGAGGATAAACTACAATTTACATAAACCGAACAATGCCCCAAGGAAGCTATCTTCGCATTGTATCTTTGGTTACAATTTACATAGTGGTTAAAAAAAGTACAAAAGTCGAACGTGGTCAAAAATTCCCCAATTACATTTAACATTTGAAAGTTCGAATATCCAAAATTCAACAATTCAAAGAGACGAAGAGAAACAATTATAAAATGCAACTTTAAAAATTTGGCCCGAAATAAAACAAATCAAAACCAAATGAACTAAAAACAAATCAGATAAACCAACCAAGCAAAACTGCGGCGTACAGGGCCGTACAAAGAATTAAACTACATACGTTATTTTACTGTAAAATATGTCACTTACAAATAGCTGACTGGTATCTCATTTAAAATTGAATGTATCTTTTTTTGTAAGTGATACATTTCAAGAGAGTTCGCATGATTACCTACCTTCACTTCGACGTTGTCAAAACAAAACTGCGTTTCTGTCCATGTGTATGATTAACCAAAGCATCTGTTGCTTAACCGATAATTATCCTTGTTTTGGGTAATGCGATGACTAAGCTATCGTGACGCTTGACCCACCTAACATCTACGACAATCCAAGTAAACCACCTACATTGTTTTCCGTAAAAATAGTGTGCATTGTTATTAAATGGGTCGAAATTACCTTCATTTGCGATGTTGAGGAATACGTTTGCGCCCTGGTAAGTACATATATGATAAAGTACTAACGTCATATATCTTATAGTATAATTTGTGACAACAACATTTTACTTTTAATTCGACTATAATCTTGTAATCTTTGCGAGGGCAACTATATATTTTGTTAGATTAAAGAAACCCGTTTTAATTTTTAGCAGGGTTGCTCTCAACAAAATGTTTCTCAGTGTAGTTGTATCAATTTGTAGGGTTGCTGATGTTAACAGCTGGCTAATTTATGCGAAGACAAATACGATATATTAATGGTCAGGATTCCGAATGCGAACACGCATATAACACGAATCTCCGTTGTTACCATTGGTAATATAAAAGGAAGTAATACAGTAGATTTATATAAGAAGCATAATACATTAAGTTTTTGAAGCACAAGCTGTCCCTTTGTAAATCATACAACAGGAAAACGTATAGTACAAGCAATTGTCCAGGTATTATGTAAAGTCGCTAAAATAACGACCGTGTGTTTTCTGTTAGATGCTGGTAGTGATACGGCATGTGAGAAGGTTTGGACGCTGGGACCCTTCTGCAATTGTTATAAAGTATTAAGATTGCATCGAAAGAAGAATGGAGCTGTTCCTAAAATTGCTACTAAAGGGGCTGTTAGCTGTTGCTTGTGAAATACTAACAATAACAAGGAAATTATTATTGATGGTGAAAAGGATAAAAGCATTGAAATTAAGCTCTTCACAACCTTTTTTATACTTTTAATTATACCATCTATTACTTATCTAATACTATCAATTATACAATTAATATATATAATATATTAATCATTGGTTATTGGTTGGTAAACTTCTTATTACTTCTTTGATATAGATTACATTCGTCCTAAAAGTTTGCTTTATCTTAAAAGCTATGGTAAAACATATATAGTTAAAGGACAAAAGCACCAATGTTTCTGCTTTTCAAAAAAATTGTTTTCATATTGCAATTAAAGTTTTGAATTGCACAGTTTTACCTCCATCTTATTCAATGGGAGTCTACTAGCTTCACATATATGGAGGTTCTAATTTTGAAATATAACGTTTCCATTAGATACATCAATTTTGATAATATATCCATTGTTTACGTACCTGAGTCAGTTATTTATATGCAGCCCAGTAAACAAAATTTATATCTACACTTTAATTTAAAGATTGATGAGGAAGATTTCGTAGTACAATATATTAAACTCGCGCTCTATTTTCCTGGTATATATTTTCGCTTAATATTTAGGTTAAGCATGCTTGCATGGTAAATAAGCACCTATAGAACCTTACCCAAAAGAAAATCGAAAACCGAATAATTGATTTTGCATTATACGCACGGCATCAGGCATTGCAGGAACCCATTTTCAGCGTTGAGCAAAAACAATACATGATGCTGATATATCGCTCACCCAGTTAAAAGGCTATTCTTTAGTCGAGCGAACATGCACGCTAGATGTTTATTCGGTATTAAGAAGGTTTTACGCGTTGCGACTATAAAGTAGGGCATTATTTATATGTGGGGCATTAGCGCTCATTATCATTTTAAAGATTTGGAAAAACCTTCGACGGTAATTACTAATTGCAGTATTTTTATTAGAGAAACTATAGGATAGTTGTTATTATTTATTCTTATGTATTTTCCTTTTTTTTACTTCCTTTATCAACGTTCGACTTTATTTCTCCAAATGTTCGAAATGTTGCGGTGTATTTACGTCATTGTTTTGTGGTTCTAATTAATGAGTAGACCATTCCAAATCGCTTTTAGTTGGTTATCCATTCAGGTGAGCTCATCCCCATCGATTTTCTACTTTCCTTTTTAAACATGTATATGATACACAAAGTCGGTCAAAAATGCAACGTCATTATGAACACTGTTATGTTCACCCATGCAACAAATTATGTTCACCCATGAAACAAATTATATTCCATGGATGTCTACATAATACATTTTTTAAGTTAATGATGTTGAGATTATACCAGTCTCTAAAGTGCAATATTTTCACTTATTCGACTTTGAATTTTTGACATTATTATTCCGCAATATCATCCGCAAACATCACGCAACTGTCAATTGTTGCGCTATTGTATTCTTCTAGTTCCAAGAAGTACAAATGAAAGAACTCCTCTTTATACATCACGTTATATATTTCTAATTTTGAAGCAGGGTCACTTCTGTTTTTATTGGTCGCTATTGGATCTGCCGCCTTTCTAGCCACTCTATAACTTTCATCGAGGTCACAGTCCATTAAAATGCAAGATCCCCATATAAAGTCAAGTAGTCAAAAAGATGTATGTTAAATATCAGCAAATCTGTTAAAATTAAGCGTTTTCCCGGATTGGGCCGTGTCGTGGGTAATCAATAATTCAACACTTCGTCCACAATCAGATGGAACTTCTGAGAAAAAGTGAAGATGATAAGTTATAGTTAGCGTAATGGCTGAACGTGTAAACTACGTCAGAGTGAAATTGTGGGCGAAGCGTCGAGTTTTCGATAGCCTAAAATAACACGGTCCAATGCCAGAATATTATACGTTATTATATACTAGCGGCCTGAAACTGCACACATAGTTAAGAATATTGCACAACCGCCGTATGTATAATCTATACCACCATTGGTAGAAAATCGGCCAAAAACAAATACATACATTACATCTAAATGAACTGCACATCCAAATGTTTAATCAACAGTTGGTAATTTTATCATTATTTTTTTTTTTTTGGTTTGTAACGTTTTCGTAGTCTTAGGCACGTGGCAAAATAAAATTATAACGTTTGGTTATACTTTGAACAGATAATGTAATGGTCAAGCGAACCTCTTCATCGGAAAATATAAGATGTCTCCCCACTGAGTTGCATAACTTCATGGGGTTATTCCTTGTATCAAAATTAGTAAAAAACTTCCAGTCAACATAGGTCCAATTCTCAACCGTTTTCGGGATATGCATGTGTGGTCAAAAGCGCCGAGAGTCACTAGTTACGATAACTAATTTAAATGAATCATACTCGACTGGTAACTTATTTAGATCTAATTCACTTAACGTTGGCTTTTTGACAACTGTCATGTAAGCAGTTTTTTGTATTTCTGACAGTTTTGGATTTCGTCCGTAGAACCTTTAAAAATGCCTCTTTTACTAAGGAAGAGTACTCTGACATGATATTTTTGTGGCTATTGTACAGAAAATGCTTTCGAAGCTGCAAGAGAGTACGCAGAACACTACCCGAAGCGAACACATCCTTGTCGGGCAACCATCATAAACAGTTTCATATCGCTCCGGCAAATAGGATCCTTCCCCAGAAAGAGTAATGAGCGAGAGCCTGCGCGAAGAAACCACACTGAAGCTGTTCTTCGTGAAGTTTCTGATAATCAGAGAACCAGCATAAGAATACACCAGAACACCACAGAACAGAAAAGAGCGTCGAATCATAGGACTTTGCGTGAAAATGGGCTACATCTTCATCACATAGAACAAGTACAAAGCCTTTTACCTGCAGACTATGCGAAACAGGAAGAATTTTGCTAGTCTATCCTAGAGAACCAGGGTCTCCTCCCAATTGCTTTGTTCGCTGATGAGTCTACCTTTACTCGTGATAGAATTAACAATTTACATAACGAGCACATCTGGGGTGACGAAAATCCCCCATGCTTTGTCAAAAATTAGATTTCAGCACCGATTTTCGGTTAATGTGTGGGGAGGAATCATCGGAAATGTTATCCTGGTCCCGAAAATCTTTGATGGAATATTGACAAGCCATATCTACAGGGGATTCCTAGAAGAAGAGCTTCCCATTCCTCTTGAAGATATCACATTGAACGTGAATAATAGGACGTAGTTTGTCTATGACGGGCGGCCGGCACACTATGGAAGGGTCGTAGCCGACTTTCTGAACACTGCATTTCCAAACCGCTGGCTAGGGCGGAATGAAGCTGTCACATGGCTCCCATCGTTTAACGACAAGGGAAGCCAGCTACCAAAGAAGAACTTGTAGGTAAAATCCATCAGGCATTTCAGGAAGTTCGTAGGAGCATGGGAAACGTCAGCTGGTAACAGGAGAGTTCTGGTTAACAGTCCAGGGTCGCCATTTTGAGCAGCTTTAAATGTTTACGGCATTATTTGTTTATTAGAATCATTAAAACTTAACCATTTCTGTTTATTATTGTAGAAGTAAGACTGTAATTTAAGTTGATCGTTCCTTAGTAACAATTCCATGGCGAAATTCGAGGCAAATGCTTTCATGATTTATATAAATTACTTACCGTAACTAGTGTCTTTCAGAGCTTTTGACCACCCATATCTCGAAAACGGTTTAGAATTGTACCTATGCTGATGGGAAGTTTTTTGCTAATTTTTTATACAAGGAATAACCCGCCCATATATTTAACGTTCTGTTTTCTAAAAAAGTTGAAATAGAAAAATTCACTTTTTAAATGTGTATTTTTCACTATTAAAAATCTCAAACTGTATTCCATTCGTTCTTAAAATATGAAAGAAACATGTTCTGTGATATCGGGACTTTATGATAAAAAACTGCTGCATCGCAAAAAAATAACAAAGCTTGTATGAATCGAATTAAGATCGAGTGAAAATCTCACCAAATTGTCTTTATTACCGAATGTGTAATATGGTCATTCAGAAAGCACCGATTTTACTAATTACATGATTTTTCTCGATTTTGTTGAGCGAAACAACCAGTACGTCATCATATTAGCTTGCCTTGAACCTATTCTTAACGTCTTCTACAATATTTAATAATCATCAACATTGCAATTTTCAACTTCTTTTGATGCATTTTAAATGAATTAATTTAAAGGAAGAGTCGACGAAGGAGGAGAAATACAAACAATTACTAACAAAATTTATTCAAATGCAAAAGTCGAAATAAAATATTACACGTGCTATTATTAAAGTAATGCAAATATTGACTAAATTAAAGAAATCTTGTCTAGTACTTAATTTAGATAATTAAATATAGATGAATGATGATAATGAAAGGAAGAGAAGTCCAAAGTAGCAAATGTTCGAAGTGTTTTCCTTCTTGTTATAAACAAAGATAGATTCTCTTTGTGGGGGGGTCTTTGAACTAACCTTAATCCTTCAGATGTGATGCTTTGAAAAGCGGTAATAATTTCCTGCTTAATGTACTCTCTAAAATTTGTGTAATACGTCTCCATAAATGAAAATAGATGTTAGATTCTAACAAAATATGTTAGATTCTGAGACCTAGGTGGCAATCTTACAAGATCATTTCTTTCCAATCACCTTTTGGGAAACGTGCTATTCAGATAATTTTTTACAGCAATATAACAGTTTGTGGGTGTTCCGTTGAATGTTAGGAGAGAAGTTCGCCAATAATACGTACGTCACTTTGTAGGCACTCCGAATATTCATTACATTTCAAAATAATAAGATTAATAATAAATCATACAGCAAACTCACCGATTATGCTTCCCCAAATGTTAGCGCTCCACCTATGCACCAGATGCAAAATTCTGCACCATAATGAAAGTCGGTTTGCCGATGCGTTTTTATGAAGAATTTCTCCATTGTTAAATAAAATTTTAAAAATAAAAAATTGCTTTGGACCGGTAACAAAACCGAAATGGTTTTCTGGTTCATTAAGCTCCTAATGTAACTGAATATTGTGAGGATCTAAACATTTTTCTTTTATATTCGTAGAACAGATCGTCCATTTAGACTTGTTTTCTTACCTATATTTCTTTTGCCTGTGTTAGTAACCGCCAACATAACGTTTAGCTCGTTTTCCTTTCCTCTTTTTGTTCTTCCGATTTTTTTGGAAACGACATTTCCCGTTTCATTAAATCTCACCATTAGTTTTTCAAAAATTTTTTTTCTGGATGTCTTTCACTGGAAACTCTGACTAAGAAAGGAATCTTTATATACATACTATAGATATACTAATAGAATATCGACCATTCTTGCTCGATTTGTCAACGTATTGCTTTGGCTGTTTTAAGAAGCATTGGTGAGGTACAAAATTTTCGTTTAAGGATAGCCGTTCATTAGTATTTTGTAAGTATTCCAAAAGAGGACTGATTGGCCGCCTCTCTTAAGTGGAAGAGAAGAAGAGAAGAAGAGAGTTATTGAAGAGAATTATTTTAAACGAAATTAGAAAGCGAATTATTTTTTTATTATACTTAAAACGAAATTCTAAAATATACTAAGCGTTTTTTTTTTCTTTCATAATAATATAAGCTTGGCTCTCGCATAACTATATTTAGTCATTTCAAAATTTGAACAAAAAAGCAAATGCATTTAGTCAATAAAAAAAGACGAATTTCTCATAATAGTTTGTTTATTTCCAGTACACCAAGAGGCTGTTTTGTTCATAAAAGTAAGTTGATGCATCAGATAGCATTCTTGTGAAACTGTATCATTACCAGAGCTGACAAAGTCAGGTGGAAATATTTCTTTTTTTTGCAGCGAGTAGATAGAGTCGTGTCTATTCGCCTCATGAGAATGGATTTGTGTTGCCCATTCGTGTCCCGGAGAGTCGACAAAACACGGGTCTGTCAAGTATCAATAATTCTATCCGTCTTTATCCTTTCTAATTCATTAAGAATGCTTTTCTCAAACAAATCACTTCTAGCTTTTAAATG
This sequence comes from Oryctes rhinoceros, assembly GCA_020654165.1. Lineage (NCBI taxonomy): Eukaryota > Metazoa > Arthropoda > Insecta > Coleoptera > Scarabaeidae > Oryctes > Oryctes rhinoceros. Next base: position 9,745,087 of record JAIOKQ010000399.1, on the reverse strand, counting down.
ATAAACGAGTTTGTAATTGATATTAGTATTTTAATGAGATGAAACAAATAAAGGCAATCTACACTCCGCCAAAAAAGTATCGCATAATTTAGTTTTGAATCATAAAAGTATCGCATAATCTTTGTTGGTAGCATAAAGTTGTAAATATACTTTAATGCGCTCTAGGATATAATTTCTATGATTGTTTAGATAAAATACAGGCCAAATAAAAACAAGAACTCATACTTGAGATTTTTATTAAAACAAGAAATTATAATTTTGGAAAGAAAAATGTCATAACAGTAGCTTTTAATACTGAGTATTGCCACCTCTGGCTCTTATGACCGCTAGCATACGGTTTGGCAGAGATTCGATTAACCTCCGTATATAAGCCTGATCCAAATTCTCCCACTCGTCACGGAGAGCATTTTCTAGTCCATGTAGGTCCGCTGGGGCAACATTCTGGGTTCGTATCCATCTGTGAAGGAGGTCCCACACGTGCTCGATAGGGTTCATGTCCGGACTTACCGCAGGCCAATCTAAAACTGGAATACCAACATCGTTAAGGTATTCCTGGACGATTATTGCAACATGCGGTCGTGCATTATCGTGCATTAACATGAATTCGTTTCCTATAATTGGCGCATATGGTACTACATGTTCCTCTAAAATGTCCGTTATATACCTGCGGGCAGCCAGTGTACCTCTGTCTACTGGTACTAACTCCGTACGACCCGTTAAACAGATGCCTCCCCAAACCATAATAGAGCCACCAGCGAAATTAGGTCTAGGTCTGATATTACACTGCGAATGGCGCTCACCGTCTCGTCTGTACACTGAGATACGCCTATCTGAGGTGTAAAAACCAAATCTTGACTCGTCTGTGAAGAGTATATTGGCCCAGACATTAATGTTCCAATTTACATGTTCTCTGACAAACCTTAAGCGAACCACTCGGTGGTTCCTAGTGAGACGAGGGGCTGTTACAGCTACTCTAGCTCTTAATCCACTCTGTCGTAACCTATTCCGAACTATAGCAGCCACTTGTTCTGAAGTTAAATTGCTCATTTTAGTTTTAAAAGCGTTGGTACAGAACTCTGACTTCCCGCTTTAAAATTTGTCCGTATAGGAAGACTTTTCAACAAACAACTGAACAAACCTTACACATATGCATTTTTCTAAATGTGTTCTTTTAGAAAAAAAAAGTAAAAAGGCTATGTTCCATGATTTTGTTAGTGTTTTTGTAGTTCACATACACGAGGCAAACTTTTTGTGAACGTATAAAAATATCTTGGTTTATAAATGCCCTTTTTTAGTTTATGCGATACTTTTTTAGGAGTGTATATCAAACCTTTTTAAAATATTAAATTTTCACGGAGAGTAATAAATTAAAACGAAAGTAATTGTAGATGAACACAACAAATAAAGGAAAATTTAAGGAAAGTAACTATTACAGTTAGGTGAAGAATTTAACACCTTACCGAAGAGAATTATCTCGATAATAATAACTAGCATTGAACAATTGAAACGGCACGTTTTTGATATTTGTCATATTAATTTCAGCAACAACAACAGGAATGTGATCCCAAGAGAGAGTTTAATTGTTTCGCCGTGCGGTAATTTAGAATATGAGCTACAAACGAAATATAACCGGCGCCTCTATCAAGAGCCCAACTGAGAATTTATTTTTTCGTGTAATACTACTGTTATTCCTATTAAATTACCTTTTTTTCCGCTTTAAATCTATATGCAAGGTGAGTCGGGTTTTTGATAAAGACAATTTACTCTTTCTTTGGAGAGCGAATAAACTTTGTCGAATTGTTGCTTTATATATTTAGATAAAGCCCTGTCACTAAATATACTGAGAGTGAAAAATGTTATCTCTCTAAAGAATAATAAAAAAAAGCTGACCTGCGTTACTCCTTAAAAAATATCGGTTCCTACAAATTAAATTCACCAGCTTTTAATAATATTTTATTCTTTATTTGACGACAGAAATACATTAAATATATAGAAGTATAAAATCAGAAATTTAAGGAATAATCTGAACCTACATTTTCTTCGTTAATTTACTTGGGGATCACTTCTAAAAGTATATCGCGTGTTTATTCAAACTAAATCATCAAGAAGTGCGCGAGCGATTCAGTGAAACTTTACCGATTTGTTCAGAAGTATAGTTACCCAACAATTTATTGCTCTATCTTTGCCTATTATGGCAACGTCCATTCTCTTAGGTAGTCTGTTAAAGTACGAACGAAATGTTATTTCAAGAGACTGTAATTCGTTTATTATTGATACTCATCTAAGGTTTCTTTAAGTTCCACGGGATTATTACTGCACTTCACGGAGTACCACAAATAAAGCACTAAGAATGAAATTTGCGCCGCTTTTTCAAAATCTGTCTATCCTACACTCCTTTCTTAAATATAAACGTCATCACTAAGTTTAATGAAGTCATTGGTGGTCTCCTTCACAACAGAACGTGTCTCATCTAGTAATTGGTAAATTATTGCGTATAATTAGTATATTTCCATACGTCTCCTTTTAACTTATTTTAACGCAAGATAACGCGCAATGTAAACGATACGTAGAGGCATTTTCTTAGGACATACTTAAGTCTGCGGTCGATATTTCACGTCTGAATGTTGACTAAGAAGGATGCCTCTCAAGATCTCAAATTTAAATGTTGATGAAACTCGGTAAGAAGAGAATTTTCTCTTATTGCCCGAAATTTACCTTGAAGAGATGAAACATTTCTTGGAAAGCTAATTGGTTTTTCACTTTTTGTATATACGGGATGTTGCACTTGCTCTATCATCTACATCTACATGGTGGCTAGAGCGAGAACGTTCTATGCAGTTTGCTATCGAGTGTTAGTCGGCCAAGCGTCGATCGGGCATCTGGAGTAGCGCAGATAAATTGAATGTTATATTTTGTTAATGGTCACGTACGATTGTATTTATGTATAATGTAATATTTTTCTAAAATGTTCGTTATAAATTGGTTTCGTTGCCTATCTACTAGGTGGCGAGTTATACATATGCAGGACTTAGACGGCCATTGAAGTTTATACCAATGACAAACTGCACGAAACGTCGCCACTCTAGTTATGGCATATCTGTGACGACATCGAAAAGTATTTTTATTCAAATATTATACACATTTTCTGCAGTACAGGGAGTTCTAGAAATAAGTAACGCCAAACAAAACACAAAACGCAACCCGGCGTCATTATTTTATAGTACTTTGTGCCATCAGCGTTGCTCCGAGTGGTTCTTTTATTGTGAATTATCAGTACTCATCTGATAAATGGTACATGTTTTCCCGTAGTTGCATCTAAGAAATACCTTGCCCGATCCCAGTACAATGTTTAGCAACATTTTCTTCAACGTTGACTACATGATATGATAGTCTGTTTCTTAAGATTCTTTATAGTCACTGCTCTTGTTTATTGAATGTTACTTTAGGAAATTGGGATCGCTATAAAAAACTTTGAAGCATTGTCTGGATAATAGATTTTCGTTCACATTTCTTTCCTTCAAAAGTGCAGAAGATCGTTAACTTGAGCTTCTTCTCAGCAACTCTGAAGACAGGGAAACTAGCGTCAATCCCAAACATAGCTGAACTATAATTCAGGTTTTATTGGCATAAATCATGGCATAGGTAAAAGTGTTTTTTCTTCTAAAAATCTGATTGAGTCGATAACAGTTACTTCAATCGTTCCAAACAAGTAGAAATTTTGAAATAAAATTTCCAACACCTGCGTTCCAGCGAGAATATCCTAAGAAAATCTTTAATATCTATAGACTTTACCTAACTTCATGAGTAGGCTAATAACTTTTCAATTTCTCTTATCGTGCCGCGTTTACCAGAAATTCTTTTTTTTTCTTCTTTTTCATCTCCCTTCCCACTAAGGGACATGCATTCCGAACGAGAAATTTCCATAATCCATATGCCTAGGCTTAAGTCCCCACATGTCACGTAATTCAATAAATAAACGCGGAATTACCGCAGACTTCAATAAGGAAACGCGCAAGTAGGGAAAACGTGCGAGCGTTTCCACCGTTAAACGGGAAAGGAAGTGATGTGAATGTAATAGGCAATCCTCACAACCACACAGTTGTAATTGAATTTCTGAAAGTGCCGTTCAAACGTCAGTTTTTATTTTTATTTCTTCGTCTTATTTAAAGTTTAATCCTGAGAGAAAACCGCTGCTTTTCAAAGAAGCAGTAATCGGTCTCATATTGAACTGCTATAATGTTTCCGTTTTAGATTTAGGTATCGCTCGACGTAAGTGATATTTAATTCGGAGTATACCTCGCGAAAGGCCGTTGTAAATGTAGGAATATTCCAAATAAGCGTAATGATGTAATAATTTTAATGTAACGGTATCCTTAGCCGTAAAGCTGAATTATCAAAGTAAGCGAAAGCCAATTTAAGGTTACCATTGGTTGCAAGTGCCCAAAATATGAAGCACTTTGCAAATATTCAAAGCGAATCCGTTGTCCTTCGAACATATTGATTGAAAATAAATTCCTGAAAATAAAGAATTATAAGTGGCCGAACTGCCTTACTAATGATGTGTATACATAGTAGCTACGACTATTTTATTCACAGTCTGAAATCCACAATTGTTGATGAGTCCTCAAGATCAAACACATCTTGAGGAAGAAAATTGGCTAACATCTGAACCAGGAAATGAATGTAAGATAAGACGGTTGCACGAAACTGTATCTAATTGATTAGATAAAGAATATTCCGGGCGTTATAATTATTATTCCCATAAAGAAGTAACTGAAGCAAGACAAATATCCAATTCACACTTCATATTAAATTCATCGAATAACGTAGCTTTAACTTTATTCGACATATCTATTCGATCAATGTGGGTAGATCGCTACGAGACCAGTATAGTCTGAAAATTCATATGGAAAGAACCACTTATGCAAATGAATACTACGTCGATGCGTAAAGTCATACAATGGAACGTTGTACTTCTATCCGACGACCAAAAAAGACACGCTAAAAGCACTTTAACAAGCGGAGACGAAGCAACCGCAGGATCATCGCCAGGAACAAAGTGAAAACTGCGTTCAAACCCAATTTTTAACTCATAAATTGCTTTTTCATCAAAAGCAGCGATCACCTGGAAACTTGGTGTCTACCAGATTCCATGTTCATCCGGTAGTGAAACAAAGCGATCCATCAGCTGAGCACGAGCGTTGTGCGCAATTGTAGCAACCGCCACAGTTCATTGATCCACAATTTCTTCGCTCCATTAACCCGTAACTAGCCCGATATAAACACCTCGGAAACGAACAGTCCTCCAGTTAGTGTGTAGTAACAGCCCTAGAGATGCCCCATGAGAGCGAGGATGAAACGTCTGAAGGAGACACGAAAATGACGCGGAGCCGACCTGAATACCGAGAGTAGGGTATTACTGATATCTGTAGAGGTCTACGTAATAGATAGCTTGATTCGTGTAAATGTTCCTGAATACTTGGGTATCCAGGAACATTTAATTGATTAAATTAATTTAATTTAATTAATTGTTTACACTGCTAAATGTTTTTCTTGAAAATGTTATTATGTTTTAGTGTGTTACCAAAACAATTTGTGAACGTTTTTTTATGATAATGATGATGATCGTATTTCATATGGCTCTAGTTTGTACAGTAACGCTACATGACTTACCGAATCAAGCGCCTTCGTCGTGTCAAACATTAAAGAACTTACCTTAAGCTTGTCATCTACAAATATTGCAAATGTTTTGCAAACTGTGAAATAATGTACTTTTTATGGATTCAATTCTTTAGGTAACAAAATTAGCATTTCAATGAAAATGAAAACTCTTCTAAAGCCGGATATGCATTGCTCTTTCGCATGCATTTGAAAAATCGGATAAAACTAATATTGGGCAATAGTTCGATATGATTCGCTTATCTATTTTTTAAAAATACATGACACAATCTTGCCAACTTTCACGGTGATGGAAAAACACCACGTACGCATGACAAATTTACTAAATCTGCAAGTGGTGCACGATATATTCTGCAACATGTCCAATAATACCCGCATGAAATTCAGTTATGCCGGCAGTCATTTTACTGTAAACTCTGTAAAATAATAAAGGATAAACTGTAAAATAAAAAAGGATTGTTACTACTCACGATTGCTCAACGTGTATTAGTCCATTTGTTTTTCAGTACTTCAGAAATACTCACCAAAAATCGTACTTCACCCGTTCTGTATCCCTTGCCTATCTCAATTTGCAATACATTATTTTCTTAGCGTTAATTGTAGTATTTATAATATTCAAAACACGTTTTATACGAGATGTCAGCGATGCGTGTTGTTTCTTGCAATAATCTATGACAATCCTGTTTATTCAATTTAAGAACTTAAGATGCTTTGAGCTATAAAAAAATATGCTATTAAAAGGAGTATACTGATGTATTATCGTAAACCTCACTCCAACCACTTTGAATTGCATCTACATTTTTTTTATTCTCCTTATAAACATTTATGGATGAATAATTTGTCGGAATATTTGCACTTCTACCATTGCAACCAAAGATTTTTGGCATGGCCATATGTGAAATTTGCACGGACCGAATTAAGCTGAGTGGTCAATCCTTGTAGCCCTCGCAGATCGTAATACCGGGTGACAATTCTTGAGGAGTTTGCAAGTATATTCAAATAAATGAATATACTTATTAGAGCTTCAGTAGTGATGGTATATTAAACCATCAGCTTATGATGTTACAATTAATAAAGAACAAAGCGCGTCTTTGCAACTTGTGAATATATTTGCAGACATCCGAGAACTTTGGGACAGAGCAGGAGTCAGTATAGTTGTATGCCCATAACACTGTTTTTTTTTTATGTTTTGTATGTATACAAAGTATGTCAGAGAAGCATTCTCTGGCATATTCTGCGGCATAATCCTATCGTTTCATGCCGTCAAACGTATTCAAAGAAACAGCCTGTGTGTAAGAATTTTGCTGCTTTTTAAACAAGCACCCTGATTACAGATTCTGCTCTGGAAAAGCAAGCTTTGAGAATTTCTTAATACAAACAACCAAGGAAACCAAAAATGGCTTTAAACATTTTCACACCGCCCAAGCGCCATCGTTTTCTTCCGAATTTTACAATATACATGCAACATATCGTTTCCGATCTATGAGCCGTAACCTACCGCAAATATAGAATTCATTAAACGAAAAAAATATCTTCGAATTCCGATCTTTATCACATGTATTACATTGGATAATAAAAATTTTATTGCTCGTAGACGTTCCTTTCGTTAAGAGGGAGTAGCAGTAAAGCGTGTTTTATTGATTAATAAGCATGGCCGTCTTTATACACTAGGTTTTATTATTTTAGGAACACTTATAATGAATAAAAGAAGACTTCAAAGAAATGGCGACGACAATAATATTTCTTTTTATGTTGTATGTAAAAGTGCTGTTGTTGTTATGCGCTTAATTAGTTCATTAAATTTGCGAAGACTTCATGGAAGCAGAAACAGAAGATATCTAGAAGGGTTGGGCACCAACCCGTCAACTCGGTGACTGTGAAGTGCACATTGCTTAGGTCTCCCAATTTCTTGCCCAAACGCATGAAAAATACTATGCATTAATAGAGATATACGTCCATCCTACTTCCTTGCTGTGCGAAATTATCTCCTTTTTGTAAGAAAAACATACCTTTTTCTTACAAATGAACAATAAAACTGGAATACTGATACAATGTATGTACGTCCATCCCAATAAATACACTCCGCCAAAAAAGTATCGCATAATTTAGTTTTGAATCATAAAAGTATCGCGTAACCTTTGTTTGTAGCATAAAGTTGTAAATATACTTTAATGCGCTCTAAGATATAATTTCTATGATCATTTAAATAAAATACAGGCCAAATAAAAACAAGAACTCATACTTGAGATTTTTATTAAAACAAGAAATTATAATTTTGGAAAGAAAAATGTCATAACAGTAGCTTTTAATACTGAGTATTGCCACCTCTGGCTCTTATGACCGCTCGCATATGGTTTGGCAGAGATTCGATTAACCTCCGTATATAAGCCTGATCCAAATTCTCCCACTCGTCACGGAGAGCATTTTCTAGTCCATGCAGGTCCGCTGGGGCAACATTTTGGGTTCGTATCCGTCTGTGAAGGAGGTCCCACACGTGCTCGATAGGGTTCACGTCCCGACTTACCGCAGGCCAATCTAAAACTGGAATACTAACATCGTTAAGGTATTCCTGGACGATTATCGCAACATGCGGTCGTGCTTTAGCGTGCATTAACATGAATTCGTTTCCTACAATTGGCGCATATGGTACTACATGTTCTTCTAAAATGTCCGTTATATACCTGTGGGCAGTCAGTGTACCTCTGTCTGCTGGTACTAACTCTGTACGACCTGTTAAACAGATGCCTCCCCAAACCATAATAGAGCCACCAGCCAAATTAGGTCTTGGTCTGATATTACACTGCGAATAGCGCTCACCGTCTCGTCTGTACACTGAGATACGCCTATCTGAGGTGTAAAGACCAAATCTTGACTCATCTGTGAAGAGTATATTAGCCCAGTCATTAATGTTCCAATTTACATGTTCTCTGGCAAACCTTAAGCGAGCCACTCGGTGGTTCCTAGTGAGACGAGGGGCTGCTACAGCTACTCTAGCTCTTAATCCACTCTGTCGTAAGCTATTCCGAATAGTTTGAGTACTCACACGAGTATTTCTGACTCTAGCCAAGTCGTTCTGCAATTGTCTCGCAGTTACATGTCTTCGACGTAATGCTTGTAGTAGTAAATAGCGGTCATCTTGGCGAGTAGAACATATTGGACGACCTGGTACAGGTCTTCTACTGTAATTGCCTGTTTCCCTATATCTGGCTACGGCTCTAGAAACACTTGACTGATTGATGTTCATCAAGTTAGCAACGTATTCTTGAGATCGTCCATCTTCGATTAAAGCAACTATAGCAGCCACTTGTTCTGAAGTTAAATTGCTCATTTTAGTTTTAAAAGCGTTGGTACAGAACTCTGACTTCGCACTTTAAAATTTGTCCGTATAGGAAGACTGTCAATAAACAACTGAACAAACCTTACACATATGCATTTTTCTAAATGTGTTCTTTTAGAAAAAAAAAAGTAAAAAAGCTATGTTCCATGATTTTGTTAGTGTTTTTATAGTTCACATACACGAGGCAAACTTTTTGTGAACGTATAAAAATATCTTGGTTTATAAATGCCCTTTTTTAGTTTATGCGATACTTTTTTGGCGGAGTGTATTTTCGATATTCATAACACATGCATCCAACGTTCTATAAAGGATATTTCAAAGTTCTCTTCATCACCACTTTCTCTTTATCACCACAGATGTTTTAAATGGATTTAATGAGGGCTAGCGACTAAGTTTGGGATACCATCCGTTATATGTGCATTATGCACAGGTTTACTTTGTTCAATTCATTCCGAATTAAACAAAATTTTCCGTTCGTTAAGCATTCCGTCATTCGCTTTCTTTGTTTTTAACGATGTATGTTTAATAACCGGTACATTACAATGGAAACATGTAATTGTGTAAGAATTTATGCTATAATTTATATAATTGACATAATACATACGGAGAAACTGAGATAGCTGATTTCACGTCGAGAATAAAGTTCTTCTCTTACGGAAATAGCCTTAAGGCGACGTTAGAGCAACGTTTAAACGTTACAAACTTCTATTTAAGACAGAATGCAGAAGAATGTATCCTGCAGATTACTGTTATCTACGTGTATGTTCCATCGATTTCAATATATGTATAATAAGTTAGATTTTGAAATGTACAAGCGCAAGATTGAGCCCTTTGTATTCCTACTAGCTCAAATACAGATGTATTCGGCTCATTATACACATCTTCTTACTGTTTACACATTAAAACAAGAATATAATAAGCTATTTTAAAATTTCTTTTGACTATAGGAAGTATATTGTGTCCTATAACTAGAGTGGAGACGTTGAGTGCAGTTTGCCATTGGCCTTACATTCAGTGGCAAGATAAGTCCCCTATGTATGTAACTGGCCACGTAGAAGATAGGCCGAGAGAGAAAAGTACTGCCGTCGCAATATCGTTGTTTGTATAGATCACGAAACACAGTCGTGATAATGCAAATATTTACTTATAGTAAAATAAACGACTATGCAGCTCTCTAATCGATACGAAATATGAAAAGTCATAACATTAACAAATTAACATTTACACTGGTTGTTTGTAAAACAACGACCAGATACAGATCTTGCACTATTATTTAGAGATTTTCGAAAGACGGATAATTCCGTTTTCCATAAGAAAATTCAAAAAATAAAAAGCAAGAAGAGCTATTATCCTATTTGTAAAGTGACGCTTCCGTAACAATATTTTTCTTGAATATAACATTTTGCGAAAACTTTACAATGATCGCACAACACAAAACTTTACAATCATCAATAGTATTGACATAATTTTGTTCTCTAAAATAGTTTTAAAAATTACAGTCTGCTCCACACATTGTATTTTGACATTTCTTTTTTAAATAAAGGACCGGAGATCTGAGAAATATAGCAAATGATCAAGCGGAAACATCAATATCATAAGAAAGGGCGCGCAATCAGCTACATTTTCATATTTCATAAGTACAGCGGCGACGTTGGGTACAGTTTGTCACTGACGTCATGTTCGGTGGCAGGTTAAGTCTGGCTTGTGTGTAACTCGCCACGTAAAGGATAGCAAGAGAGCAACGGCAGTACTGGCCAATACGTAGTAACCCAGTGGAGAATTTCCTGGCGACGTTCTTTTTAGTATATTTTGTTATCGTGCGGTTTTAAGAGTATTTTTTTTTTATTTATTTCATTACTGCCCTACTTTAGAAGTTTCTTTATGTTTATACTGTTTTAGAAGTCTTCTTTTTCCGTTTATTTGGTCACTGCCCTTTCTTTTGAATTTTCATCTTCAGCTTATTTTGTTAAGTAGTCTTATATTTTTGGAGAGTTTATGTTTCACTTTATAGTTCCATAATATATTTTGATTCTTATTTAATATTTACTTGTTCCGTATTCTTTCGCTTTCTTTTATCAGTTCTTAGTTTAATGGTAAACTAAGAACTTGGTAAAACTTCCAATAATGCCGAGCATGTCAAGCATTGTTTCAAAATATGGCACTATTTTCACCGTAATTAACAAAAAGGAAATGCTCTGCATCATTTGCTTTGCGAAATTGGAATTCCTGTATATTTTTCTGAGATTGAGTCCCTCACTTTAAAAATAATTATATAAGACATTTTACAGGTTTACATTACATGGAACATCTTCCTTTTCGTTAGCTTTCAGAAGTCACTCTTGCCTGTACCTTCGTAATGTTCCAATTTTATTCATGACCTTCACTCTATCTTTAACATTTTATTCTTTATTTGGCTTTCAAGGTCTGGAAGAAAACAACAATCCTTTTGAAAACACTTTTGCCTGCATCTTCGCAATGTTCCAATTTTATTCACGACGTTCATTCTATCTTTAACATTTTATTCTTTATCTGGCTTTCAGGAGCTAGAAAGAAAACAATAATCGTTTTGCAACCACTCTTGCCTGTATCTTCGTAATGTTCCAACTTTATTCATGACCTTCAATTTATCTTTAAAATTTTATTTTTTATCTGGCTTTCAGAGTCTGGAAAAAAGCAACAATCGTTTTGCAAACGCTCTTGTCTGTATTTTCGTAATATTCCAATTTTGTTCAGGACCTTCATTTTACCTTCAAATTTTTATTTTTTATTTGGCTTTCAGGGTCTGGAAAGAAAAACAACAACCGTTTTGCAAACACTTTTGCCTGTATCTTCACAATGTTCCAATTTTATTCAGGACCTTCATTTTATCTTCAAATCTTTATTTTTTATTTGGGTTTTAGGTTCTCGAAAAAAAAACAGCAATCGTTTTACAAACACTCTTGCCTGTATCTTCATAATGTTCCAATTTTATTCAGGACCTTCATTTTATCTTCAAATTTTTATTTTTTATTTGGGTTTTAGGTTCTCGAAAAAAAAACAGCAATCGTTTTACAAACACTCTTGCCTGTATCTTCATAATGTTCCAATTTTATTCAGGACCTTCATTTTATTTTCAAATTTTTATTTTTTATTTGGGTTTTAGGTTCTCGAAAAAAAACAGCAATCGTTTTACAAACACTCTTGCCTGTATCTTTGTAATGTTCCAGTTTTATACATGACCTTCATTTTATTTTAAAATTTTTATTTTTTATTTGGCTTTCAAGCTCTGGAAAAAAAACAACAATCGTTTTACAAACACTCTTGCCTGTATCTTCATAATGTTCCAATTTTATTCATGACCTTTATTTTGTCTTTAAACATTTTATTTTTTATTTGGCTTTCAGGGTCTGGAAAGAAAAACAACAACCGTTTTGCAAACACTCTTGCCTATATCTTCGTAATGTTCCAATTTTATTCATGACCTTCATTTTGCCTTTATTTACAGGTGTTACATTACATGGAACATTTTTCCTCTCGTTAGCTTTCAGAAGTTAGTGCGATACTTCCGTCAACTGTGGATTTTATTCAAGACAAATTCCACAAAAATTTGCTACGCTTTGCAAGTTCCCGCCTATCCTTAATTTCATTGCGTTATAGTACCAAAAATCCCGAATTTCTATAGCGTCTGATTTGATATGAACGTTGTCTTTAGTACTGCTAAAGTCGGCAAAATAAACGAGCTTCCGCATTTCTGCAATTCCATTATGCAGTCAACTTTTAATTCCCCACCTAAACTACATAGAAACTAAGGAATGCTCGCGAGAAGCGAAAAACGCGCACAACGGCGCTCGTTGTGCGAACTTTCCCCATAACCAACTTGGACAAACGAACGCAATCAAGTATCTAATTTAGTTTTAAGTTAATAGTCGGGTTGAAGCTATCTTTTAGTGGTGGTGTACGTTTGGGCGCGGCGAGCTCCTAGAAGTAGTAGAAATAGGAATTTACGAATAGCAATTTTATTTTATGTTTATTGCGCCGCGGCGCATCCACCACGTCTGACTTACATTTAAATATGCGGCGAGTTAATTTCTTATGTATGTATATGCGAACGCTAGCTTGGTTTATGCGATGGGAAGGTTTAGTAGCGGATTTCCATCTCGGTTATAATCGCTTGATATAACTTAGGCAGCCCCGCACTAGAGATAAGCTTATAAGAAAATATAACTACGGCGCATATACAAGAAATATTAATTTGAAGTACTAGCCAGACGTGCTAGGATAACTGTAGAAGATGGAAAATAATACTGGGGATTGTAGTCGACTACAAAATGAACAAAATGAAAAATGACAGTCGTGCATTAGGTGATTTGGAGTAGAAAAACAGTCCAGGTTTAAATTTAGCTTTTATGTTTAGTATTACATTGCATGCAATTAATGTTAAATTACTAAAATTAAAATTACATGGAACCACACAATGATAATAATGATAATAATAATGAAATCTACTAATATTCAGAGTATCTTGAAATTGCCACTCTTAAAGCCTGTCCCCTATTTGCTCATTTAGCATCTAACTAAGACTTGATTAAGGAATTAAAGGCTAGTATGCTGTTAAGCTCCTTTTGGGATCGGTGTAATAACATCTTAATGTAATATTAAAAATACTACATTTAAAACTGTTGTCGTTAGCACTATTGTAAATGAAGTTCAGCTACGAGCACAACATCTGTTAGAGCAATGCTCTTTCTGGTACGTTTTCTATTTATACAGGCAGTCACATAACCAAAACTGTTGGTTGTTGGTCTTCTTTCTTTGTCCCTGGGGTTTTAGCAGGTAATCGTAAGTCAACAACGATCCAACAATAGTTTCCAAAATTAAATATCACCTTTCAAGAAGTCAAATCCGCCAGGAGTTGTGCATATCTCACGGCTACCGATATCAATTAACATCACTTTGTTACATAGTAGAATGTGTACCGTAGCAAAGTGACAGCCTGTAGCACAAATATATATTTTTTGGTTTATATTAGCTAGCTATACGCTGTTGATTGACTTCATACCTCGGTGTTGCTAGTTATATCGTACACAATCATTTTCTATAGCGCAAATATTTTAACGGTACTAAAAAATATCACTCCGCATTAAGCGAGATGAAAACAGGACGAGTCAACCGCGTATGCCTGAAAAAATCTAATTAATTATTTATACTACGCGTCCCCGGTGTTACAATTCCGAACGCGAATTTGCAGCACATGAAAATATTCTAATTAGGTTTTGAGACGACAGCTTCGCCTTGTTTCATTTCTTTTCTTGACGCTCTCTTTGAATACCAATAAGTTTACATATGTATTGCGCATTTTCGCATAATAGGTTGTAGAAAAACGACACGAAAAGCGAAGATAACGATATTTAAACTGGAATCAAAGTACTCACATTTCTTGACAGAATACGAAAGCAATAAAATTTCAACTGAGGAATAGTGATATTACTTCGAAGGTGTGTTTCCTTATTTTAAAATCAGCACATATGAATTATAAGAGTATTTTTTGAACGTATTTTTAACGGTACCAATAGGCCAGAAATGATGTAGAATAAAATTCAAGCAGACACTCTTGCCTGTATCTTCGCAATGTCCCAATTTTATTCATGACCTTCATTTTATCTCCAAATTTTTATTTTTTATTTGGCTTTCAGACTCTGGACAAAAAGACGACAATCGTTTTACAAATACTCTTGCCTGTATCTTCGTAATGTTCCAATTTTATTCATGATCTCCATTTTATCTTCAAAATTTTATTTCTTTATTTGGCTTTCAGTGTCTGGAAAAGCATCAACAATCGTTTAGTAAACACACTTGCCTGTATCTTCGTAATGTTACAATTTTATTCGTGACTTTCATTTTATCTTTAACATTTTATTTTTTATCTGGCTTTCAGGGTTTAGAAAGAAAACAACAATCGTTTTGCAAACACTCTTGCCTGTATCTTCGTAATGTTCCAATTTTATTGATGACCTTCATTTTATCTTCAAGTTTTTATTTTTTACTTGGTTTTCAGGATCTGGAAAAAAAACAACAATCGTTTTTCAAATCCTATTGCCTGTATTTTCGTAATGTTCCAACTTTATTCGTGACCTTCATTTTATCTTTAAAATTTTATTTCTTATCTGGCTTTGAGAGTCTGAAAGAAAACAACAATCGTTTTGCAAGCACTCTTGCCTGTAAATTCGTAATATTTCAATTTTATTCATGACCTTCATTTTATCTTTAACATTTTATTTTTTATTTAGATTTCTGTCTCTGGAAAAAAAAACAGCAATCGTTTTGCAAACACTCTTGCCTGTATCTTCGTAATGTTTCAATTTTATTCATGACTTTCATTTTATCTTCAAAATTTTATTTTTTATTTAGCTTTGAAGGTCTGAAAAAGGAAACAACAATGCTTTCCTCCAAAGTTTCTATAATATACTACGTTTCCTTTAATTTTTCTATTTCTCAAGTACCCAGTATAAAACAATAATAGTTTTCAGTTTTACATTTGTGTAACATATATATTAAATTCTTAACTTATTTTAAAATTTATCAATCATTTTTAAAGTTTCTCTCCCTTTATCTTTATTTAACTAAACTAAACTATACTAGATGTAATATTTGTGTGCATAAAAAAAAAATAGAAAGCTGTAACAGTTCGATTTTCGTAATACTAAATTTTTATTACGAATCATTTTAAATTATAATCATATCAAAAAATGGTGAAAATTAACATTTGTAGCAATATTAAAATATAAAATACAAAATGCGCCTAGGTGGAATTGGTCGTAACGAAAAACAAGCAAAAATATTAAGAAGAGTATTTCTTCCGCCATCAAGATGTTCTGCGGAGGAATCCGGAAGAACTAATTACTTAAGCGTTTCCCTTGAAACGACATCAATTTCAGCTTATTAACAAGAGAAAATGTTAAATTGACACTCACCGATCGGTTGAAACTTAGTGCATTTCCATAACTCATCGTGTCTTGTGAAATGCCACTTTTCGTTCCTGCGATGGTGAAAGCTACCCCTATAATTTTGACGAATACGAATTACGAATAAAGAAAGGTAGAATTATATGTTTCTAAATACGCCTTTCATCGTCTAGTCTATCAAACTAACCCAGATGAGATTTATTTTGCCACCCCCAATTATCCCGATTAAAAAGGTAGCTATAGTGTATGGTATGAAATTTTGTGCGTAATACCTATAATTGTATGTAATTTCTTCAAACGGGAGGGTAAGATACCATAAAATGACGAGCAACAGTATCTTCATAAGAACTTTCAGGAATAAAGTCACATTGTTTTCTACTAAAAAAGTTACTCTCTCAAAAGTAAATAAAAAGTGTAACATACGTAAACAGTTGAGCAATAGGTACCTTTCTTTTGCATAGTTATTGCTTTTATCTCTTCTAATTTCTGAGGAAAAGCATCCTTAGCTAGCATTAATTGCATTACTTAAGGCATCCATAGCGGCAAACACTTTTGCAACCTTTCTTCAGTACGTTCTGTCAGTTCTTCAATGTGATTCTAAAGATAACGTTTGCAGTTCGAACATATTTATGAGATCTCTGCTCGTTTCATACAAATTCAAGAATCTTTTTATTCTTCCTTATCAAAATTATTTATGTTTATTTCTCGTAAATACATTGTACGATTAATTAAAGAAAGGCTCTATTTCGTCATTGAACTAATAATGACTCACAAACAACTCCTACTCAGTTTAGAATTCCATAACAAAACAATAAATCAACATTGATATTTTAACCCATATTTCCCTATATCGTTTCGTAAAAAAAAAACCAAGTTACGTATTTAGTGTTACATTAACCGATTAGGTTTTTGAACTCCGCTCCATCAGTATCCCTCCCAACGAAACTTTCGAACGGTAGCGTGTACGTAACTTCCGTAACTGGAAACCCACGTCTATAAAATATTCCGGGCCGTCCGGACTGACGATATCGATAAAGTCAACAACTCTGCCTACTACGCGAAGATACGCATCGGCTTGCAGCAGAGGTAGTAAACCGATCACGTGACGTTCGACTTCCAGCACATAGCGGTATGCTCCTAAACGATAATACGTTCGCTCTACATGCGTGATATCATGTAATTAAGTTTCGATTGGATGGTACTTTATGCTATGATCGATCTCATTTAGTTTTGGAATTGGACGTTCTTCCTCGGACCGTTGTACTTGCGTGTACATTGATATCGAACTCCGATGTCGAGAATCCTGCAGACCTCTCGCTGATTTGACGTGCAGAATTAAAGTATCTACATTCATGAGGTATATGCAAAATGGTACAAAAGCTAGATCCTATTTATAATAAAGTAAGCGGTTCGGTGCTCCGATGGTAATAAGGCTTACGCTTAACTAGGCAGAGTAAACGATGAGGAGCTGGAAATGATAGTAACGAAACCATGGGATGCTTTACATATATAATCTCCACTAAGATTATGACAGTTTTCGAAGTTTATACACCCCGTTGGGTCGCCACCTCATCTTAAAAACGAATACCTTGATTTATAAGGTCACACTTATTTGGTAAAGTGGAACTCATAAGTAAGAACTAACCGGTAGAACTGAAGCTACTGCCAACAACATAAAATATGTTTAATTGAAATAATGAGTAATATACGGTAACCTGCATCTTTAATATTGCTTTCCTTTTCTCACTCTATTCCTACAAAGTTTTTTATAAGTTCAGCGTATTAAACTTTTTTATGAATTTATTTGATGCTATGCGGCTCTAATTTACTGCTTCTAACGAGATAGTTTCGATTGGTAATTGAAAATTGAAGCTTATCAATGGAAGACGGACCAAAAGTAGTTCGATCACCTTTCGCTTGACGAATGGAACGGCAAGGCAGGATAAACAAAGTAAGAATTTGTAGTATTTTCTGAAAATCGCAGGCAACTATTTTGAAGAAGAGACTCCGCAACTATATTTACCCCCAACTTAAAGTATTTGAATATTTCCGTCAGTACGCTTAGTACCGAAAAACCTATTTAAGAATAACAGTATTGAAGTCTCAAGTGCAACATTCTCCAAAGGAGCAAATATTGCTCTTATTGGTCTTAACACATAATTTTGCAAATTAAGAATTGCTTTGGTAATTATAAACCAATTATGTCACAAGCCTACGTTCTAGAAGCCATTACCTGTTTTTTCTTTCAGTTCAAGCATGCACTCGTGTAATGAATATATTTTCAGCCTAGCCTAACCTAAATGTAGCCTAACTAACCAGCCAAGAATTTGAACAAAATACCACCGAAAAAATTAAAGTGTCACTCAAAAAGGTAATAGCCCACAAAATTTATTAAAGAAACGATCAAGATCTGAACTCTATTATCCTTCATAACTATTTATATGCCTCAAAGACAATAAATCCACAAACCGATTGTATTCCACGTGTTCTCTAGTTGTTAGAAAAATAAAGGAAACTTTTGTCTCCCTATCTTAACGAGCAAAACGCAGTTAGGTAGTCCCCAACAACGCAATTGTGAACACGCGACTAGTGTGCGTGTCATGAACAGATAGTTGCATGTAACGTAACGCGGTCGTTTATGTAGGTAACGTCCCATAACTGGAATCTGACTTCAATTTACATCCGATATTATTGTTACTTTATTTGAAATTTCGTGCATCCTATTGTGAAATCTATTGCTTCAATTTTATTTTTATAATAATTATAATTTTATTTTTAGTTATTAATTATGCCTTACATCTTAAAAGAGTTTTGTCGATTACATATGCATATGTAACTATACTAAACGATATGTCATCAGAATTTCATCAGATTACATACAGAATTTAATATTAAATTACATTTTTACATAAGGTAAAATAAGGATGTCTAATTAGCGAACTTGAGTTATTATCGAAGCGATAGTAAAGAATTCTTGAGAATTAGTGATCTATAAACAATACAATGTTTTAGGAAAAATCGTCCATAGCAAATATATAGTTAATGGAATAAAATTTCTTTACTTTTTAGATATTTTAAAAGTTTCAAATAACTTAAACCTAATATTTAAAACTTAAGCAACATATCACAGAAAATAAACGCCCTGTATAATGCAAAATAATTTTTACATCTTGGATCACTTAATCCTAAACTTGTATTTCCACTAAATGAATGGATGAGTTTAAATCATCGCTTACGGATACTTGCCACGCTCGTATATACCATACACACCTTTCATGCATTGAAATTCCTGAAGGAACACCATTAAAAGTTAAATTTGTATTTTACTTTCTGTAATAGTCCGAGTGCCTACTGGTCATGCGGAACGCCTATAGTTTCAGTTGTAAAAAAAAAAAAACGCGAACGCATGGAAGGTATAAATTCAAATGATAAAACAAATGCACGCCACTAATTAGTATTATTCGGTTATTGATATCTTTTAAAAGTCGCCTAATAGAAGGACCAATAAAAGATCCTCCATTAGCTTAGCGTTACTAAGATTGACTTTTTTTCTAAGAATGGAAATCCTTTCCCTTCTTCGTTTATAACTTTAGCGAATCTTTTCATTTGGGCAAGCTTTATATGAAACCATTAACTAAAACTGGATAAGAAATAATCTACTGGGCGGAAATAGTTCCGATACGAATAGTCCAATCGCATCTCCACTACCTTCAAATCGACACACATCTATAAAGAGTTTTCAGTCTGAAGAATCCCTCAAAGCTCTAATGCTTCAAGCAGGAAAGCTACGTCGTTACAAAATACTATGTGTCCGTCTATTGCAAAGTATTTGACAATTCCCATCTCGTTTGTTATTAAACAAGATCGCCATTTCTTTTTCTGAAAGGTTCCATTACTGAAACCGAAATTCAAGAAGCTGTGCTTTCGATTTAGGAAGATTCACATCATAAACTAAATCATTTAATCCAGACTAATTTAATAAATGTGCCCTCCATCCTAATTTAAGTAAGTCACTTTCATCTTCATATCCTGAATCAAGTGTTAATTGAAATTGTTACGGCAACGACTCGCCATGAGCAATTGGATGTAGCACACAAGGCCCATTGGAATACTTGATTTTATTTTTAATCTGCCAGTGAAGCTTTTGATATCCGTTTTACAAAGACAACAATCATTAAGATGACCTTGTGACTCTCATCAGGCCATAGAGACCACTGATTCACATGTACCTTTTAACCAACCCGAAAGCATGTAGGAACAGAGATTATAAAAGATGTTGGCTACCAGGTCTTCCATTCGAAATACATGAAGTAAGCCTTTCTGGTAAGTGGAGTAATTTATACTGAGCTCTTAATTTTAACTATCCCCAAATGAAATAAAAACTATCCGGGGCATAAATAAAAACGCTTTAAAAATCCTATTAACACAAGTAAGATAACACTACATAAAGTAAGATAAAATAAGCACATAAAAAACAAAGAATTTGCGATGCCGACATTAAGTACTAAAATGAATGGGGCTCAACGAATACCCAGAACGGCTCGTAGCATATTTATTATTTATATTGAACAATTTAAAAGTTCACAGAAATACGGCAGGCATAAAACTGACCCGATGAGTTTAAATTTGCCTATGTAATATGTATGTGAGTATATAGGTGTGTAATATGTAATATGTAATATGCTATTGGATAATACATCTAAATTTTTCGTATGTGAAATTGAATAAAATTTATAAAAAGAACTGCTACCCATAAAAAAGCTGTGTGCAATATTTGTATTCAACTCAATGAACTACATACACATTTTCTTTCAAGGATTTTAATGCCTACCAGTGTTATAAGAACACGAACAATATGAAGAGACCGGACATGAACATCGAATTTTCTATTAGTTGGTCAAATGGTCCTGCGTGCGAATATAACTGAGCAGCGATAAATTACAAATCAAATGGTGAACGTTGCACTTTTCCATAATGCGCATCGATTGGGCCGTTTAACTAGCTCGCCGTTCCCATCGAATATCGCGGCTCCACTATAACCACACCCTGAAATATTCATCACTGCTAGTCTTGCCAGATAATGTGAGTTTGTTCATTATACAAGATGCCCTTCATGCAGCAGTATGTCCGTTCTAAGTATTATAATTTAGTATCCTTCAAACCAGCACAGATGCTTCTTCTTATAATCCATCGAAGTTGATCTGCCCTCAATGTATGTATACCCGTTGAGTAATTAAGATTCTCGACGTCAGTGTTGGATATCAGTGTACATATTGCGACCTTAGGTACCCTGAAACTTGCTTTTAATGGCCAACGACTGCTGAGCGTAACCGATTCGAATGTATGTACAAAGCTGTCGTGTCTCGTATCTATAGGTACCAACTAAAACGTAATCATCGTAATTATCATGTCCCAATTTCGGGTAGATTGTTTTAGCGGGAGTTGTGCCTCAAGTTGCTACAACAACAACAGCAGTAGTGGTAATAATATGCGTTAGTAGATAATAGCCGTAATAGATCTAATCTATGGCGCAAGTTTCTAACTGCGACATTAAGAATGCTGCGATTCTAACGGACATAATTACGCAAGTTCAAATCCTCGTAGGTCGATCCTACACGAAGAGCGATGGCAAGTTTTCATATATATCTAGTGAAATATCTGATAGGTCCAACCTTGAAAATTTTACGCCAAAACTATTAAGTTGAAACATTTGCTGAATTAAGATTACAAGTACAGCTACAAGCTAAATATTTCACCCCTTGACGTTTACTAAAATTTACTAAGCGCGAGATAATGGGCAACCTTTTGTGTATACATCGTTTAACTAGTTTAATTCACAATCAATTTCAGTTACATTTAGTTTATTCATAATTGCATTCTTAGTAATAACAAACATGAGTATCTAAGTCTCCAAGTTTTTCTCCAAATGTTCTTTAAATGGGTATGTGTATTTGTATACTTAAAGTATCAGCTCACTAGATATAGGTGCTTTGCTTTCCTGGTCTTCAGGTTTTGCAAGAACAAAGGCAAGTTTCTAAATAGGTCTTACTAGGAAATAAAATAGATATATTATGCTCTGGCGCTTTAAACTAACGATATAAATTCAATCTCCCAATAAATGTTCCCGATGTACTATTTATATTCCCAAACGATACCTTTCGGCTTTTATTTGTCGCAAGTGCTCCATGAATCTTTGCAAATTGGTTCTGCATTACTAGCTCCAAATATATGATAGCATTCAGAAATTGTTATGCAGCGTATACTGTATGAAATGTGAAATGTGAATTGAAAATGTTACGATAGTTTCGCAATATAAATGCCTATCTGTCCCGCTTTTTATGTCCATGTCGCTACAACGCC
The DNA here is from genome assembly GCA_020654165.1 of Oryctes rhinoceros. NCBI lineage: Eukaryota > Metazoa > Arthropoda > Insecta > Coleoptera > Scarabaeidae > Oryctes > Oryctes rhinoceros. The sequence goes on along the minus strand of JAIOKQ010000399.1, from coordinate 9,722,770 downwards.
TCACATATATGGAAGCTGATAGAGGGTGTTACAATATTCGCGAACAGACTACGAGACGATATTGGGCATCAAAAAACTAAAACGAATGTTTCTTTATAATTCTTTAATCTGATCATATTTTCTGACTGAAAATAATGTAATAATTTTTACAGGCATCAGCGTCTCTTGTTTAGTTCGATATATTAGTAACAGCGTTACTAATATATCGAATGTTACGTGATCTAAAAGGCACAGTTTTCTAACTTGTTAGCGTTGACCGCAGGTGTTTGATAAACTAACGGTTTTAAACGCTTCGTTCGAAAAAATTCCAAGGTGTCAGATCTGGTGATCAAAATAACTAAAGTATTGGAGCTTCCCTGCTAATCTAGCGGCCAAAGAAAGTATTGTCCTTTTAATCCTGTACAATTCATTCAATGAAGCCTGCCTCGTCGTGTATAAAAGCCATATTTTGTTGGAAATTTAGAGGCACGGTATGCAAAAATTCTGGGAATATCATTGCAGAAAATCTAAATCATTTTCTACATTTATGTAGTACGACAAAATATGAGTAAACTAAAAAATAATGGAAAATAAATGTAACAGATGTAGAAAAAATTGTGTAATCTTGCCGGTCGTTCATCCAGTAAATCTTGAACTATTCATAAAATGTTCGTCGCGTCTTAGAATATGCCACACGCGAACTTCATTCCTTCTCAATCCTCTTACGCACCTAGAACTTCTTAAAGGACCATTTCTTATCAAATGAATAACTGCATCATCACGTAAGTGAGAACGATCGAAATTTCTACATGTTGTATAGTAATCCACCCGGTATCAAAGAAGCACCAAGAGCCATGAATCGCAATTTGAATAGTTTTAAGCTAAATGCTAAAATGCAAAATCCGTAACTTTTGAATGACATTTGCCGTTATTTACGCCCCGTATGTTATACGTTTTCGGTTATCTATTATTAAGAACGTTTCCATATTGAATATTCTTCGTCAAAATTGGTACAAATCAGAAAATATTGGCCAGATTAGAAAATGACTAAACTACTAGGAACATGCTGGCCAGAAAGGGTTGGAGCATAATGGTCCATAATCGAGAACTCTTCGTTTATCCCCCAATATCTGCGTTTTAAGGAAGGATCAAAGCTATCGTTCATGACAACCTTCTGTATGTTGGGGTGATGAAATGAATATAATTTCTAACGCATCGCTTTTAACTTACTTCAACAAGAGGTCAATCAGAATGAGCATTTGCATGATTGTTGGGTTTCTGACTGGATATTGCCTGTTACGGAAGCACCTCCTCAGAATATCACTAGCAAGGGTCTATCATATAGGGAGTCTCAAGAACTGGCGTTAATTCACATTATATTGACACCCATGCTCAACTCACGTTACACTCACAAGCGATGCAAATAATTTTGAGCATCCTAACATGTGCCAAGTCAATAGGTGTTATTAGTCACTTGACCACATAATGGACCTAAACCCAACGTCTCCTATTTACTCTTAAGATGAGTTCTTTCTCAATTCAAGCATAATATCGAAAACTCTTGTCAACATGTTACACATGATTGAAATCTCCAAAAAAGTGTCAAAATCCAATATGGCGCTGATCAGAAATAATAAAGTTAATGATGGCCAGAAGGAACTTACATATCATATAAAATTTTGAGCACATCATTAGATAGAAGATCAAAGAAAGACTTCTCTCTTCGGATTCAAAACAAAAACAAAATTTAGAAACTCTTTCAAATTTCAACTAATCCATTATATCCAAATAGCAAGATGCTTATAATGAGAGCTAAAATTAATCAGCCTACATATCATATAGGTGTAATTATTTTAATACATCGCATGATGAGCCAAATTGTGGCAGTCTCATGAAACTAACTTGTTTCGAAGCGACTCAAAGTTTCACTTCTCGCAGACAACAGCCTCATTTTATTGCTGTACCAGGTTGAAAGTTGGAGATATTAAAATGCACAGCCATATGATAATCAATCTTTCAATCAATACTTTTTACTACAAAAGCGTATTCCGAAAACTATTTACTTTATTCTGAAAATTTAATATTTTTTTATTTTTTATTGGTGTAACATTTAGCTCTCTAAAATAATTGCTGTTGATAAAGTGCGCACGCGCTTCACAGTGGCGCGCTCTTCTCTAGATTTACTTGAAGTCCTTGCTATTGAGGAGCATTTATCTACAACCCAGGACATATGTCGCGTTATTATCTCAAAATCAACTTCCAATTTTATAACGAACCAACATTACCAACGAACATATACCTCATATCACATTTTTGTAATTGTTTATTATATTATTTTACGTCCATTGTTTCGGATATTTCCGCGCTAAAACTTTTACATCGGAGTGTATGTTATCGAAAGTATCTGAGGAATGTCTACGAGTCTCCCGCAGTCGGAGCGCTTCGCCCCCACTCCCACCATCGGTAGCTACGTTTTTCCGATGACGACGGGGAGAAAACCAGAAACAGCGTCGAGATAGGAACGTGAGCCCTTTTGATTTCTGTCGGATTGAGAACACCAACTTTTATTGCGTCGAAAGTTAAAAGTTGCCGGAACTTCTGGCAATATGAGCCGTTCGACAACATAAATTTTAGGAATGATAGCGGACGACCAAATCAATTTAGAACTAAAATATTTTGTTATCGAGCTTCAGTAGTCGTTTCCCGGCTTTATACATATAGTAGTGTATCTGAACCACTCTAGCGTATAATCAAAAACCATATCGAGTTTGGGACGCTATCTTCAATAAGGGAAACGTGCATGCACGGAGAAAAAGACCGAGCGAAAGTGTATTAGTTTGATTTAAGCTCTACTCACCGTAACAACAGCGAAAATTGATATGTTCAGGGTCAAAAAAAGACAAACTTAACATACAGAATGTTGCAATCTTTGAGCATTATAGAGTTTTGCTTACAGAGGAAACCGTAGGACGTTGAAACTTTCAGATAGATGATGTAATGGACACCCTAAGCGATCCTTCAAGAACATTTCTCGATATGCAAAGCATTCAGTTTAATAATATGTGAAGTGTTCAAGGTTTCCCATCTAAGCTTCCACAACCCGATAGCACTGGGATTGCTTTTCGGGTAATGAGACCAGATCACCAAAAACCCATAAATAAAGTGGCATATATAAAAGATATATTCGTTGAACAATGCAACAAAAGGAGAATATCTTACTATTGACGAGATGCTTATTCCAATGAGCTATCGAAAGATATATTCCCAGCATAACATCTAAGCGTGGTGTCAGAATGTATTCTCCAATTGACTCCACAATATTCTATATGTATAACCTTAAAAGTAGATAGTGCATATGCAAATAGTTATTTCTCTGGTGATATAATGAAGAGAGATTTGTCGCACCTATCAAAGCTCCAAATAGGAACATCACAACAGACAACTGAGATAGAAGAAGCAATAAAGACATAGGAAGACAATGAAAAGGCCTCGTACTGGCAAATGTTTCGCAAGCAGAAGCAGTCATATCAGACTCACCAGAGGCATCTATCTAATTAATAGGCGATGTAATCCTGAAATTTCACTTATTTAAACTAGGAGAATCCGAAGATCAATCTGCCATCTATACCAAGAAGAGAAGAAGAATTAAAAGCCTACAACTATTCTAACACCTGCAGTGATACCTTCTGTTTTAGGTTATCTGGTAATGTCGCAATGACCAAAGGTACACCGACTATAATAATAATAATAATAGATAACAGTAAAAGTCAGCACATTAAAATATAGGACTTTGTAAGATTGGTATCCCTGTTGTTCTAGATAAAATAAACGGGAAGACTGTCAAAGTGATCGTTGTTCACAGTATTAAAATATTTAGAAATGAAATCGCCTGAAGATGAAATAGGAATCTTGAAACATGAAGTGATTATCGCATTGACATGGATCCTCTTCAACATTGAGATTATGAATAAATTTTAAATAAGAGAACTTGAAATAAAGACCGAATACGATCTTCCAATACACACACTGAAGGGATTTATTTAGATATTTTTTCTAAATTTTTCTTTTTTCGAAATTTAAGATTTCATTGAGAAAAATTGCCAACTAAGCCACGCAAATCAATTTTATAACTGTGTTGAAACATATCAGTTATGAGGTTCCTTATTATAATTTTTATATACGGTCCAGCAATGCATATAAGTGTTAAAGCAGCTTCTTTTAGCCTATGAATGGTATATATAAAGAATTTCGATAAGTTGAATACTCCCTCGCTGAGAAGGGTAAAATGTAGTTAATTATACTGAAACATACGAATACTCACCAGATCCACCCCTGGCCTTTACACGATGCGGACATACATCGTAGAATCTCAGTATTTGGAATATTTGCAATTTCGCATTAGATGAATTAAATACAGAACAAACTGGTTTAATTCCTAGAAATGTGCCCTTTAACATTGAGTAACGCAAAAAATGTATTAATCTTATTGAAAACGCAGCATACTTAGAATAGAATGGGACAACCTCGAACTTGGAAGGTCCAGCCCGCTATTTCCATTATAATCGTATTCCTTGGAGGTGGATTGGAAGTCGAGGAGTTGTGGAAGGGTCAGCACGATTACCCGACCTGAATTCGCTAAAGTTTTTTCTCTAGGGATATCTAAGAGCGAGAATTTATAAAATACAACCCGAATCGCTAGAGGATCATTCTGAAAAAATAATCGACCCTTGTCGTTCTTTGATTCCATTCACCCCGAGGAAGGTTCGTGAATGTTGGAGAGTTGCAACTGTGTTTTTGTTCTGGAACGTAAAAGAAAGACCCATTTAAAAAATCAAATAGAGTAATTCTTCACGCAAACGAGTAGGCAAAATTAAATAAAAGAAGCGAGGATTTTTTTGAAAAGGAAAGGATGATTCGTGAAAATCTATTTATGATTTGAATTAAATCGAAATATATATTATAGAATGTTCTACCGGGAGCTGTCTCTACGCATATCTGGAAAAGAATGAAAATCTAAAATATTGGTAATTTATTTACAATACAAGAATTATCTCCTCTAAACCACGTTGCAGTTATTGACAATGTATTATAGTCAGAAGGCGGAATTCTATTACAGCTACTAAGAAGATACTACACAAAGTAAGTATAAAAAAAATAAAATAATACACAAAGAGGTAATTACAGAGACTCACGGACCAATTAGTGTATGGACAGTCAAACGAAGATTACAAGAAGCCGGATTACATGGTAGGATTGCTAGACATAAACCGCTTATAAGCAAAACAAATAGAATGAAAAGATTACAGTTTGTCAGAAATCATTTGCATTGGACTGCAGATCAGTGGAAATTTGTATTGTTTAGTGACGAGTCAAAATTTAATAGAATGGAATCGGATGGCAGAAGATATGTACGGCGAGGCCCCGATGAAGCGATGAATCCTAAGCATACAATAAAAACAGTAAAAGGGTTTGGAGGAAATGTGTTGGTCTATGGGTCTATGTGTTGGTATATAGGAGTTGGTCCGTTGCACAAAATTAATGGAATAATGGATCGACATGTATATGTTGATATCTTATCCAACGTTATGCTGCCATATGCGGAGGATCATTTGTCCGTACTTTGGAAGTACCAACAAGACAATGATCCCAAGCACACAGCTAAGATTGCAAATCCAATCGAAAACTTGTGGCAAGATGTGAAACTTCGTATTCGGGATAAAAATATTTCAAACCTCGAAGAACTGTTTCGATGTGTTGAGGAGGTCTGAAACAATATTCCCGTGGATTAATGTCAGCATCTCATCGATTCCATGCCTAGGAGATGTGCCGCAGTCATTAAAGCAAAGGGGTATCTCACCAAATCGAAATTCCAGTGTACCTATTTCAATGCTGGCATTTTACATATGGAATAATTTGTATTAGCATGTGTTTTTGTATCATAAAGTATATTTTGCAATTTATTGCTATGTATTAATTGTCCGTAGTTTGTAGTATATAGTTTCCTGTTTTAAACTTTTGTTTATTCGAAAATACAAATAAATAAATACTTTCTTTCACAATTGCATTAATGTCCCAATAGCATTATTCATTTGCTGCAAATGAATAATGCTGCATATAATATAAAAATGCTGCATATAATATAATAATGCATACAATAATGCAAATGATACATGAACCCTGTATATATATATATATATATATATACAGGATTACCCGTAAATAGCACGTAAGCTACCGAAATCTGAAGACTACCTATCAATGTGTTACTGAAAATTTAAAAAGAAATTTATTTGTAACATATACATTTTCTTCAAATTTTAGGGCCCAAAATGCAGGTAAAGCCGGTCCATATCTTTGTTTCTCCTATATTATACAAATACCGCTGATGAATCAAAGTTAACCCGGATGCAAATAAAAAGCGATAAAGCAATGTAGATACTATGAATAGTGAATAGTCTATTGAAATGCATTAGTCTGTCGTACAGCTGATGTCGAAGTGTTTATGTGTTTACATTGAATATGCCGATAACCATATGATTTGCGTTCTTAATGTTTAAAGTTAATGCATCCGAAATGTCGGGTTTTGAGTTATTTGTAGTTACACATTCTTTTTCTTTTTATGAAATTTGTGGTGGTCCTAACAAGGACCGATCTAGGCGAAACAGGACAAAATAATTTATTAATGTAAAAAATGTTCGAAATGTCCACCGTGAGCTCTAATACAGGCATCAATTCGGCGACGAAAGTTATTATGCACACGAGTAAAATTTACCATGTCTTCAAGTTGTAGTACTTATGCCTGGTTCCGCCTCAACGATGTTTAAAATATGCTCTTCTGCTTGCTGAACTCTACGTGATATATGACGGCCACGACCTTCGAAACGTGGAATTACTGATCCTGTTTCTCGAAGTCTTTACACGGTTCTCACAGTTGTCTCGGATGATGGATGCCGCCGATTGGGAAACCGTTCCGCGTACAAATTTTCTGCCGCAAGACTATTTTGTCCTGTTTCGCCATAAATCAAAATCATATCGGTGTATTCGATATTCGTATAGGATGCCATTGCAATTGCGTGTAATGACGGTGAGTGCTATGTGCATACTAAATGGATATCCGAACGCTGCTTCAGCGACTGCCGGTGATTCCCATATGTTAACTAAGACAGAGTCGGACTCGAATAAAGAAAAATCATTTTCTCGTTACTACGTGCACATAGAACCATAATATTTTGTATTTAGGCATTACTCATGCGTTTCTTTCACCTAATTTTTTTTTCGTACTATATCCGAATAAGACTGTATATATATATATATATATATATATATATATATATATATATCATATATCATATCATATATCATATATATATATCATTATATAGCATACATATATAATGATTATATATATATATATATGTATACATACATATACTAATATGTATATATATATATATATATATATATATATATATATATATATAGCATACATATATTTAAGTTTATTTAGTTATTTATAAGTTTTTTTACTTATTAGTTTTTTCCTCTACTGACGCTTCAAGTCGATAGATAAGTTCAATTAGCATTAAATAACATATGATATTGAAAATAAGTAAACACAGTAAATTAGCGATTCCGGGGATTGATAGATGGCAGTACCAGACGTCAATATTGAACAACCATAATGTGATCAATAAAAACAATTAACCTCAACAACCTTAAATAACTCATGAATCGTTCACAAAATAGAATATAGAATTAAGAGGCGAATGGAATTTAAACGCAAGCAAGTAATGTGCTTTTAAATTTATACCTATATTTCTTTTTCTATGCATCAAATAACAAAGGTATCTTAATAAGTGGAAATTAAAATTAAGAGGCAAGTAGTAATTTTAAACTGCTAAGCAACTTAAATATACTTGTCAGCGGTGCACAACAATACAAGCTTTTGAATAAGTGAGATGCCTGTCCTTACAGATAAAGAGTATCAAAATGTTGCCATTCAGAGATAACAAAGTTATTCGAATAATTATTCTTTTTAGCTGATTCAGTTGTTTTAAGCCAAAAATAGCGTGTGCTTCTTAGCACATTCTATAAATACATTATATGTTAGATATTAAACAAATAGAGATAAAACAAACACTTAAAAGAGGAAAGTTACTTAGTAAATCACAATTAATAAAAATCTGGAATGTGACATGTTTTCGTATGCATTTTCTATAGCCATTCGATAGCTATTCGATAGCCATTAAAAATGACCGACACCACGCTGCGGAAAAGAACCAGAAAACCAATTATATGGTGGACGAATAAGTAAAAATTCAGAATTAAATTAGCCACGAAAAGATAAATAAAATAAATTCCCGAATTCTCCCGTAGAGGGATATAGAAACGGTACGATCAATATTTCAATATACAAAAATGCTTGTAGGTGGTATAAGTCTCCTTATCAATCGATACAACCAAATGGTATGATAATTTGCACACGATTTGTGAATAAATCGGTAACATCAAGTACGCAACTGTAAAAACTGGAAATATTTGAAAAGGCAGCAAATGATTGCGACTGCTTTCACATTGCTTTTCACATGTAGTATTATTTGTATTGTTGTAGTACATTGTATTATTTCACATTGTAGTACTTCACATGTAGTAGCCAGAAACGTAGCACTTCATTTAAGAAAAGTGTTTTAACTGACATCAATAAAAAAGAGTATCCCAGCCTTTCGGTTTAAAGAATGAAAACTGCTGACAGTTACAGCAGATATTTTGAAGATTTATTGAATTGAAGGTATGTTGAAGGTATTGTTTGCCAATTCTTACAGACTTAGTAAACATTACCAAACAGAAATTGCATATAACGAAGGCTGTAAGTTTTCGTTCTTTAGTCTAAGCCAAGCGGTGTCAAATATGAAAATAGAAAATCAATTGTGTTCAGCAATGAGTAAGTAATCTGTACATATAAATGATAACTGAATAATCTTTTGGTAGATGCATTCCATGATAAGAACCTATCAATTGAAATTGTAACATTTCCATAAAACTGATCGATCTTCAGCATCAAGAAAACAGAACTCGGTTCACTTCTATCCCTCGATAACTAAAGTACATAGTTTGCTATATAATGAATGTTAATACACAACATCACGCGTTGTGTCGCTAGAACATTCTAGAATCGATATCTCCTACCGTTAATCAAAACGTACTCGCCGTGGTATCCAATGGTCTGTACTTAGCTACCTTCTTAATGGTTTCCTATAATAGGTTATAATTGAACATGTCGTTAATGTTGTGCGTTTTAATTTCCCTAATGCCTACTTGCATGTATACCAATAGCTCATTTAGAAAGTGAAGTAATTAACTCAATGGAGTTTGCTTGGTAGATGCGCCGGTTAGAAACCCAGTTTTGGATGCTTCACAGCGTATAATGGTTTAAATTTTTCCCATCAATATATTTTTTTTGAGGAGTCTTACTACATGTAAAGGAAGTATCTAAAGAATGTGCAAAAATTTTGCTGATTATTCCTCCTTAGCCTGAATTTTAGATTATTGATAGATAGCCAATAACGAGAATGGAAGTTTGCTAGATGTCCATGTATGATTAAGAGTTTTGTGACGTAGTAATATCAGCAGAATATCTTGAAATAATGACATATTTGCATTTTACAATCTACTGCCAACACAAAATTAGACAAACTTATCTAAAAACGGATTTAAACTTGTTAATGCATTTAAGTATAAGGGCATTTTGTTTTATAATTGATTAATCTGATAAATTGGGAATTATTTATAGATCACAAACAATAAGCGGCTAACCATTGTAATCCTAAAAAATTTGAGAAACATTGATATGGAAAGTTTCGGTGATAAAATGTATTGAAATCTTTCCCCCTAGCGACATTTGCTCTAAAACAACTAATTCAGGCTGAGTAGTAAATCTTATATTGTAATTTTGTAGCCAAGAAAGTCTTTCTGCACTAAATTGACGTACTTTGAAGGGAAGATGGATCTGTTCCGCGTACGAGACAATCAGAACGGTTGTTTTTTGTTCTAACATACACCCAATTGCTGTCACTGTATTTGTATTCTATTTCGAAGAAACATTGGAAATATTAATGTTTAAGATGTTGAGGATTTGATGAGTTAATTTACCCAGAAAATGGATTCTCTTGTGAGTATAATCACTTTCAAAGGTACAACGCTAGATCTAAAATAGATTAGTTTGCTGGTGACTGAATCATCTGAATACGAAGCTCTGAGGGAGATTCATGTGTTGTAAGCTCCAATGAAAGGATCACAAAACCATGAATCTCTATGGATTCGATGTAACATGGTTTAAGCAACCACCATGGGATTGATGAAGCTTGCATGTGCAAAACACTGAGCTGAAATTTCTGCCACTGTAGATGGTGGCCTTCCGGCAATTCGTCATCTCAATTTGTTTGAACAGTACTACAATGGCTCCCACAAATCGAAGTAGATCAAAAGTTTTGCCCATGACGGATAAAATTTCACGTTTTGAATTCCCCTTGCCTTGTAATTGGCAAGAACAAAATAGAAACTTATCTATATTTGCGTTTCAATTCATCCAATTCATCATCATAAGGTTTTGATTGACAATTGTTGCCAGTGATATTTACATTTAATTCCTGCATAGCAAGAGTGATATTAGATAAGGTTAACGATTAGCTAGAGCACTATTTATGAAGTTTGAAAGCAGCAGCGAATAATAAAATAAGTTGATTCTTCAGCCGAAGTAATTCGGCGATAAAATTTAAACCTGTTATAATTAGAGCTCCCCAACTGCGTGGCGCACCATAGGCGTCGATAAGGAACATAAGTAAAGTACATAAAAACAAAAGAAATAAAGAATTTTAAAACGCTTACTTTTGTAATTAGCCGTATCCAATATAGTGGTGGTTAATGCACAAGCAAAATAGTATTAGTCAGCACACGGGGAGGTAGACACATTAAAACTGTTACCGTAAGCGCAATCCGATTTCTCAAACATCTGAGGCATTAGGAATGTTTCCACAGTCGTTTCTTTCAAGGATGTTCGTCGTTCTGAAAAAATGTTTTTATATCTTGAAAATGAACGCTCGACGTCTAATGATGTAATACACGCGTAATTAAAATAATCTTTGAATTTAGTCACCGGATCAGTAGAGTCACCTTCCCAAACTTGTCTTAACCTGCTAAAATTTGTATCTTTCTTCATAACACTTTCAAATTTTCTTGTAACGATATCATTTTTTTGTTATTTATACAGTCTAGGAGTGTATTAACGTCATCTAATATTTGTACTGACTCCGTCAGGGACAGTGCACTATTTTGTAATTTATTTATTGCCTCAAGTACTTCTCTATAATTGTTGTAAACGGTTTGTAAATCTGCTTCAACTATTATCTTGGAATTTATCCTGGCTTTCCTTAATAGCCGCAGATTCGTTTGGATTGAATTGTAAGACGACTGATTTTATTTGCCGGAAGTATTTAAAATAATAAAACGCTGCCTTCAGCCATGTCCCCCAACGCGTAAGAATCGGCTCTGGTGGTTCGGGAATACCGGGACACTGTTTATGAAATTCACTGGTACGTTTGGGAGATTTGAGAAACACTCGTTTCGTATTTGTTATTAATGCATTTACCTCAGGGAAATTTGCACGAATAGTTTCAGCCGCAATATGCAGAGCATGAAGTTTACAAGTAATATGTAACATCATCCCATAATGTTCTTGAAGAGAACGACCTACACAACGCATTGTCGCGGCACCATCGGTCATGAAAATTAATACTTGAGTAGTGGCAATTTCAAATGTTTGTAAAGTATCAACGACTACGCTCTCGATAGCGTCGGCAGTACACGATTTTAGTCTTTTACTAGCTAATAAAATTCCCTTTGTAGGTTGACGAGGTTCCAGTATACGTACAATCACATTCAAAATAGAATGTTTTTTACGATCTGTCGTTTCGTCAATACATAACCACAGTAGTTTATTTTTTATTGCAGATCTGATCCCGTTTTCAATTTCGGTACGTACACATGTGGCACACATCTCCTTAAGGTTGTTTCCGACGGTAACTCAAAGTCTGGATTATATTTATTCCAAAATTCACGGAATGGTTTCTTCCTGAGTAAGGAAAACGGTAAATTACACGCAGTCAGCATATAAAATAAATCAATTATAAATTGAGTTGCCTCAGTCGGTGATACACCCAGTTTTTTATTTTTGTGTTGCTGACTATTTACATGTCTTCTACAGCCATATTTATCATTGCACATCAGAGGTATATTACAAATTTTACATATAATCTTACTTCCATTATGTATTAAGTCAGGAAATTCTCCACAGAACTTTTTCACTTTGTCGGCCTGTGGGCGTTTCTTACTACGCGCGTCCGCCATACCATCACAACCCGATCGCATACGGTAATAAACTACCGAAATGCGATGCGAGTTATTTGCTTATATATTACATTACATATCCCCCCGGCCACGTCCGGCGGTACGCCTTCTGACTTGCCGCGCACTTTGGGGAGCTCTAGTTATAATATAACTGCGCTGTTGCAGCTAATGGATAATTGACTCTCTCATCTTACGCAAATTGCACTAGGCAACGGATAACTAGAAATGCGTCTATTCTCGTTCCCTCATCGATTGTTAGAAGTTCTATACAACGAATTGGTTGTGAGACGTTATTACGCCATACGACCCTATGGAATCTAGTATTTTTGTCTACTAGACAAATTACTCAATACATTTTTTTGGATGTTGTTTGTATCTAGTTATGTATTTAAGCAGAAGATAATTTGAAGTTTGAGACCTCATTTCATGCTAAACAACCTGGGTTTATTTAACATATTTATTTGCCCATATACTACACGAGCATCTTTAAGTATCAAAAATTTATATGGGACTGTAACATATTTAGAGCATTTTAATTAAAAATTCCTTTTATTATTTGACTTTTGTTACCTATATTTATCACTGTACAGCACCGCTAAAAGGAGGTTTGAAGCTAAACTTTCCTCCAAAACTTTCCTGTAATAAATTATAAACGAGCGTTTGATTCACTAAAATATATGACGGAGGTTAAACTTCTAAGGGTAAAAGCATCTCTTGCTAACTAGATTGGCTGAAAGAAAGGAATGCCACCCTTTCGAAAAGCCCCTGATCTTGTCTTGATCGCGTCGGACTCTACCCGACCGAAGGTTAAAAGAGTTGAACGATATTGGAATTGGGCTTGTCCGAACCGTCAAAGAGGAACGAAATTTAAATGGATTAGTTTTTCGGCACGCGCCGACAATGACAAAGACATATTTCACGCGGTAATTATAAGAGCGTAAATTGCGTAATCGACGTCTTATTGTTGTGCTTGGATTAAAACGGATTCATTAATTTGGCTTGAATTTCGGTTCTCCAATGCGGCGCCCAGATCGAAAGCTTGCATCCTATCGAGGATGATTAATATTCTATTAGCGGGAAACGGCGGGTTTTGGGGTGGAATTTTACCCATACTTAGCTGAGAAGATTAGAGCGTCGTTGTGATTCGATCGTTGCTGTTTACAAAGACGTTCTTGTTATAAAATTAACGTTAAATACTGCACTCATTGTGGCGAATGATTGATTACGTTAGGAAGTCTATACGCGAAGAGTCAAGATAACTAGATGTCTAACTCGGTTAGTGAGGTTGTAACAATTCAATTTATCTAATATAGCAATTAACTTTGTAGGTAAACTAAAGACATAATACAGTTTGGCCGCAATGACAACAGTGATAGTAACATTATTGCAATGAACGTACAAAATATAGGGTTCAGCAACAGTACATCCGTCTTTCAGTACTCGGGCGGTATGTTTGATGGGGATGTAATGTGTTAATTGTACATCTTTGAAAGATATATTCCCAATACTGAGTGTTTTGTAGAAAGGTAGAACAATAGTATTCACTTTCTAAACGAGAAACCAGCTATATCCTTAAATTTTTGAAAATCCGTAACTACACTCAATTCAACAGTGAAAGTAATATGTTCTGTGGTTTTCGAGGTATAACTGTTTCTGTTAAGAAATTTAGAAGTCACATGTCTTAAAAACCAAAGCTAAGAAGTACCAAAGGATATACGATGCATACAACAAAAGTTTATAGGTTATTAAAAGAATAAATAAGTCAGTATTGTGAGAAATTAGAAAAATAGAGGCAAAACTAACCGAAAAAAATACATGATTTAAAAACTTTGTAGCCATTTAAGCAACTGGGTAAACGTTTATCGGGAGGAGATTACCCATAAAACCCCGCAGCTTCACTACCCAACCTCTGGGACGAGTTAACATTTGCTAAGTCGACCGCATCCTCGCTCGTTGGAAAATTCTTTGGATTTAGCCTAGCGTCAGGAGCCCGTTACTTGGACCTTAAGTTCTGATGCCAACCGTCGTAGTTTAACTTCAGCTCAGGCATCTGAGTAACGAATACCTCACCTAACACGATTCGGGTAGTGCTTTGGTCCGGCCGTCCTCATTTTGTAAAGGCTTAAATAAGGACCTCACGGTCGGTTCCGTTTCCGTCGCTAGTCGTTAGTGAAACAAAAATGTGGATTGGAATGGAAAGTTGGTACCTTACTCTAAAATTGTGGTGGGAGTTAAAGAAGAAGAAGAAGAGATTCGGACGATACAAAGAGAATTGGAAGATGAAGAACAGGATGGAATATTATATGAAAAGCACTACAAAAGTGTAACAACGGTAAAGTAAAACAGCAAAATATTAAATTAAAGCAGAACAAATAAAACTGCATGGGTCAGGATGGTAAAGAAATATTGTACGGAATAACAAAAATGCAATAGAGAACAAGCAACATGCCAAGATAATGGTTGCTAGCAAAATATACTAATATATAAGAAAGGAGAAAGTAATAAATAGACCTAAGCCTTCATAAATGCGTGGTAGTATATAAAATAATGTTAGGGAATAGAGTAGAGAGGAAATATGCTGAAGTTGAAGACCGTCAAAGTGGCTTCAAACCAGAAACAGGAGTAACTAGTGTAATCTGCAGTAAAAGACAGAATATTGAAAAGCAATTAAATTTGATAAACAAATATATCCATGTTTTTTTGATTTAAAGCAGGCCTGTATCATATAAAAGTGAAACATATCTAGGATGTGGGAGTCGATGTGAAAAGAAGGAGAGGAAGACCAATGGATGACTAATTTGAAAATGTACTAAAGAAGACGAACCTACAGTGGAAAGAAGCAAAGGTAATGGTTCAAAATCGAAGAATATGGAAAAATGTATACCTTCTCAGTAAGTGTAGGAAAGATTACGTGTTATGCACGAATGTGTATGTCGATGTTCAAATGCCTTCCTTCTTGTTCTAAACAAAGATGACAATAGTAATAAGGTTTATAGTACGTACAAATGTACAATATGTATTGCTGTTGATCAAATCAAATATTTCTGTAAGCCATCAATACCCTTTGAACCTTCAGATGTTACACCTTAGTAAATATAACTAATGCTTAGAAAGTTATGTTGTTATTCCGGCCTCAGTATATGTAATTTCTCTAACACGTCTCCATAAATGAAATTTGAGAAGCATTACGTCCGGAGATCTAGCTAACCATCCTGCAGTACCATTCTTCCGCAACCATCGATTCGGATATATATGCTGCAGGTAAAACCAAGTTCTACAATTGCATACCCATCTTACTGCACACTCATTTGAATTCTTTCTACCGCAAGTTACGTAAACAGTGT
This sequence comes from Oryctes rhinoceros, assembly GCA_020654165.1. Classification (NCBI taxonomy): domain Eukaryota; kingdom Metazoa; phylum Arthropoda; class Insecta; order Coleoptera; family Scarabaeidae; genus Oryctes; species Oryctes rhinoceros. The sequence continues at coordinate 9,707,045 of JAIOKQ010000399.1, read as the reverse complement.
AGGTATCGATAAGAATAGTGAGAAACATGTATCAATACCACAGGAATTTTTTTCAAAGTCTCACTGACGGCGCCGAATTTCTTATTTTGTTATGTCTTTCTTTGAAAACTAATTCTAAGTAAAATAAATACGTAAATTATTCCGGAACTTTATTATGTTGCTACAAAGGCCAAATAGTTTAGGTCTTCCCAAGCAAACTAATTAATTTGATCGTTTCACAAAAATGCGAAAGAGCTTTACAAAGAACGTGCAGCGACAAGGAATAGCAGTAGTCAATTGGCATTGGAAATAAGTAGCCAACGTTAAAAGCAATACACTACTATTACTTTAGACACCCAACCAAATTTCTATTTTCTGGGAACTTCTAGCTGCGAACTACGCAGTACGTATGGTGAAGGTACCGGCTACTTTTCGTATTGAAGCAATAACATTATGTTATTATATTATATGATGATATATATTATATGATGATATATATTATATGATGACGACCAAATATTAGAAGCTACGGTACTTAATGTTGGCAACTGCTCACGACATTGATTATACAGGTCACACCAAAGTACTGAAAAAATCAAACTAGCTCATTCTTAGCAAATCGGGACTATTTCGCTTGTCCCGGTATCTAGGATGTCATTTGCGTAGACGCAAATGAATGTGCTCTGAATAAACATTCAATCGTGATAGCAAGGACTCTGGTGTAGAATTGTAAACAACACATAAGTATCGATAAGCTCCGCGCCACACAAGTTTAATTAATCATATAGCAATATATAATAATTAGTCCGGGACGGCCGTTTCGAGGACACGAGTAATCCTCATCATTAACCGGTTGATGATAAGGATCATTGATGATGAGTACGGAAACTACCTTTACACCCGTAGAAAAAGAAGCCAACTGTTTTAAATTCTGAAGTACCATGAACGATTTAGAGCTGGTAGTATGGATTTCTTTTAAAAATGTTTTCAAACCTTTCTGGGAAATTAAAAGGGTAAAAACTACCAAGATATCATGGCTAAATTGATAGAAAACTATAATAATTTAGGGTACTGAATGTCGCTAAAAGTTAATTTTTTTTCAATCACATTTGGATTTATTTGTTGCTTTAGGAAAGGTAAGTAATTAACAGGCACAAAGAGTCCATCAAGGCATTTCAGAAATGGAGAAACAATATCAGGGTAGATGGGATCTCGTCATATTGGAGATGTTTGCTGATTTCTTATTGGAGAAGGCAACGGTCAACATACAAAGAAGAAATAACTCTATTTATGCAAAACATTGATATGTTAGAAATTTTGCTTTGTGTACAGTTAAATGCTTTTTTATTTTGTTTTGTTCTGTTTTTTTTTTGTTATGCCTTCAGTTAAAGACTATAAAATCTTTACACCTATTTCTAAAACAGTTATGTAAAAAAAATTAAAAACGTCGCCTAGTGTAATATATAAATATTCCAATTGACCAGCTATCTTCACGGCTATTTTCAGTATAATCGGTATAAGTGCTAGACCATTAAAAATATTTTAGTCTAGTAACATATGTCGGCTTTAGTGTGCTAGCAAGTTTTCTGAATTTCCATTGTGTAGTCTCTGATGTATCGATAGATGCGATTTTCGATGAAACACTCTGTATAAATTACTCACATCTATAATCTGGATACATAACTAGTTTAGTCATCAAAACTTTTTTTTTTTATAAAATGGAAATGCTTTTTACACCTTTCCTACGAGAAACTTATTGAAACTAGGTCAAAGTACTTATCATATGCAATATTATATATTTGTATAAATTCGGTACAATCGGTTAGGATTTTGCTTTTTGTAAGGGTGCGTTATAATGCGAATTGAGCGTGACTATTGTTCTTGCTCCCTCCACACTCTATTCGATGGTAAGCCGTGAAAACCTCCGCAGAAGAAGGAAAAGAAATTATTATCATTCGTTGAAAATGTCTGAAAATGGCGTGAACAACCCAGAGCGACGTTCGTGGCGGACTTGATGCTACGTGAAAGTAAACCTTACGGAACCTAGACGACGAGGTAATTCCAATGACTTCGCGTTCAGGACTTCGCTGATGCCTGAACGCAGGGAAATAATTGATTTACCGTTATGATCAATGTTCCTCGTTTCAAGCTCGAATGTTGCTCCTTTGAATTGGCACAATTTATTATTTGTCATGATGCACGGCCATCGTGAGAAAGCCAGAGCGCTTAGTTTAATTGCACGATGGAAGATTTGCATAACAAAGTTTATTGCGGATTTCGTCGTTTCCCTAGATTTGGATCTTTTAATGTGCCGTTTCCTTGTGTTCCCTTTTTTATGACCCGAATAGCTACGGCCGAATACCGCGCTATTAAATGTCGTGAAAAATTAATTATCGCCGTGAAAAGGATAATGTGTGATGGCCCTTAATTACACCTTTACTAGCAAAATTTCCTCTTGGTTTAAAGAAGCTGAGCGCACGCGAAATGTTTCTGTAGGGGCATTTCCCAGCTGTTTTGTATTTAGAACGAATTGAAAAACGAAAAAGCTAGACTAATGCACCAATCATAAAATTAAATGGCACATTGTTCAAATGTTAGTGTAAATAAACATGTGTAAGAGAAGGTAGTAAAATTTCAGAAAATTACAGATGCTATAACGTTTCCTAAGAACAGAACTAATATTTATTCCTCAATTCTTCCGTACGTCTAGTCCCGGAATATTGCAGGCAAATCAAATTTTAATAGCTTCTAATAGCAGAAACGGTTTGCTCCCGATCATGGATCGCTTGGATTGACATAGGCAACGATATCGGATTTACGTGAAAGTGTGAATATCTTACACCTTTGGCCAAATATTGGCTGGACATGTTCTCGCGTACTTACCTGACTTTTGGGCAAATTATCTACTTGTGTCGTGCGTCGACCCTTAACGAATATTCTTTGAAAATGGGCTCATTATTGTCCGCCGACAATGACGTCGCATGCTTACATCACTTGGCAACTGATCTTCACTCAAGTGTTTACCGCCAAGCGTTATTTTCCGTTTAACTGATTTTGCAGACCTAGAGCCAATCGATAACCAACGTTAGAAAAGTACTATTGATTTTCTATACCTCACTGATTTTCTCTACCTGCGTACCCGATATTCCGAACGCACCAACGTCCAATACAATATTGTACACGCGCAAATAATCTAAATGGATCTCATATGTTCTTCTCTCCAATTTTCATTTGTTTTAAAATTGTAGCTCCTGGAACTAGCGTTCTGGGTTGTTTCGAGGTCAACACGTTTTAGGTAAAAATACCCTTGCATTGACTGCTCATGTTAGACAAAAATTCGGGTACGTCCACCATTAAAAGTTTGTTCCCCTATCTACTCGTTAGGAAAGACATCTTAAAAATGCCTTGCTCTTGTTATTAAAACTCCTTGTAATTTATACTTAATGAATACAATTATAAAGTAATTCTGGCGGATACTACCGATTCAACAACGATGTTATTCTATCGCCTTTAACATTCAACATGCCGAGATTAATATCATAAACTTCGTGCGAAGCGGGAAAGATAAGCAAGCTTGTTGGTGTTGCCGACGTTGACGCTAGGGTTGCCGGTACAATACGCTGCATTCCGCCCCTCATCATACCGTTTTCCATGAATTTCCCAGTTTTAATGATGATAATAATAGTAGTAAATACGAAATATCTTAATAAGGTTAAAAGAAAATAAATATTTCCCAAGTTCATTTTGCTACAAATAATATCTAAGGTTCCAGTATAAGATTAACATCGATAGAATTGAATGAATACAAAGTTTAAAGAAACGTAGGTGGTTTGTCGAGTCTTCAAGAGTACATAAATTACCTATTTAGTTTTCTTAGGTTAATTTGATTTCCTCAGATTTTCATTAATTATTTTTCATCGATACATATAGACGTTTAACATTTATAAGTAGCTATCAAGTACACTAAATGTTGGCAATTAGGGTTTTAATGGATGGGACTTTAGGGACAGCGTTATCAAAATGTGAGGCAGATCTGCTATGCTGGAAATGAGAGCCATAATTCGCTCGAAGAACCACAGCACAATTGATCAAAGACTAATAACTGAACAACATACTAAACTAAAATATTTGATAATAAATGATAAATAAATAACAAGAACAAAAATCCATGACTCTTAGGTTTGCTGACGAAGAATACTTTGGTCTTTTAATATTGTGGAGCGACTGGTAGAATCCGGGATCAGGCTATGGGCTTCCTTTGCATCTAAGGATGGCTAATTAGCTTTGCCCGGTGACTTGTTGGTTTCCTTAGGTGCTTAGTTACTTTTTGTAGATGTTTAAGTAGTCACCACGAAACAAGAAGAACAAAGAAAAAATAATAATTTGTTTAAAAAGAATAATGCGGAAGTTGAATGAAAATCAATAGATTTAAAAGTATAATCAATTTAGAGAAAAACATATGAAATAGTAAAAGAAATACGAGATTAGTTTAATTGCGGTGGTCGAAAAAAGAGTAGCCCATCCGAATTTTTGTTTTTAAAATACCAAAACTGATGGTAATACGGGAAACACAGGGGATCATTTCAAGGAAGGTTTGTTAAAAGCCCCAATGCGTAACGGGATGTACTTGGTACATTGTTGTAAGAGAACAATAAGAGCTGATTCAAGATATGTTGCCTATGAAGCAAAAAGCTGAAAGAACCACTACGAATTGCCTTTCCATATACAGTTGGGACACCAGGATCTTACAGTACATGAGTTACCTGAAAATATTTGGAGCATACTGGTGCAAAATCCGGATGTAGTTTAATAATAAAGGGTCATTCTTGCGTGGTAAGCTAATTCGTCCATTAACTCACAACATTTATCTAATTCACAAACAAAGTAGAGAAGAAAATAGTTTGCCTTCTTAAGGTATGTGCGCGAATGTTAGGCCAGATATTAACGAACACTTAGATTATTTCCTTCAAAAGAAAATTTTTGTCTAAGTTATTAAAAAATTGCCGTTTCTTTATTTGGGATTTTAAGATACCCTGAGTTTTTGGATATCTAAAACATTGGCCTAATGGAATTTCCATCGTCACTAAAACTTTTATGTTTGAGGTTATGTATTTTAAACATTTGATCTCAAAGTAGTTTTTTCAAATATTTGGGCAAATAGCAACATCCCGTTCAATATCAAATATTTCTTTCATAAAACCTCGTTTCGCGAATAATAATCTTTATATTATCTTGAAATTTTTAGTAATTTTGAAAAAACTCTTGTTATCGGAACTTATCTCATCTCCTTGTTTTTCTATCAAATAACATTCTTGATACTTATAGAATGTATAAAAAATACCTTTCGCTTGCGTGGTGACAATGTGCAAATCTTTAGGTGTGGTAATGTCAACTATGGTGGTAATGTCAATTATGGCAAATTAGAATGATTATTATGAAAACGGTTCTAGTCAAACAACTTCATGTAAACAGCAGTGTACTTGTCCATATACAATACAATAACAATAAAATTTTGAAACGAAGATATTTAATCGATTTTCCCGCTAACAAATTTAGTTTCTGGCATTAAAAGTTGTATATTTGTTCCTTCGTTTAACGAAAATACTTCCTGTCTACCTGACGAAGAAGAAAAATCGATGTGTAGGAAATTGGAGAGGGCACTGCTTCTCTGTCAAACGTAAATAAATAAATATCATAGCAAAACATCTCGTAAGAAGGCAATAGTTTTAGAGAAGCATGAACTGAAGTTCCTGTAGAGATACCGGATACCTACAGGCCCCTTCCTTTTTAAATATTTAGTTTCAAGAACGTTCAGAACGATTCCTGTATTACGAGCATCACTGGAAATACCATTTTAGATTGAATCTGGGAGCCATTGCGAAGCATTAATCCCGACATTTTGCTAATTATCGCAGGCACCATTCGCAGAAACATATTTTAGAGCGCGATCAATATTACAGTGCGTACTGAAAACCCATCAGCGTAAATTGCCAGTTATTACAGATTAATATAGTAATGGAAGAGCCAACACTATAAACTAAGCTGTTAATGTCGATGAACATGACCGCGCGTGGGTACGATTCCGGTGGAATTGTACATTTTAAATAAACCTACCGTTTTGATGGCCTTCTATTCATCAAAAATTTATCCGACACCTAGTGTTTTACGCTGTGCGAATCGTATTAATATTCATAAGAGAGGTATGCGCGCGCTGGAAGTGGCAGACGATACCTACGCAAAATTATATTATCTCGACGTATTAGAAAAGGAAACTTGCTGGCTAAAATAGAATAGGTACTAATGTGATAAGTCAATAAAAATCACTTGGTTCGGTTATTTCCAACAAATTGATTGGCATGTAAATGACTAACGAGTGTCGACAAATAGGTGGTGGATGGGAAGCACAATCAAAAGTTTAAGTAAAGTATTGCCATGTTTAAAAATTGGTGTTAACCAATGAAAATTGTCGGCCCTTTTAATCTCTGCTCTGTACACGAATTAAGGCAAACCATTTACTCTCCCCATAAAAATAGAAATATACAGACTTATGTAACAAGGCTCAAATTAATGGCCTACCAACATGTTTGTTAACAGTAGCTCCAGGAAATCTGTTGGATTGACAAGCTGGTAGTATTTTCATCGATAGTCAATATGCTACAGTTGATAGAAAAATATCATAAGAGCTTTATTTCTTATTATATAAAAAAAATGACTACATAATAAACACAAAGCTTTGTATTTAAAATTTTCACCGCTCTTAACACAACAAATCCAATTTGTTTGCAAAGAAACGAATTGTGGGGTACAATAATGTACAACCTACGGCATTTAATTCTTCTTCCGGATTACCGCAAAGCTGCAGAGACCTTGTAAAGTGATACAATAGCAGCTACCGAATGGCGCTCAAGAAACCACATTTCCCTGAATATTGACAACGGCAAAGCAGTTGTATACGTTCGCATAAACAACCGCATCTAGCTTATGCGCAAGATGAACTGCCAGCCGTTTACTGGGTATTAAGATGTTAAAGATTGATGATATTTACTTAAATAAGAGACCGACGAGATTGCAACTGTAAGCCTTCAAAGTTTAGTATTGCATTACTGCTGACTGTTTTTGTTTACTAAACAGAATCAAGTTCAATGTTCCTAGACTAGAATCTTGATACCTCGGTCTAATTACATCACCAAAAGAAAATCGAATAATTAGTTTAGCAGATCGACGAATTTTGTGTTCCAATGACTGCTGTTAAGGTAGAAATATTAGAAGCTGTAGTTTTGAAGATCTTGTATGAAAATGTAGGAGTGCCAATGTGGCGTCAGCACGTTGGATTCTGAAACTCTTCCTTTTACTAGAGAACATTACTGTAAGGAAAGCATGGCTGTATTAGCCAAAGACAACCACCTTTTTTTCGAAAATTGTAGCGAGGGAGGAAATACCGACAAAATCAAATTGATGCGATGGTTTCATAAAGAATTTCCAAAAAAAGCACGAACACAATTTTGATTTTGACTGTCTGTATTTTGGGATACAGAAAGAATGTTACTAATTGAACATATGGAGAAAGGTAGTTCAATAACAGGGAAACAATTAAAGAATTGAAAGCTGTTACAACAAAAAAGACCTCGAAGTTGTGAACGAAAGATTCAAGACTGCTACATAACAATGCCAGAGTCTATAAAGGTTAGCAAAAATAATCAATGACTGCAGTCTTTTACATTACATACAACAGACTGCTTATTTTTTAATGTTGAAAGATTTTGTTTTCACATGTCGACTTAAAGCATCGGACAGACTACTGATAGCAGCCGGCCGGATAGATACCAGCCGCGATGGTACCGAACATATCAGAAAGCACTCAGTTTTGGGTACTTAAGTTTCATTCTTTTTTTCCATCTGGCAGCCAACCCAAGTGCCCAGAAACATATAAAGAAAACTAAACCGAATCCATCTGAATACACAACTTATATAAACGAGAAAATAAAATGTGTACATATATATTAACATAAAATCTTGTTAATGAAATAGTTTAGATGCTTCATGAATTTTAACCTCTTATTGCTCATAGAGCATTACTTCACGCGCGTTTGGTGCTGAATCTCACCGGACTGTTTGCAAATTAAATGAGAGTGTAATAAAATAACCACTTACTTTGAAGTGCTTACTTTTAGATACTTAATGAGATTCTTTTAATTAGATTCGAAGCTCGCAGCTGCCTCAAATTATATGGTTCTCAAGCAAGGAATAGACACCAAAAAAATTAAATAAATTGATTTCAAATCTAACATTCTTTTACTACAGAAAATAATGAGAATAGAACAAGTTAGAATTAACCGTAGTACTCACATACATTAGTACTATAGTACAATACCATAAATCTTTAAAATTTGTTAAGCGGATATTGTACCTTTTTGGGGATGGAAAAAGAGCTAGTTAGTGGTTGTCAAACAACTCGTTAAAAGGGCCGTTTTCCGCACAATACATAAAGCCTCCATAAAGCTAGATCCCAAGAACTTGCCAGTTACAAATCCGATGCAGTAGTATTCCCAATTAACTTGCAACGTACGCTCGTTTCAAATACGGAAATTAAATTTTGCTCGGGTGCAATTAACCTCTTCGACGATTCTGATATTTGAACTTCACAATCAACCGATTGTGAAGTTGGTCACATATGCATCTACATGGTCTACAGGTGCATTTGTACCGTTTCCAAACGGTGTTTGTTTAAAAGTAAACGACAAAGATTCGTCTATGGTTCCTAGATAGATACATACATAATTATAAAATGAAGATTATTCTTAATATTTTCTTCTTCAAAAACACTATATTTTAATTTAAAACATTTGTATTACTGCAAACTGGAATACGTTTACACAACTCCAGATTCTACAGAAGCTTATTCGTTGGCTCGCGAGCTTCAACTTTACGGAGCCTTGCTTCTGGCGAAATCAACTCATCAAATCAATTCAATAAATACTTCCGATGTCCTCTTGTGGTTAGATTCGATCATCGATCATATTGGACCAAATCTCCTTCATCAAAATGGAATACGTTTGTGACCAACAGAATAAGCGAAATTCATAAACTTACTGGCAGTTGCAATTGGCCTCACGTTAGAACAAGAAATAATTCTTCTAACGTTCTAGCACCTTCCCTTGAAGACATCTCAATTTGGTGGGTATAATTTATCACACAAGGCGAATGAATTGTCTTAGTATTAAACAGCACAAGAAGAAAATGTTTTAATACATATTCTTACTTAAAGCATAACTTTCCATTTCAAATTTCTTTCTTAGAATTTGCAAGATTACAAAGGTCAATTGCTTATTGCTTGAGGTTATAAATAATTTTCAAGCTTAGAGATATTAACCAGTTACAAAATGAGAGCATCTTATAAATTGATATATTTTACTACTCGCAAATTTATATCCATTCTTAGACAATTTTGAGTTATTCCATATTGCTAAGAGATTGTAGAAAACCAACATATTGATCTCCTTTGATATTATGATCAGGTCATACTTGAACACCATGTTTTGTTGCATGCTGCTTCATAAGTCGTTCTTGGAAATCTTTAATCTCATTATTGGTTAACTAGTCGTGAAAAACAAGTCGAAAAAGAGATGCATAAATGTATTACTTGTTTTTCTTAAAAAAGGCTGTTGCATGTAGACCTTTCATAATGAATCTATTTCTAGTAGAACCACTGAAAATTTTTTGTTAACATTTGAACGTTCTAATTCACGCAGAGGTAAGCCTACTATTATTTACAGGGATAATGGTAAAAATTTCCAAGGTGCCAATAATCATTTACGAGCTTTACATAAATCTTTAAGCTGTAACTCGAACCTATCCTGCATCAAAAATTGAGCAGCTAACCAAGCAATAACATGGAAATTTATTCCTGCTTCCTTTCTAGGATGAAATTTGGAATGGTGGAAAATCCTCAAAATTTCACATCAAACATGTGATTGGTAACAATATTCTTTTTCGTAAGAATCGACAAAACATGAGTCTATCTGTTTTTTATTAATTTCATTAACAGACTCTGAAAAGGATTACTCTGAAAAGGATTACTCTGAAAAGGATGTAATTGCAGACTATATATAGGCTAAAATGTCGGCAACGCTGTTCACAAATTCAGCAACAGTTTTGGAAACGGAGGTACATATATATATATGTATATACAAAATTGCCTAAAATGGTCCTAAATGCAACTTAACATTCAGGAGAACTCAATTGTGTTGGTAAAAGAAGACAACGTTTCTCATTCACAGTCGCCGCCTATTGGTCAACCTGTCAATCTCTTCTCCAATAACAATCGCAAGATTCGTATTTTGCGATATTATTACCATCACCTCATTACCATTTAAATAAATCGCAATTCTGTAACGGGGAAAGAATATGTCCGAATCTAGAACTATCTTATAAATAAGATTCTTAAGATTCTTTTGCTGTTGCAGAACGTCCTCGACACACCAAGCAAGCTGAGTGACATTTGGAACAGTTTGTGAAAACTGAATGTTTAACATAAATTATTGCCGTTTGTTTCTATATCAATGGAAACGCATCAATTTAGGCCCATATAACCACTATTAACTTGCTTCTGATGACAGCGGAAAGTTCACCATAACTGATTTTAGCCTGAAGTCCAATACCTTTCATGCAAAATTATAATATGCAGGGTATACTTTAAAAAATATATATATTTGCGCCTGTAAGCTCGAAAACACCATGTTAAATTACTTTCCGATTTCATCTTTGTAATCCGCTGCTAGTTTGTTATTTTGAGCGAGCTTTAAAAATAGATAAGTTGCCAATGCTGCGCGTTTAAATGTTGTCATTTCGTATATTTAGTATGTAGCTACACGAATATAAAACGATTTATTGGCGTGCGTATCTAGTCCTAATTCGCTATAATAACTCAAAAAACAAAAAACACTCCAGTCTCACGCCTAACGCCCAAAAAATGCCTTTGATTTCATTTTTTATTAGGAATCGCCATTCTTTTGCTACCATTGGCTTTAAAGCTCTGCAAAACACTAAGAAGTGAATGAATATCCCGATTAATAATTGGTTTGGTTTGAGCGGAATTGATATACTCTAGCGTGAGGTGCAATTTGAACAACAGTGAAATTTACAGTATGTACTATAATTCATGTGTCCAACTGTATAAAATGTAAACATTAAAGGGCCATATGCACGGCTCTATGGTACATCCATGGTCAAGTAGTTTACAGACAAAATATGATTTAAAATCTAAACTTGTTCTTTTATCTTCTGTAAATCTGTAATCTATTTCACAAATGATCCGTTTCAAAGAATTATAATGAAAATCGAGCCGATAAAATTGACAATAGCATCATATGATTGATGGCGTCGATGGCTGTATGTAGCACAAATGTGTCACCCGTCACTCGCGTTAACATGTGAAACTCTGAGGAACATTGTGCAACGGTACTGTGCTACGTTTTGATGCCTAATTTCACTATAGCAGCCCAGATTGGTCACCAAATTGCAACAAGGGATTGCAAGCTAGCTCGCAGCTGACTGAGGTCGTGTGGTTCTCGAGTAATGAAGCAATCATGCACCAAAAAATAAAAGGTGTGATTTCAAGAACAACAACAGGTTTTATTGTAAAAATATATACAACATATACAAAAAAATAAAGTTTATTATTAAAAGTGGAATCCCCGAGAATAGATTAAAATAAGTACTAATTTTATTAGGCAGCCAAAATTTACAACAAAAGGAACGTATCATTATGAAGATCGCACGGATCGGCAACAATTATCCGAGAAATCAGCTCATTTTCAATCTTCCCGGAACGAATCAGTTTGTAGCGACGGATTAACTCGAGAAAGCTATCCCACTTCTAATTCTGACCACCTCCGAATGCGCTTAAGACAACACAAATCTCCGGAAAGTAGACACATACTTTCGTAAAAGCTCATCATCTGTTTTCCTTGTAAAACTGCACCATCCGTAAACGTTCTGCCGGCGGTATTTCCGTTTTCGCGTCAGAAAAGAAACGACTACGTCAGTAAAGTTGGAAGCCTGCTATTGGGCAAAGACGGAAAGGAGGAACAAAAAACAAATTACTGTCGGTGTTTGCTTATTATATAACTAGTCCGAGGCTTAGAATTAAGCGAGGAGATCGAATGGCTTGTATGTGGGTTATGGGGGTAAGTAATTTTTCAGCTGGCTAAATAAATTGCCGAGATACTTTAGTGTGGCCAGTGGTACAGTTAAATAAATCGCCAAGCAAATATCCAGAACGGTCTCTATCATACAATGTCTGATGTGCTATGTTTCGATTCGTTAATGTGTATAATGCAATTTATAATATGCCTGCAAGATATTAAATACATTCTTTACAAATTAAGTTAATGCATTATTGGAAATAAATCGGAATTTTACAACTTTGATGAAGCATCACCGGACTTTAAACAAAGAGATCAAAATTCATCTTTGAAAAAGCTGTGAGCGAGCGGCCTCGAGTAGCTATTGTTATTGATCAAAGATTCAAACTTCACCTGGCAAAACCATGACTGCAATACTTTGTTAGGGATTATCTGAACCATCCGGCAGATGATCAAGGATGGCGTACTAGTTGAAATTGAGAAATAGTTTGGATGTTATTGTGAAAACTTATAAATAGATATTGCTAAGGAAGTAGACATGCAACTAAAAAAAGTGCGTGCATTAATTTTGAAGTATCTCTTTAAATGTACACATCGTTCAAAGATATGATGAGGTTGCATCAGAAGGTTGCAGGGAGAAAGCGCTTTGTGTCAAAATCTACATTACTAAATGAACGCTATTCTTTAGTCAACGTCTGACAATGTTTCAGAGAGATTCATGGAGCAGTGCTATTTTGAGAATAATATAATGTGAGCAAGATTATGCGTTTGCGGAATCTGTGAAAAACAACAATATTGATCGGTGATTTGATTCCTTCTTTGGATGACGAACTTCTACAGAAATCAAAGAGAAGACGATGCATGTTCGATGACTGCCACCAGATACTGATTTAATGAATTTGAGACTGGCCCAATAGGCGCCTTTGATGAGGAGTGGCTAGGTCGTCACATTGGACATGATCAGCAAAGTTCACGATACAGAGCTAACAGACGGCCAGATGAAGAATAAAGAGATTGTTAATGTAGTAAGCATCTCAACTGAACGTCGCACTCTTCATGAAAAATTAATATTGAGAGAGCTATCAACGAGATGGCTGTCGCATTTGTTAACGATTGACCAAACATGGGAGCGCATCACAACTTCAAAGCAATGATCAAGTACAACATAAATTACAAACATTATTATGCGTTGAAAATCGAAAGTCAAATCGGCAAAATGGGTAGACGTGCGCCGAAAAACCATCTATCAACCGGAAAAATTATAGCGACTGTTTTTTGACGTAATTGAGGTTATGATTAGTTAGAGAAGATTCCGATTCAACGCTGAAAAGCCCTCATCTATCGGAGAAGAAAATAGCTACTGTCATGATAACGTCTGGGTTGCAGACTGGCAATTGTGATAGCAAAACTAGTCGAGTACAGTACAAAGTGTTATCTCACACACCACATTTGATTTTGAATATAAAAAAGTACCTTGGTGAAAAAGGTTTCACATCAAATAAAGGAGTAATTACCGAAATAGGTACCTACATTGCTGATGTTGCTCATAATTTGGATGGTTTGAAAAAATTGAAATATTTCTAAATTAAATGTATAAAGCTATAATGCGTTGTTTTGCTCGATACAAACGTATTTCATACATCCTCATATATTCAAATCTATCACTTCTAGAACATGTAAATAGCGTACCCAATGAAGTTATAATATCTTCGACGAAGTTCGACCACCTCACTGAAGTTACCGTATAATCGAATGTATATCGTCTCCGAGTAACTTCGGTTCCAATGCAAATTCCACATCGGCTTCTTACTGATTCCTTAGACCTTCTGATAAACTTTTTCTAAAATGCATTGTGAAGAACGGAAAAGGCATCTACGATACCTGTAAGCCAGAAATTCTTGGATGTACGTGAAGATAGTAGTCGATAACCCGACTACTATCCTCACGTACTTCGAAACTGGCATGATAAGTGCTTTTGCCGAGGAAGGGAAAGAATTTACGCCCGAAGTGTTCCAGGCAAAAACTCTTATCCTTTGCAGCATACGCAATGTATGTATTTCTTGTTTTACCTGGAATAGTATATATATTAATGGAAGTGAAATATATCGATGCTTTGAAGTAGAAATAAAATACTTCTCAGGCTAGATATAAGCAATGTTTCAAACCTAAAGGCTATTAGTTGAAGAAAACGGGAAGCACGATTCAAGCACGACTTTTGGCTAAACAACTTCCGAAGCGGATCAGAACTTTAAAGTTAACAACTGAAAAAAATAAGCCTAACATTGTGATAAAGGAGAAAAGTACGTATCTATCCCAAACGGGTAGAATCCTACGAAATCGATGCAAAATTAAATGAGTCGGAGAGAATCCAACTTAATTGCACGTACTAAATTAACAAAAGGAGTCGGTATTTTAACAAATACCAAGCTGATAGAAAGCCGCAAAAGATGAGTGCTTTCCATAGTATAAAAATAAAAATACGACGCTGGTTATTCAAAATCATCTAGCTAGCGAGCACCAAACGGAAAAGTACCAAAAATAGTCACATTACGTGTTCTTCTTTAGAAAATTTTACTAATGCACTGGAAGCAACCGGTTAATGCTCAGAACTACCTTACCACGAGAAGATCAAAATGAAAGAATATAACACAATTTAGGTAGCCGCCCATAAAAGTGTTAAAAGAATTGCAAAGCAAAATAATAAAGGTCAAATGTAACGAGTAAATTAAAGAAGATGAAGGGCCTAACTATGAAGTGACTTCAACCAAAACCTAAATAACAATATGCGAATATAGAAGAACTATACTGTTACGATAACTATTCAAAAATGTATCCATTTACTTTTAATGAATAACATACGTATATAAAAATGTTTACATTCTCAGTTGGATATATAGCTGATACATATACTATATATCAGCAGATAGCTGAACGAAGCTGGGCTGATGGGCTCTTCCATCGATTTTGGGCCAAATTAGTAGCCTGTGCCTGCTTTACACATTAGGGCAACACTCACATTTTTGTTAAAAAAGGATTCAATAAACATTTGCACTATATCCATGGAAGCAAAAGGCATTTTGGTGGATATTGTAATCAGTATCAAAGTTCGAAAGCTTCAAATAAATATGAAGCTATATCAATATTAGGTTTTAAAATATATTACATCAATTTGGAGCGTTCAATATCCAAATTATGAAATATTAAAAGAAAGGACATTTGAATTCGAGTGTGTGCAACGATGAGACAAGATTTTTGCAAAGGGACAACGAACTACATCTAAATCAGTTGGATTACTACAGTGAGTTTTCCTTAATCAGATGAAATAAATTGAAAAATCTAAAACATTTAATGAAATAAATCCATAAAAGCAGCTGTCGAAAAGGGATTGATTTAGGAAACTGTTAAATTGCAAATTCTTTTAAAAAGGAGATATTAAAAAAATGTTTAATTTTCATTTAACTTTATGCGAAAAATAACAAAGTTGAAATCCCCCGCAGTTAAGCTTTCAATTAAGTTATATCCTTATTACGGAATTTAATTTTCCAACGGATTCTCATTGTAAAACTTTCCGTTGCAATATATAACAATATCCAATAGTCATATAGGTCGCCGGTAAATTCGCATCAAGGTTAAATAAGAGAAAATATACGGTAAAGGCAATCAGCACGTAGCAACAAAAAATTAAATTTTATTGTGCAATATGTAACTGTACAATAAAGTTTCCACAAACAACCGAACACCATAACTGTACAGAATGGAAATTAAGTATGCATTCGAGGTGGAATAACTGAAATTTACATTTCGGGGAAATTCCATCTGCGTTTATAACTCCACGAAGAGGGCTTAATACATCCGGTCGGTGCATGTGCCGAATCATAGTTTCGGTTAGGTGTATGCCTTTGTTATTGCAGCCCTGGCGAAGTTAATTAAATTTAAATGGCGGCAGATCAAAGTTTAGGTGCATACATTCTGAGTTAATTATTTTATAAACAGAGCGGTTCTGCAAATTCTGTTGCTTGATTTCAGCTCAACGTCGTTGTCGATCGGGTTAAGTTTCCCGAATGCTGTTAATATTAATTGAACAGAAATTGACATGAACAAGTTTAATATTGATTATCTAGCAAGAAGCATTTGAAGGGATTTACTTCATATTCAGACGATGACAAAAATTTTACGCATGGATAAATGCAGATGTATCTTGAACGTTTTTATATCAAAAATATTCAATAAAAAAATATTGTAAAATACATATTACAGGAATTTTGTTGATTTTGATAGACGGAATCTTTTTAAAAATAATTCTTTATTTTCAAAAAGGTTACAAGAAGCTGTGTTTACTCATTCGTTGTCACAATACGACTAACTATTCTATCGGAGAACAATTCTAACTCTTATCTTTAATTTAGTTGACGATGCATTCTTGTCTCTCTGGTGTCGTCCAAGGTTATTCAAATTATATCATGTTACTCAGGATTTCGGGTCAGTAGCATTCAGCTTAGCTTCCCTTTTTATTTCTCAGGGCTTTTATTGTCTCACTGAAAATTTGTCTTTCTTCCTTCGTTATTGCTTCCCCTCGCGAAACTGATCTTGAATTTTAGAGTTCCATCGGGATATCTAGTCTGATTCTGAGAAAATCGGGCTTTTACTCCAAGCAGAATAGTAACAGGATCTGACTCGAATGGCCGTAGTCTTCTACATATCTGGAAAACTCAGTTAGTTCAAACCTCTTCGTCGTCGGTAATTAATTTTGAAATGGATCGAAATGAGCTAATTGAAATCGGCTTAGGAAAGGCAATATGACTCGCTGTAATCGTATCTTGTCTCAATAAGTGTTGGGAAGCGTCTGCTAAAGAAACGAGATAATTTCTGTTGTCTGCTCTTATTCGCACTGAGTTGCCAATATAGTGGAAATTTTTAAAGAATTGAAGAATGTCGATCATGCACATTTTTACCCACTTTCCTTGTTTGCCATATTGTTGCATAATAATAATTATAATTGCTTACTTCTCCGGATATTTTACACGAACATGTCTCATAATTAGCTCTCAAAGTTAAATAATATTAAAATTATTTGCGCAAATCATCAATATTGCTAAAAGCTTCGGAAACTAAACGTATCATTTCGTTCGCATTCTTTTATCGTAAAAATACCGGCAGATCCTTTTAATTCGATTGTTGCCATTGTTCATCAAATTTATAACAAGTTGAAGCGAATAAATCAGTTTTAGACAACTGAAAATTATAGGGTTTTTGTAAACTAGATAGTTTCTAGTGCCGGCAAGCTTTTATTATCGCGTGCACGCGCATAAAAGTAATCCCATGAAGATTCTTCATAAATTCGATATGGATGTAAATCTGTAAGTCGATGGGTAATAAAGTGCAGCGTTAATCTACCAAAAATCCCACGTGAAATATGGCCCTATAAATTTGACTATCACCAGTACAATACGTACGCATGCAAAGCTTAATTTAGTTTATGATTTTATCCTAGCCGTCCGTATAAGTGAAATTATGAATTATCGTGATGGCAAATCTCTGTCGGTGGATAGAAATTGCATGCAAATGAAATTTTGATTGATATTTATAATCGATCTAGATAGCTAAGTAAATCAAAGACAGATCCTGCCATCGGAAATTGTTTCTGTAGCGTTCTGCGGGTAACTAGATGAATGGTAACTGTTTGCTGAAAGATGGAAGATTACCATAAATTACGAGAAATACACGCAGGATCAATAATCATAAAATAATCCTTTTTTAATAGTTTCTGCATGATTTTTGTATTTCGATCAATCAATTCGGTTTATTAGGTATGTAATTTAAAAGGGAAAGCGAGTATTGGCGCGCATAGAATGCGTTAAAACCCTTCCTTGTGTCCGAAATTCCTAAGACTACGGCAATTTCTTTTGTGGATTATGTATAATATAATAATCGGTTAACGAAAGTGAGGAAAATCAATGCAAAAAAGATAAATGAACACGCGGAGCAAATGGTATTATCCACATCCAAATCGAAATAAGAATTAAAATGAAGATATTACAACAGAACGAATCTAGAAAAACTGGCTTCGGAGAGCACCTTTTTAGCCTGGAAAAGAGAAAAAACTGCTTCTACCATTGCTAAAGTCGCACAAAATCATAATTTTTCCTTTAGATATTAAGCTGTGCGTCATTAAAAGCCATGATTTGGAATTAACTAGCATTCAAGTAACTTTACCAAAGAATCCCAAAAAAGTCCACAACAGCGAACTTATTTCTCCTAGATATTTGAATGCGCCATATTTGATCTAGGGTTATACCATACTAAAGCACACTTATATACTTTGTCAAGCCCGGGAAATACCGATATTGTCTAACTTTGTCGCTGATTTTTTTGATTAATTAATAAAACTTGATTGATCTTAGGTGACTTACTTTATCGTATCTTGATGTATTCCATCAACAAGATACGAACGAAACCGAATCCATAGCGAATTGTTCTTTCTTTTTTGTTAATTAATTTTCAAAATACAATTGATTGTAGAGTAGAATATAACGGAGACAACGATATTTCGATACCGACGGTGTAGTTTTTGAAACTAAACATCGGGAATAATGTAATTTATCGAACATCCGTGGCACCGAATCTGTGGATAATTTCATCAGAAACACATAATATGCCAAGCCAAATATGTCACACATTCTATTAAACAGTTGACCACGGTGCAGGTAAATGAATTACAAATTTTAATTAGCAAAGAGCGTGTTTGCCGGGAACATGATTATCCATCCGCAGGATATACACGGAAGTAAACAGCTTAATATTGTAATCAAATCTTTTTGCATTACCTGGGTATAATACTGTGGTGATGCATTTTTAAGCAATATTTGTATTTCGGTTGTATTTCCTTTCTACGTTATAATGTTGTCGGCGTCTCAAAATTTACATTTGGTCATTTATTATAAAATCATTAACTATTTGAAATATTACAGGCAAACCGCGACAATATCTGAGCTTCACATTTTTCAACAATAACACAAAATTGATAGCGCGCTCATATTCTATACAAAATATCGGATGTAATATGCACGCTTTGAAACGGTTCAATGAAGTGTGATGAATACCATAGGCATCAGCTTAGATAGTTTATTTTAAACGAACATGAAACCTCAATTACATCGACACGTCAGCTATATTTAGTCTCATTAGTAAAAGCAATTCATGCGCGAAAATTGCTAACATATCTATTGTTACGACTACACGATACCGTAGATTGGAAAGATGTGATGTTACTCCATAGCGAAGTAAAGAATTGGTAAGTTATAAAGCGTATTAATTCAGAATGGTGTGCTGTGCAGCGCCATAATTAGTTACTCGAATGTAGCAGTAATACAGATTGAATAATTATCATAATTGATGTTGGGATGCCGTATAGAGGCATGCTGCCGTTAATAAAGTTAAATTTATAGAACTATTAACTTGATAAATTCACCAAGCCTTGTGTTTGAGGGAAAATCTTTTTAAACATAGTTTTGGTACACATATGAGTAGTCCTATCGATCCCACATTGTATCGTAATGCTCCACTTGTATCTAATTGTTACCTTTTAAACCATAAGTAAGTCAGTGACTGATCCTGTCTCCTCAATTCAGTCCACTCATTTCATTTTCAATGGTCTCCTATAGTTTCATATAAATTTGAGATGAATTCTTCCCAGTTCTGGTACACCGAATCATTTATAATACTAACCTTACTGCAGATTCCCGTTAATCGCTAAATATAATCCCTATTACAATCTAACATAGCTTTTCGATACGTTGTGCGCAATGTGCCTTAGTCTACATTGGATAGACTTCTCAATATAATTAAGAAATTGAATAAGGCGATTGTAATAGTGAAAAAACGGCGCTCACGGGTTATAACACCACTAGATATTGGGTTGATTTTGCAAATGTGTCCGTATTGGCTGCTGAAGAATATACCAAAAAGGGTCTTAAAGGTATGTGACATTAATATGTACCCTAAATAGCGGTATCAGTAATCTCAGTAACCTTTGTTCTCTCTTCTTTCTTGTTAAATAAGCCTCACAACTCCCAATTTTACCTCACAACACGTAAGGAATATTAAAAATATAATAATTTTAACCAATTTTAAATTACAAAAATATGAAATATTTTACATTATTCACATATTAAGTTTTAATAGGCTCAGTACTGTAACCACAATTTTAATGGTAATAAATAACATCTGCTAACACCGTAGACGTAGCTTTTTATGTGATTAACAAAGAAGGCCGAAGAATACCTCTTTATTTAAACCACAGCTATGTATGTCTCTAGCTATAGTTTTGCACGAACTTGTATATGTAGGTATACGCCACTTGGTTGTTTTTATTTAACCTCTAGATCTTACATTTAGGCGCAATAAACTTAGTCGGCTTCCCTCTGTGTGGCCGCACTATCGTTTTTTAATGTTTTTACATTGCATAGCGGATAAGACTGCTTGTTATTCTGCGAATGTCACTCGCACAGTAAGTGATTGTTATTAATTAACCAATAAAGTATTGCGAAAACTTAAAAATAGTAAATTGGAAATACGAAAGGAGTCTGTGTTACAGCTACTTAAATATAAAGTAGCACAGGACAATGATAGGTACTATGAAGATAGTTTGAAAAGCTTCAAACAAAAAAAATGAAGATAGTTGTTCCTCGTCAAAAAATACTGATAATATGCTTGTGTATGCGTTGATAGATAATTTTGAAAATTTTAGCTTAATGGAATTATATTTTTATTCGAATGTCCAGTTGTTGCTTATTAACGATGTCGATGTCGTGTTTCCGTAAAAAAGGAATAAATCGAAAAGCACATCGTTATTAAATTCTTGCATTGGTGAAGAAATAAGCCTACGCCAACTAAAAGCGAAATGTACGCTGTTTATGGATGCTGTGTATCATCAGTTGCCACACAGAAATTTTAAGCAGTTGAATTTGAACAAAGTCGTATTAACTTGGTCGATAATAACCGTTCGAGACGGCCAAACGCTGCAACCATTTCTGATAACATCCGAAAGGTTCATTAAATGATGCAAGGCGACGACTAGAGAAATAGTAGACGCTAACTATTCTCTCAAAAGAACGTGTTTGTCGTACACTGACTGAGTATTTGTGTATGAGAAAGCTAGCCGTATGTTGAGTGCCGCGTTTATTCACTCAGTACTAAAACCACATTTGGGTGAACATTTACAGAGACGACTTCGACGTTGATTAGTATATGTGGATAATCTTTGGATACATCAAGACACTCCTGAAGCCAGGCCACAGTTGGCTCTGAAAAAGGAGAAAACCATTCCATCGACTGAGAAAGTGATGGAGTTACGTTCATCAACTACATTGAAAAAGGAAAGCAACATCGTTATTTAACAGACTGGCGAAAATTGCGAAAACTCGGCCGCATTTACAGAAAGGAAGGTTTTGTTCCGTTAAGGTAACTCTCGCACTTCAGTGATTCTTTCATACATGGCAAAAATTCACATACTGGAGTTCGAATTGATAGACCACCTAACATTTAACAAATCGAGCTTTCGATGGTCTTTTTGTCTTTCCTTAAACTCCTCAATAATAATAAGGAGTCCATCATATTCGCAATGGTGTATTTTTCAAAACAATACGCCAGCTACTGTATGGATATATTTAAGAGAGGTCATCGCTAGCAAAAGTATAGACTGTGTTGAGGAATAATATTTGAATTTGACAAAAGTGATACGTGTTTCTGTGGCAGGCTGGAGATTAAGACACCGTTTCTAAAAGAAAGTATGTCATTCATCTCTTTCGATTTTCGTTTATTCTTCGAATTTTTGCAAATCTACTTGGCAAATTCATGAGTCTGCATAATATGTTATGTTTAACAATAGTACTTATGTATGTCATCATTACATACAGCTGTAGATTAGGTTCTGCACAGTTTATTCCCAACAGCAGTTTAATAATAGTCGTGTTAACAAGAAGTATGAGGGTAATAATACAACCACTAGATTTATAGATGGAAAGCACGTACTGAATTTTCACGACCCGAAGGTTAAAGGCATCTTGTTTTGCCGATTAAGCCAGACGTAATTCGTCGCACGCTAAATAGAATGTGACAACACGTTCTAATTATCGAAATACGGTTTAATATCGTATTGTAGTAATGGATCTTGAGTGAATCTCTATTGTTTCTAACAGGCTAATTGGAATATTGCATTTTATAGCTGCCTTAGCATCTAGCTGTGGTGTCAACCCATAATCTTCTTGCAACCATCTTTCTCAGCGTAAAGTGGCACCAGTCGATCTTGTTGTAGATATGACATATAGTAACATATAGTAACATATAGTAACATATAGTAACATATAGTAACATACAGTAACATACAGTAACATACAGTAACATACAGTAACATACAGTAACATATAGTAACATATGGTAACATATAGTAACATATGGTAACATATGGTAACATATAGTAACATATGGTAACATATGGTAACATATAGTAACATATAGTAACATAGAGTAACATACAGTAACATACAGTAATATGCAGTAATATGCAGTAATATGCAGTAACATGCAGTAACATATAGTAACATACAGTGACATACAGTAACATACAATAACATATTGCAACATATAGCAACATCGAGTAACATACAGTAACATACAGCAACATATAGCAACATATAGCGGCATATAGCAACATATAGTAACCTATAGCAACATATAGTAACATACAGTAACATATAGTAACACGTAGTAACATACAGTAACATATAGTAACATACGGAAACATACAGTAACATACAGTAACATACAGTAACATACAGTAACATACAGTAACATACAGTAATATATAGTAACGTATAGTAACATATAGTAACATACTGTAACATATAGTAACATATAGTAAACTGCTTTTATATTCAAACAACGTAAGCATACTTCCTACCAAGCTCAGGAAATATGCAATTTGCAAAAATTGCGAATAATTGGGAAAAATACTTTAAATTAAAACATAATTTTTGCTGTGTGCTAACCGTAGTTTTCCAAACCTTTAATAGTAATTTACAAAAATGTATATAACAATTAAGAGAACATGCATTTGAATTTAACTACTGCATTATTTAAATTAAAGATAAAATGATAAATAAAATTAAAAATATAGTAAATTAAAAATAAACATAAAAGAATATTTTTGTATTTGGCATAATCTTGAAATAATTGTCAGTTTCATTACTGTGCAATTAAAATATCTGTAATTAGGATGTTCTGACAATTAACCTAATATTTAATGTAGAACCTATACATAAAATATATATTGTGCAATGTTTTTGCGTTATTTATATAATGTAAATTTTCTATATTCTAGTAATGTCGGAATTTAATATAATTAGGGTGGTGAATACGGGAATGGCTCTGGACACTCTTTCGGCAAATGAAAATCTTAAGCGAGAAATGAAATAACAACTAACCCTATTTGTTGGGATATGTTGTATCCCTGCTTTATGTAGTCACCACTTTTATATCACTTACTTACCACCTTTTCTTATTTTTTAATACTTTTTAAAACACTCTCAATGTAACCTCCTTCAATAGTTACTTCGACATAAAGTCAATAATCATCAATAAATTTCCTTAGTTTCGGTTGCCAACGGTTTTATTTCATTCATTCCTATGACGTTTTTCAATAATTTAAAATATAGAATTATTTAATTAATTTACGAAATGGATTGTTTTGTTGTAGTGTTACGGAGGGACGCAAATGCTTACGATTTTCTGTGTTCTGTGAGGACATAGTTGAAAACATGCAACACTGCAGTGTTAAATTGCTTTGAGAATTTAGATGATTCAAAAAGAGAAACATATAATTGATATTAATGACTGTTATACCACTAACGTATCCAGTAGAACTTGTTGAATTTTCTTATGTTAAACATTGAAAACGAGAGAACGATGATATGTATATAAGTAGTTAATGTAAGTCTTCCCCACGCTTATCGTTGGCTGGACTTATATTAATTCTGTTAATTTTACGCCCCAAGGATATTTGGATAGAGGTAGGATTCTTTTTTCTAGGTATCGGGCGTCTTACCAACAGATAAACAATAAAGTGAATTTATTAAATAAGAAGTAACTACAGCACTGATGATAGCTAACCTCCTTCAGGTTATTTAATGACATTACAATTGATTGCTCATTACAGCTTGCCTGATGATGAGCGATTAGCTCGAAATCGGTCACCATATTCATTGTATATTCCAAATTTGAATAAGTGCATGGCATTTTCTAAAAAAAAGAATATACAAACTCGGAAATAAGCGTTAAACCTTTATCCAAATACATTGACACTGATATATATCCAAACAACAAAACCATCAAGGATTTCAGGCCTCGAAAGTATGCAAGAATATATTACTTTATTTCAGACGTATTAACTTGAAAACAAACCATTGCCATGCCATTGCCATTTCAGGCAAGACTAATTAAATTGCTTTAATTATGCTATGATCTAAAAGCTAATGAAGATCGGAGAAAAGCACGTTAGCTTTTTCAAATTATTTTCTCACACAGCATAGCATTCAAACACAGCATCTAACCTACCTGTACTTATCGAGGTAAAGTGAAATTCAACACAAAATTACGTTATTGGTTCCAGAACGATGTCAATGTTATATACGTATATATATATGTATATGTAGCGCAAGCATGTACCACCGTATCCTTTTCTATAATTCTCATATCTCAGTTTACATTATATAAAAATGTGGGTGGCACAAGTTTGCGCATATAAATAAGTACATTATATCTAACTGAAGTGACACTGAACACCAAAGTTACAAACACTAACACTTAAGACGTAACACATTATCATCAAACTTGCAATAACAGCATATTTGGGTGTAGAGTATACTTTCAACGAAAAAAAAAACGTTAATTCAACTAAAGAGGTTTCACTTTGGTTAATTGTTGTAATAAATTTATTTTTGGTTGCTTTAATGTAACAAAGTCAACGAACCCGATTTACTGATAAGTAACATAAGAAGCATAATCAATAAGTTTTGACATTGTTGTCCCTTAAAACAACGATATTTTCTTCACCACGGCAGCAGATGTATTCAACAATCTATTGAAAAAAATATCGAAACAATTTAACGCCAACGGATGCAACAACGCTCGTCCGCCCTTCACGAGCAATATACTGCATCATGTGCATCGAAAATAAAATTGTACGGATGGCGTTGGCGAATGTATAAAACAAACAAACGCGGCTTTATCAAAGAATTTACATACGTACATTGTACAGGCGACGAATAGGTCACCTTTTACA
Source organism: Oryctes rhinoceros (assembly GCA_020654165.1). Classification (NCBI taxonomy): domain Eukaryota; kingdom Metazoa; phylum Arthropoda; class Insecta; order Coleoptera; family Scarabaeidae; genus Oryctes; species Oryctes rhinoceros. Next base: position 9,681,587 of record JAIOKQ010000399.1, on the reverse strand, counting down.
ATATAAAATTCAAACGCGTACTCTTCTAAAAGCCGGGAAGTAGGTCGCCCAATATTGCATACTCTTTCGCAGATGTACTTGCTGTAAATTTGACCGTATTTTACCAAACAGAAAGGTGTACGTATGTATGTACATATATATGTTCCGTACAACGCGGCGCACATGTTATAGAGATGAACACGGACGTATCAATGCAGCATGTATACGCGATGTAAAATGTATTGCTGGAGGAAACAGAATACATATATTTATCCGCATAAAAATTTTATAGCGACCTCGGGCCGACATATCCTTCTACGCGCATAAAGATATGATTTCGCAAATTCTAGATGTTCTATATCTGATATTTTTAAATAGATAAGATACCAACCATCCAGATATGCTGTCGGGGTATGGGTTCCTTTGAGTTTTTAATTTAAAGATTGCTTCCGGGCTTCGAAACCAATTTTACTTTAAATAAGTGAAACCTACACGGACAAGCGTAATTTCTGCAAAATATAGAACGAAGACACCGGCATATTTTGTAGAAACCCCGAAGGTGGCTAAAACTACTATTTGTGAATTATACTAACACGCCTTTAGTAAAAAGTTATCATGTATAGCTACCGAAGAAAGAATGTATTACCATCTGATACAATTTATAATGTTGTATGTTAAAACGTAGGTTGCCCAATAGCTCTAATTGTAAGTGAATCTGTTAAAATATTGAATTGTTATTCTAACAGCATGTGTAGTAGTACTTGGTTTTATAGTAAATCAAGCTATAATATTCTGCAATAAGGATAGGTAGACATCTCGCAAACTATTTGCTATAGCGCATTTAATTAAGTTTTGATTTTAAGTAAATAGCAAGGTTAGTTAATGAGCTACAGCAAACTACGAATAAATTCATTATTTTCACTACTGTATAATCTCTTTATTCGTTAAATACTCAATGATTTACTTGTTTGCGCGTGGGCAAAGTCACACAATAAATATTAACAGCTTTAAGAATTGTTATAACAAGAAAAATGCTCGATTAGAGCTAATGATCCAACGTACTAATAATAGGAAACGTATCTTAACATATTCATTACAAACGAAACGCTGTTATGCGCCTGTTTATAAAACATGTACATATTACCACATATTTAACTTGAGTCCAGAAATTTAGGACTATTCTCCACAGGATTATCTCTTAAAATTAGTAGCTTCTGAAATATTTACGAAAAATGGTATTTGCAGTACTCTAGAAATAGCACTAGTTTACATAATATTTAATACGATTGGTTGAACCGTTTGAGTTGGGTTAACTTTAAAATGAATGTTCAGAAGTAAGTAGGAGAGCATAACGACACAAGTAGTTTTAAGAAGAAAAATTGCGAATTCCACGACATGTTGCAAAGAGTAATGTTGTTGTGGAACTCTATTTGCGTCTATTGCATAAAGCAAAACTTGTGGTTGATCTTAATAAGGTAATATGACTTGAAACACAACCAACACAAATATTGGTTTGATTTAGCAAAACTGATTCAACCAAAACTAGTGGGTTTTATCAAATTACAAGGTAAGTTGGATTTACACGCTAAAGTGTTGAGTGAACATATAAATGCAATGTTTTGTTGTTTGCTTAATCTACTAGCTTCTTTCTCTTATTACAGAGTTGTTGATATTTTAATTAGAATAAGAGATTGCCACCTTTTTAAGCAAGCAATGTTACAAGTTTTTAACTTGTTAATGTAAATTCTTGCCTACCTAAAATTGTTCTCCGAACTGGCGAAAACGACGAAAGCTTCTCGGTCGGGGTGGCCTTTCGTTGGATAGAGAGCCTTTGTCGCAGACTTAAATGGTGGAGTCTCCCTTAATATGGTGAGTTTTAGTTCCGCATTAACAGGATTGGTATTACCGTACTTTATGTCTTTTACGGGTAAGCGCTTATTGGTGCGTCTTCTCAAGTATGCTGGACGTGTGGCCGCTTAAGTCGAATGTTTTTTGGATTTATCATGGCACGACAGCTGTTTAGTTGGTTACCTAAAACGATCTATACGATCAGCCGCTGTTGTGAGGAATTACGGCGAGTCGTGTATGATCTTTGCCATTGGACGAATAGATTTTTATGAAATATAACTTAATTGAAATCCATGGCTACACGAAGGATGTGCCTTCCATATGTATCAACGTTGTCTGTTTGCATGGATGTTACGTCTCAGCAAAGACTAATCAGAAACTCCACATTTACTATATGGTGAGAAGCATAAAACAGCCTGTTTCCACTTCTGTACAGGACAGTGCGTTACCTATGGAGTCCTTCTTAGGAAGAAACATAGCTTTGATATGTAACTTTTTTTACACACCCTATATATATCAAGATAATTCATCATTTTTCTGTTGGAAGCTGTTTCTTCCGTTGTAGAATTTCGTACTATTGCCCTATCCGATACATTTAAAGTTTGGACCTACACTATACTTACATTATCATATGCCAAAGTCTAACCATTGCAATGAAGATCATCATAAATCATAAATCATAAATGATACAGTAATCCCAGAAAGATAATTAAAAGTAAATTTTATATTTACGGTCCAAGTAAACTCGAGGCGATTTTATGCTAGGTTCAAGTTTAACTTAATTTAATTCGATTTACTAATGTCAAACATCAAACATTTAACACAAAAAGTCCCGAAGACAGCAGCTTTCCCTTCTTCCCCGTATACACGGCGTACGTATTCTGAGTTAGGATGTCGCCGAAGATAATTAAAAATTAGCCCTACAAACATGGTATCGTCCCAATCGATGCCGAACAAACCTACTGATCATCAGCTTATATATACACAACAGCTAGTATCAACAGCGGGCGTCGGCATGTTGTAATTTAATCTAGGCCCGATTTCTGGTAGGGTCGAATTCATTAGCGATTGTGTACAAGGGGAGAAGGACAAGTGCCTAATCGAGGACACTCGCAACTTCTGTCCGTGTTATCCAAGGTTTTCTTTGAAGGACTAATAGTCGAATTAGCTAGCTGACGTGTTCCGGGGCGCTTGAACAAACCACTTCACAATTTGGGAAACTGTATCTGTCCAAATTTTCGGTTGAAGTTTGACATAGATAAATTTTGTAGAGGTTAACGTCTTTCCAAAAGGGAAACAGGTGTTATCGTTTGTTATCCTGTAATTAGAGAAATACTTCGGGATTTCTTAGATATACGGGGTTGCTTTGGAAGTCGTTAAGGGATTTTTGATTTAGATTTAAGAATACGTTTTATATTTCACAAAGATAGACTGTATTAGAAGCTGTTCTAATTATCTTTTCCGTCATTTTGCATATAAAAGATATCGCAATAACTGATAATAAGAGAAAGCTTCAATTAAGGGTTTTTGATTTAAAGTTAAATTACTACTGTTACATACTTTCAAATGATAGAGGGGGAACTATAATTAGGGTGTACACTAAAAATCGCACGTTCTACGTTATTACGATGTGTACGATTTTAGAATATTGAAGTATTAAATTTAGTTGTCAAAACAGTATGGCTTTAACCAATTGCATCGAGCTTTCTACTGAAGGAAGATGAAATTACATTACGCCATGTCTTATACACTTCGCCAAAAAAGTATCGCATAAACTAAAAAAGGGCATTTATAAACCAAGATATTTTTATACGTTCACAAAAAATTTGCCTCGTGTATGTGAACTATAAAAACATTAACAAAATCGTGGAACATAGCTTTTTTACTTTTTTTTTTTCTAAAAGAACACATTTAGAAAAATGCATATGTGTAATGCTTGTTCAGTTGTTTATTGAAAGTCTTCCTATACTAGACGTAGAGTGAGTCAGAGTTCTGTACCAACGCTTTTAAAACTAAAATGAGCAATTTAACTTCAGAACAAGTGGCTGCTATAGTTGCTTTAATCGAAGATGGACGATCTCAAGCATACGTTGCTAATTTGATGAACATCAATCAGTCAAGTGTTTCTAGAGCCGTAGCCAGATATGGGGAAACAGGCAATTACAGTAAAAGACCTGTACCAGATCGTCCAAGATGTTCTACTAGCCAAGATGACCTATATTTACTACTACAAGCATTACGTCGAAGACATGTTACTGCGAAACAATTGCAGAACGACTTGGCTAGAGTCAGAAATATTCGAGTGAGTACTCAAACTATTCGGAATAGGTTACGACAGAGTGGATTAAGAGCTAGAGTAGCTGTAACAGCCCCTCGTCTCACTAGGAACCACCGAGTGGCTCGCTTAAGGTTTGCCAGAGAACATGTAAATTGGAACATTAATGACTGGGCCAATATACTCTTCACAGATGAGTCAAGATTTGGTCTTTACACCCCAGATAGGCGTATCTCAGTGTACAGACGAGACGGTGAGCGCTATTCGCAGTGTAATATCAGACCTAGACCTAATTTCGCTGGTGGCTCTATTATGGTTTGGGGAGGCATCTGTTTAACAGGTCGTACAGAGTTAGTACCAGTAGACAGAGGTACACTGACTGCCCACAGGTATATAACGGACATTTTAGAAGAACATGTAGTACCATATGCGCCAATTATAGGAAACGAATTCATGTTAATGCACGATAATGCACGACCGCATGTTGCAATAATCGTCCAGGAATACCTTAACGATGTTGGTATTACAGTTTTAGATTGGCCTGCGGTAAGTCCGGACATGAACCCTATCGAGCACGTGTGGGACCTCCTTCACAGACGGATACGAACCCAAATTGTTGCCCCAGCGGACCTGCATGGACTAGAAAATGCTCTCCGTGACGAGTGGGAGAATTTGGATCAGGCTTATATACGGAGGTTAATCGAATCTCTGCCAAACCGTATGCGAGCGGTCATAAGAGCCAGAGGTGGCAATACTCAGTATTAAAAGCTACTGTTATGACATTTTTCTTTCCAAAATTATAATTTATTGTTTTAATAAAAATCTCAAGTATGAGTTCTTGTTTTTATTTGGCCTGTATTTTATTTAAACAATCATAGAAATTATATCTTAGAGCGCATTAAAGTATATTTACAACTTTATGCTACAAACAAAGATTATGCGATACTTTTATGATTCAAAACTAAATTATGCGATACTTTTTTGGCGGAGTGTATATAATGTGGATATCTTAAAAATAAATAAGCGGGAATCCTAGAAATTCGCTGATTAACAACGGATTCACTTTTCATAAAATTAACAACTAGCTCAATCACATGCTTGGGAGAAACGCGTTCTGTCTGCCCGGTTGTATTTTATTAATTCATTTTCGCGTATATCGTTTTTCCGAGTACACATCCCATCTCTGTTCGTCCTTCTGAAGCATAGATTATCTTATACAAGTAAATAAATGATTTGCCGTTCTTCGAAGTTAGAAGAGGTTAAAACGTCAGCTGACCAGCCCAACTAATCGTTTTGTAACTATGACAGCGACACTTATTTTTTCTATCAATCTCCAGTAAAGAAAGTTTGTTGAAATGTGTCTTTTAAAAAGACTAGGGTCATTGTAATCGTTATATAATTTATAAGAATGGATGACTTCATCTTCATGCTCCTTGAGGATTATCGGCGTTTCTGATCGCTTTTGGGTAAGTTTGCGTATCGCTTTTAAAATTCATTATTTTTTGATTGTTTGATGACGAGCTGCGCCCATGTGAATCAACATTTTATATAGGAGTAAATAAATGTGATAAGTGGAACGTGATATCGCAATTAAGTGGAAAAACCGTTATATTCACCCGATATTTTGGCTTAATACGAAACACGAGTTCTGACTTATGTTGGTGCAACTAACCACGAGAGTGTATATGTTGAATAAAATATAAAATTGAAAAATTAATAATATGGTGTAGTGCCATTTGAAATTTAGTGTTGAGTATGGGGGCCAAGCTGGAGTAAGCGGGTCAGAATACAATATTCGCTTATCGATAAGAAGCTGTCGTCCTTTAAATAAAAATCGAAAAATTGCTTAGTCATTTATCATTATCCTACTAGACGTATTGGAGATGGATCGTTTCTAAATGAAGTCATATAGTCATTTACGGAATTAAATGGTCCTAGAAGGCATTTCCTAATCCAAAATTTTGTAAATGGAATCAACTCTTTCTATAAGAAATAAGGAAATAGAAATAATCCGTTCCCAAAAGCTAAGAAAATAATTATAAATTTTAAATATTCATAAGTAATAAAATATGATTGAAATAAGAAAGGAATAGCTTCCTTTATTTTAAAAGTACTGTATTAAAGACAAACTAGGAGTTGTTAGATAGAAATGATATAGTTCTTTGAAGAAGGTTATACATCAAAATGAAACGATCCTCCGATACAGAAATTGAAATATGAATTTAGGACAGCTGCGTAGCGATGGAATACTGGGAGACTATCTACAAAAACGATATGGATTTCTTCTAATTGCAGAACAACGTACTATTACTGAAATTCTTGAGTGCTTTAACTACCAGAAATCAACGTTTTTATGAGTGGTTAAGTATCGCATATTGTGCGGTCACGCACCTCTCGTTTAACCACTATTCGCCCTCGTATCCAAGAGAGCGGGAGCTAACAGTAAATATCATATATAACTATACGAATCGCTGGATTGGAAGAGGAGCAGCAGTCACTGGGCCAGTAATTCCCTCGATTGTTTTCTTTTGGGAAGTTTGAAAAGTCTTGTATACGCATGAAAGTCTCTCTCTACAATTATGGGTGCTCCAGAAAATATTTGTGCTTGTCAGCAGAGTTAATCTGTTTAGCTTCTAGAAGAGCTCGAATTTGTATATACAGGAATTACGTGGACATTTTGAGCGCTTAATACAAGAAAGCATTAACCTTTTAACCGATGTTCAGTGAGATATTTACGCAGATAGAGAATTACCACGATAATGCGTTGGACATATGTCCATACAATAGATATTCTTATTTTTAAATTGCCTGAGCGAGATACCCCTAAGCTACGGCAATTATGTCATGCAACAACCTGTACAATCATACTTATTGATTGTTCACTCGCTCATTAATGTCGTGGTTGATTAATCTCTAAGTTACCTTTTAAATTTAAGTTTATTACCACTAAGAATACCAAATTATAACACATTGGAATTCGCGTTATTGTTTTCACATTGACATTTGCCCTATAATTCGGATGAACTTTAGCGCATTAAATGAGGAAGACTCTCTACCTACTATAATGTGCCCAGAGAGAATATTCGTTCCAAACCAAGGAACCAAGCTTTCTCCGGATGAATATAGAATTAATTCAATACTAATTAAAAAGTATTTAAACACAATATCAATATGCTTGTATGATGCATTCCACAGATTCGGGTGAGGGAATATACATTTATTGAATAATTTACTTCGTAAAAATTGACTTGCCTAATCTAGGCACAGAATGTTTTATTTCTTTGCCATTTGGATAGCATTGCATATATAACATTGAAACTACGGCCATTAATCCACTCAAAAACACATAAATAAGCCAGAGCAATCGTATTCAGTTACATGTAATCTTTTAATAGCTTTTATACTTCCCGGCAATATTCCTTCATATCGCAGTGTAGAACGAATGGTGATCGTAAAACTATGGAAGTAACATAATATACCCTCGTTATTTCAAGAATAAGGCTCGGAAGCCTATTACGGAGGAGATCTCCTACGAAAGGCAGCCCAATGTAAATATATTCACTAGTTCAAGATGATTCCTTTCCGGGTGCCGCTAGATAATGGTTAATGCTATGCCGCGGAACGAAAACGAGGCCGAAGGTTGGCCTCCGAGTAGTACCGTGTAAATATTACTACGGTAGAGGTATTAATGGAATAAAATATTCAATAGGAGAGCGCAGGGAAGAGATACGGAGTGAAGCAGGAGTACCAACTTAGGAAATACATTACCGGAAACACTTTCTTAGCGGTAAGGTTGCTACTACTCCCATTTGCCAACGATGGCTCCATAAAATAATACCAACTCCGGTTTAATAACAACGTGAATTATTTGAAAACCCTTTATAGGCTTATGCCTCGAGTGTTACGCGCTAGGAAGTTAAACTTTTATAGGTAAAATTTGCATTTCTTAAGTTCTGGTTGACGTGGGTGCCCTGTATAACAGTAGGGTACACGGAATGATTCCTCTATGTGTATTTGTCGCTATCAGTAAGTTAGAACCTTACGATATTGTGCTGATGTAGCAAATACAAAAACTCTAGCTACCTCTACAACATAAATATGTTAATACAAAAGTTAATATAGTGGAAATCTAGGATCTAGGAAAATTTGCTAGGATCACTGCCTGTAATTCTCAGCGTTTGCGATTTACCAATTAAGCAACTTACCGCTTAGATAAGTCATGTTATTTACATCAACAGCGGCCATTAATAATAATAATCGGTACTTTTACTAGCAAATATGATATAGTAATACCAATAGCAACTTTAAATAGCGATATTTACAGAAGTAAAGCAATTGATTGTAGATACTAGAAGTGCGCATTTTGAGAATTATGTTGGCTCAGGCCGGACCGACTAGTTTGTTAGCACGGTTCGTCCTGACCCGCTACATTCGTCAGCTTTGCCTATTACATTTGCCAGCCCAGGCCCGCCCGTCATCGCGTCAGTTGATTAACTATTATCAATTAATTAATTAATTGATACCGCAAACTTTGACTTAGAATTAGAAAATAAAATAAGGAATGATAAGCAACAAAAGCTTATTTCAAACTTCTCCGTTTGAAATAAAGTTTCAACTTTCTCCGTTTCAAGAAAATATGAAGCTATTTACATACAGCGTGACAGTAAAACCAATTTGTTTGAAGACACAGTGAGTCAGGAAGTCTATTTCCACACACGAAATTTCAGCAAACATTTACTAACGACTTTCTTCATTAAAAGATCTGCTTGCACCACTGAATTTAGAAGGTTTTGAAATGGTTTTAGCCAAAACTCTATCCAAATGCGTTTGTTAATGAAAAAAACCTCAACGGAATAACAAAAAAAATAATACTAAGTTAACTTCCTTATGGTACTGATCACTATTTTTCAGGGTTCTCTTATTTTCTTTATTCAATACCTTTGTCAATAGCAACACCTATCTTCTGTACACTCAGAGTTATGCTCGTGTGCTCTTCTGGAGATCCTTATTCAAAAGGGAAACACTCCTGGCCGCTATAACCAATCGCAGATGGTCGTTCAGATTGATACGAGAAGAAATTGGCGCCCTCGGCAGGAGTCACCTTAACTGAAAGATATCATCCACTATATTACGCAGACATCAACCTGTAAATCTTGGTCGTGGAGACCGAGATTCAGTTCCAAAAAAATCCAACAGGTGACGAGTAACCCAAATAGAAGTATATAAATACAGTTTAATCAGACAACGATGCTTATTTCTTCTAAAAAAGAAAAATTGGTTAAAAGATAGTCCGACGACTTAACTAAGTAAGTTATCAAGTTTGGTAGCTTGGGTAGATCGAATTACATGTTAGAAATTAGGAGATCTATTTTAAATTGGTTCAAGTGCACGCTCTAGCTTAACGTGGCGTATAATGATCTTAGAATTAATGTTCATTCAAGAATGTTATGATTCGTGCGTTAGCATACGCGGTTTTACGGTTGCCCCTTAAGATCTTGTTGGTTCCTGGTTTGTTTAAAGTTGATACTTATAACGGTATCTTATACATACTATAATGTTTTTTCGTGAGCAAAAATTTGAGAAGGTTTCTAAATTTTGCAAAAAACTTATAGAAATGTGAATTCGAATGTCCCCAGACACGCTTCGGAAACTTAAACTAAGAGGTAAAGCTCTGAAGAAGATGTAGTGATGTAAAAGAAAACGAACCCAAAACGAATTTTTTCCGGCTCATACGTCCCATATTTATGTGCTTCAAGGGAACTCAGCTACTTTAGTATTATTTACTCTAACACACTTCTTACTTTTTAAATTCGAACTATTTGAATAAATACTTTTTAATTGGATAAACCGAGATAAAAGGTGCCTGGGCGATAGTTAGACATAAAGTCACGAAAAATTGTTTATTTGCGTTGGCAATTGTTTTAATTCCATTGTCACCTACAATTATTCTTCCCATTTATATTGTTATCGTAATAGATACCGAATCTAAAGATTTTTACTATAGCACGATGCACGGGCGCAACTGAAGCTGAGATTCTATGCTCTCTCATGACGTTCTTCACAACACACTACGTGGTTAAATGACACTGAGAATTTTCAAGAGACAGGCCAAAAGATTTCAACAGACGATATTAACTTCTTATACGACATGGATTTACACTGAAACATATTGTAAAAAGATGTTACATTAATGAAGAAAAATAAAAATGAAATACGAAAGCTGTTAATGTCAGTCAGTAGAATATACTTACTATTTACGGCCCAAATACATTTGGTTAAATTAAGAATTTTCTTTTAGAAATCGGACTTTCTACCACTAGGTGGATCCTGGTTCTCCGAGGGTAAGCAATGTGAAATGCTGAAAAGCGATGTGGTGTTGATTAAACATCATTGACGTTTCATTCTAACATTACACTACGAAGACTAGGTAATTTTGTTATCCAAAAACGTCTGAAGGCATAGTTAGGATTCAATGTGAACGAATTGTGAATTCAAGACAGAATTCAACGTGAACGAAACCTAGGTACATACCTAATGCTAAAAAAGGTCACTTCGCAGGGTTAAGCGTGAGAATCCGGAAACTCAAGCCGTAATAGTTACGTTTTCGCTGCTCAAAATACATTCTCGTAAGCAGATAACCTAAACTTCTTTCAAAATAATTTTACCACATAGAGATAATTTCGTACAGACAACCAACTCTTATCATATCTTAATGGAAAAGAGCTTCAAAAACGAGAATCTTAATGATCTAAAATAAAGCAGTTCCTGTGACAACCAACATCATTTAAGTGGGCCAACAAGGGAAGTTATCGAAAAATACCCAATTCTATTGAAATGCAAAGAAAATAAACTGCGAAGCCTAAGATATGATAAAATGTAATACGTTGGCAATTTCAGTATTACGTCCGTTTTAGCTAATTGGTGTTTCAAACGTCTTTATGAAACATGTATTGATAGCAAGAATTTTAAAATCAACAAGAGGAGGAATTGATGGAGAAACAATTTTCTTAAGAAGTAAGTTTAATAAAAAATAAGGGCTGCAGATGCTTCTCATCTCTGATAACCTTTTGAAATGGTGAATATGGAGTGAACTATTGTAATTGGTATTGCGTTCGGGATAGATATCGCTAGTTTTAAAAGACAAAATCTTCGAAAATCTTTTCCGCATTCTTGACAGCCAAGTTTTGGATATCATATCGGGGCAGCGTCCTTCAGCTGACTCGTTACAAGGCTGCAGTATAAGATTAAAACTCTGGTTAAGCCATAGACTTAATTGTGTAATTGTATTGAATAGAACACTTGGTATACAAGTTTTTCCCTATTTAAAAAGGCATTATTCCGCTGACGTTAATCACTAATTATGAGCTAATCATCTAGTAAGACCGGACAATCGTCCACTGTCTTGACTAAGAAGACTGTCGGACGAACAGATCGTTGATTCAAATGTTGAAAAGCGAACGGCTCAGGCTGGAACCTTGAGCTGTTCCTCAATGTACATAGAACGATTCAGAAGAATACCTGTGATAAACCACATATCGTCTTCTTTGTGCCAGATGAGATGACATTAATTAAACAAGAGAGTAGCACTTACCGGTATAATCCAACTTGTAAGCTGTGTAAAATACATCAACGTGGCTCTTTTTTTTACAACTGACGTACGCACCACTTACTAAGTTACTTCATTGTAAAACCAAAGTTTGGAAAATAAATTCAAGTATATCGAACTTAACAATAAGGGTGAGTACACCTTTACGTTCTATTATTAGTTTCTTAAAATCTGCTAAAGTTTATCTCAAATTTTAACTGGTACTCTGTCTCAACGCTGAGCTTACAACATTTTAAATACTCTCCAATTTGTTAATATTATTAATTAATTTAAACAGCCATCTTCTGATGTCATTGAACGATGTGTCCTCGTTTACTAATAACACAACCGTATTTTTAGTCTGATTAATTAATAAACACACAAGTATTTCCAATTGTTTGCAACTAGCCAAGGCATCAGCTGAACTTTCATATGGGAAAACAATTGATATGAAAGAATTCAAGACATTGACTCCTTAATCTACAATTGCGTACTTAAAAGAAATAAGAGGGAGATTGAATGACTAACATGTATAGTGGTAGGATATACCGACTGTGGCTACCGCATTTCGAGCTTTGTGAACGAATTGATCGTTTTTGTTGAACGGAAAAACTTTAAGAGTACCAAAACGAAAATCGAACTGAGATCTGAATTGAAAGAGGATGAAGACACTAAAGTAGAGGAAGATCAAGTAATTAAAAATGTAGATTTTAATTCGAAGACCGGTAACAAAGATATTGAACCAGGAGAGTTACTAGAATCAATTGATTTTGATAACTATTGATCGGGAATGGAACAGAACCCGCTTTAGACTTTTCACGTAGAAGTGCTCGAATAATTTTTTCGAATACTTTTTGGTATAGCTAAAAATAGCAGGCGCACTTACTTGGATATTTCGCATATTTTTCGACAGTTCGACACTTCCTCCTGAGACACACTGTCTAGCTTTGTCTAACTTAATAAAAAGTTCAACCGCCTGTAAAGCTATAAACCGAGTAATATTGAATTCGATCTGAATTTATAATGTTACGACAAATTCATACACCGCATGCCATAATTTGTACGGCTACGTGGAACAAAATATCCGTCGAAGAGCATGATGCGCAGGCTTTATCGTCGAAGTTTGATGGAGTCGTAAAATATAAACAAACTTTTAATCTCCCGCCATAAATATCACGTAATTTGTCAGCAATGTGAGTGAAGTCAAATTGTAAAATGGGTCATCGAAGATAATGAAATTCTATCTGCGTTAATGCCGTAGACCATTATGGTAGCATTCTTTACGACAATTTTATGCTCGAAATATTAAAATGCTATTAACCGATCGTCATGGCGTGGTAGACTTTCGTATTCATAGTTTTTATCGGAAATTGAGAAAAATTATTTATACTATTGAAAGCGTTTCACACAAATGTTGGGTATTGTCTGCAAAGTAAATAAAACCAAAGCGTAATGTGAATAAACAACTTTTCCATTTTACCGAGGATAATCAAAAATTCAAGTATCCGATTATATTTCACTTGATAGAACAAGATATACATAACAAAATGTTGAAAAACTAATGTACATTTTTATTATACGTAATACAACTGCGAAAGTATTGAGATCTCCTCTTCCGACCGAAAATTTGAGCTTAGAATACAAAAAAGGCCGCTAGGAGCCAATTCTGGTGAACAAGGTGGATAGTGTGTCATCTTGAAGGCAATTCGTGAAATTTGCATTAGCGACCGTTAAATCATGAAACGTTATCTTGACGGAACAAAATTTGCTAATTTTGCACAATCTCTGCCTTTTCTTGTTATGGTATGTAGTATGCCTTCGTTACTGCTGTCTCTCATTCAAAATAGTTCATTAATACAATTCCATGACTATCGCAAGTCGTCATCATTTTTACATTCCATTCACCTTTTTTGGAATCGTTTTGGTAATCCACTGTTTCAACTGTGCCTTGCCATTGGCGAACCCAAGTTTCATTCAGCTTTTCAAAGTTGGGATCTGTCAAGAGTTACTTATGTTGAGGTCAGACAAAACCGACCTCTCTAATGTTATCCTCACCGAGCCGAAGGAATTTTTCGTACAGGTACTTGAATCCTGTCCATTACTATCCACGGCTTTCACCAAATTCTTGGCAAGGCCAAGCTTGATACGTGATGACGTATGTACATGTATATTCATTCAGAATTGGGTATTCTCGCCTAAGAAGCAATTAATAGTCACTCAGGGTCAAGAGAGGTATTATGAATTATATTGAATAGTCATTATTCATAACATATCAGAAAATGCCTAGAAACAATATATAATGCTAAAATAGCTTAGCTTCCTCATGGTATTGATGGAATAATTCAGGGCGAAAGCAACAAAAGGAAAGAAACAAGTACATTAACACACGGACATGTTTCTGCCTACCTGACGTCATCAGCGCTTTCGAGAGTATTTTTATCTCTACCTTCTGTCGTAGTATTTATGTATGGTTGTATGCTTTTTTTTCTTTCCTTTTGTTTCGTTCGCCGTGAATTATTTCATTAATACCATGAGGAAACTAAGCTATCTTAGTATTATATATTTTTGGTTAGTTATTATGCATATCTAACATTCCTTTTTTCTTTGAGTGTAGATATAGAGTTAATGAATAGATTTGAAGGAGTAAATTCGAAATTAAACAAATTACACGGACATCAAGGAGAAATGATCTATCTCATAAGATCAAAACATGAATCAAGGAGTATAAAAGTGTGCAATACTCAAACAAACAGCATCATTCATATGCATGGAAAATAGCTTAAACAAAAACGTACAAAAACCGTTAATAAAGACTAATAGGACGAATATTACAAGGAAAGAAAACAGAGAATGTAGATATAAAAAAGCAAAAAGGCTTAGGTAAGGTTGATATGGTTATAATATGAAGAACACTATACTCTGCATGGACTCCATGAAGGCGTTAGCAAAGGAAAATACAGTTAAATTAGTAACTTGGGCAACACTAGACTAAAAGAAAGCAGGGAAAGAACAAGTGAGGAAATTGTGAACAAAACTGATAATAGGAAATTTAAAAAGGGACTAGCAAGTTCTTGGTTAAATAAGTCAGTTAATAGCCGCGTATAATTCAACGCTATTATTTCAGTGAACTGAAATCACTGTTCTGGACAACAAATTGAAGTATCAAACAGAATCAACCGTTTACTTTGATAAATGATCCTCTAGACAGGCCTTTCTATCAGAATGTAACAGTTACAGATGATAAAAGTACTTTTGGTAGATATTTGGCTTTACAAAGTATAATACAATTGAATGAAACGATTGAAAACGTCCACAGACAAAATTTATTCATATTAACAATAGCACCGCTTGCGGAATATTACAAGTGCATAATATGAGTAAACTCGACGCAATATGTACTTACTTACTTACCTAGTACACATGTTCCTAAATTTATGATTTTAATATGCTGTCCGCTATATGATGTACGGGAAGACACAGTAGTGGTTTATGGTTTATATCCTGCAGTAGTTTTAGTAATAGCTGACTTGACTAACTATCATAAACGAATCTAACGAGAACAAAAATTCCAGCGCGAAATTGTGCGACTAAATCATAAAAGGTGGCCCATTAGTGCGAGGAGTTCCCCTCTGCATACTTCACAACATGCAGGGTGTTCGATTAATACAAGGCAACGTGGATAATGTTTTTTTTTACGCTATCTCTAAATTTAGCATAAAATATTACATCCACTTCATGTTTTCATGAAAATTTCATGCCGTTATTAAGTTGTTCCGAAGAGTATGAGGACAACTTTACTACTGCCCAATTTAACGAAAGATATTTATCAAACACGAAAAAAAAAATAGTAAAATACGGATCGTAGATAGATACGACTTTCGCTTCATGTACAGAGTGTTCTTTACATATGTATAAAGTTCGCAGTTTTCAAATATCAAATGTTTCGTTTTCTCAATTGGCTTACTCTGCGTATTATCTTACCATTGTATTGAGCTACTACATTAAATGTTCAAATTTCGTTGGATAAGCCTTTCAAAATCAAACACATATAATATCAACAGCTTTTGAGAAAATTGGAATTTCATTGCCTATTGTAAAAATATATTAACTTCAACAAGCAAGCTGCGATTTTGAAAACTTAAATAGCTTTAGGAAGGTAAAGGGGAAGCAGAAACTAACAGCAAAATTGATAGTGGGGTAAAATTATATTATGCATTGAAAACCGCGTTCTATAAAAAAGAAGGAAATTTCAAAGAAGACAAAAATAACTGTGTTTAACATAATATTTAAATCTATATTGTCATACGGCAGTGAAAGTTGGATTTTAAATAATCAAACTAAGAGTAGAATACAAGCACTGGAGATGAAATATTTAAGAGTGGTTAAAGGGGTCACTCGAAAGGATATAATGAAAAACGAGAAGATTAGAGAAGAATTACGAGTAGAGTCGATTCTAGATAGTATAGAGAGGCAGAAACTCAAATGGTTTAGGCGTATGGTACGGATGAAAGAAGAAAGACCGACGAAAAGAGTATGGCTGGCAAGATCAAGACACAAGAGAACAAGAGGGAGGTCAAGAAAAACATGAGATAGCACAATTGACGAAAGCTTTCAAAATTTTAATTTTGAAAGTCATGTTAGTCAGAAGCTTATTTTTTGAGTCTTCTAAATCTCCAGATGGTGAAACGATACCCTCACAGGAAACCTACTGAAGTTAAATCTTGCGATTGCGTAGGCCAGTAAATAGGATCGTTTTGTCCAATCCACTGTTCGGAGAAGACCCCATTTAGGTATTTCTAACCCCGCGATAAAAATATGAGGTAGTGCTGTGCTATGCCACCACATTGTTTGCTTTTCATTTAACGGAATATACCCTGAGCACATTTTGCACAAGATCCAAATATCCCTCATCATCATAAAAGGAAGACTAATCGAAGGACATAAATACACCACGCCCTATATTCACTCACTAAATGTTTGAAATCTGTTTTCTTTTGTCCATTTTGAATTTTCAGGAGATTAATAGCGGCAATTGTAACAGTTAACAACCGCATTATTGGTGAAATAAATGGCAATCAACATGAGCTAAAAGTTGTTTATTTAATCCAAGAAGTTAGGTTAAATACATATGGAAAGTATCAGCAAATCCACCAACAATTCAATGGTCAAAGAGTTATATAAATTTGTACCAAATGACGTCTAACCAACAACACGCAAGGCACTATTGAACGGGGAGGATCTGCCTCCACTAAACTGGCCTCCATTGGCACGCATGTCCAGAAGTCGATGACCAGAAGGGTAATAGTGCGATTATCAGGTGCAAAGAAGGTAAAATGTGCACTATCAAAAGTGTGTGTATTTCCTATATGCAGACACTCACAATGAACAATTGCCATAATGGAAAATATATAAAGCTAAGATAGCTTAGCTTGCTCGTGGTATTGATGGATTAATTCACGGCAAATACAACAAAACGAGAGCAAAAGGTACACTAACACTTGACATTAACATGTTGCTGCCTACCCGATATCATCAGCGTGGTTTCGAGAGTACTTTTTCATGTCTACATTCTATCGCTGCTGCCCACGGTTAATGCAACAACTTTCAATACGACAAGCACGACATTTCTTGGCGCCCTCTAGTGCCAAAGAAACGCACACCTGCCATTCAAGAATCAGCGACATAAACCGGATACTATTTCCCAAACTATCCCTCAAGCAGTTCTTTGACTGATTAACAGGGAAAAGATGACACCGGTAACACTTTGGAAAACCTCACATGCGATTATTCCGACAGGCTTACCATGGAGTATATAAACAGAACACATCAGAAAATGCCTAGAAACAATAATTCCTAATGGTATTGATGGAATAATTCACGGTGAACGCAACAAAGGGAGAAAAAAAGGTATACTAACGCACGGACAAGTATCTGCCTACCCGGCATCATCAATGTGGTTTCGAGAGAACTTTTTTGTCTCTACCTTCTGTCGCTGTTGTCTCACAGATAATGACACATTGATGAAAATAGGTTAATGCAAAATCAAGAATCAAAGGATCGTTATCGGGAATATTGATCCACTTTGCGAATCAAGTTAGTAGGTTTACCCTTAAATATCAAAATAAATAGCTTCTATTAAATCTAGTGATTTGGAGGAATGCGGGATTTACTTGTATGGTGCCCATGTTAAATGTTAATTTTTTGTTATTTATAAATCGCTTCTCAATATTTTTTCTAATGTATCTGCTTAAACTGTTGGGTGTCGGGTCGATCTGCGAATAGAATATCTACTTTATCACTCTACATAGTGTATTGTAGGAAATAAAAAGAACTCCGTCCAAATCCAATTTGTTATTACGTATAGAGCCAACAAACCAGGTCCTTTTTAATTATCACTAGAGAGGACAAAGGCGGGTGGAGTTGCCGCTCTTTTGCGGCGACTAGACAGAGCCGTGTCTGTTTATCTCGTGAGAAAGGGTTCGTGTGCCTATTGGTTTCCCCGAGAGTCGACAAAACACGAGTCTGTCTGGTCGCCAGAAAAGAGTGGTGCTTCCACCAGCATTTGTCCTCTCTAATTATCACTGTAATAAAGTTCTTACTGCTTATTAAAATATGCTACCGCATATAATACTGACAAAGGATAAACCCGCACTCGAAAATTCAACAAACTTTAGGAACGCGTAGAGCACATGTAGATTAACTTTCCACTCTATCTCACATATGAATTCTTTATTGTCATGAATTTTATGAGAGCAAGTATTCAACCAACAAGAAAAATTGATAAACATATCGACATAACTATATGAATATGCTTTTCAGGCGAAGTCGAAAGTAATAGAACTTTCATATGCAATGTAAATGCAAATATTCTTCATGTGAGAAAAACTTTTTTTGTAATGTGTTAACTTTTTTTGGGGTTACATACAAAACGTTATCAAATTACAATCTCTTATTGATAGTCAACTTTCGGCGGCGATATATTACGATATGTTTGCTCAAGATTGGCGTAAAAGTGGATACGATGATCAAACACCAAATAGGTTAAAGATCCTGTCGTTTGTGCTTTCATGCATTCTGCTTGTTGTTCCATTTGCGCTAGCTATGTGTAACAAACTCTTACGTTTCAAACACCGTTTTAAGGAGTTTCGTCACCATGCGGTCTAGCTTATTATATTTTTCTGTAAAAGGAATGTTGGCATCCACTATTACTTCTTTCTTAGATTTTACAGCGTTTATGGCAACTTCTCCTGAAAATCTGCTCAACACTGCGGGTCTATTACAGAATCAGAGTATCTAGTGTTAACTTCTAAAATGTCTAAAATAATGTAACTGAAAGGAAATCCTATATATACCTATTTAATACATAAAATAGTTCTTCTCACTATAGGAAAATTAAATTATTTTCAGTTTCGAAGTTCGTTTTCTGATAAAAAGTACAAGATGCTGCCAACTTTCCTCTTTTGGCTGAATTCCTTTCTACTTCATAAGAGTCATTACAGCAAACAATTTTTATCTCAAAACTTTTCCTCTATTCTTTATCCTTAACGAATTATATGCGAAGATAGAGTGGAAAATTTCCACATTTCATAAATTAAATTCACCCTATCACAATGAATATTAGCAGAAAAATAAAATTGCTCAAATTGTGCTCTACGTGTTCCAAAGTTTCAAAATTTTTTGATTCTTTGTGTTCGGGTTAACTCCATGTAAATTGTCAATCTCGGCCTAATTTAAAAATAAAATAGGAATAAAACAAATTAAAACGATAAACGTTCAAAATTTTATATCGCGTAAGTCGAATTTCAATTTCGTTCATTACTTTTATTCCTGCTATTCGCATGAGCCTAAATTTCATTTCCTGACTTTGCGCGTTCGTAGTTATATTGACGCAATGGCATATTACCCTCCTACTTATTCTATTACAGCCGTTTCGTAATAGCAATTTGATCGAATTAAAGTAAAAGTACTTTTTGCGAACGCTGTACTACACGGAGAGCAATTTACCCCCAGCAATTACTAAAATTTTCTCCTTTTTATGGTTACTTCGTAATAGCGAACCTCGTAAACAAATGAGGTCAAACACACAAAACTTTTTTTCCTCGTGCTATCCACCCTTCTGAATCCTTTAATTATACTTTTCCAACGGTGTGCAGTACGTGGCGTCAAGTATTGAAACAACCCCTTGACAACACTATAGTTCTTACGACTGCAGGTAGCGTGCTTAGCTTCTTCAATTGATAAGCGGGAGCGATACAACTCAGCGTGCATTCCCGACCTAACTAGCGCAATGAAATGCGTGATGGTCTGAAAATATTGTTGGATTAAAGTCCTGTTTGCATTGTAATACTTCTTAACATTTCAGCAGATTAAAATCGAGTTCTTGTTAGAAATATGTATCGAAAGATTTGCGGAAAATATTAAAAATACTTTTCGAATTTTCTGCCGAAGAGCATTATGTGAAATTTGTAACCGGCCGTAAGTCAGAAATGTCATTTGACTCACTCCTACATTTAAGCGCGATAACCGTCGTTTAAGACCGCAGCAAATTTTGATAATTTTACCTTTCAAAACTACTTTGATGGCGAAACACAAACAACTGCACAAATTTAAATATTACTGACAAATAAGCTGACGAACCTGACGAATGATAATCAATTTATGAAATTACATTGAGATTATCCTGAGACTCTCGTAGGGTAATTTTACGTTAGCAAAAGGGAAGCTATTATTCTCCTCCACCATTAGCGTAATTGGGACAAATGAAAGAGTTGTAGCTTTTAAAAACAAGTTCACTGCCGCTAAGGAGATCTTAACTTTGGACGTGTGAACATACTAAACTCGCAATGTGTGACGTACGCGTGGCGATAATGGCAGGTAACCTGAATATTGTTTAAAATTAGATTAAGGATAAAACAAATTGATGGCTGTGTAATTGTGTAATTTATAAGGTTATAATGTTGATTTCACTAGAAATGTAAGTGGTTCTGAAACTCTGCTAAATCCTGAATTCTCGAATTGTACGAAAGCAGGTTCTTTGAATATATTTTGTTGCTAACAATTAGAAGTCAAACCATTCTCGCAGAAGACGAAAAATTACGCCGTGCGAGAATTTTCCTCTTTATATGAAATGAACTTCTCTTAATTCTCAATAAATTAAAATATTACATTGGAAATAATATATTCTTGCTTATACATATAAGATGAAGCGAATCGCTTAAATTTAGTGAGTAATACTTGCTTTTAATTTTTTTGGTTAATTTAATTGAAAACAAGCTTCCCAAATGTTCAACCTACACAAAGTTGCGGGCCGATTGGAATTATCTTGCAACAATTCACATGTATTCATAAGCGAATCCCGAAAATTCGATTTTTCCTTGAGATCTCCCGATGCAACTAAATTTCATAACGTACGATTCGAACCTGAGACTCTCATTTTCCGAACAAGCGCGCTATCAACTACACCACAATCTCTGTAGGAGCGAATCCGTTTAATACATGCATATTCGATGCCTGCAAACCTATTACAAATTCTCATCAGACACAATGCTATTATGTGCCAAGTGAACACTAATTAATGGATATACACTGGCCACAATTAAACAATTAACAATAGACCACCTTCAAATTGTATGCGGAATGGCAACAATGAAATTTCGATTATCTTTATGGCATTATGACGGTAGTATTAGGATACATCGGAGATCTGGAGGAGAAGAGTGCGATTCTCGCCGATACGGAGCACCTGCAATCGGAATAGTGGTTTCGGACGGTGTGACTGCAGCTTCTAGATGACCCATTGTACTAATTCAAATAGCCTCCCAGTTACATGCAGAATGTGCTGGAGCCCGTGGCATTTTCCCATTTGCGTACTATTATGAAGGGTATATTCCAGCAAGATAATATTTCGCGTCATAGAGACCGATTAAATGAGCACCTCTTGATTGGTAAAGCTGCCTGAAATCACCAGTTCTCTCGCCAATAGAGACCATATGATCATCAGACATCAGATCTGCGCATTTCCAAAGCCAATACAGCTAGGTAAGAAGTACCCCAGGAAACAATATTTACCTTAATTAATTCTTGTTTGATCGGGTGACTGAAATTCAAATACAAGGTGTTTCTACCCACAATTAAATATGAATAAATGTTTATTTGTTATCTACTTTTCTTTTGTCGAATCACGCGTTTATAAGTGTATCTTTAATTGAATTTAATTAAATTAATAATTTAATTAAATTATTAATTTAATTAATAATTTAATTAATAATTAATAATTAATAATCAATTTTTTTATGTTACCGATGTAAGTAAGTTTAATTAATGAAACGAAAATCTCAAAACGTTAGCGGTAGGACTCGGATTGGTGGAACGACTCTCGTTTTGCAAAATCCAGTAACCCCTTATATATTTCGCAAACCCTTTTGTATTTGCGAAATATGTAACTTTTCTGTAGATTATTGAGTATATATAACTATATATTGTTTTAGCGTATTTAAAACCCTTGCTTTAATACATTGCGAAAATGAGTATGGCTAATGCAAGGATCATAATTATCATAGTCAATTAAGTTTGCATGTATTGAATTGTAGTTTATCAAGGAGGCTGTTTGTACATAATAATGAAAATAATTAAATACCTGACCAATACTCGCGTTTCTACAAGTAATGGAAAACTGTTAAAGTTAGCAGCTTTTCGCACGCATACGTTCACCTATGCAGAGACGAGACACTAGAAACGTAATACAATGTAAAAGCTAACGCGACCTAGATGTGAAGGGTATAGTCAAGCGGAAGCGAACCCCTTCAAAGGCAAAGGCGTACTAACTCGCCGTAGCTTAACATGTCACTAACGCCACAGGTGAAAGCTAACTATACTAGAGTTCGAATAATATTCAGAACCTATTCGTATGTTTAACAAATAAATAGCAAGTGAGAATTATAACTGCTACAGTTTAATTAATCTGCATTTTTTAAGTGATTTGATAGAATATGCAGTAATGTAACTTTGCAAGCAGTAATACTAAAATACATTTTTATTAGCAAACGGTCTTAAATACGTGAACTGCAGGATTATTAATAGTATTAATTCGGCTTAGGCATGAGTTTATATTATAAGAACGAACTTCTCAAATTTTAACCTTATACAAGGCTATCGTTAGTTGGTATCCCAAGAGCTACAAGCATATCTATGGCAATATAGGGATGTACAAGGGTGTAGCGTCACGTCCCGGAACGGTCGAATAACTTTGTTATTTGAAAATTATGATTTCTGAAATTTGGTATGGGAGTATAGT
The DNA here is from genome assembly GCA_020654165.1 of Oryctes rhinoceros. Classification (NCBI taxonomy): domain Eukaryota; kingdom Metazoa; phylum Arthropoda; class Insecta; order Coleoptera; family Scarabaeidae; genus Oryctes; species Oryctes rhinoceros. Next base: position 9,658,607 of record JAIOKQ010000399.1, on the reverse strand, counting down.
TAACATAAATGCATTTTATGCAATACAGTTAATATTTTTTTCACTTCCGGTTTAATCGGCAATACGTCCAACTTTTTTTTTAAATGGAACGCCCAGATTTTTTTAACACTTTTGAATGCAAAATAAAAAATTACGTTCAGGAAGTATTAAGATGTTTATTTTTATTCACAAGAAAACAGTTAAAAAATTAAAAAGTGTCCTAATTCAGAAAAATCAAGATACCTGTCTATTCAGGTTGCGATTACAATAATTGTTCAAAATGCTCTCCATTTACAATTTGACAAAAATGTAAACGGTCAGTAAAATTTCTTATTGAATTTTGTATTTGTTCTGGAGTGATGCGATTGGCTTCTTGAACTATTCTCTCTTCCAATTGTTCAAGATTATGGGGACGATTTTTGTACACTTGACATTTCAAGTGACCCCAAAAGAAAAAATCTAATGGCGAGAGATCTGGCGAACGTGCTGGCCATTCGATTGCTCCTCTACGTCCGATCCAACGTCCCGGAAAAATTTCATTCAAATAATCGCGGACATTATGGGAAAAATGGGGGGGAGCTCCATCTTGTTGAAACCAAAAATGTGCATTAGGGTGATCACCTATGTTTGCGTTTAGAAAGAGGGTAGCAAGTGCTGGAACAACCTCATTTCCCAATAAATTTAAGTAGACGTTATCCTCTTATAAAAAATGGTCCTATGATGTTGTTTCCAACGAGACCAGCCCAGACATTCACCTTTTGAGGACGCTGTGTATGGACTTCTTCAATCCAATGCGGATTTTCAATTGACCAGTAGCGACAATTATGTCTGTTCACAGTGCCGTTGAGACAAAACGTTGCCTCATCTGAAAAAATGATATGATCTAAAACATTAGGCTGCTGCTCGATCAATTCCGTCATTGTTTCGCAAAATTGTAGTCTACGATCTGGATCATCTTCAGTTAACTCATGGACGGGATACATTTTATAGGCTTTCGTTCTTGCTGATTTAAGAATCTTATGAGCAGATTTTTGAGAGGTCTCATGAATTTGATCTAATTCTGTTGTGGACACGTGATGATATTCTTCCACTGTAAGTAACACATTCAAACTAGTTTCTTCATCTGTTGCTGTTAATGGACGTCCCCTTCTAGGTAAACCGTTCACCTGACGAAAGACTTCAAACTTTTGAATTGTTCGGCATACCGTACTTTTACTAATGTGACGATCCGGATAAACACTATTAAACAAAATACGAACCTCTTCAAAAGAACGTTGACGATCACCGTACCCACGCATCATTAATATCTCAATTCGTTCTGATTCGATAAGTTTTACTGCCATTTTCAAAGGTGTCAACGTCTAAAATAAGTAAATTTATAGCGATGCAAAAGTTAAAACGCTTTTAAAATTGTCAAATGTGACGGCAAAAAGAATGCAAACACTAAACAACAACTTTTTTCAAAGGTATCTTGATTTTTCTGTATTAGTACACTTTTTTATTTTTTTAACTGTTTTTTTGTGAATAAAAATAAACATCTTAATACTTCCTGAACGTAGTTTTTTATTTTGCATTCAAAAGTGTTAAAAAAATCCGGGCGTTCCATTTAAAAAAAGAAAGTTGGACGTATTGCCGATTAAACCGGAAGTGAAAAAAATATTAGCTGTATTGCATAAAATGCATTTATATTAACTATATCCCCATACCAAATTTCAGAAATCATAATTTTCAAATAATAAAGTTATTGGACCGTTCCGGGACTTTTTACTAACGCTGTATAACTCGCAGTCTCTACTTGGAAACTAAATTGGAAAGGAATATCGAAACACGATTAATGGAGCCTGTATTACTAGAAGGTGTAATAACACTAATAACAGTTGTTGCTTCAAAGACCGAAAACAGGATTTGTCTCATAAGTGCATGACTAATATTTAAAGCGGAGCTTAAAGTGATAATTTCGTTAAACTTTTATAAACCCAATGAAAGAAGTGAAAAGTGAAAATTGTTAACGATTCTGCCTACGTACAGATTGAAGAAGTGATGCGATGTTTTTCAATTGGTAGTAGAAAAAGTAACAGCGTATTACAACAAAATTTGTTTGATTTAAATACATAGATACTTGTACAACTACCGCAACGTTTTCTGTATACACCAAGATTTGAAGAAACATGAAGAGCATGTGGGAAAGAATATAGACCTGCAGATATTTACGCAAGGCTACGAAAGATTCATAGATCCGTTGAAGAATTGGTTCTTAATAGCAATAATACAAACGACAATAACATTAATAGCAATTGTTCGGGTTATTTTAGCGATTAGTCACTTATAGAATTTTATTTAAATTAGGTAAACACGTTATTTCTGTTTTATTATTGATACCCGCTTAGGCCTAAGTTTTATTTCTCGTTTTCCGGAATTTATTACATATTGTCATAAACCAATTAAGCAAGCAGGTAAATTGTAAACCGAAATTAGCTGAATTGTTTGAGTATTTGCTACAACTGTCAATAGAAACTGCATTGTTTGTTTTTTAAGCTGGAATTTCCAAGGGCAGTTAAACTTCAGGTAATTTCGGTAACGAACAAACATACCTACATTTTCTTCCTGCTATAATGATGGCAAGTAGTGGGGACAGTTGTATATAAGAATTAGATTAGGTTTTCACAATATAGTTCTCTGTATATACAATATTCAAAGAAGTAATCTATGTCAGATAGACCTTCACCAAGAATCTATAGTTGTTAATAAACGTATGAAGCGTTAAGTACGAAAGTGTTTTCATTTCGCGAGTGTCCACCTCCTTTCATTTTCACATTATAACTGATAGTTATATGGTTCCTTGAACCTCGGAATAAGAGACGAGCTACCGATAAAAGCATCGGAACCGTCACGACATCCAGTCGCAGCAGCAATAATAATAAAATTTATTTATTGCCCATTGTGCATCAATAACAAGACAAAAAAATATATACGATCGAAAGATAATCATCGCAAAACTGATAATAATAATATGCAGCAATAAGCTCATAACGAAGATTGATCATTAAATTAAATTTAATACTAAACACGTTAGTACTCATTAATCATTCGAAATGGTACAGTTAATATCAACATAAGGAATATTTTATATAATTTGAGGGAAGATCTTAATGAAATGTTGGTTTTAAGAAAGGTATGGTAAAAAGATGTTTGAATAATAGGGAATTGCAAACAAAGGCTTTTCGATAGTCGAGAAGCATTGATTTTGTTGCGACCGTATGTGTTTGATTGTAATGATTTTCAATGAAACTCGTCTAATAGTATAGTATAGTCTTAGTTTTAACCTAATTCTACGCAAAAGTACTAAAGTGAATGCACCTAAGAAATTGCCTTTATACATCAAGTGGAAGTACAAGATAGTGTGCGTCAATTGGTTACCAAGCTGTTGAAGCATATTCAACTTTAGATCTTGGAACGAGTACACTGGTTCCTCAGTAATGGATATAAAGTACAATGATCGTAATTACTTATACCTATACATTATGAACAGAACGGCAACAACTTAACAACCAAACTTAATAAACGAAACTAAAACACAGACAGCACTAACTGGAGTGGGTTCACTACACTTCACTCATGATGGTTAGTGAGTTGTGCTATTGTTAAGGCAAAGCTCAGGTGTGCGATGAGGTTGGTTACGACTGGCGCAAAGTTAAGATAATAGAGTGGGGTGGCCGTAATTTGTTCCCGTCACCGCTGAATCTCAATTTGAATTTGTCAAAGAATTTAGCTAATCTAAATTCTATATTAGATGTGTGTCACTTGAAAATAAAACAATTGTTATTATTACTATTATAAATAACTTGCGATAAATAACAATCAATTAATGTTTCTACTTTCGGCAAGCATTTAAATGATCAGCAAGCATTAATTCATTGCATTTTAAATGAGAACATATATCATTATCAAAGATCAAGAACAGGGGAAAAAGCTCTTAGAGTGCGCAAGAGATAGATTAAATAAGTAGTACAATGGAGTCATGAATATTGGCACGATTTTTAATCGAGAAACTGGACATGTTGTCGTCACCTATTGTATTCTTGTTTTTCAATTTCTTAGGTATTTTAATAGCATCTACTTCATTGAAGGATAGGACATTAATTAACTAACTGCTCGCTATAATTGCCGATTGAAATGGTTCGCCAAGGTGAGGGAAACGTACAGATTTAAACAAATTCTTAAAGCTGTTAATTGTAGATGTTGTGTTAGACGAATATCACCCTTATGATCTCTAACGTAATTAAGTACTCAAGAATTGTCCTCATTTGAGAAAGCAAATTACCAGAATTGTGGTAGATTGCATTTAAGTTGATTCTAAAATATGACCGAATCAATTTTTATGACTTTATACCACTTATTGTACCGATTACTATGTTCTTGAAGAAGCCAAGCGAAATACATCACTTACTAGCAGCTTTCAAAGGGATGAATTAATTCGTAAGCTTGTAGATTCTAGTTTTGTACAAATAAAGTATTTTGAAGTTTTACATTACCTACATCTAAACTTCTGACTTACTTACGCATAATTTTCATGACTTTTTAAACTTTAAAACTTTAGATAGCCTATTTTCCACAATTCCATAAATCAATACCTACAGTTCCTTCGAAGTTTCGCGGGACCTTTACTTCACGCTGTATACACAGATAAATGTAAATCTCTGTATGCCTAACTGGAAGTTACGATAGAATACATTATGCATGAAAACTTATGCAGAATTATGTGCATATTTTCAAGGGAAAGCGTATTAAAAGCGAGCTTACTTTTTCAATACATTGTGTACATTTTCGTGGTAAGATTACCTAGTAACGCTATTGAGAAAGCTCGTATTGTTTTTTTTTCTATTTAAAAGTCCCGCTTTTGGCCGCAGGTGAAATTATGTTAATTTCTCGTGTATCGTTGGTGAACATTGAGTTGTGTGGTGTACTAGAATGCATATTTATGAAATGTTAAACGCTATGTAAAACGATGTAAACTTTCCGATATCGATCTTGAAATAGTGTATGATTCAGAGTATCGCTAAAGTGAAATAGTTTCATTTGGTTTCATCCGAATTAAAACCGTCAATCCCGGCTATATATGACTGTGCATTCGTCCGAATCGAAAAACTCTTTGTCGCTGAATTCTTGCTGACTTCTCACTTAGCTTTGGTTTTATTTGATGTATCGCCGCACCTTGGACGTGCGGGCCTGTCGCTTAATGATCGAAATTGATCTATCAGTGCAAAAGTTGGGTCTTAAATAATTTTAAATTCAAAAAGCTATAAATCTTTTTAATAAATAAATGATTGGGGAATTCCCAAAGGGCAAAATGGATTCTGGAAACAGAAAGGACACATTGGTTTCTTCTTGCCGATCATTTTTACCTAACTAAATAAAAGTTAGGTATCTTTTCAAGTCCTAGCTGTACTTAATATGCCTTATTTCTATTTATTTATTAATAATAATGATATGTTGAAAATATTTTTGATTTTAACTTTAGTGTATTAAATTAAAAATGTGAATGTTGGGTGTTCCATTAGCTTAAAAGTTTATATGGCCTATATATGCTGTGATTGAGATTTTGTATAAAATTTCCGTACATTGTAATATGTAACTAAATGCAAAACTAGCTGAGTAAAACTGCACCGACATAAATTACGAAATTATTTAGGCGACCATATTCAGTTCTAGGGGCGTACTATTCGATGTTTGGCATACTGGAAATAGGATTCAATATAGGCAACAGGAATGTCAAAATAGGATTCTAAACTGGCAAAATGTCAGCGTTCAGTCAAAGTATTTGTTGAGCATCTAACCAGTTAAATGATTGCGTTCGAAAAGATTTCGTTATTAATTTATCGAACAAACAGCATGGCCCTTTGGTATTCAACAACAACGACGACCAAAAGACTTCTAAAAACTAGCAGATTGATCAAGAAAACGGAAGGTGCTTCATTACTACTCCATTACAGATTTATTAAAAAGAAGAAGTCGTTTGCGATACAAGTAAGTTCACGCTTGTTGATGGAGGAAAGGATGCAGCAAGCATAGTTGGCAAAGCTTCGAAGACATCTCGGAAAGAGAGCAATTGAGCAATTTGAGAGAAAATTAAACAAACCACGTGGTCAATACGTACAAAGTTAGTATTACCCACAAAAGAAGCAATATAAGGACCAAAAAGATTGTTCGAAAGTAGATTCCATAAACATCATTGGATCGTCAGCAGATATATATTGTACATTGAAAATTTTTTACCGTCGGCCACATATTTTCAGATATTTAGTTATGTCGAAAATACCAAATAAACTTACGAATTTTCATAATTTACAAAATGTACTACCATGTCTACCATTTCTCTGCTTCACATTAAAAGTGTTGCTGTGTATAAATATAAGAAATAAAACAGTATTTTGTCGAAAAAGTAAATGTATATTCAATTACTACTTTTACGCAGTTAAATTATCAATTTCGACCACATAACAGCGGGAATTCTCTTATCGTTTCAAATCTTTCTGCATTGCAACATTCCATCTTCTCCTCAGTCCATTCCCCCTTTCATTCATGGTTTCCTCAAATCATATTTTACTTTTAAATTAGTCTCCATTCTTGTCCCCACCATTACAACTTTCTTGCTTTTACAAATTGCCCAATAAGTTTTTCTCCAAATAGTTCGTACAGTTTCGTGTTACCCGTCTTTCCCAGCCAAGCATTATATTCTTTCCCCTCAAAAATCCCTACTTACTTACTTAGAACTCAAAGATCTCATGGCTTCAGAAGGATGTTGTGTTTTGCTTTAAAGGTGACAATAGTATCAAAAAATATACGCGAATGCTTATTTCGCTTCTCGAAAAGTAAATAAATAAACAGGCACTTATTAATTGGCAAACAAGTTTCAATTCAATAGACGCAGCTTACTGTTATAATAAATTTATTAGTTATTATAGTTTTGTTTTTGTTTTAATAAAAGGAACTCAACGAACGTGACTTACGTAAAGAGATATAAAGAGTGTTTATAACTGTTGGCACGCTGCCTCTCTTGATTTATAATAGTTGTCTTATAACACAAACCAGAAAGGGAAACATTACTCAAAATGATATTGATCATTCTAAACAAACTTATTAGACCTATGCGATGCTTAACAAACACTTACTATTGCTAGTCTAGTCTGGAGTCAAACGTGTCTATTTATCAGAAATGAAATATATGCTAAATAAAAATTAGTCCGTGAAATCTGATGTATTTCAGTTCAATATAAAAGGTCTTTCAGCAAACACAGAACTTGTCAAAAACTTCTTTGTAGGGAAGAGTTTAAAAAAATTGACAAAACAAGCAACGAAAGGTCGCAATTATGTAACGAAAAGAGAAGAAGAAGCCAATACTGAATAGTTCTGTCAAGACCAAAAAATTGGTATTTACAAAATCACAAGCATTTTCCTTAAATTCATCAGTAAATTACGAATCTACAAAATCTATATTAGAAATGGGAGGAACTAATGCGAAAGCTGATATTACAATGCACCTTTCAATGAAAGTATGGAGTTTCATACAAATTTATTTATAATGATGTCAAGTTATCTTAATTATTATTATGTGCTGGTCGATATGATAGTAAACGATATACGTGGAATATAAAATTAAAAGAGAGAACAATATCTCAGGAGCGTCTGCAATCACAGCTGGCACATGTATTGGCTTAGTAAGAAACTACACTCATGTAAAATCAAAAAATATTTTTACATATCGCTGTTTCTTACATATCGTTATTATAGATTAACATAAGGATTAACACAAATGAAAAATTGACTAAAATAATGGCAACTATCGTCAAACTGCAAAAACTATAAGCTACATAACAGGCATGGTTTTCGACGCTCCATAGTTTCGCATTTAGCCAATATCAGAAGTGTTTTCATCACGATAAAGCACCGTCGATGGTGGAGCTTCCTAAAGTTTAAGCTGCCCAAATATCTCCACCGCATCTATTTGGACCATAGTGCTTTATAACTATTTGGATCAGTATTTAAAAAAAATTCAAAATATAATAGCATATAGCATGGTCATTTAGAAAACAACTTTGGGTAGCTACGAACCAATCGAGCGAAACAATCGAATCACAAACTTTTTCAGCAAGCTCAACGGCAGGATGTACTACATGAATATGATAAACAAATTATTACTTACTTCAGATTCTTTACTATTTAAGTTAAGATATTGACCTAAAGCTTCCAGAAAATGTTTTCCAAAGATCCCCTGGAGGTGCTTCCATCTTCAGAACGTCAAGTATTGCCTAAAGAGTTGTATAAAGAACATCATTTTTACGAATGGTTATTCTAATCCCGTGTACATATATTTTTTTGCCCGATGTACTGCCAAATCCATCATATCACCAATGTAACTTAATTAGCTTAGTTGGAAAGCCTATTAATACAAAAAAAGTTGCAAAGAGTTATAAAAACTTTTATTGCAACAATCGCCAGTATTTCAATGGTTTCCTTTAAATAAAGTAATCTAGTAATAATCATAATGATCTATTTACTCTCAAAAGCTTCCCAGTTATAGGAAATACTTACTCAGAAGCAATGCAAAAATATCTATAACTAAGGTATTCAAGTTAAAGTAAAAGCTTTGATTGTTAAAAACGTCCAAATTAATCTTATTTACTAAATCTTCACATGCCACTGGGTTTGGTAAGATCCTTCCTTAAGCATTCTACTTTAATAGGCTGTAGTGGATTGTGGATACGTCCACATCAAAGTCATAGTTAAATATTTTTAAACATTTTATTAGCAATATAAGTTTAAACTTGATTCAATTCCAATATATCTCAAGCTATACCTGAGGAAGAATTCTATCTGAAACCGGTCACATCAAAAAATCTAGTAAATGAAATGAATGAAAAGAAACTAAACGTAATAGTGATTCTTCTTAATTAATTCTCTTCTAATTTATCAAGCACTGCATGGCAAATTGTTAACGGGTTATCAAGTGTTTAATGCCATATAATGAATTTGATTGATGATGATTTCTTTAGGAAATTGAAAAATAAACCCTAATAAGACTGATGGCGTACCATGTAACTTGCTAAAAAAAGTGTCAGGTTGTCTAATGACTCCAATCGTTTTCTTCATTTGTCATTTGAATCTGCTATGTTTCTGATGCTCATAACAATTCTTTATATCAAAATTATGCTGTTGTATCCTATTTGGACAAATCATGAGAACCAGTCTATTTTGCTGTAGCTAACATTATCATAGCTGGAGATTTGGATATTATTGTAATGAAAAGGCGAGATCACAAAAAAAAATATTAAGATGGGATGCACGAGCTCCGAGAAGACTTTTTTTCAAACTTACTTAACTTAGGAATAACACCTTCCAATAAAAGATAAAATTCAGTTCAAAATTAAATTATAAATTTCAATTAGACAAATTCTATTCAAATATATTCTATTAGGTATTGGTTAGGAATTGCGCTAGGTTGTCTAAAAATATTTTTATTATTATTATTATTAAAAAATTCATGTTCTGTTCATACTCGATTGATGTTAAATATACTTATTGTTGTTATTGCCGGAAATTAGATGTGCGTCGCCAGCCCGTCCAAGAAGCTGCTCCTATTCCTAGTTAGGACTCAAATTTCTGACCTCTAACGCCCTACAAACATAAATTACTGTCTTTTCGTTATAACTGTATTATTGTCATTGAATATATGCTACTAGTTTAATGTATAGGTAAGAAATTAAGGTTAACAGACACAGTGTTTAACCTAAAAAGTATAATACATTAGACACTTGATTGTAGTATATTCTACTTCCATAAAAAGAAAACTTTCCGAAATGTGAGCGTCTGTTTACCATTTTTTGTTAAGATTTCTGAATACATTTCTAAAATAAACGAACAAATAACCGGCGCAAAGTAACGTACCTGCCGGTAAAAATTGTCATAAATTTTAGATAAATTTCAGTCTAATTGAGAGCGAACCAAACGAGGTTATCAAAGTCAATATTTACTTTCATTATTGTTGTTTGTTTGCACTTTGTTATTAGATGTTTCCCGAGCGCAAAGGCCCATGTAAATAAATTTATTATTTATAATCGTGTACCGGAGAATGGAGTGGTTAGCATAATTCCAGGTATATTTATTCAAAATATTCCTTTAACCGTTCTCCGTTTTACACATCATTTATATTTAAATGTATGTAAATGAAAGAATTATTCATCAATTGAATAATATATCTGTTAGGCTAATACGCAAATTGCAGAATACAACTCCCTGGATGAGATGCTGCGGAATATTGTAAATTGAATTTAAAATTTTCGGCCCGCTCACTTGACTCAAAGAATAAAGGAGAAAAAAATTATCCGAACAAAATTACTGATCTAAACGGGAAAGAATCAAAAGAAAAGTTTCCTTTCTACACCTTCCTCTTGGAGAAATCGTAGCTGCTTTGGTCAGAAGGCCGTAAAAGGGAAATTTCTGTAAGATATCTTTTATGTAACTTCTTCGTACTCAAAAGACGAGTTAAGTATTAAAAACGCTAAATCATTTTTATACGGGCATGTATAGCACCTTTAACGGAACTAAGACCATTACAATGAAATATTTTTATTTCAAAGGGTGTTTCTATTGTTTGCAACTGTTGAGACCAGTATGTACAAATTCGACATCATTATACAATTTAATCATTAGAACAGGTACTCAAAGCGTAATTGCTAAAATGGTGCCAAATGCCCTGGAAGATATTTGAAAATTTGATCAATTAAATCAATGTGCCAGAGCAATCACATACAGAGGCACTGTGGGCGGCATGTTTATTCCATAATCAATTTCAATAATTTTAACGGCTGAGTGATTCTCTAGTAAGATAACTAATTGCGATAGTAAGAAAGTCATGGAACATATCTACCTTATAAAAATTGAATTTGGAATTAAAGTTGATAACGATGCGTTTACATCTCCAACCAGAAATCTCCATCAAACGGCAGCTTCCTGCGAAGGCATTGATTTACCGTGCATAGTCGGAAGATCTACATTGCGCCAAATCCGACAATACTACTTATTGCAAAAATATCTAAACGAAAGTAAACGTGATTGCGAAAAATGCTTTATTAAGAAATTGTCATCTGCTGTTTGGTTTTCCAGCATCCAATTAATTTGTCTCTGCAGCGAGCGATCTGAACGATCTTGAATTAGCTGAACTTTGTAAGGGTGGAAGTGAAGATCTTTAGTGTAAACGCTGCAAACAGGATCCGCTAATATTCAACATTTGAGAAAAACGACATGTTGATGTTCCCGGATCCTCATTGATACTTATTCGAATGACTGGAATGATTTGAGAAAACCTCACAGGAGAGGGATGTGATGAAGTTTACTTGTTTATACCCGAACTAATTTACTCAAACTGTTTAATGGTAGATTTATTAATTGAAATATGCTTGCGCACAATTCATGGAATTTCCCAAACAATGTCTCTAAAAGTTTTGCTTTTTTCATTCAGCAATTCATTTTTAACAATCTCAATTACCAGAGATGATAAATGTTAAACATAAGGGCTGCCATATGACATATAAAAAGGGAACCGTGAAAAATTTAAACCCGACGTGGGTGCTCGATTGGCTGTTCTTTATCTCCTTCTTCCCGAAATAGGTGGCGCAGGTGGATTCCAGTTCCTTTTGTACCTATTTTGTTCCACCCTCCACCTTCAGTTCTTCGTCATTATTTTAATTTCTTCCGTTTTCCTCTTGGTCTCCCTCTTCGTTTCTTATTTGATCATCCCTAATATCCAGTTTTTACTCGCATATGTAATTATAGGCGTTACCGTTGCGTTATGTATATTTATTTATGTGTCCGTGTCTGCATGCATGTGTTCTAGCATTGCTTTATTTTAGTGAATAATATGTTCTCATCTATCTACATTTCAATTCTATTTACTATGCTCCTCAAGTAATCACATGTTGCTATCCTTTTCAATGCATCACCTCTGCACTAATTCCTCTTTTAACTTCATTGTCTTGGCTTTCATTTATGGTCATTACTTTCGTTTTTCTTGAGTTAACCTTCTCGGAGTGTTCTATTCTCCCTTGGCCCAGACGTTCATTTGTTTTTGTGGCTGCTCTTGGAGTTTGTAATCAAGATCACGTCATATGCACATAGCACGCTATTCGCCCATTTTGGTTGTGTACGTTTCTATATCTAGTTATCAACATGTTCCCTTCGTGTTTAATCTAGCTTAGCTATTTTATTTATAATTAGTATCAATAACAGTATTCCTCTGTTTCATACCTTTTTTCATATTAAATTGATTACTTTTGCCTATGAACACCCTTTACAAACCTCTCTATTTTGGTTACCCGTTCTATTTTCCTTACCTTTTCTAACCAATATTTCTGCTATATCAAATCCGTTTGCATACGCAAAATTGTCCAATTGCCTCAAATGTTGATGAAGGCTAGAAGGCAATGCAATTATTCCTTCCGTGAATTGTTGAAATAAGGATTTTTTATTTTTGTATCGCAGTTTATCATATCTCCGCTCCGTAACTCATCAAGTTCTTATTATTATTCATATTGCAAATGGTAATGTGCGGAAATGGTCTTGTTTTGACTCTATTCGTTCCGGTAACATTCTCCGAAAGCGGAACACCGAAATATATCCTCTCAACAATAAAAAAATCGTTTTGAACATTTATCTAGCCGAAGCATATAAATCACTGCTTAGCTAGGATTATAAAGTCAGATTTCTAAATAGCTAGCGAGTTTCCCTTAACTTAATGGGATGCAGTAAACACATCGCAAAGGCCAGAAGCGAATATGAATATGAATGAGCGCCGCGTAAACTGCTAGAATTACGATAATACACTTGTCGCTCACAACATATATTCGATTAGCATAGACAAGGTTATAATAATTATCTGAGCCTCCGGACATAGACCGAAAGTTAAATAACCCGAAACTAACCGAGTAAAGCGTATCGTGCCAGCACAATAGACACCTAACTACTTGATTGAAATTAAATATTAAATACCTTCCTCGAATTGTGGAATTTGTGCTAATCTATTGTGCTTGTACGCGAAAGATGGTTAACGATATTGAACAGATAATACAAAAATGATTGATGCAGTATGGCTGCAATACATCAATTGGCGAACTCCAGCTAATATTGGTCTACTTAACCCAAAAGAAAAAAGTACAATAAGACATAAAGTCAGTCAGTGAGTAGATTCTAGTCTAGATTACTGTCGGAAAATTTGCAACTGATATTGATACTACAATAATGATAGCAAGGAATATGGCGTAATATGGTAAACAACGCATAAGTGTCAGTAACCTCGCACCATACAAGCTTAATTTATTATATAGGAATATACAATAGTTAGTGCGGATCGGCCGTTTCGAGGACACGATTGGTCCTCATCATCATCATTCAATCACCGGTTGATGATGAGGACCATACTATAACTAAAAGAAAGATGCAGGGAAAACAAAACAATGACGAGGTTTGCAACCAAAACTAAAATAGATTGGAGAGACGGAAAATTTCAGCAAAATGTTATACAAAGAAATCCTGATTATTTACGGATACGGGGACTTTAAGTGTTCTAAAAGTGTTTCTATAACGTCTAGTTATAGAAACCGTTTAAAGAGCGATAACTTATGAATAGGCACCGTGAACCTTTAGGTGATTTAGGTGATGAACACCTGTGCGAAAAGTGATTTTGTTATATAGATAAGATGGTACATTCTGCGAAATGATCTTGTTAAAGAGGAGAAACGTGTGAAGAAATCTACGCTGTTCAATGTTGTGTTACCCTACATCTTTAACTTTAATGTTGTTGTATGTTTAGCAGTGACAACGTCTAAACAATCATCGCAATTGCATCAGGAAAGTTCAAGTTTCAAAAAAACATAGTGTCGCAGAAGTTTAGTGTCGAGAACTTGACTATGTGCATAAATTAATTTAAGAACATGTTTGGAAGCATGAGTTCCATAGCGTAGTGTGTAAACCTAAAAGCCCGAGATTACTGGCACCATCCATAATCGGCTAGATCTTCTCACTGATTTTCACTATAAATATCATCAATGTTACGATCAACATTTCCACTTTAGAAAAACAGTGACACGCAATTTACGGGAATTAAGCGACAGAGAGTGATGTTTATTCTATAAATCTTGTAGCATCTTGGTTCAGTAGATTAGAAGCAGCGGCAAGTTAGGAAGAATGTCAACATATATAAATCTATGTGGCATCCGCATAAAAATGATACTTTCAATGAACCAGGCACGAATGAAGGTTACTGGTTTGGATCGTAAGTAGTAATAGAGCCATTACAAATTCCTGTGGTATACCTTCGATAAACTTTTTTGAAGTAGAAAGTTTATTATTTAACTTTACTGGCTGATATCGAGTAAAAATTAATTTCGCTGCAGAATCAGAGAACCCAGCGAAACGTAGCACGGAAAATAGTAGGTCATGATTTATAATATTATATGCTCGGCTGAAGTCAAGCAATATGAAGATCGATACCATTCCTTGATCAAGGAAATTAAATATGTCGTTAGTTAATAAAGAAGTACCACAATTTTGGTCTGTCCGGATCCTTGACGATTCAGAAAAATATCATTCCTTCACTAACCGCTTTTATAACTCTTTTCACGACTTTAGAAAGAATGAAAATATATACTGATGCGCTACTAGCAGTAAGAAATGCAATCTTTAGTAATGGAACTAAATAGCTGCTTTCCAGACGGAGAGAAAGACGTTGATAACGCGGGTCAAAATTAGTAGAAAAATTATGAAATATAAAATATGAGAAATAAACAGCTTTAAAGCGTGAATATCAATACTATCTTCGCCTTAGAACCTCGAGAGGATTCATTTAATATTAAAAAAAAATATGATCAGAAACGAAAGAATCAGAAAAGAAGAAAGATTCTAGATATGCTTTCTTTTTCCTTTGCAAAGCCGAAGTAGTGAAATCGCGAAGTTCACCATAATACTGCCAATGCACCAAAGATTTTAATTTTTGGTTGATCATTAGTTAACCAGGCTATTGTCGGTTTAGAACATCAAAAGGCTTCAATGGGAATATAAAAGTCATTTATCATTCAAGAACATAATTTTCTCATCAATGCGATCAAGATCATATACTACATGCCATGCGATAGCGAAAAAATTTGACTAAAATGCATTGTAGTCAAGATTTCTGAATTCTCTGTAGATCTTTATGCATGGCTCGGAACACGGTGGATTAATCAAAAGACAACATTCAACTAATTTGTGTAAGTATCACGAAGATGTACCACCGAATTGAGTTTTTCTAATTTTACTCTAAATATATGTAACTAAATCGATGAGCGTTGCTGAATACTGCGAGTAAGCCGAACAATGAATCGTGAAAGATCTGAACTTTGGCATAGATTAATCAGTTTGTGTTGTATGGAGGAAATTAATATTAAAATTACCGAAACATACATTACATTTACATCCACCAATCAGGTTCGACAAAGTCAGGATTCCAAAAATATTGACAAATCCGCCGTAGGAGTTCAGTATAGCATCCCAATGGAAACTCTCATGTGATTATAACTAATGCTGTTCGATGGTGTCGGGCATTTCAGCGACAATTCGTTTGTCTGTATAAAACGAATAAGGTAAGTGCTGCAGCTAACCTTTAAATTTGCCTAAACGACGCCAACAATCTGTATCGCAATTCTGTATAGCGACATGTTTCTTGACATATTTTTGTGTAACTTAGTGTTCTCCCTTATATCACAGAAACGGAGATTGTTCTTATGTAAACATTGTTTTAACTGATCCACTTGACGTTTTGTGCTACTAAGTTCTCGATGTAATTGTTTTACTTTTCTTGCAAATTAGTCAGTAATTTTTCATAGCGTGTTAATTATTGGACGAAAGCTTTTCAATAGCTTTACATAAAAAGTCCTCCTCCTCTCAATCCATAGTGTCGTTTCTCGTCGTTGCTTTTAGTGCGACAGTTTTAAATATAAAACACGAAAAAATTGTAATAACGAAATATTAAATATATAAATCGCGAGCGGGCCGTAAATACATATGTCCACTGGCAGCAATGCGACATCATCGTGAAATGTTTCGAAACACTCTGTGTACAGCTTACAAACTCGGTAAATTTGCTATTGGGCCATACAACAAAGCAACCCCAAGATCCGCACCCAGACATATACGAACAGAGTTGGGGATGGCATGAAAAAGAAGATCTACAGGGAATTCCCTCGGCAGATCAGGAGAATGACCTGTAGGGTACGATGAACGAGGCAATTTCTGGTTTGGTTTGAACCCCTAGTGGTGAAGCAATTGATCCCGCAATACAGGGAGAAATAATGGCCATCATCAAGTGCCTTAGGAACAGGAAAGCACCTGAACTTGGCGACGTAACAAACCAGATCCTCAAAAATCTATCGCCTATCAGGATTGCCCATTTGCAGAAGATTTGAGGATAAACCGTTGTCGTCAATACCTCAAAGCTACAAAAATAGTTTTTGTCCAAAAAATGGCCGCCCCGCAAGCTTGCTCTAAGCATTGTTCAAGATCGTCCAACAAGTAATTCTTACAGATCTGTAAAATGATTCTTTTAGTAAATGTAAAAACAAAAACAAACATTTTATGTTTCTTACATGAAGAACGTATGTTACCTTTTAATGTTGTGTGTGACATTTTCTAACAAAATTATATGTACAAAATCGGAAATGAACGTTTATCACAGTAAAGGGACGCTGCCACATATCAGAAGAACAAAGTTATTGAAATGATTTTTAAGTTCAAAATGGTTAATTCGAAAACAAGGAAAAAATCGGTCCATTTACATACAAGAACATAATTAAAATCTTTTAATTACGCTATAATTTGAAAAAAAAATGAAGATCAGATAACAGCATACCCATTTTCTTCGTTATTTTCGAATGTGCAGTGCACTCCTGGGGCTTGATACTTTCTTCCAGACTCACCCTGTATACCAACGCTAAGAATTCTTCAATATTGATATGTATAGAATCCCACGTTAAAAATATTTTGTTGATCAGTTATGCAACCCATACATTCTTGATTCTATTTTATTTCTAAAGATACATCTGATTTTTTGTGCAATACTTTCATATTTTAGTTTAAAATTGTAATTATCTTTTACTTGCAAGTCATGTCTCAGAATATTATTTGTTTATTTGGGATGAAAGTTATTGGGATGTATTATTATTTATGTAATAAGTTATCTAGTAAGCTTAAGTCGCCTTCTTTAGTTGATGTTATTTTGTATGTTTACGTATAAGTCCAAATAAATTTGTACTACTACTAATAATAACAAATCGCAATATTCAATATTTCTATCTGTTAGAAGTATAAACTAATGTTACCGTTGTTCATCAACTTTGAAATATATCGGTTTTACAATTTCTTACAGGAACCCCATATATATAGTTGTCATAGTAATACCTCTTTGATGACATCACTTAGCAATTTATCACTGGTCCCTATTTCTGTCTGAGATGACATATTCCGAAAGAGAAGAGACATTCACATAGATGCATAGGATACTCCCGGATCCTAAAAGGTACCCAATTCAATCTGCAAAAAGGAAAGGTCGCTAGAGAAGCAAGCCAAATTTATTGAAAATGACGACGCAAATAATAAATATAAACAAACCCGAAAGCACCCTCTTCAAAGAAGAAATGGTCAAGGGCCATTGCCTCGGAATCGAGTAGGCACGACAAATACGTTATGCATACAATTTCGACGAGAGCAACGTACACTATCAAGTTTTGAATTCGATGGGCGGTTAAATTTGTTATTTGTGTTTGAATTTTCTTTTTAGTATTCTTTCTTCCTTAGATCGTCTCGTATCTTAAATTTTCGATGGGAAATTTGAAATCAATAAAGGAATTGGAATGAATTCTATATTACTTATGAAATATGAAAATGTAACTCTTTGCACGTTTTCTCTTGTAATATTGATGTCTTGGCTTGATCGTTCGCTATATCTCTCGAAGCTCCGGTTCTGTATTTAAAAAAGAAATGTTGGAATACAACATTTCTGGAGCTAATTGTAATTTTTAAAACTGTTTTTGTGAATAAAATTGCGCGAGTACTATTGATGTTTTCATTGCAAAGTTTTTAAAAAATCTTATGTTGAAGAAAAATGTTTCGAAAGTCAGATAGTCACTTTACAAATGGGATAATAGTTTTTCAATCTTTCCATTTTTTATTTTGGATTTTCTCATGGAAAACAGAATTATTTCTTTGGGAAAATGACTAAATAACAATGTAACAATTACATCTGGTCTCTGTTTCGTAAACAGTCAGTGTTAGTATTCACTCTTAATAGTGTCTTAACACCGAAATCTTATAAACTCATTGATCTCCTTTCTACTAAAGGCGTTGAAGCGACTAAGTATATCGGAAACGGGTTGCAGACAATACAACTACTCGGCATACCGTCAATACGCATCCCAACACTAAACTTTAACAAAATTAGCGTTAGATGACCTAAATTAACTAACCTCTAAGACACTGATATTGAGGAGGCATTTAACATTGCCACCACAGATCTTTTGTAGAGGCGGCCTCTAGAGATCTAGCAATAAGATGAGGGCAAGGAGGTGTATGCCCGCAGGTGCTGTTTTATCACCCCTGTGGACATCTCTTGTTATCGAACTAATAACAAAGCTATCCAAGGGAGGCTTGTATTGCCTAGGATATTGCCTGACGCTATAGCTAGAGTAATACGGGGCAAATTTGCTGCGGCAGAATCGGATCGAATGCGAAATGCCTTAGATACGGTAGATAATAATTTATAATATTTACAAGGAAGCGTATAGTTCGAGGCCTAAAGCTAATCGCACTGGAAGGAGTGGAAATTCCATTTATCAAAGAAGCAGTATGGTTCGATGAAAACATACACGGAACGTTCACATCACTAAAACCATCAACAAAGCTACTACTGTCTTAGGCAGATGTAGAAGCCCCAAAATGATGCAGTTACAGATAAGGGTAATTGGATTTAATGGGACATAACATATGGATCGACGGTATGGTGGACCAATGCATTGCAGGTAGACACAAATAATAAAGCGGCTAAAAGGCATACAAAGACTAACATGTCTGTATGCAGCGAGAAACATAAAAACCACGCCAGCGGCTGCTCTGGAAGTCATCTTAAAAACCTAAACCTAAAACCGCTAGGTAAATACTAAGAACGCCGAGACTAAATAGTATATACAAGGAGCGTCGGGAGGAATGAGTCAAATTCCAGGAGCGTATTGTACAAGTGAGAATAATGTAAAAGGGTCATATATTTATATCTAATTTTAAGTTATAGTGTAATTAAGAAAATATTCTATTAATCGTCTAGAACTGCGGCACATCACACCGATAGCTCTAAGCTTTCTTATGCTTAATTCTTTCGAAGAATGCTATAACCACGAGCATTTATTGAGCAGTTTAGCAGCTGAGCAGTTTAATTGTCGTATCGTCCGTAGGTATCTGCACAATTTCTGCGCACGTTTTCCTATTCGCAAAATGATATTTAATCGCAACACTGCTTTCAAACTGTTGACAGAGGTCGGCCAAGGAATAGTGTTCACAATCGGTAATATTGAATTTGGGGAACCTGATACGTCTCGAATATATTAAGCAGTTTGTGTGGTGCAGAAATTGCCTGATGTATTAGCGTATGTCAAAGTAAAACAAAAGTTATCTATCCTACTTATCCTATTTTTTTATTTATTACGCGAAACACTAAACAAACTCGTTAATCAATAAGACGGACAACGCGCTTCCCCTAAAAGCCGACAAGCAAAAGGTTTAGTGTATATAAGACATGTGCTGTTACCGCACCGCTAAAGGTACTGAAGCCATCCTTAGGCTTCATTAAAATTTAAAATTCCTAAGGAGTGCAGTAAAGAAAACTTTCTCGAAGCGTTGAGCGTCAATATCCACCTTTCCCTACTAATAAATACTATATAAGGCCTCATCTGGTGTTTGCGTCTGAAGTTAGCTTCGCTTAACCTTACCCAAGTACGTTATTAATATCCCCTAATGCTTACCAGACCGCGCCCTAAACCTTAATCATCTAACAAAAAGAGTTTAAAAATTATATCATATGTAGGGTAAATGATTAATTAAACTTCTTTTGTTAATCGGCTCATTTTTCAAAATGCGCATTTCATTTATTTCGTTTTAATATAGACAAGTTAGAACGTAAATAATAAGGAAGAATTAATCTCTCTTCTCTGCTAAATCGGGAAGTTATTCTTTTTCACATACATCAGAATCTAAAATCTATTCATCCGGAATTTGTGCGGTTTGGGAAGCCGATGCTGTAATATACAGGGTTCGACAAAATGATCTCCCACATTTTGCACCGCTACTATCCCCAATTACTAAAGAGAGGGGGAGCTTAGCGTAGTAGGTGAGTAGCTCGCGCCTTGCAATTCCATTGGACAAACATTGTGCCTTCGTTATCGAAACATTTATGAAAAGTAACGAATCTGTGATTACGACGCAAAGAACTTTTCGTACTCACTTCGCGCTTGATAGACATGCATACTGTTGTGGGTTTCAAATTTTAGAGTCACGGGTTCAGCCTTAAAAAGAAAATCGACTGGTAGACCCAGAAGTGTTCGGATACCTGAAAATGTTGCAGCTGTAACGGAAGCAGTTGAACGATCTCCTAATTCCTTCAGCTGTTAAATATGCCGCTGCTTTGCGTTTGTCAGATCGTTCTGTGAGAAAAATTTTATATGCCGATCTGAATTTCCACCCATACAAAATCATGATCGTGCAAGAGCTTGAACGGAAGTGGGAAAATCGCAAAGCATGTTCCAACGATATTCTTCAAAACGTCCCACAAAATGGTCTTTTAATAACGAGTGACGAAGCTCATTTCTATTTATCTGGTTGTGTGAACAAGCGGAATTTTCGCTACTGGGCGCCAGAAAATCCGCGGCAGCTTCATGAAAGGCCACTTCACAGCCCAGGTGTTACCGTATGGTGTGCTGTTGGATCGTATTTTTTTTTTTTTTTTTTGAAAAGGGAAACGTGGCGGCTAACGTAACTGCTGATCGATATGTCGATATGGAGCTACGACTCATACGGCAAGAAGGACAATGGTCGTTTTATGGGAAATGTTTCCCTTAAAACGACACGTAATTTCGTTACGTGAATACTTTTTTTTATGTTTTTTCACTTAATAAAAATAAAATTTAAATAGCATTTACAATGGCGTTGTTATTAAAGATTAAAATGTGGGAGATCATTTTGTCGAACCCCGTATAATTTCGTATATTATATCGTACATTCGTATATTCGTACATTATATCATATACCAATGATTACTTATGGAAATGGGAGCCCCAACAAAACCGGATATTAAATTAATGAGTGAATACTAAAATAATTCATTTAATTGCATTACAATATGAAAAAGTCCATTATATATGAAACAAATAACCGTAAATTTTTGATTCGTATCGCTATCGACCGGAACTGATTTCCAATAATTGGACAACTTTGTAGATGTGTCTCGTTTCGTCGAAACAAATACAATATCCAACCACTAAGCTATTACGTTGTAGAATTGTAAACAATGTGCATAGATAAGTTGATTTATAATGCATAATATCTATAAATTCCGCGAATACAATAATTATTGTCGTCTATACAGAATGTTGCCACATTGTGTTAATTCAATATTGTCACGGCAGTCAATTTCAATGGCAGTGTTATGTAACTTCCTATTTTCCAGACGTTGATCTATACTAGAATCCTTCCAATATTTCTTCTGAATTCGAAATATTATACACAGCACAGCCTGACTAACTATGAAAGAATTTCTCCAAAATATTATACAAGGTGTCCGACAATGACTTTCAAATGAGTTTGACAAAACTTACCTTTTTTAGAGAGAATTTCCTATTTTTCTTTCAAATAGCTCTTATAAAAACAAGGAATCGCAATTTGTTACGCATCTAAAATGAACATATTCAAAATATTCAGCAAAACGTGTCTTATTATATAATTTTTCTTCCAAGAAAAGAGAAAAACGTTGAGTTGTGATTTATGTAGTAGTAGCTTCTTTCCACTTCTATCGGAGCGTAGTGCATCCTTGTAGTTGTTTCTGTGACTATGTAACTAAATGTAAAAAGATTTTGTTTTTGTCCCATCTTTAAATACAAGATATACTTGAATTTCATATATTTATATCTTTTGCCAAAAATTTTTCTCAGTGCATGGAGAAGCAGGAAATTACAGAAGAAGCTCTCTGCCGGGTCTCCATGCACTACTATCCCACTAAAATGACCGCTATGGTCATTTTAGAGTCACTTGGTTAGAGTTAGAAATACTCGAGTGACTACGCAAAGGGCCGCGTCAAATTGGAATAAGAGTCAGAGTATCCGTAATAGCTTCTCGTCTTATTAGAAGTTACCTAGTGGTTCGTTTAAGTTTTGCTGGGCACAAGCCAATTAGAAGATTAGTGACCGGGTCAATGCACGACCACATGTAGTGACAATTATTCAGGAGTAGCTTGACGAGATTGGCATACCAGGTTTAGAGCAGCTTGTGGTAAGCCTGAACATGAAAACATGAAAGACGCCCCACATTATTTAAGTAATCATACATTTTTCTTAGCATGTATTAGGTTATGGATAAACTACACATAAGGGTTAGGTTATGGATGTTTTGTGTTACTTTAACGGTACTATATATAAACTAAGTTTTCTCTAAAAAAAAATCCTTATTTTTAGTTAGTTCGCTCAGTTTTGAATCGTTATTTAAATTTTATCGGTTATTAAAAAAAAAAGGAAAACATCAGTATATGTAAACAGCACCGAATTGAATATAAAACCGTATTATACAATCCGATTTTCCGTACAAACGAGCATTACAATGTTGTAAAATAGAATTTTCACATCGATTCGTGCGCATACAAAATCGAACGTCAAAATAATTTGTCGGCACATGCGGAAATGTGCAGCTATTAAGCATTAAACATCAGGTAAATAACGGTAAATTTTATTCGAAATCGACAACAAATAAAGCATACTTTCCATATTTACGAATTTTCGGAAATTGAATCGCTCGTCAAACAAATAAATGGAATACTCGACTGTTAAAGCGCAGCTAATGCAAATTGCACGGGCTATTTACGAGGTAGCCCGCCGAAGTGAAATCCGTAATGAACTGCCGGTGACGGGTATATAGGAAAGCTGAACATTATCCATAAAATCCAGAAAGCATATTCAGCCACATATGCGAAATTAATCTGTTGAATATGTACTAGTTAAAAATTGTTAAAGGTGAAATAGTTCTAGAAATGGCAGTGACACAAATATTCGTTACTCGCAAGTTAAATTTTTGAGGTGACTGTAATGTTTGCTCTAGATCAGATTTACGACCAAATACTTTTTAAATGACCCATGTCTTGATTTTCGCAAACTTATTTTTCATAATATGCACCTTATAACTAGTATAACCCCCTTTGAACGCAACCGTATATGGAGAGGAGGTATTAGTTTCCGAGAAATTGGACGTGAACTTGTCGTACTCATTCGACAGTATTTTGGCGAAATCGAGGTCAAGTGCGTAAAGCAGGTTTAGCCGCAACCAGAAGGACTGCCACCTAACAATAAGAAAAATTTATTTTGAAGCAGTTGGTTATGCAAACGGATTTCAGTCGGGTCATACTATAAGTGGTGCAATTTTTGTGAGCCGTTTAATTCAATATTGTTTCGTTAATAAGAAATTTATTCTAATATTATTGTATTATTGTTTCAGCCATATATTGTAAGAAATGCTAGGATTACAATTAATCGCTTTATGAAATAACTGCTTCAAAACGAAAGCAGTTATTGCATAAAGCGATTAATTGTAATCAAATATCGCTTATTAATCATCAAAGGAGTTCTTTATTTACGTAAAAAAAAAATGGGTGGTGTATCAGCAGCTTTTATAATAAGGGTATACTTTTTATACAAAAAAGTATCGCATAATTCAGTTTTGTTTGTAGCATAAAGTTGTAAATATACTTTAATGTGCTCTAAGATATAATTTCTATGATTGTTTAAATAAAATACAGGCCAAATAAAAACAAGAACTCATACTTGAGATTTTTATTAAAACAAGAAATTATAATTTTGGAAAGAAAAATGTCATAACAGTAGCTTTTAATACTGAGTATTGCCACCTCTGGCTCTTATGACCGCTCGCATACGGTTTGGCAGAGATTCGATTAACCTCCGTATATAAGCCTGATCCAAATTCTCCCACTCGTCACGGAGAGCATTTTCTAGTCCATGCAGGTCCGCTGGGGCAACATTTTGGGTTCGTATCCGTCTGTGAAGGAGGTCCCACACGTGCTCGATAGGGTTCATGTCCGGACTTACCGCAGGCCAATCTAAAACTGGAATACCAACATCGTTAAGGTATTCCTGGACGATTATTGCAACATGCGGTCGTGCATTATCGTGCATTAACATGAATTCGTTTCCTATAATTGGCGCATATGGTACTACATGTTCTTCTAAAATGTCCGTTATATACCTGTGGGCAGTCAGTGTACCTCTGTCTACTGGTACTAACTCTGTACGACCTGTTAAACAGATGCCTCCCAAACCATAATAGAGCCACCAGCGAAATTAGGTCTAGGTCTGATATTACACTGCGAATAGCGCTCACCGTCTCGTCTGTACACTGAGATACGCCTATCTGAGATGTAAAGACCAAATCTTGACTCATCTGTGAAGAGTATATTGGCCCAGTCATTAATGTTCCAATTTACATGTTCTCTGGCAAACCTTAAGCGAGCCACTCGGTGGTTCCTAGTGAGACGAAGGGCTGTTACAGCTACTCTAGCTCTTAATCCACTCTGTCGTAACCTATTCCGAATAGTTTGAGTACTCACACGAGTATTTCTGACTCTAGCCAAGTCGTTCTGCAATTGTCTCGCAGTTACATGTCTTCGACGTAATGCTTGTAGTAGTAAATAGCGGTCATCTTGGCGAGTAGAACATCTTGGACGACCTGGTACAGGTCTTCTACTGTAATTGCCTGTTTCCCTATATCTGGCTACGGCTCTAGAAACACTTGACTGATTGATGTTCATCAAATTAGCAACGTATGCTTGAGATCGTCCATCTTCGATTAAAGCAACTATAGCAGCCACTTGTTCTGAAGTTAAATTGCTCATTTTAGTTTTAAAAGCGTTGGTACAGAACTCTGACTTCGCACTTTAAAATTTGTCCGTATAGGAAGACTTTCAATAAACAACTGAACAAACCTTACACATATGCATTTTTCTAAATGTGTTCTTTTAGAAAAAAAAGTAAATAAAAAAGCTATGTTCCATGATTTTGTTAGTGTTTTTATAGTTCACATATACGAGGCAAACTTTTTGTGAACGTATAAGAATATCTTGGTTTATAAATGCCGTTTTTTAGTTTATGCGATACGTTTTTGGCGGAGTGTATATAACAACTCAAATTAATAAATAGCATATTATATGGATTTCATAATTCGGCTCCTCCAAAATGAAACGAAGAATTTTATCGCAAAAAGAATTGGAAGGCCTAGCGGAATACTTATCTAATATGGATTCTTCTGCATCATGTGTAAGTGGTAGTCAATTTGAACTCGATAGTGATGATGAGAATGATTCTTCTCAAGACGATCTACCACATCAAACAAGTAAATGAATAAGTTGAACATGAAACGGAAAGTGAAAGTGATATTGATCCACATCCTGATGTACCTGTGATGAGTCCAAGCCAAGATCATGTTACAAAACTCTTTAAGTAAAATTCTTTAGGTAGATCCTTATGACTTTTTCAAGTCCCTAAAAGATATATAAATAAACGTAATTGTATGATTTCATCCGATATCAGTAAGAATTTTATACCTACGCAATTTTTCATGAAGCTTGTACCACCATTACATTAGATGTTTAATGCACAAATGAGCGTTTACGTATACATGAAGAGACTTACAGTACAAGAACACGCATTTAAAAAACAAGGGCAAGCGAAATTCATATAGCGTTGGGTTGTATCATATAACCATCTACCTTGCGATAGCGGCCCATCCTTCCATGGGCGGAGAAGTTATCGAATTTGCAATTTCACCAGACAGATCGTAAATTGACTTGTAAATTGGACAGTGCATTTCGTACCATCCAGAAGACTGCAGAATTGCAAGAAAACTTATTACATTATCGACATTATAGAATGCCTAAAGCTAAGATTTTAAAAGTGTCCAGAAGACAGTAACTTTCAAAGCATTTGTGAGCGATCCACCGAAAAGATGTGACACTTTTCTTTGATCGCTTTTACGTAACCGTTAATCTATTACAAAGTATAGTTGAAACTAGTTTGAAGAAGATGCAATCAGCGTTCAAATGTTTATCTGGTGAATTGATGGATATAAAATGGCAAGACACTAAGGCTGTATGCGTCTTAAGTAACTCACACAAATACTGAAGATACTGTAAGTAAAACTTAAAAGGATCGTACCAAAACCCAAGCTCACTATTCCATTATGATGGCATTTTACAGAGATTATAGATGGAGTAGATATACCCGACCAAATGCCACGGCCATACGAGTTAGATCGTAAGTCAAACAAATAGTGGAACAAGGATTTCACTGGACTTACGATAATATCAACTATAAATGGTAGGATAATAATGACTGAATTGAAACAGAAAACAAAAGGTTATTCAAACCACTTCTGGTTGAACTTGCTGAAGAATTAATTTTGCAAAAAAGGAAAACTGCTTTTGTTTCACGCTTATCTAGCAAAAGAAGGAATATCGAAGAGACAAAACTATTGGCAATGTTTACCTCATAAAGGGGAAACAAGAAGACGATGTGTAATTCATAAAAAGCGGACGAGAACAGAATTCATTTGTTTATTTTATAATAAATTGTTTTCTTCACATCTCTTTCAAACTCTTATTTTTTCCAAAAGCACTTGATAAATATGAAGAAGCCCAAGTAATAACAAACTGGTGGCACATATAGAAACCGCAATGACAGCAAGGACTGTGGCGTAGTATAGTAAACAACACATAAGTATTGGCAACCTCCGCAGCACACAAGGTTAATTAATTATATAGTAATATAATAATTAGTCCTTAACGGCCGTCTCGAGGGCACGAATGGTCCACATCATCAACATATGCGTTGTTTACAATATAGGAACGGCTTTATAGGACTGTTGTTATTCTAATGTGCCACCTCACTGCCTCTAAAACCACTCGTAATTTCAGAACTATTTTGATGAATTATTGTTAAAAAGTCGCATGAACTATTAAAGGAAATTTGAAGTTTATTTTCCCGTCTCTTCATTATTAGTTATTAGTAAAGTTCGTCACTTCCCATGCACTTCGCGAAAGTAGCAGAGACTAAATAGATTCTTGTTTATTCATCGCATGAGGATAGGTTCATCTTGTGTGGTGGTTTCTTCGAGAATCGACTAAACGCAAGTCTGTCTAGTTTCCGCTAATTTGGTGAGGCACAGGGGAAGTGGAGAACTTTAGTTATAAGGAGCAGAAAGTAACTAGGACAAGATAACGGTGTCGGGCCTTTTTCACTCTTGGGCAACACAATCAATTTAAAATACACGCTGAAAGATAAAGATTAACCGTCAAGGTTACAAGTTCAACGAGGGAGTGTTTTTAATCAAAAGTTTTGCAATTCCTCTTGTATAAATATATAAATAGGATTGTAAACACTACTCATATGATTGGATTTATCAGACATAGTAGCAAGCATATACTTCCTTATCTTCCGTAATCTTTCGTAAAATTCCCGCCGCATCGGCTAGTACATAATACGATAAACGTCGAAATTTACGATCTTGTTTACAAGAAACTGACAGGGTAATATAACTAGATAGAAAGACGACGTGGACGCACCCGAACGTCCTAATATCCACAAGTTATTTGCATTTTCTCCTCTTCTTTTTCTCCTTCCTCTTCTATTCCGTCCTTTTATTCCTATATCTTTACACGCAGACCGAGCAGGCAGAAGGCGCAAATATTTGCGGTGTTCCGAGCGATGCGAGCCATGTGCTCCTGTTTCCCTTTTCTGTCGAGTAGGGGGCACCACATTCGCCATCTCGATCCCGGCATTTCGAAAGCATCCGGTCCGAGTGGTCAAGAGATGAATCTCTTTGGAATCTCAACTGGCGCCTGCCCGTTATTTTCGATTCGATACTACCGGCCCGGCTGTCTGTTACTACGTTACGACAAACGTGTATCTTTCGGAAACCGCCGGAGTTCATACAGAATTTGTAGGGATAAATACTACCAGCAAACTCGTGAACGTTTTTGTGCAACTTTCCGATTGTAATTCGTTTTATAAAAGTACTTCCTAGCATCCGTGTCATAATATCGCAGACTAACTTTGTTATCACATTCATCAAAGTTAAAGTTTCTCTTCAAATTTTCTAACGAATGGATGCATTTCTAAAAAGTTTTGACACGTGAAAGACTCCATTGAGAAGTTTTATGCAATTCAGTAAATTTTTATCTATATCGAATGCGTTCAAGAGTTGACAAGTATTTCTACTTAACTTATTTCAGTTATTTTTAAGGAATAATTTCCATCTTCCAAGATAGAGCATTTCTAAACAAGCAAATTATAGATATAGATGTGTGTTGCGTCATATATTTGAAACGCGTATTATATTGAGTTGTTGTTAGTTTAATTTGTTTAGGCTTGTTGGAAGGTGTTTTTCTTTCGATTTGTTCTCCTCAGTAAAAGCCATATAATAATGAGTAACCTAGTACAGATACAGTTAGGCCCTAGAAAATCGAACATAATTGAACATACAGTGACATTGCCCGAGTATCTGCTACATTTAAGTCAACCGTCCATCGCAGTATAAGTCGTTATAGGTAAGTCAGGGGGTATGTAGGAAGATGATGGCCCGGCAAAAAAACGTTAAACGTGAGTTCAAGCAAAAACTTACTATAAGGCCACCATAAGTAAGCGCACAATAAGAAGAAGTTTGGCCCAAGTCATGTGTACCAATAAAAGTCCCAAGGCACCAGAGACATCACCGGTTAGCGCGATTAGAATTTTCCGAAAACATTGAAGTTGGTGGAAACAGGACAAGAAAATGCACCATTTGATTTTACTATTACTGTTTGCTACCTTCTAGTAAGGATTCAATTCAGTGTGGGGCGGCGACATGCGCACAATAAGTGGTAATTGTTGGCAGAGCGTTAACTACAGATAGGTATATTACAAATATTCTTCAAGACAATGTAATAGCTCTTGCCCCATATATCAAGAAAATTTCACCTTAATGCAGGTTAATGCGTACCCGCACGCCACCCACTGTATAACTTTTGAACTAAGTGTAACAACAGCAAACAATGTTCCTCTGAGATGAAGAATTTTAGCTGATCAAGACAGAAAAACTAAGAGTTGGACTCATCAGATGTACGACTCTGTTGCAATGCCTAGTGAGGGAAACACACACAGTTGTAGCAAGAGAAAAACCGCATTAAACAATTAATCAAGTTCAAAATGTGTAATGATATTTTATCCGAGTTTCTTTCTTCTTCACTAGGTTTCACACGGTAGAGCCTTTATAAAGCAAATTTGAAATAACTTCGTATTAAGAGATTACCTTGGAAGTATTAACAGTATGTATAGGTACTATAGAAGAAATAATTTTACTTTGTTGTTTTCGATGACTTCGGCTGTATTGACTGTAGACTTCAAATAATATCATTTAAAGGGGTCAAATAATCAACAAGTACCTGAAATTGTCTTTGCACCAAACAATTCTTGTAATCTGTCGATAGTGGCGTCAGCAGTATATCACGTGGTACGCTCTGCTAGAACTACCGTCTTCCAAATAGATTTCATCTATTAACATTAATCGGTGATTGTAATTGCATCTCCTGCTTCGTTTTGAAAAAAATATATCACGTCATAAAGCACACGTACAATACAATACAGTACAGTAATGCGCAATAGGTTCCCAAGAACCACATGCGTATTGTTTTCACATCAACAATAACATATCACTTAAATAAAAATATGGAAAAATAATCATCATTTGAGAATTTACATTTTAGTTAAAAATTACGACCCTCTTCAAGCTGCTTTAAAGACAAGCAAGCTCACGGCACTTACGATAATCCAGTGGCTTAAGTTCTTGGAGTTGCTTTACAATTTTTTGTGTGCGAACCTGTCTATTAAAATACGCCGAATTTTCGTTCTTCTAAGCCATGTTTCTTGACCACAATGAGGAAGCGAAACATCTAAAATTCTTTACTTCTTGGATAAATATTTTCAAAATTTATTTGCAACCAGATAAATGAGAAATTTCTTATATGCTTTAAACGCTAGCGAAAGAAGCATTGTTTTAACATTTCTGTGAACTTACCGTTTGCACCTAGAATGTTGGCCCTATTGTAGACATAACGTGACATACAATATTATTTGTATTTCTTACACTCACTGAACGCCTGCTAAATAACTTACAGCCTTGAAAAACAACTGTTTCTGAAATAGTTTTGTTTTTTTTTATTTTGGTTTTATTTGGTTTTGTGGTGTGGTGGCAAATCGCTTTTTTAAAAGTCAAAGAAATATTAATAAAAGTAATAACGCTTCACTATTTTAAGAAACTATTATGCATTATAAATAAGATGTCAATGAAATGTTGGCAATATATGTAGCTGTTGCGACTCCACAATGATCCTAAGCAAAGGAACCAAATATTGCAATTAATCTTTGAATAATGTAGAATAACAATATCATCAAAAAGATGAAAACATCTAGAATCAAATAACAAACAGTTATCTACATATCAACAACGGTACGACTTCAAAAATTCTAGCGAATACAGAACCTTGTCCACGAATTGAGCTTTTATTTCTGTGTGACAGAGAGTGGATGTTTTTAAGATGAGTGTCCCTGATATTTCGCGATATGATTTATGGAAGCACAACAGAATACATTATAGACATATAGCGATAGAGCCGTCAAATTTCTTGAACTCCTTTGCAAACCTCCCGTGGTGATTATCCAAACTGCCCGTTTTTGCATTACAAAGATATTTTGCATAAATACCGTGTGTATTGAAAACTAATACTTTTGTTCTGTATTACTTTATTTTATAAAAATAAAGATGTTGCCGGGAGCACGTATACAATATGGCTCTGTTAGTTTTCAACTGTTTTTAAATTCGATCTACTTCCGATGGAACCGGCAACACTCGAACTTCGAAAAATACAGGTACGTACAAAACAAGTGCAAACAATTATGAACATTGTGAATAATTAAACTACTTTATACAAGCAAAATAAAGAATTTTCAGCATTTCAGAGTGTCACGTTAGCTAGCTGTTTACATAAAGCATTAATTTGGTGGTGTTGGGCCAGATTCCCGTCCAACACCAAATCCAGCATATTTTTTCTAACTAGACAACTATGTAGATAATAACGTAAAAGTGAGTCAAACCTTATTATGCCTCATTAAACTTATCTTACTTTTTAATATCCGATATAATAAATTGAATACCTCTTATTACACTTCTTATTAAAAAATTCGATTGTCATAATCTAAAGTATAATAAATTCTATCAACGAATGTTTGTCATATATGACGGTCAATTTTTCTAAGCGTGCGATGGTTTATAATGTCAATTTGCGACGCAAGAGGGTGCACATCCAACAGATATTCGGTATATATTGACCATGAAGGATTTGCCTGTGTTGGAGCAACACTAAATCGGAGATCTTTTAACTCGAGTTACCTTGAAGGTTGAGAATTGTTTAGTAATTAATTCCATCCTTTCTCGTCGTTCGTGTTATTCAAAAATTATTTCCTCTTCTTCGGATTTCCCCGATATTATTCCGTATAATTTATAGGCGAATTATAAGTTCATTTCCATCCCCTACATACATTTGCATATCTACCGTTAAAATTAGAATTCCAATTTTTAATTAAGTACGCGGATTTGGCTTTTTTCTCATTTTCTCCTTGTCTGCGTTTGTTTTCTTTGCTTTCCCATTATTCGTACGCCGTGCTAGAAATTCGGCGCACCATTACGTTGAGAAATATCGTAACGCATTTGTATCCTGTTCAGAGGGATGATTATTTTTCTTGCCCTGCAGGAAATTGTTTGATGCGTCCGATTGTAGCAACCTGAAGCACGTCCACAGGCGCGCGCGCGCGTATACTGGAGACGACGAAACGAGAAAAGGCCGAAGGGTTCGTTCGGCGTCGAACTTCCATTTAGATTCGGGCTTCGTGATTAGGCTCTTGAGTATGCTTCCTTTTGTCCTCGGCCCGACTCGCAAAGGCCATATAGGGAAACATCGCTATATTCACAGAGGTCCACGCCAACGTTTTTCCCGTAAGAGAGTTAACCTACACCTAGTCTCAGCCGAGAGCTTGATTTGTGTTGTTCGGCGTGATAGGAAGTCAGGTCTAATGACAGATTTGTCTTTATTCTGCGCCCATACATCCTTAGACAGGCGCTTCTATCTCCCTGGGGTGAATTATGAGAAACGATTCAACAACAATCCCTTCTAGGTTTCGTTTATTTCCGATAAAAAAGAAAGAAAACACATGTGTGATGCGTTATACGGGTCGGAAGAGAAAGGGGTTGGATCCGATATTAATTACACGGAGGGTAGAATCAGTGAATTTGTCTTTAATCATTTCCATTTGTAATATAACTAGTTTAATTAAACGAGTTT
The DNA here is from genome assembly GCA_020654165.1 of Oryctes rhinoceros. Classification (NCBI taxonomy): domain Eukaryota; kingdom Metazoa; phylum Arthropoda; class Insecta; order Coleoptera; family Scarabaeidae; genus Oryctes; species Oryctes rhinoceros. Next base: position 9,625,864 of record JAIOKQ010000399.1, on the reverse strand, counting down.
AAGGACAAAGTTATGCGGATTGTAGAATGTATATAGAGACGAAGAATTTGGGATTACCATTATGCGGCAGCGTGTTGTACACTGGAAAACCGATATCTTTGGGTCAACTAAATTCTTTTGATTAAAGACATTTGCTTGGACTATCCATTTGCTCCGTTGCTCCAGCTATGCCACAGAAAATACATATATTAGTCAACCATAATGACATTTCGTTCAACAGCAGACTGTCACGGAATGCTTCGTTCTAGTAAATAAAGTTTTATTTGAACGATAACTTAGGAATAGTAAAACTGTTGATGCAATCATACGTTTACGTAATATTATTTCTCCTAATTGATCGACACTAGTGGTTTTATTCACAGCTTTTTTCTATCAACCCAGGCTTTTATCGGGTTGATATCTACTAATAGGTGCGATAGTCATGATATTAATATTACTTTCGTTAAACGATTTTTGACTCTATTACTACACCCTACATAATCTGCCAATACCATTAAAAACTTAGTGACGCTAAAATTTGGGGAAAAGATGATCTGCCTTTGTTAAGGTAGTGTGTGGATTAGAGATCTACATATCGAAATACTAAGTATCTTACAGAGTCACTACCTAGACTTTTGCCCAAAAGATAAAAGGCAGTGTACATTTTTCTATACAGTTTCCCACACCCATAAATGGCGTGGAGTGCACGTTTCGGGCCAACTTTTTTGCATCCGATTTGTTGTGGCTCGTGATTGATGCGAGATGACCAGAGTGACGATATTCGCCGGGAAAGTAGAAACGTGTCCGCGAGTAATGCATCTTTCCTCTTCTTGCCGCAAATGATACAATCAATACAATGAAGAAGCTATTCTAGTATCATTATCTTCTTTTTTCTTTTTGGATGACACCTTTTGTACCACTTTTGTCTAAAGTTGCTACACGACCAGAAGTAACGTTGTGCTACGTCTCATGTACGAATAATCCCATAAGCATTAAAAAAGGGAGTAGATTTATTAGGACATTTGACATGACTATGATTTCGATAAATTCCAGTATCTAAATTTTCAAGATCTAGAAAACTTTTTAATTAACTAAATATGGTAATTTTCTAGTTAAAAGGAATAGGTTCGGCACGTTTAAATACTTTAATATTTAGTAGTAGCAGGACGAAAGTGAGAACAGATGACGTGATATCCAAAGAAGTTACTTGAAAAAGTTACTTATAATTTAATTCTGAGGCTATCCGCATTTTCTTGCGTATAGAAAAGAAGAAAAAATCATAATTCTTTATGTTTTTGAAGGTAAGTTACATATATCAATTTCTTAATTCTTTGGTTGCTTAAATTAAGTAAACCCTCTAAATGAAAAAAGTAGTTTTTCTGTCTAGATATTCTTTTCGGTTTTTATTTTGACAGACTCGTGTTTTGTTGGCTCTCGAGCTACACTGTATTGCCTACCAATTTGCATGAGAGACGATATAATATAAGCTCTTTTAATCGTCTTAAAGGAGGATATCCACAAATATCTTCATCCAACCAGTAAACTAGTGAATGATAATACTACTACCAATCTAGCTAGCGCTTATAATCACTATGTGCACAATGTAACGGTCAGAATCAGTAAAATTTTAAAGAAAGCAAAACATCAAAACAATCTTCAAATCTTCGGGAGAATTTAGAAATTCATCCACCTCCCAAAGACAATTTGCCTCACCAGCGAGTGAAGGTGTTTATAGAATCCATTGTTCGTGTGGTTTGGTGTATATAGGCAAAATAGGACGCTCTATCATCTGACAGAGTACGAATTTTACGTTACAACACGCCTCCTCTAGAATTCAGCTATCGCTGAACATCATCTAGATACTGGTCACCAGTATTGAATGCGACTTCATTACTGTAATTCTTCCCACCATTATAATAAAAAAATTAGAGAATTCGAAGAATATAGACACAGGTGCCCCTCTCGCAAATATATGCAAACCTGCCATCGGTAACGACCCATCTTCGCCGTTACGTCCAACCGCTCAATGATAGGCCTCGCCCACTTCCGGCATAAAAATGTGCTACTTCTCTCGTTCTACGCAATTGATATTCGCCTGCAGCATTGAGTTATCTCTATCAACTGCTTCCCGCTTAATTAGTTTCGCTTTCAGCGTGGTTTACACGTGGAGCTACGTGCTAACTGTGGCCCACCACATTGCCCTTTTCTGAAGAATCCTCATACGATTATGGGCGAAACGTCGAGTTTCCGTTCAACAAAAACGACATGACCCGGAACACGTCTAGTTTGAATACCGTTTCCTTTTAAATAAACTTAAAATTGAGTATGTCCACAATTTCGTACTATACACAACATAAATCTTCTTTCGATTTCTTTGTAAGCATTTCTAAGCATTTGTGGATGTATTTGAAGTGAATAATGACAAGATTGAAAAAAGGTTATACCGCACTTATTTCTATCGGTCTCCGGTTTCAATGACACTCCCAATCATCAATAGCTCACCATCTAGGAGAACCGACGCTTCCCGTTTGAAGAAATTTATTCTAATCACTACAACACAGCAAACGAAGAAAAAGAAATAATTGTTAGTGAAAGCAATGCTTACTATGTAGAATATATATTAGGTAGAATATCTTAATTCAAAGGAACATTTGCCTCCGTCACTGTATAAACAATCTATTATAGAACCAGTAATCTTTTAGTTGAAACGTAAAAGTGACTGCTATTCGAAGAAATGGTTTCTAAGCAACAATGAATGTAAATATATCGATCCTCAAATGTAGTACAGCAGTGATAGACTATCAACACATCGATTCATCCCGAGACCCCGAGTCTACCTTAATCTGGATTAATCATCACGATGAATTAAATAGAAATAAATGTAGATAGACAAACAGATATCCTTTAATGTAATTGAATTACTATGTTATAAGCCGCCACAACTATTTTCTGGGGAAAAACACTCATAAATGGATTACTGAGAACTGCCATTTTCAATTTAATTTTGAGATTCAAATTAAACGCTTTCTACCGTACCATTCATGGAATAACAGTAATAGGAACAATCGATAAGTTCTGATGCGTAAAAATATACAGAATTTTTCAGAGCGCACATCACAATTTTTCCGGTGTAACAAAGGCAGAATGGATCTTGCAGCTCCATTAAACATATTGAATTCTGGTTAGCTACCATACCCAATTCAAGTATGGACCTTTTTGTAGTTGCTGCAGGCGCTTAGATGTACAGATTTTTGTGGATTTACGCTGCCACGTTTATTCGTTCACAACAATCCTGTATGGAAACAAATATGATTAGAATTCTTCAATTTGACGGTATTGAAAGCATGTTATTAGTAGATCAATACCTACGAAAATGATTTATATTCAGATAACCACGCACAATGTGGTTTGATAAGAGAAAATATTTGGAATGGAAATAAATGTTTTACGGCCATTATTCCAGTCTTTAGGAAAATTATACCCAACAATGTAAATTCAATTGCCAATTCAAACAGCTGATTTCTTTGTCTTGCTCGTCTAAGTTTTTTCATTCTTCGCAATTTTCGAAGTACCTTTAATAAAGTGATTTCTACGATCAGTTAATCAGACGATAGCGGTAACTGTAGAAGATATACTTGTCCTGATTGGCAATCTCAATTCTTCTCTACTTATATCTATCAACTTCAAAGTTCTCATTAAGCTAAATTTGGTGTTCTCCAAAGTTCACTGTCGGAGTTAGAAAGGTTTTTGGAATAAGCAAAACAACATTTTATATGGAGAGATTGTGCTTTTTTTGTACTTTACTAAAATTTAAAAGTAGGTACCGCCAAACGGGGTGAAGTTGATCAAAAAGACACAGTTTTTAATTATATTTTAATAAAATTAAGAATATATCTTGGCGGACCTTTAGGCTGTTATGTGATCATTGGATCAGGATCGTAAAGCCTGATCCAATGATCACAAATATATATATATTTTACTTATGGGTAACGATCTAACCTTTGAAAGCTTGGTACAATCTGAAGAAGCTTTAGTATGTGAATTGTTCGAATTAAGAGATACCACCTGACCTATTAAAGGAATTTTGCTCCTAGTGGGACTTCTCCACGCAGCGTCTAGCTCCGTCTAATCAGGTGTGCAAAACACTTGGTTTTCACTTTAGAACAGATTAGATTGAAATCAGTCAATCAGAAATCAAATATATGTATTCAGCAGTTTTGAAATAAAGCGCATGTTACCAAAAGTAATAAGATTGATCCATGCCTGATATTCACCAGCAGCTTTCGCCAATTGCAGAAGGTATCGGCTGGCCATAAGTTGCTATTACCTCTACGCCTGTAGAATGTCTTTCTCTTCACACTACAGCATTCATTTAAGAAAATCATATGAAATCAATTATTTTAAGTCTAAAAACGAACAACGTCGCTCTTCTTTGCTGTTTACAAAACTGTAATTGGAACTACACAAAAAAAATAACATTCCGACTTTTTTTTTGTGGCCAGCATTCGTTGAAAGTGTTCCTTATCACCTAGCTAAAATGGCCAAATTTTAAAAGACTAAGCTGTTGATTCCTTGGTAACTTATGGAAAACTGAATATTTTTCGCTCCGCAGTTACGCTTCCCCGTCGGTCAACGTTATATTTTCTTTGTCTCACCCTGTTCCTGATAAAACATGGCTGCTAAATACTAATCCTTATATCTAGACTTAATTGCTTGCGGAAATGTTTGCGAAAAAATGTTATTTGCAGATCGTTTTACATCATACTTTCCACTAGTCACTTGTAGAAAGTCTATTGTTAGGAATAAATGTACTTTGACAAAAGTAATCATGTGCTTAAAATTCAGCGTCTGGAGCACTCTTACCATCACGTTCACTACACTAATAGAAGATGAATGAAGATTTAAATGAAAGTCGATACATTTATGAGAGAATATTTCCTTGAGATAGCTATTCCATCGAAAAAAAAATTCTAAGGAAATGTATTGCTTCTCCAGAAATACGTTATATTTACCTACAATAACAACAGTAATAGTAACTCTATATAAAATTAGCAGAAAATATCAAATAAACAGATATAGAAGATATATGTATATGTGATCATGATTACCATCGAATAAAATTCCTTTAAAACAGTGTCGTCGCAATCGATGCATTCCAGTAATTACTAGAAAAAGATATTTTTTGAATGTACTACAGGTGCTAAATAAAATAAAATGTCTATTGAAGAATATGGCTTTCTTGGTCTAATTTTATATTTCTTTTAACTAAGGAAGTGCGTTGAAAAACTTAAAAACATTGGAAAGCTCTCCACCAAAGAAATATACTGAAAAGTACACTTCTTTGAATCAAAAATTCTACAACCATAAAAAAACAGAAAAAAGTAAGAAATACGACGAAAAACTAAATGAGATTGCTACTGAGTTCCATTTAAATCAGTTGTGACATATAATAACATGTGAACACATGACTTTGTATGTTGAAATGTTCAGGAAACTTCACACCACAAGTTAAAGAGGTCTTTTTGAATACATTAAGCGCTAAAATATTATCAAAGTAATGTGTTGTATGGATATTACACGTGAATAAATTTCTTATGTTTCACAGAAATTGTCTCCTATTAACATTCATAGAAACATTTTTCTTTAAATTACTTGATAAAAAAATTATACAATATGATCCACATCGCTGGGACATATTGTATAATTAATAAAAGTAGTGAACGGAAAAGTAAAATAACAAGTAAAATAAAAATGAAGTCAAAGTAAACTAAAGATTAGTGACATAAATAGAGTACGGGGGAAAATGGGTACCACAGCACGCTTTGTATTGGAGTTTAAGCAGATAACTTTGCCGCAAATTCTAGATGTTTTGTCAATAATTTGGATAAATACATTTTTAAAAATAGTGTGCTACAAACGATTACATTACAGAACAGGTAATTCTTGTGCTTTGACATTTCTCCATTTAAAAAAAAGCCTGTTCGCTTAATTGACACTAATGATTTCAAATTACAAATTATATAAATTCCATTCCAGACCATCGCGAAGTACTTTTATACAACACCGAAGTATGCATGTTCTCTAGCGCAGTTGACGATTTGTCGAAAAGCGATATTTAATTTGGAAAATATTATCTTATAGAAAATAGAGCTACTTAGTTGTAGAGCGAAGGCAGTTTTCGTTCTCATTTTACCAAGACATCGTTAGCTGGAGACATATTTATAGACCGAAATACGTCGGCGAAAGAAAGGAGTTCAGTTGTATAAGACGCTACAACGTCATTTTAGGTATCCGTAACGCGTCGCCATTTTCTGAATGTATTCAGATGAACATGTCATAGTGTATAATCAATGGCGAACTGGTGCAAAGTTTTAGCGAAATTCGTTCACAGATGGTGATGTTATTAGTTTCGTATTAGTTAATTGATCATTTCAGTTAATTCCATTTGGTAAATGTTAAATATTTACTTGTATTTTACTTTCTAGATATCTACATAGCCTTAATTTTGTTTATTTTAATGGAGTTAAGATCTAGGATTATAAAGTCTCATTAATACTCACTCTTTATCTTATCCCTTTCCATAAACTTTTGGTTACTCTACAGACCGAAAGCATTCTTTTTCCTGTAAGCCGGTAACTGGAAAGATTTCCTTTGTTTAATACAATACGTTGTGTTAAACGTACGGTTGGCAAAAGGCCGTCGTAATTGTGAAAGTTTTGACCCAACCATCATTAACATTCATCCATTGTTATGATTTGCGATAAAAAATCGCAAAACATAACACATAATTACTTGAAAGTTCCGAGCATTATTATAGTAAAAGCCGGTACACAACACGGCACGACACGTACACACAGTGACGCCGTTAAATTACTCAACGTATTACATTATGTAAATATACACGTTGTCGGAACGCTAGAGAGCGTGTAATGTCATTACAAGTCAATAGAGTAGGTAACTAGCATTCTTCATTTTCTACCTACAACAATACGCCTTAAAATTTTCCGCTCCGTGTGTAAATATCGTACGTACGACGTAGACATTAAGCTTAATGTAGTTATCATAACAGTCCTTTATCTACTTGGTGTACGTAATTTAACACGGGGAATGTCATAGTATGGGCTTAATTTAGTTCGAAAATGTTTGTAGCGCACATAATAAATGTACTCTTGTACTATGCGTCTGGGAGTTGTATTACACGACGTAAAGTGTAATAAATTAGAAAGGAAGAAAGCTTTTTTCTGATAATTAGAGGTTGCGTCGTGTCCAAGACGGAGCTTTTGAAGAATAATTTTCCAAGGAATTACATTTCGATGAGTAAAATAAGAGGAGAATTTATGAATATTATATATGTTTCACCGTTTTATTATCAAATGTAATATAGATAGTAAAGAGATATCTAACATGGATAATCCGTACATTAGACACAATGAAGGAAAGAACTTCCGTAGTGCGAATATACTGTCTATTCGAAGGTTTAAGAAGCCGATTTGGATGTATTATTTCAGCTTTAATGTACTTGCGCTAACCTTCCTCCTTGTACTTCTCTTTCCAGACCGTAGTCACGTCGCTAAGGTGTTCTTTTTAACAACTTTTTCAATGGAAAGGTTCAAAGAAAAATACAAAGAAGCGTCATACAGAAGAGAATGTTTTACTTGGCTTAACATTGATGATTTAACTGGAATTCTTGCATTCTTGAATTTTGCGTTGTTAGAAGGTATGTTCAATCAATTCAATTCAATTCAATCAGTTCTATGTTAAAACCTATGTGCTTGAGGTTCTCTCCCTGTGAAGGATACAATTCTTCAAAGGCTACGATATGCTCTATTAGTAAAAAAATATACTTAACAAAAACTGTTCCTAATAAATTGAACTTAAATATGCATTGTACGGTATACAGAAAGGTTTTTAGGTACCCCTCCGCCACGTTAACTTTTTACCGATATAAATTCGCGTTTCTAGAAGAAGAGAGGTCAATTGCTAGTTTTTACGAACTTATCTTTTACGTTATCGGTAGTTTGAGTCCTGCACTTATATGTAGTTTTTGCTGTCCTTTATGTGGAATCTCTCTTGGACAATAAATGCGCCCCTGTGATCTAAAAAGTCGTGAAAAGAAAACTCATTAGATCAACATTTTTACGAAACAGGGTTATATCAACAGTATCATTTACCATGATTTTAAAAAGATGTTTTGGTTACTTTCATAGATGCAGCAAAAAAATAATAATAATGGCAACCTACAGAGTGACTTTGACTTCCCTCAATTATTCGAAACGAGTACATTATGAATTAAAAAGAAATACACGTTGAAACTTGGTAGTCCTACAAATTTATATCCTTTTATGTGAGTTCGAAAAGCTCTCTTTCATATTAAAGAACATAATTTGCATTACCTTAGCCGGTAATATGTACCAACAAATTTTGAAAGGATTAACTTTCAACATTTCGCGTCGTACCTTCGGTAAAGCATTCTACGGATTATACGAATCTTATATATCAAAGTTGAAGCGAGATTTGAGTGGTTTTGAATTGAAATTTAGTTTAATTAGGGATTTCGTCGGAACTTCCAGAGTTTAAATATCTCGTTTATACTTGTTGATCTTAACCAACTTCCTCAAACTTGTGCAAAGCCAGGTATTTGCGTATACCAAAGAAAGATAAATAATCCGAGAAAGAATAACTAAAAATTCATCATAAAAATACAATAATTAATAAATGGTTGCTTATTATAGTAACGAACACTTACTTTTGCTTATAGAAGGAACGGATTTATTGATATAAAGAATACATTTATTAATGCTTTAGAAATTATCTATTACAAACCTCAAACGGTACATTCACGCAACAATTTTTATCGATGTTGATTGTGAACGAACGGATTAATTAGTTTAATAACAAAATAATTTATTAAATTAATGAATACCTCCACAACAGGAGCGACCTCTCCTGGCAGCGCAATTGGCGGATGGCCTTCAATTAATACAGTTAGATACAGTTGATAGAGTGTGAATAATGTACATAAAATCAATATTACTTTTCTAACGTTCAGTATTAATTGGCCGAACACCACTACAATCAATTAAGCGTCGATCGACAAATGGAAAATGATCATTAAGCTATGCTTGACAGTAAACACTTGAGTAACATAAGCAGATCGAGGAACCAATTCAGTTGGTGCAGCGTTGGTTGAGAATTAGTTGATAAGCTTTGTAAACATGTTACCAGACAATAGTTACCCGATTTTCATGGACTGCTTATTGTTGGTGCACGATGAAAGTAGATAGTTCGCGCAAAGGTCAGTAATGCCGACATCGCTACCAACGTCGAGCCAAGTTATACTGGACCGGAAGTCAACATTGCGCTACAAGACATACATACGTCGCACGTATTTCAACGTACCTATGAAATACATTTCACGCTTATAAATAAAATAAATCTGATATATCGGTGGTATGTGGAAAAATGTACACAAATGTACGACCTAACTGCCGCATTTGCTCAAAGTGTCATCCTGTCAATTTTAGTTACCATGAAATTGTCTATACTTCAAACGGAGGAGATGTGAACTATTTATTTAACTGCTTCTAAGTTGATGGTTTCCATGGAGGAAAATTATATTTACCGAGCTAAAATATTTAGCGGGATTCGTTTATCTATGGTTTCAGTGATAAATGACAACGAAACACTTTGCGTTCCGGTAGGAAGCGCGCTTAATTATACATATTTAGATTGTTAGCGGGTTACAAACGCACTCACCGACCAAGCGGGGTTCGGGATCTAGTAATATCCTTGATTAAATCACCGTTTTGCTTTTGCGAATTAGGAATTAAATTTTAGCAATTTATTCGGCTCTGCACACAAAGGATAATCTTTTAACGATCCTTTTATACGGGAAATTCGCAGATTTCGAACCATACGGGCTTAGAAACAGAGTATTCCAACAGGTACTGACGCGTATTAGTTCTGGTCTAATTTCTTCGCCGAGACCGGCGCGGAAGTACCGAAAAACCTATTTCGTAATTATCTTAAGAGATTTTTTGCTCATTTAATATTTCAGTCGGTTACATTCCCCAGAGGAAGCTCGAAAATTACCTTTTTCACGAAAAGTGCTTTCCCCATTTTTGTAATTAGAATATTTTTAGATGGATAATAATTTACGTCACGTGTTGGGATTTTTTGCACGTCACTTATTAGAAATGCTTATTGTTACTAAACCCAAGGGATGTATTATAAAGAATTAATTCCTTGTGTTTTTATCTATTTACTTACTACTTACTTACTAGCGGAACGAACCCAAACACGTTGTAACATTATTAACTATACATACAGGTACTACTATATATAAGTAATGCGATAGCAAGCTCTTTTAGATAAATTTATTAAAGTTCGAATAATTAGAATTTTAAATGAATTTAAAAAGTAGTTAAGAACGAATCACGATAAGCTGCAAAGTTTTTAGTTGTTTAAGTAACCCCGAAAGCTTGCAATAACTCAAGAATACCCCGATAATTTGATATAAATGAGAAATCGAAAAACTAGAATTACCACATTGCCATTAACTTACCTCATGCCTCAAAATTTTTGTGGAGAAGAGAACTGCTAGCCAGTCGTCAGAGTTATAGAGAACGTGACATAAAGAAGTACGACTAAAGGCACCGTCCGTTTTATTAAAAATCAACAGAATCAAGCTCTATCCAAATCTGAACTGTAAACGAGAAAAGTACCGATGTTACAAGGGCTATAGAAAAGCAAAGAAAGGCAAAGAAATGGGGTAAAATTCCCGTCACAGTACATATCTTTGCACATGTATCTTTAATTGGATTTAGTAAGTTGTTTAAAGTGACATTCATCGTTTGAACATCGTAAAAATAAAGGTCGTTCTGAAGCAACTTGAAACGAACGATGAAATAAAATAAAACAAATGTATCATATTGAGCGAACTAGCATTTCCTTCCGGAGGCTTCTAATAATACGAATGAAATCAACGAAATGGGTGGTCCACAAGAAAGGTTTTCAAATTTCAGACGCGTCGTGGTTCCATCATCCAATATATACGAATATCCACATGTGAACTTAATTCTAAGGAGGACTCTTTTCAAAACCTTCACATGAGAGCCTATCTTTGTTACTCGTCTCTACAACTCCTTAAAAAAAACAAGGATACCGATAGAAATCTGCAGCCAAGAAAGGTATAATACGAACTTTATTCATTTTACGATGTCTAAAGAAGTTTTGAAATCACATCAAACATAAATTCCGAATGCAAATTAATTTCGTTCAATAAACGATGCGATACTAGCAAGAATCCTGGCACATGAAGTTACACACCAAAAATTAAAATATTTCCCGCATAAATACATTAGACTTCCAGGCTGCCAATGTGTTTTGCCTTTTTCACTATTCACAAGACAATACAAAACCATGCCGCGACACTCACGCGGACACAAAAAAATTCTGAACAAATGTTGTAGGGAGAAAACGGATATCTCCAGTTTCCGAATATCAATTATAATGTTGCTTAGAAATGCACGCAACGTTCCGTTACATCCTAACCTTCCTTTTTTACTTCCAATCAGGAAACACTTCGCCTGCTTCGTTTTCTGTGCACTATTGCATATCTATATTAAAAGATATTAAGGATCAAACAAAAGTGCGAGATAAACGTATTTAAGAGAGTACGGGGTCAGCTCAAGGCCGTTGTTATACAGGTATACCCAACAACTCTAGGCAAGATCATCGTCTCCCTAAAGAAATGAAGTAGACGCCTGAAGAACTTGAACATCTCCTTTGAATAGCTCGCCTCTCGCCGCTGAAGATAATCTTGAATGAAGTTGTGGGACATTCTTATACAATAGTGACCTTCAACTAGTCGCGTATTCTCATAGCATACCTAATGATAAATATAATTTGACCATGAATTCATTAACACATCAATATATAGAATTGGCTGTAATAATATTAATCCTTCAATAATAGTAATAATAATAGTTTTAAGACTCTGCGTTTCAATGTACGTTTCTTGGTTTCATATTACTATCAATAGCTTAACTTATTTGTTATCAGTCTTGCAAAATTGTTAAGACAAATTGAAATTTTAAATTTTAAAATAAGTTGCGCTTTTTTAAAAGGAACACATTGGATATTATTTTTAAGATTGATATAAAATTGTTTGCTGTCTCCAAATCTATATTTACATTATTTCCAACGATTTCCAGAACAACTTTATAAAGCCACTTGTTAGTCATTCTAGAACAAAAATATGTGCTATAATTTTGAAACCATTTTAAGTACGGCAAATTGTGTATTGCAAGAGCTGACTAATTCATTGTTGTGCTTTGCAGTCATATATGTATGTGTACATATCACGCATTGAATCAGTACGTACTAACAAAGAGATGTTCATTGATGCCAGCGACGTATTACCAATATTGCTATTAGTATTACTAATAATAACGAATGCGGTGGTTAGGTGGCAGTACATTCTTCATTGTTAGCTCAGTAATAACTACATTAACATTATTATTAATAACATTCCTTTTATTTATATCAGTGAACAGAAGAAAACATCTTTGTATGAAAAATTTAATTTTTTTTGGATTGATGCACTTGGTCCAACGCTTTCCTATCTTTTTATTCTACCAACCAATAAGTTTATCGTTTAAGCCGAATCCTATTTCAGAATATGAAAAAACGTCTCGCCGACAGTTCTTCATATTCAAAAATGGGACAGAATGAGTGGTGGCTAAATCTGGCGGGTATTCTAGATGCGGAAGAAATTCGAGTCCTCACGTATGGGATTTTGCCGGGGTAAATAAGTCGGCATACTATTCGCCATTAATCGTTTTGCTTTTTCAAGCTAATCCATTGCCACATATCATCCCAAAGTAGAGGTAGTTGTGTGATGTAGTTGGTTGTGTGAATGATGTGTCATGTAGTTGGTTAAGTGGTTTTGAACCCTTTTGGCCCAGGTCAATTGCGAAAAATTCCTTCTTTGGATCGTTTTTCGGTCTTGGTGTAATGAGATGAAATGTCTCACCAACAGTTATGAGTAGACGCCAAAAATCATTCTGGTTGCGCTTTAACTTCTCCAAACATTCATTTGAAGTTGGCATACGTGCGTGTTTATGGTCAATTGTGAGCATTTGCAGCACACATCTTTCTTTTTTGAAAAACAAATATTCTCTGCTCTGTACCCCATTTTATGCATTGTTGTTGAATCACAAAAGTTGTTCATTTTAAGTGGTTTCATGCTCGAAGAGTTTTCCACAAAATAACTATCATATTTGTGCGAAAATCTCAGAGGACTCTTGCGAAGAATTCTATTCTAATCCTGCTGTATCGTCCTGAAACCGGATAAATATCCTTCGTATATACGACTACGAAAAAACGGAATTTTGTGTACAATTACTATTAAAATGAAGCATTGAAGCATTAAGAAATTGAAATTTGACCTTGGACATTTTAGCACTTTATGATGATTTAATTCGGACAACTGCATAGTGCGCTAACCTTCAAGGCTTACCTTTTATTAAACAAAATAGCAAGATGTTTCGTTATTGAATTTCCTAGTATTCGTATGTAACATACCTTTGTCGTCGGCAAATTAGAATATGCCTGAATTGTTTGGTATCCTTTTATATGTCTCAACAGCTTCCAGTCGAGCGGATTCAACGTCTTTTGAAGTTTTTATCACAGAAAATCGATCGATCTCGAATGGGATGTATCTTATCATGATCTGCTTTCTAGGCACTAAATAGACTCACTAAGTAATAGGCGCGAGCTCTATAGCGTTCGGTACCTACAGAAGATTCTAAATAACAAAGTTGATTGTTCCTACTTGTTGTCAACGGTTTTAATATTCCTCGAATAGCATCGCGCTATGCACGTACCTTCACTATATCAATGCCAACCTGCTACTTCGAGCGCCAGATTACCATATAACATGTAATGCTAACACACGCTAGGAAGACATTTTTATTAGATCTGTTTTCAATTGAATTATGTTTATTTTCTTTAACATACTGCTTTTTTTTCTTCTTTTTGTAGTGAATCCAGTTCTCATAAATTTCACGAAGAAATGACAATGATGCATAATATAAAAGTAGTTTCATTTTTATCACTCTCACGACCTTTCCAATAATACGTGTTAATTAAATATACACGGCGTATTGTAAAATTCCTACTGATTCTTTCTCATTATTCGTTCGTGTTTTCCATAACTCCAGGAGGAACGATAACGTCGTACTATTCGAAACCATACAACAGCAAAGTAATTTGCTTTATTGGTAAAGTAATCGACCGGTTTGGGGAAAATGTGTTTGGGCATTAGGAGGTGGCGGTGGCGGTAGCGGCGGGTGACGACGTTCCGTTGTTGGTCCGTGCGAAATGGAAAATGAAATTAATGTGCGAAGACCCTTAGTTTTACTGTGTTAGGCGGGGGAAGGGTCTTTTAGTGCTTCCCGCGAGAGTTTTGTCCGATGATGAATATTTGTTGCGCACCTTTCGCCCGGGGTTATAAAATTTATGCGATTTTAATATCCTTAATTAGGGTTAGTGTATATGTGAAGCGATGTTATACACAATTTATTTGGTCGTCGTATCCCAAGCGAGGGGAGAATCCTAAAATATACAGAATTTGTTGACTACACGAACTTGGTTGCTTTCTCATGATTACTTACCCTTTGAATTGCTAATATCTCAAGTTGATGTCAAGTATATAAAAATGTTTTTGATATTTTCTTTGTCGCTTCAGCAAAATTCAATGTTCTCAACAAGTATAACAGATTCACGCTAGCAAACGGTGAACGTCATCAGTTAGACAATTGAGTATATAAATGTGAATTTACAGACAGCTATCTTAATGGTCAGGTAAGAATTAAATTAATTGCGCGAGAACAATAAGATTTTCCTTTCTGTACTGCATAAATATTTGAATGGGAAGACTTGGCAATAAAACATACGCTAGGTCATATCAGAAAATGCCTAGAAGCAATAATCAAACAAATACTGCTAAAATAGCATTCTCATGGTATTGATGGAATGATTTACGACAAGCACAATGCAAGCAGAGAGAGAATATCTACGGACGTGTTTCTGCCTACCCAAACGCATTACGGTATTTTCCGAAAGTATTTTGACTCTATCTTGTATTGCTGTTGCATCACAGCTTTCCGAAATAACGAGCTAGACTCGTGGTAAACAGTCTATGAGCTGCTTGGTTTGGTTTATCACCGTTTTCTAAATGGCGTGAGTAGTGTATTCTTCTTTTTCACCTTGCATTATGATTTCATCAATACCGCGAGGAAGCCATTTCAGCACTATTTTCTTGGTTGCTGTTTCTGGGCATTTCTGATGTGTTTTGCTATACAGCGTTAGTAAAAAGTCTCGGAACGGTCGAATAACTTTGTTATTTGAGAATTATGATTTCTGAAATTTGGTATGGGGGTATAGTTAATATAAATGCATTTTATGCAATACAGTTAATACTTTTTTCACTTCCGGTTTAATCGCCAATACGTCCAACTTTTTTTATAATGGAACGCCGAGATTTTTTTAACATTTTTGAATGCAAAATAAAAAACTACGTTCAGGAAGTATTAAGATGTTTAACAGTTAAAAAATTAAAAAAGTGTCCTAATACAGAAAAATCTAGATACCTTTGAAAAAAGTTGTTGTTTAGTGTTTGCATTCTTTTTGCCGTCACATTTGACAATTTTAAAAGCGTTTTAACATTTGCATCGCTATAAATTTACTTATTTTAGACAATGACACATTTGAAAATGGCAGTAAAACTTACTGAATCAGAACGAATTGAGATATTAATGATGCGTGGGTACGGTGATCGTCAACGTTCTTTTAAAGAGGTTCGTATTTTATCGTTTAATACTGTTTATCCGGATCGTCACATTAGTAAAAGTACGGTATGCCGAACAATTCAAAAGTTTGAAGTCTTTCGTCAGGTGGAGGATTTACCTAGAAGGGGACGTCCATTAACGGCAACAGATGAAGAAACTAGTTTGAATGTGTTACTTACAGTGGAAGAAAATCATCACGTGTCCACAACAGAATTAGATCAAATTCATGAGATTTCTCAAAAATTTGCTCATAAGATTCTTAAATCAGCAAGAATGAAAGCCTACAAAATGTATCCCGTCCATGAGTTAACTGAAGATGATCCAATCGTAGACTACAATTTTGCGAAACATTGACGGAATTGATCGAGCAGCAGCCTAATGTTTTAGATCACATCATTTTTTCAGATGAGGCAACGTTTTGTCTCAACGGCACTGTGAACAGACATAATTGTCGCTACTGGTCAATTGAAAATCAGCATTGGATTGAAGAAGTCCATACACAGCGTCCTCAAAAGGTGAATGTCTGGGCTGGTCTTGTTGGAAACAACATCATAGGACCATTTTTTATAAGAGGAAATTTAACTGGCAACGTCTAATTAAATCTATTGCGAAATGAGGTTGTTCCAGCACTTGCGGCCCTCTTTCCAAATGCAAACATAGGTGATCACCCTAATGCACATTTTTGGTTTCAACAAGATGGAGCTCCCCCCATTTTGCCCATAACGTCCGAGATTATTTGAATGACATTTTTCCGGGACGTTGGATCGGACGTAGAGCAGCAATCGAATGGCCAGCACGTTCGCCAGATCTCCCGCCATTAGATTTTTTCTTTTGCGGTCACTTGAAATGTCAAGTGTACAAAAATCGTCCCCATAATCTTGAACAATTGGAAGAGAGAATAGTTCAAGAAGCCAATCGCATCACTCCAGAACAAATACAAAATTCAATAAGAAATTTTACTGACCGTTTACATTTTTGTCAAATTGTAAATGGAGAGCATTTTGAACAATTATTGTAATCGCAACCTGTATCTTGATTTTTCTGTATTAGGATACTTTTTGAATTTTTTAACTGTTTTCTTGCGAATAAAAATAAACTCTTAATACTTCCTGAACGTAGTTTTTTATTTTACATTCAAAAGTGTTAAAAAAATCTGGGCGTTCCATTTAAAAAAAAGATTGGACGTATTGCCGATGAAACCGGAAGTGAAAAAAATATTAACTGTATTGCATAAAATGCATCTATATTAACTATACCCCCATACCAAATTTCAGAAATCATAATTTTCAAATAACAAAGTTATTCGACCGTTCCGGGACTTTTCACTAACGCTGTATATATCTTGAGATGATTGCATACGTAGTTTCAGAAAGAGCTCCCGCTTGGGCTAAGCAGTTCTTGGGCTGATTAGAATGAGATGGGGGGCTTTAGGAAACTACACATGTGAAGGTTCCCCACAGGCTTACCATGATGTGTAAACGGTAGGCATATGCTTCTTGGCACCAGGGGGCGTCAAGGAATGTCTGACTTGTCGCTTCAAAATGTTGCAGCATTAACTATGAGGTAACCGTGTCACGAGATAGAGTTAAAACAGTCTCGGAACCACGCTAAGAACGCCCGGTGGAAATATGTGTATTTTTTTCCTCCTCTTTTATCCATACCATTTGGACATATTTTGGCGAATATCAAAATATAATAATCAATAAACAGTTAATGTTAATAATTTCTTTAGTTGATAAAATATTGTAATTTAGTTTGATGATGTTCACTTTCAGCATATTTTTAATATCCCATTCTGGTGCCTCTTCCTTCCAACAGGCAGCTGTTTCATTGGCAGAAGCATTGACTTACGATATACATCCCGTACTTCTAAGCTTCTGCTGGTGTGACATTACAGGCATATTCAACTATTACGAGGTGTTAGCTGGAAAAATCTGACACCCAAAAATATCCCAACCAATCAGATAAGATTGTCATGGAATATTATGAACGAATTGTCAGGCAATATAAAAATAAATAAGTCAAAATAAAATCCTAAAGAGCCATGAGAGATTAATAAATAGTTCCAGCTAGGTTGCCGACGCTTTTAATGATTACTTCATGTAATCTGTATGTAACACTATCAGATAAGTTACAATAACTTTAAAATCTCAGAAGGTATGTGTACTATACCTCTAAATGAGCAGGAGGTCAGGAATTCTTTTGAGAAATTAAAAAATCACCACTAGGCCCGGGTGATCTGCTGCCCAAGTTAATCAAGAGAGTTTCAGAAGCTGTATTTATCTTTTGAAGTGGGAGAATACCAAGAGATCTAAAAAGGATCCAAAATTAAATACAGCTAATTATCGTCCTTTAACAAGTAGACTAAGCTTCTCTCAGGCTTTTGAATAGGTACGCTATGCTGAAGAAACTACTGCTACATGGGCCATATTGGGCTATTATAACATTTTAACAAAGTAACAACATGGTTGCAGGGTGAGATATTCCACTATAACCGCGATTTATGCGCTTTGTGAATATGTAGTAAGACACCTTGATTCTGGAAAATTCACAGTTGAATTCTTTTGGTATTTGAGTCGGGCCTTCGATTCTGCTGATTATGATATTTACAGAAAAACAAAACAGAAATTAATGAGATTGTACACAATGAGCCGCGTGACAGGACTCAGCTTGCAGAAACACAGCATAGGAATGGTACGTTCTTCAATACATCCTGTTTTTGCGGCAAAGAGGGGCAAAAAATTTGTTCTTGTTGTTGTCATAATGTTTCCGTACACGTTCGTTTCTGAAGTTAACATCTTGTATCCTGGTGTTCTTCTTTACTTCTTTTTTTCCTCTAGTTAGTTAGTGGCAATGTTGCCAGCTTTATTTTGTTGCTTTATTTTGGAGATTGTGTCTACTTTTAACAGAGAGTATTGGTGAGAATCCACTTCGCCAACTTTTCTTTTAAAGGTGTTGTATAACAAACTCTAACTCCTGGTTTTGGTTTAGATGTCTAGTTCTGTTCTAGTAATAAAGCAATTATTGAAAACACGATGTGACGAAAGAGGCTCGATTAGCTTTGTTGCTTTCGAAATGAAACAAACTATGAATGTATAAGAATACAAAAAAGTAAGAAATTGGTCATAAAATAACTTATATAAGCTTTGCATATATTACATAATGTAGTCTTTTTTTATATTTGTATGTACAGTCATGTAAGGGGAGGAGGAAGCATTTAGCTAACCAGTATCTTTAGTGTCATAGTCTTTACATGTACATCTGTATATATTAAATTTGCAACGATGGTAACAGGAACATCTAATTACTATTGTATAAATGTAATACAACTCACGGCTATCCAGAAGTTCTCAGTATTTAGCGTATCTGGTATATCATATTGCTTACACCACAAAGCAACAAAGACAAGAATCGAATATCGTATGGCGTACAGGCGTTACATCACGCACAACCGAAGCGGCAGCAAACAACGATCACTTACATTTCGTAATAATCTTACATCACGACGCACAAGCTAATTTGCCGACAAAGTATCGTATATTCCTAAAGTACATGTAAATAAGCTGTTTTCTTTCTTTACGCAGTAATCTCAGAAGTTTCTTGCGGACGCGCTTGCGGCATTCTTACATACAGATATTTGGTTGATTTCTTTGTGTTGTTTTTCGTTGAAAGGGTTAATGTTAATGAAGACAGAATTCTTTCAATGTAGGGTCTCACATTTAATAATGGAATGCGGACATTGCTAAACTCAGATTTATATTATACTGTAACGATCTCTTTTAGCAAAAGTCTGTATCAAATACGGATATTACAAGTCGTGCTCCATATTACCGAAATATGAATCTACTTCTTTAGCAACCATTCTGAATATAGTCATCTACTTACTCTTGCACAATGCAGCCAAACAACTGAGTTGGATGTATCGCAGTAACAAAACCAACTGCTGAACTGCAATTTGGGTGATAGAGTTTCAATATCAACAACTGCATCCTATAAGTTTACGTGCTCATCCCGGTTAACCGACGTACGTAGATTACCAACCACAGGAGCCTAAAGTTCCGAAGTTAAGGGTGTTTGTGAACGTAGAAGCAACATATTTCAAATGATCAGGGAGTTAGCTTTTATAATTCGGAAAACGAAGTTTTATTTTCAGGAATACGTATATTACAAAACAATTAAAAATTACTGAATACTTTTATACTCCCTGTAATTTATTATCATTTATTCCAAGAGCAAAAGAAGCAAAACACTCCCTTAAAACGTTGTTGATTTGAATATCGTCAACCGCGACCGTTTGTTGAGGTTACTAAGCTGTTGTGTTTATTTAATTAGTAGCGAGACGCTAGAAACTTAGATCGACAAAAATATGAATATTCATATTTCGTTCCATCGGTGCTGCAAGGTTTGTGCCGAAAATGCCATTAAAATATGCAGATTAGATGTTTTCAGTCGAGAACAACATCGGGAATAATAATTAGAAAATTTAAAATTTAGGTACTTTTAAACATACACCTCAATAGTTCACACTGAATATTTTAGAATGATGAAACAACGTTATACCAAGTACTGCTACATACAGAATTATGTTACTCATGTAATATTAAGAGGTATAGGCACAAAGGACATTTGGATTATGAATACTGCATGAAACAAAACCAACTTAACATAATGGATACCCCAAAATAGGCCGTTTATGTAGGAAGGATAACGGTCAAAAGTTGTGCGGGAAACAAATGTCTTCTACCAAAACTATATCCACATTGGTGGAAGACATTTATTTCCCGTACAGCTTTTGGCCGTCATCCTTCCTTCGTAAACCGCCTATTTTTACTTTACAAGTAATTAATCGAGTACAATATCTGACGTGTGCCAAAAGTATTGGACGTTATGTTAGTTAAATTCGCCGCGAAGCCTCTGTGGACTTAACCGAAGCAGAGTTTGTGAGATCAAAGCAATGTAGTTTTATCCGAAATGAAAGAGATAACGGGAAAAGACAATAAGACAAACAGTATTCATAAACAACAGAATAAATAATGCTTTGCAGAGAATAACAAAAGATATTATTGTAATATTTAAAAACAAATAGAAACATGAATGTCAGAAACGAAAATATTTCAGGAAGTTGAGGGTTTAAAATTAGAGTTATCTAATTCCTTTACACAAACGTGAAAAAAAATCAAAAAAGGACACTAAACAGATAAACAATACCGTTGAATGGAACATTCAACCCAAGCAATTGCAAAAGTTTGCAGACAATGAACGATATAAAAAAAAATGGTACTGACCTGGACCAACAAAAGAACCTCGATGGAAATAAAATACAGACCCATACAAATATTGTGAAACAAAGTTTGCAGTTAAATAGTAAACGACATCAACAACATTTAACAATGAAAGATAATAGCTTAAATAGTAAACTTAAAAGACCTGATTACTGGAGTGGATAATTCTAATGAGTGGGGGATGATTTAAAAAACGGAAGACTGCAGTTACGGGCACTGCAAATGAATGTTTTTACAAAGTAGCGCAAAAGTAATGTCATTATTTGAATTGGCTGCCATATTGTTATAAATGAAAAAAAAAGAGCTCTGTTTTCATAAAAAGTTTATTTGAATTATTATTTGATTACATTAATTAGAAAAAATTATATCGCTTAAATGGCCACCTCCCGAGTTGATGCATAGTTGCGTTCATTTTACGGCATTTTGAATTGTTGCTCGCAAAACATCTGCCTCCAGATTAGCGATTTCTGCTTCAATATTAGCTTTCAAGGCTTGCAAGGTTCGTGGTTTGTTGTGGCTAACGCGAGATTTTAAGAAGCCCCAAAGGAAAAAGTCTGGTGCTATTAGATCTGGCGATATAGACGGTCAGTTCAAATCCCCAAAACGGGACATCACTTGACCTGAAAATTGATGTCTCAAAATCTCCAGAGCTGCCCGAGCTGTGCGAGTGGTTGCTCCGTCCTGTTGAAATCAACAACGATCGAGACGCAATGCAGCAATTTGCGGCAAAAAATATTCGTTTAGCATCTGTCTGAAACGCTCACCATTTACGGTTACGGTCGTGCCATCGAAGGAGTTTTACGAGGCCGGCCACTTCTTGCCACATCTCTGATGGGCCCAGTTTGCACGAGGCGCTCGGACCAACGTTTAATTGTTCGAGCACATGGAACACGATGGCGAAATTCACGCTGCCTTAAAACAACAGACTTTGTTTTGTTAAATAAGAAGAAACGATAATTCCACGTGCGTAGCGCTTAAGCGAAGTGCGTATCGCTTTGTGGGTTGTTGACAACTAATTGTCTATATGTCTACATCATAAATATCAAAGCACAGTGACATTTGGCGCCAACTGCAAAAATGGCTGCCAATTCAAAATATGACATTACTTTTGCGCCACCTGTTATAAATCGAAAATGTTAAGGCAAGAGGATTTTACAAAACTTTCATTGTAATAAATGAACGTAGAAATACAAAAGTATTTTATTTTTGTTATGAAATGACTGGACTGATGATGGGAAATTTCGTGAACTTATTGAATGCTGTGTTGGAATGGAATGGAAACGCAACACAAGAGTGTTGCGTTGCATTGTGTGCATTAGAAGACCAGAGATTAGTTGAATTTTCTCCACAAAATTTCAACTTAGGTTTGATATTTTCTCGGGTGGCAGATCAACACGAAGGTCATGAATAAAGAGTCCAAACGATGTGCCCGAGCATTAGCGTTGCGTGGAGAGTTTACCAGAATAATAGTGCGCTTATTTAAAAATAAATATATTGAATCACTTTACAAAACGTTAAGAAAAAACATAAATAACTTACCTAACATGTTTACATTGTTGCAGAAATATCCGGATGTGCGCGATGAAGTAATTGCACCATCATATATGTTTCTGTATTAGTCTCGGAAAGGTTCGTACGTAGCGACGTAAATAAATGCTTATATGCTGAAAAGGATTGTTCGACGTTGAGAGATGTTATATTTGCATAGTTAAAGTGCTCTTTGTATCTGTACAACGTATCTTCAGTATTGGTAAAAAGTTGCCGTAATTTTGTAAAATCTACATTTTTATCTAATACACTATTAAATTTTTCACGAACACAAACACTTTTTTCATCATCAAGGATATGCAGCGCTAATTCTACGTGGTCAATAATTGCTAATGAGTCCGATAAGGACAGCGCACTGTTCTGTAACTTTTTTATTGCATCCACTATTGGAACGTAACTGTCGTAAATAATTTTTAAATTTGCTGCAACTTGAGGATTTTTAAATTGAACCTGACTGAGCCTTATTGCAGCCGCTTCTTTGCCGTCTAGTTGTAAAACTACTGATTTAATTTTTTCAAAATGTTTATAATAATAGAATGCTGCTTCTAACCACGTACCCCATCGTATAAGAATTGGTTGCGGCGTCTCGGGTATGTCAGGACACTGCGAATGAAATAGGCGAATACGTTTCGGAGATAAGAAAAACCGCTTTCGTTTGTCCTATTAGTTCATCCGCATCAGAATAACTTGTACGTATAATGTTTGTTACAAGGTGTAAAGCGTGAAGCAAACATGTGACGTGCAGCAGGTTTGGTTGAATCGTTTTGAGTAATTTTGCTGTGGAACACATAACCGCGGCAGCATCGGTAACTAACATTAACAGTTGCTCCGGTAAAATTTCAAATTTGTGTAGTGTTTCTATTAATACACTACGTATCGCCGTGGCAGTACAATCTTGCATTCGTTTACAGGCTAGTAAATAAGGGTCAGAAGATCCTCGTGGGGTCAGCGTCCTTACGACAATGGGTAGGATGGACTGTTTTTTAATATCTGTAGTTTCGTCCATTGTCAACCAAAGGTATTTATTTTTCACCGTTTTTTTTCGTAAAATTTACAATTCTTTCACGCACTGATGGTACGTAATTGTGTAGCGTATTTTTAGATGGTAATTTCCACGTAGGATTGTATTTATTCCAAAACTGACGGAACATTGGGTGTTGGACTTTATGTATTGCTATATTGATCGCAATTAGCATCATTGTTAAATCAACCACAAATTCATTATATGATTTGCGTCTAATCTTTTTCAATTTATGTTTGTCACTATTTATATGTCTTTGACACTGACTCGCTTTCCAAGATAATAAAGTTGTTTCACAAACTAAACATTTCACTGCCTTACCGTCATATATTAAATCGGGAAACCGATGTATAAATTTATTTACTACGGTAGCAGACAACCGATTTGACGCATTATTTTTACGACCTCGCAACATTTTCAACGTATAATTTAACACGTTAGAACGGCAACTAAATGCATCGTTTATTTTTACTACTTATGCGAGAGCGGAGTTTACCCCACTCTGCTCTCGCATCGACGCTACTGGTCGGGCACATCGTTTGGACTCTTTAGTCATGAAGGAAGGTTCCAAAGAATATAATTGAAAGTGGAGTATTTGAATGCGTTATAGGCAAATCCACTTTTAAAGAATGCTTTATCTTGGTAATTGCAATTTGCAAACCCCCTATGAATAGTGTTTTTTTTTATTTTTATGTAAGTTCAGGACAATTACTTGTAACTTTCTTTCATAATTGCAGATTTATGTGTGGCTGGTGATCTTAATATAGAAATGCTGAAAAAGTAGACTATTACAACTTATGTTATTTATCTTAGTACCCACAATATTTAAAGACACCAAGATAACTTCTAATTCTACAAATTGTATGGATATTATTTTTATTAATTTAAGAAAATTTAAGGTGGACGTCGTTGAAACATTTCTATCAGATCATACAGTCCAGAGAATTTTGGCTTCAAAGAAGTATTTATATTCAAAGCTAATGCATAGAAGAATATTTTTAGAGGAAAGTAAGCTATTACACCTTAATTATTTATTTAACACGAGCTGTAGTTCCACTTAAGCGCGTCAATATGTAACAGTAATGAGTTAAAAGCCTGCAAAAGTAATTTAGACTTATTATTTAATTTAAACAACGGATTTTATAGACAAGTGCAAGTTACAAAAAAAAGAATACAATACCTTGTTAAAACAAACGCGGTCGCAAAACTTTCGGTTTGTAGATGCGCTAGATCAAAAAACAAACTAATGTTGGATATCTAAATATGGAAGGGAGTTAATGCAGCAATATAATGAATAGTAACTGTCGGTTCAAGAGTCGTCTGAAAAGTTGACCAACATCGTCCTGAAGATGTCACTCGCAATATCTGGAGAAACGTCGATTTACAGTATTTCAAAGCTGGGGTAATCCCAGCCATCATGTATTTCTTGTACAAATCACTCTATTGTAGACTGAAGTATAAGAACGTAAAACATTGTCTGTATAAAATGTCGTAGTTGACCATGATCATGTATAATAAAATCTATCAGTAACAAAGGAGGGAGCACATCTCTCTTAATTCATTTATTTCGCAGAATGATTTACATTATTTCAAATACGAAGGTTAATTCATTGCCATTCGAGAAAAAGATAGGCTTTTTAAAGTGATCCGCACAGAGTCGCGGAAATGTAAAATTCTTACCGATCAATGTCTTATGCAATTAAATTTAATTAATTAAATAGAAATCTCAACAGACACCGCTAGGATTTGAACTTACGAACTCTCGCTTTTGGGACGCGTGTCTTCTCTACTATGTCACAGAATCTCTTTGCATATTCAAATTTTGTAATCATCACAACAAGGTATATCACAAAAGGATTTGAATTTGCAATGAAATTCAATGATATAGCCTGACCGAGGTGTAGGACGTCGTAGACGTCATATCCTACTGGTATCTAACGGGATCTTTATTTCACCCATTATATTTAATTACATAAAAATATTTAAATTTGCAAAGAGATTCTGTGGTGTAATAGTTGGTGCACGCGTCCGGAGAGCAGAAGGTTATATGTTTGAATTCTACCCGTGTCTAATGAGCTCCTTCTTTCATTAATTGGATTTGATTACATCGGAAAAGTCAAGGAAAATATCAATTTTTCGAAATCGCGGATGGATGTTATTATTATATAATTTGTTCATTTAAACTAGCAAAAGAGTATTTAAGTGATAGCTCAGAATCTAAGATTGTAAATAATATGTTAACTATATTTCTAATTTCAAATCATATAACATTATAGTATATATTGTACTCGCTTATAGGCATATATTCTATGTGATAACGTTTGATATTGTTCTCGTATCGCCTTAGCCCTGTTTCTCCTTTATTAAGGGCATTTCTACGATTTATTGGATAAATTATCTGTTACTCCACAACCGTAGTTTTCCTCCTATCAAACCGGTTCGAGTTCTCTGGAAATCTTTCACTTGTCAACCGTTAAGTATGTTTCTTATTACGTCTATAAAACCTAATAAACCTTCCAATATCTCTAGAAGAAAAGGTATAAGGCGTCAGAGAATGGCGGGTCCGTAAACCCCTGATAAAGTAGCAGCCATCCCAAAAACCACACAAATTAAATTTTATTCCCTTTATATCTCGGCGATTGTGCAATAAATTTCTGCGCGGGAAGGTGCGGAAGGATCCCGTCGATATTTCAGGGCACCCCGAAAAAATAACAAACACGCACGCGGCTGGTCTATCGGTTGCCCTTGATCCTCGATCGAACGCGCTGTTACATTTTCGAGTATTATTTGTTTTGGAGGACTTTCGAACGGATATTGAAGCATGCGAGTTGATCGAAAAATCACTCAGAATGTAGACTATTTGGTGTATCTACCCACATGACATACATACATACGTTTGGCTAATGACGTCGAAGTGCTCTAGTGTTTCGAGAGGGCACTTTATCAAATCTGGATTTATATTTTAAAATAATTCGATATGCTCGAATTTATCTCTTTATTTCAACGAATTAATTCGATGACGACAAAATCATTGTAGCCGCATAAGAGCTCTTTCATTACAAACGACGACTCTTTTAAACGGATGTATTTTACACCAACTTCAAAATGATATTACGCTAAAGCGTCGCTCTCATTATCTTTTAGATTTGCGCCGATTCTAATCCGTTCAAGTTGGTATATTTCTGCAACACAATGCAAACCATGCTCTACATTATATAAAAGCTCTAGTACTTATAAGAGCGATTATTCTCCAAGATTCTGAATTGGTTCATCCGTGGAAGGAAAACATAAACATTGAACATTAAAATTCAATTTATTTATATTATATTTAAATTTTCGCAGATGACCAGACCAGTTTGCAAAGATTTGAATTCTGCATTAATTCTTTCGTCTAGGCGAAGGTAACCTAATCCTTCTCATCCTTTCCAAGAACAGTTACTTCCTTTTCAGCAAAAGATTGGAGTGATTAGCAAGTTTACTTAAAGAAGATATTAAACTAGGAACTTGTGGATGTGGCTTTTAAATAATCGAAGCAATCAGAGAACTTTTTGAGCTCTCATCTGAAACATTATTACCAGTTATCCTCTTTAGATATTTCGTATTGGAATATAAAAATAAAATGTTTTAATGGTATAATGGATCTACCATAGTGTCTTTGAAAATGTAGGCTTTATTTCTTTAAATGAAACAACCAGTTCATTGCTACGTATTTAATTTATCTAACTAGAAATAAGGCCAGGCAATGTGTTTAATACGTCTGCATAGATGCTAACGCCTTCGAAATAGTCAGGGCGTTCAATCTTCAACATTAAACACCAAATTTAAACCAAAAAATTAATTTTTCTAAATAGCACTATATATTTATTTGTATCTATCGTAATGGGAATTGGCATCTCCAACTTTTTCATTTTTTTAGATATGTACATATCTAACATTGAAAATAAAACGGCTATCTACAGTCAAGAGCGAGACGTACATTTGGGTATTGCATCCAAGTCACTTCTGGTGTTAGTAGTGTTTGGTTACCATGACAACCGTAAACGAAACATACCGACATTGGCAATCTTAAATCACTGATTCAAAATTTTGAACACTAATAAGGGAGTTAAAGATTAATAAACTAAATTTAAGAATAATAAAAAAGAAAAGAATATATGGCGATATTAAAAAGAAGAGTAGCATCTGAACTTGGTAAAGCTAAAGTGCACATTCTGTATATTTCGAAGACGTTCAAACACTATGTCTGAATAAAGGCAAGTGGACAATTTAATTTCGTAAACAATTATGTTAGTGTGTGTACTCCTACTTCGAAGTCCTTAAACAAAATAGTTATACGCAAATTTAAGCAATTGATTTACTGCTTCCTTACTTGTTAGTCACCTTGCATATTCGGAAATGTTTTTGGAAAATACTGTACGACGCTTCCAACGGTTTACATAATAGGCGGAATTCCCGAAGTTTGGGACATCTTCAATACAAACATAATAATGTACAGTAAATGTTGTGGAGTCAGCAATTCTATCACGGTTTACATTATATAAGGTGATGTTATTTAATACTACAAACTGTTCTGTTTTCGATCATTACAATTTATTTCCACCTAGAATGGTCTACTCCTTAAAGTATATTGTACACTTATCTGGCATTTTTGCCATACACTACAAGATAATTACACGACGAGATTTTTTGCCATTACTTATGTCACAGTTAATCCAATTTTCGTTTTCTAATTTCAGGTAAGCCCAGCAAGCGAAGATTGTCCAGTGAAATAAATTGGTCTCTCCCATTCTGTAAGTTGTACTGTTATTGTTTAATGGAATTTACATATTCTCACTTTGCGCTACAAAAATTTCTTTTTACGTTTCCTACGCGCGTTTACGTTTTACTAATTTATTATAACAAAAATAATAGAATATCCTTTAATTCGAAGTAAAACTATGTTTTTAAAGAGAATTCTACTAGATTTAAGCCATATTCAAATACCTTTCGTTGGATAAATCGTACGAGATTTAAGCATCTCTATTTTAATTTATTGATTAAAGTCTTTACATTTTTAGATTTCAATTTAAATTTCAAATCTAACACTTAACTTTGATCAATATGGTTTCATTTAAATGTAATTACCAACAATCAATACCAATAATTGCAATTATGCTTGAGTGTATCTAATTAAAGATACCCTCATCACACACATTGTTAAAATTTTTGCATCTGTCGATTGGCCGAGATCTTCCACAAAGGCACACTGACGAACCGCATAACGGCGAAACGCGCATGCTGGTTGGTGGTAGCCGCAATTTATTGCTAATAACAATAATATATTGGTATGTTCTAAATGAATGAACAGTCGGATTGAATATGTGATTAATTTATTTAATTATTTTTACAAGAAATGGTTCACGTACAATATATGCGTGATGGTTGTGTGTTGTATAGGTTGCTTCTTTAAATACCGTTCCTTTCCGTTTTCTGTTGAAATCCAAATTCTTTCATTTGAAACTTGCGCTAGTGGTTTTTTCTCTTGTTTGACCTTATGTTCTACCTTGCTCTCTGAAATACTTCTTTGATAGTTGTTGTTAGTTGCGCCTCCAGCGACGTTTACACGTTACTTACTTTACACTTACCATGCTATTTTTGCCTACCACCTTTCCTTGAAGAAGTCCCATGTGGTAGTGTGTAAAACCTTGAGTTTTCTTTAACAAATGATTAGCCTTTAGTCTAGTTCTTTTCGATTCTCTTTAATAACGTAATGCCCGTAATACTTTTCAATTGGTTTAAATTAGATTTCTTGTTGGATTTTCCAAAAATATATTTACAGTCAACTGTTTATATTTATGTCTACTTGTTTGTCCGTTCCAATTCTACAAGTTGGTACATCCAATACTTGGTCTTACGACGGTTGCTACCTAAATTTAGAGTGCTAAGTGGTGTGCGTCGAGTGCTTCATGTCTTTAAACAGTGTAAGGAACTTAAAATAATATAGAATATAAGAATCACATAATTGAAAAGAAAAAAGAAATTAAGAGAGATCTACATAACAAAATAATCTAGCTTGTTTTACGATCATTGCGCATTATATTGTAGTTCATGGGCGTACGTACCAGCGAAGATTTACTAACTGTAGGTTTGGCTTTTGGTACATACTACTCCGTAGACCTGGTTATGTAGTTTGAGGGAACGAACGATTTGTCTTGGAACAAAAAATCCCCAGAACTAAGCTT
This sequence comes from Oryctes rhinoceros, assembly GCA_020654165.1. Classification (NCBI taxonomy): domain Eukaryota; kingdom Metazoa; phylum Arthropoda; class Insecta; order Coleoptera; family Scarabaeidae; genus Oryctes; species Oryctes rhinoceros. Next base: position 9,595,959 of record JAIOKQ010000399.1, on the reverse strand, counting down.
GTCGTTCAGCAATTGAAATAAGAGTCTGAAATTGTGTCTACTGTGACGATCAGATAGGGCTTTTAAATTGCCCCGTATCAATAACCGGCTGTAAATTGAACCTGTATTGGAATAAGCTCCATCAACGTTGATACCCTTTTACACACTTTCAACAGCTAATTGCTAGTAAATATGCAGAGGACAACAAATCACAGAGGCGTATTCGAGCCTGCTGCGTACTAAGAATCTTATGAGGTAAATTAGCATTTTCGATATGTTTACACAGAGTTGGTATATGATCGCAAGAAGTGAGTTGCATATCGTATAAAACACCCAAACCGCAGATGTTATTGACTCAAGGTATCGATTAAGGCTAAAGTAATTTCAAAGTGGAAAAATTAGAGGATCTAGCGTAAGATATCTCTTATTTGCTTATTTCAGGGAAGTGTTATTTATTACACTCGGTTTTTGTTGTGATATACATTAAATAAGGAAGGATCTACAGTAGAATTTCGGGTTACGCCACAGGTTAACAAATACGCAGCCTATTGAAAGCCATAATAAAGTACAAAAATTGTAGCCGATCGGAATAAAGACTTTCTTTTGTGAAATTATAACTTTCGCATACTTCACTAAAAAAAAAAAAAACAAAAAAAAACAAATAGAAGATACAATGCCCGGCAAACAAGAGAGCATCGGTTTAACATTGTCAATAATTAGAACACATTAAAACAAACAAAACGAACTTATATAATATGAAATATAAAAGGTTTGCATTGCGCTCGTTCAACGCTGTTATACGAATAGGAATGCTAACTCAATTACACGAACGCGGTGTCATATTATTACAGACGTTTTTGTTTTTTCAATCCTCCTTGCGTTCATAAAATAGAATTTCGAACAAATACAGCGAGTATGGCGATATGATCTATATCCGCTCAAATGTAGAACGCCATAAGGCCGTAGACGATACTAATACTATTTTTCGAGCAGAGTCTATCCGCGCAAATAAAGCTGACACGACGTATCGATATGGACTTGGTTAAGTTGGCGTGAAATGCTTTGGCAAAATCTGTGAACGTAACGTGGATTTCCTTACGGTTCTTCAGGGTATTGTTAATATACTGGGTTATGTTTATTAGATATACGATAGTTGACCTTCCCTAAAAAGATAACTCAAGTAAAAATAGATAAAATAGTAAAAAAAAGATTTAACTTGACTGTCGGTAACCTCTACCATTTATCATTTATGTTCGTGTGTAATTTTCACCATAGATTCTAGCCAATGATAGCGTGAACCAAAAGTAGTCGCAGAATATACTCAGAGAATTTTAATCACGCAGTATTGCTACTTGGCAGTTTAATTATTTCTTTATCCCCCACCAGTGCTTTCGTTGTGGACCGTAGGGTTTTGTCTGATGCTACTGCTACTACTTTTTGGTATCAAGGTATACTTATGTATAATTCGCTACCGAAATATTCTGACGATAATATTGATACGATGTTGAATCAAGTGATAAACTATTTCCATTTTTGTAAGTGGCAGCCGTCTTCGGTCTGTAGCACGGTATGCGCCTATTGGTGTTATTCTTTCTTGCAGTTTTCGAGGGGAACTGCTTTTTACTTACAATCAAACAAAAAATAGAAATTACGATTAACATTCGATGTTATCCCGCGCCCTCTTGTGTCACATGGGGGCGGCTAATATTAACAGAAAGTAATAACGATCATAACTTATTTCCAAGAATTTACCTTGTAATAACAATTTCTATTAAAGAATACACAAAACACATAATCAAGTCATCAAAAGGTTAAACATTTAAATATGGAAGGGATTTTTGATAGAAAGGTAAGTTTTCGAAGAAAGAATTTAAAGGTTAGTACTTACAAATCATGAAACGATATCAGAACAAATTAGGGAATTCTAACATAAAGAAAACGCAAAATTAAAGAACAATTATCCCCTGGTCAGATGAGCAGCATTCGTGCCGATGCTTTTGAAACATTTATTTTAGCTACATCGGACTGAATTACACGGAAGTGATTATTTATTTATATTGTTATAACGTACATGTTACAATTGATATTACATCGAACACAATAAACTAACCAACAACAGTCTTGTGAATAAATGATTTTCTGCTCAATTTTCTCACATTCTGGATGCTCTAATATAATGTAAAGCTTTCGTACAGCAACCTCAAGAATCATTTCAACCGTATCTTGATAGTAATATCGTCTCTCTTGATAAAGTTATCGTGTCCATTGGTAAATTTTAATATTCTAATATAGATTAATTAATTGGTTAGCATATACCTGTAACATGAAGATAGATATAAATATTCATCTATTTATATAATCATCGAGCATCTAGATATTATGTAAAAGTGATCGTTTCCCATAGACTCTGTGTCTTTCAATTTGCAACATCTTACCAATGTAATTCAGCTTAAATGTTAACTGAATGTATGTAAAGAAGCAGAAAGAAGAATATATTTTTTTCTACTGTACAAATACTGCGCATTTTTTATTAATAAATGAGAAGCCATCTATCACAGCACGGCAATGTTACCAAATGAACACGCATTAGATATCTTTATATCTAGTTTTAAATGACCCCACGACGAAACGATAACTCCTTAGACCGCGCTTATCTCGTCTGTTATTCAAGGAGGTGTTGAGACCTCATTTAGTACGTGTTTTACGTAAATTGAAGTTCGTGACGAACTCGGAGCATTTCCACCAACACCATTCTGTCGTCTGTCCGTAGAAAAATAAGGAACATCTACGTTTTTCACTACATGAAAATTAATAATAAAGGAAAACCTGCGGGAGCGCTTTCTTCGCGCCAAATAAGCGAACACACGAGGGACTGTTTCCCACTGTATGTGTGTATACTAGAAAAGAGCACACCCTATTATCTATTACCGTTCGCGTTGTCTTGCTAAGTTCCGCTGCCTTATGCGTCTTCATCGCCATTGTCTACATTTCGAGTGTATCGATCAACGTCCTCAGAGCACCTTTTGTAAATGTGTTCGCATTGTGTATCGTACGGTGAGTTACGTATATACATAGGTTGTTATGCCCCCAAAAGACGACAGTACAAAGACTAGCCAAATACACCGCCGGCTTTAGAAACGATGAAATGTTAATATAATTAGCACAAAGCAGGTGATGGTAAATTTTGTTTTGTTAGAACATGCGTTTGCTATATAACGGTAGCAAGGACTGTGGCGTAGTATGACAAACAACACATATGTAAGTATCAGCGACTTCCGCATCAAACAAGTTTAACTTATTATATGGTAATACAAAACAATTAGTCCTGGACGACCGTTTCAAGGACACGAATGGTCTTGATCATCAATCGGTAACCGAAATATATTTCGGTATTACCGGTTAAGAAATTGTGTCCGCTAGGACGAATCAATATTCACGGCTGGTTTGTTTGAACTAGTTTTACTGAGCAGATTAAAAATAAATCGACAATCGTACATATACTTTTTTTACAAGTAAACACGTTTGGGCTTAATAATAGCGCAGTTGTAATGTAGAAATTAATTGTAGAAACCAACAAAAATATTGATAATTGCATTATAAATTATTTTACATCGCAGATATACAATATTCTATCAGTTTTATTATACGTTAAATCATATACATTAAACCATTGCGAAAAAACTCCTCAATGAAATGTTGAATACTCAGGAATTTATTGCACCATGCACAACGAGTGATGGCATGGCCACATACGGAACAACGAGCAGGATTCACACAATGGTGATGTGTGAAAGCAAGAGTTACTGGATTTTCAAATTCTTTCAGCTTTCGGCCAACCCATCCACTCTTTTGTTAAACACAAGAAAATACGTTGTTACATTTCTTTGTAGTCATCTACCTCATACGTAACAATGCCTAACTTCTCTATCCAAGTCTTATAATTCAACATGCGCTGTTTACTTCTTCTTAGGCCATCTGATACTAATGTAGACGCAGTAATACAAGATCTTAATATGCTTAAACTATATAAATCAAGAGGTTGTATCACTGATATAGAGAGGTTCTATTTTCTCTCGTTATCGTTAATATATTAAGATGTTTGTTAGATGGTATACTGTCCTTTAATGTAGAAGGGCAGTGGTTGGTGGAAGAGTCCAAGAATAGACTGCTGTAAGTTTCAACAATTGCCACAATTGCGAATATAAACTGGGCAACTGCTGTAATAGATTTTATTCCTTGCAGAAATCAAGTGCCGCCAGAATGCAATTATGAATGAAAACCACCCTCAGCGGCATTAAATGTTTTGTTCATCCCGGCCTGCGCTATATGTTCTTTTGCATCACTAACGAAAGTTGAGGTAATTCCCTTCATTTGCTCGGGTCTGTATTATATGATCGCGTAACATTTCTCTGTTTTTCTTGAAGCTACCTTGAAAACTTAAAATTTCTATCCCAGTGTCGTAATCCTTTGAAGTTATCTAAACCAATGCCTATGTTAACCTATAATGCCCATCGCTACCCCATCTGTTTATTGCTTTTTCCCACCTAGAGAAAATAAAAATTTAATAATACTGCAGAATAATACAAGCAGAAACAAATCGTTGCTATGTCACAACTAGTCGTCCTTCTCTTCAGCTCTTATTGTTTCTAATGCTCCTTGTCATTTGGGCGTATATGGCTAATATACGAATCCTACGGAATGCAGTCTAAGCAGTTGCAAAAATGCTAAGGTTACAACAGTTTCTAGTGACAACGACGCTCCTCTTTGTTTACCAAGAAACTAATTTATGATGTCGTATGATTCGATTTCGCTGGTATTCATGGATGTCCAATTATTATTATTATTATTGGCAAATTCGACGACTATCATCAGCATTTATAGTATTTATGGTGACTATTTTTAACAAAGGTCTGCTATGCAACCAATGCAATTTTACAAAAACATATTTACTCTTCAAATGTTGCTTCCTTCGATAACCCTTTTTTTGGTAACAGACAATTTAATCCAATGAAACAAATACAGTAAATATAATTAAAACCAAATTTTATATCACTACATAACAGCTTGTATCTGCACCGGATACCGATGTTTGACGTTATTGAAAACCTCCACATCAGCTAAAAAAAAATGTTTACATATTTAGCTTTTCTTCTTGACTGTTTAATACAACTTATTCAAAAAGAATTTTTATTTTGAAACTTTTTCTTTTCCTCTTACCTTTAGCGATTCATCCTTATAGATAGACTGGAAAATTTAAGATATTCACGAATTCATTTCACCTGCTCAGAGTGTTTTTCCGCGGAATAGAAAATGTGTATTGCATACCAGCATGTTCCCAAGGTTTCATAATTTTTTTGAATTTCCGGGTTTGAGATCGTCCTTTGTCAATTAAGTATAAATAGCTGTGCAGGTAACACAACGTTCTATTCTGGATATTAAGCTTATATATTAAAATGGAAGCATGATTTATTAGCATAAATCATGCTTCAACTGGAAGTGAAAGTTAAGTTTACGAATCTTAAAGTAGGCGGGGTTCGTATTTGAAACCTATAAATTTAAGAGCGTATCCTAAGCGTCACCCGGTTAGCGCTTGTGTAGCTTTATTATTCGATATACACTCCGCCAAAAAAGTATCGCATAAACTAAAAAAGAGCATTTATAAACCAAGATATTTTTATACGTTCACAAAAAGTTTGCCTCGTGTACGTGAACTATAAAAACACTAACAAAATCATGGAACATAGCTTTTTTACTTTTTTTTTCTAAAAGAACACATTTAGAAAAATGCATATGTGTAAGGTTTGTTCAGTTGTTTATTGAAAGTCTTCCTATACGGACAAATTTTAAAGTGCGAAGTCAGAGTTCTGTACCAACGCTTTTAAAACTAAAATGAGCAATTTAACCTCAGAACAAGTGGCTGCTATAGTTGCTTTAATCGAAGATGGACGATCTCAAGCATACGTTGCTAATTTGATGAACATCAATCAGTCAAGTGTTTCTAGAGCCGTAGCCAGATATAGGGAAACAGGCAATTACAGTAGAAGACCTGTACCAGGTCGTCCAAGATGTTCTACTCGCCAAGATGACCGCTATTTACTACTACAAGCATTACGTCGAAGACATGTAACTGCGAGACAATTGCAGAACGACTTGGCTAGAGTCAGAAATACTCGTGTGAGTACTCAAACTATTCGGAATAGGTTACGACAGAGCGGATTAAGAGCTAGAGTAGCTGTAACAGCTCCTCGTCTCACTAGGAACCACCGAGTGGCTCGCTTAATGTTTGCCAGAGAACATGTAAATTGGAACATTAATGACTGGGCCAATATACTCTTCACAGATGAGTCAAGATTTGGTCTTTACACCTCAGATAGGCGTATCTCAGTGTACAGACGAGACGGTGAGCGCTATTCGCAGTGTAATATCAGACCTAGACCTAATTTCGCTGGTGGCTCTATTATGGTTTGGGGAGGCATCTGTTTAACAGGTCGTACAGAGTTAGTACCAGTAGACAGAGGTACACCGACTGCCCACAGGTATATAACGGACATTTTAGAAGAACATGTAGTACCATATGCGCCAATTGTAGGAAACGAATTCATGTTAATGCACGATAATGCACGACCGCATGTTGCAATAATCGTCCAGGAATACCTTAACGATGTTGGTATTCCAGTTTTAGATTGGCCTGCGGTAAGTCCGGACATGAACCCTATCGAGCACGTGTGGGACCTCCTTCGCAAATGGATACGAACCCAAAATGTTGCCCCAGCGGACCTGCATGGACTAGAAAATGCTCGCCGTGACGAGTGGGAAAATTTGGATCAGGCTTATATACGGAGGTTAATCGAATCTCTGCCAAACCGTATGCGAGCGGTCGAAAGAGCCAGAGGTGGCAATACTCAGTATTAAACGCTACTGTTATGACATTTTTCTTTCCAAAATTATAATTTCTTGTTTTAATAAAAATCTCAAGTATGAGTTCTTGTTTTTATTTGGCCTGTATTTAATTTAAACAATCATAGAAATGATATCTTAGAGCGCATTAAAGTATATTTACAACTTTATGCTACAAACAAAGATTATGCGGTACTTTTATGTTTCAAAACTAAATTGTGCCATACTTTTTTGGCGGAGTGTATTTCGTTTTATTTAAACTATCGAAAGAGCTTCTAGGGAATTTCTCGGACCTTGTAGTCCAAAGAATTAATTAATTAATTTAGAAAAATTTCTCTCGTTTTAAAACCGTGCAATATATAACAGGAGGCAATTTGCACTCCAATACACCAATTGTAAGCTGAGAGTTTAACAATATGTATTACGTAGTTAATTGCTTCTGCGATGCTTTTAAGTTAAGTTTGAGAAATAAACCTGCAGGGTGTTTTGTGTTTTGTGCAATTTAATTAACTTACTACTATGGCGTCGTTTTACCGCATTTGTTCTATTTTCTTTCTCACCAAGCCGGGCATTGTCCTACTTTCTAGTAGTCGCGCTCGTAAAACTAACGAGTATAATAGCACTTTCCTTCCTTGAGAAATATTGTAAATTAATGTTTAAAAATATATCCACCTTAGCTTAAAGCTTTCTTGGTGGATGCACCGGCATGTGGAAATTTTCTAACCGCTTCAGAAGCTTATATTATTCGGTACTTAATTAAAAGCAATTCGATTAAATACCGCTTTAACGTAACCTTCATGAAATTATGGAAATTATATAATCTAAAGGAGAACCGTATCGTTTGAACACCCTTACCCTAGTATGTTAAATGCAAAATGTAGGCGGAAGACAAAGTTTTCGCAATTATTTAAATTTGTGGTCATTTGCTTAAAGTTCCGTAACCTCTGCGTTAAACTTGCTGATTAGTTTTAGGTCTCCGGACACCTGAAATTGGAATTAATGCCCTGAATGCCCAGAACGGGTATCGGCCAGACCTAATACGATTATGCATGGATGATGTAAATTACACGTGCTGCTACATAATACGCCGAAGACAACACCATCTCGCCCGCAGCACTGCAAACAACAAACAAGGGCGGGGTCGTTCTTCGGCGGCTCTCCTCGCAGCGTTGTGAGCTGCATACTTCTTTCCTTTGAAAGTTATTTGCCTACGGTAAATATTTATACAGTTTGGCGCCTCCTTTTAGGAATTCTAGGGACCTATTTACAGTTTGCCTTTTGTATTTGTCTTGAGTTGATTTTGCTTTGCTTTGCTTGATGAATTGCGTCAAAAGAACAACAACAAGCAAACGAAAACACCTGGAGCCTTTAAGGAAGGAGGAACACAACACAATATAAAAAATGCAAATTATAAAACCATAAAATTTTAAGCAATTAGAGACCATTAATAAAGGTAATGTTAATGAACAATTTAGGGAAAGAATCCTCTTATAACACTCAGTAAACTTTTTGTAAGAGGCTCCTTGCTAGTATTGTATCATAATATGCCATATAATCGTGTTCAATAATCCTAGCTGTATTCTAATGCAAATTGTGTGTTGGTAATGACACAATTTAATCAATGTGTCTATATGGAAAATCTTTTCCTTTTGTATTACGGGATCATCGCGCAACGGTCTACGTTTTCGAACACGTCAATAAAAACCAATTAGATTGAAGTCTTAGAAACTCGGATAAACACTCATATCTACCACGGGCAATCCATATTACGGAAAATATTTCAAGTGTTAGATTAAATATAAAATAACATTCGCAAAATATAAAAGAAATTCTTTAAAGTATCACATACCATGTTGAAATGGACAATTCAATTGGATATGTAAAATATTTATAAGTACATTTATGGTTCCATTGTGTCAAAGAATGAGAAATGGAGTATACTCCACTTCAGGCAATTACTAGTTCGATACATTTAAATAATAAAAATAAACGAGTGGCAGCGTTCAAGTCAGTATTACAGCAAACATTAAAGAAAGACACGAAGTAGTTAGAAGAGTAACAGACGTTTTTGATAATCGAAGCTTAAAATGTTTAGACGTGAATGGCGTTATCTTTGGACGGTTATTAAAAGATCGCTATGATTAAAAGAACGTTGATGTATGCAACGATATTCATTTGTAATTACGCTAGAACCTGAAAACAAATGAAAATTAGATGACAACATATGAGTTTATAAACATTATTTTCATTTGCATAAAACACTTACTGAGTTTGGGCCGTTACTCTCGACTCACCCTGTATGAAAGCGCATATGTTATCACTAGTAAAACCATAATGTCAATAGTTCACTAATTAACTGAGTAACTTCGTGTTGAAACCGCGTTGGCAGCCAGATAACATTCCATATTGAATAGCAGCGCTTATCTTGCACTTCTATTAATTTAACTAATTAGTACTTACTACTACAATTAACTCATCATTAACTTATAATAGCTTCAACATATTTTTAATCCTAAGACTTTACAAATGCAATGAAAGAAAAAGGAATCGTTTTATTGCTTTTCGAAATGTTTGCCAAAGTTTTTTACATGCGTTCGAGCCAACTCTTGAAAATTTTTTTGCACTTTGAAGGTAGCAACCCAAAAACATGGTTTTTGAAGAGTTTAACAACTTTTTTAAGGTGATAACAATCGCTGTTCAATTTTTTTCGTACGGCAAGAATTCAACAGGCAATAAATCAGGAGGATACGAAAATGAAACATTAATTTGATTTGATTTTGATTTAATTTAGTTAATTTGAAATTTAATTTGATTTGTTTTCCATATAATCAATTGTCAAAAGCGTTGCATTAGAGGTGGCATTATCATGATGGAGGATGATGCGACGTCGATTGTTTTTTGATTTCATCGACATTTTCCGGCAAATAAGTTATTGTCACGAATTATTCTTCTATTTTCCAAAGCAATGCTTGCGATATGTTAAGTACAAGACAGCAAGCAATCATTTTTTGTGTATTTATCTGCAAATAAACCCAAGTTTCTTCGTTGAACTTCTTTTGTTGATTTTTTTACCATCTCCGTGTAGCAATTAATATCAATCTTTTTTATGCTTGGAACAAATTTTGAAAAAAAGGGCGCCTCTGTCACACGTTACATCACATGCCGATCTCCTTATTGTTAGCACCTATATCTTTTAGAACAGGAACAGATTTGATCGACCTTCATAAGTTCATCAGTAGGGAAAGCACGACTGCAATAAAATTCCCGTAGCTAGTTCTAAACTGTCTGTTCTGATAATGCTTCAGTGTGTCACTTGAAAGAAGCGAATCGAGGCATTCTTGTCGTGTTAAACCTTTACTGAGATCGTAAAAAGTCATCGAATTAAATACATATGGAGTCTCATCTAGTGTGTGTTTGTCCCTTGACCAGAAATTTGAGTATCACCTGTTATAGTATAACAGGTAAAACTTGATATGAAGACTATGTATTAAAACTACAAGCCGACAGCAATCTTAGTCTGAATCAGGAGAAGAGAACCAGTTTCGCAAGTACTGTTATATAAACCAGTAGACGATGTTTCCCGATGTATAGCCTTAATTGCAAAGCACGTTCCAATAAACATTCATAAATACGGTTTGCTCGACGAGAGAAACAGGAATATTGAACCAACTGCTGCTAACGTTAATTTGCTTAAAACCATTCAACTCGAACTGCGAAATGAGTGAAAATAAAAAAAATTCCGGCACACCGCTTCCAATTACCTAGTTTCGAAAGTTCCTCTAAAAAAATCCTTGGTTTTATTGCCTCATAGATAATCTATTTGTATTTCATATAAGTTTGTACCTTATTACATCACTAAAAGATCGCAGCGTCTTTAAAGCATTCAAAACAAGTGAATTGAGACGTTTTTTTAACGTAAACAACTTTGCTGTGTGTTTCTGTTTACCTCGGTTAATTGGATGTTTCATTACAGAAAATTTACTTTGCAACATCTTTTCTTGTTAACGGAGGATAGGGTAAACATCAACTTTTTTCGCGCTGTTTGCTCGGAAAATTAATAAATTGGGTTTTTCTTGTTTCTTATATTTCGGATGAAGTTAATTTAGTTGGATATTCTCCCGGTCGCTTCTTCTTACTTCACGTTTCACTTTAATTTAACTTGTGTAAACAAACTCTAAACCCTGACTTTAATGACTTTCGTAATCTATCCTGTTTTCGTATTCCGAGGGGCGCGTTTTCCCTTTTAAAAGTAAGTAAAAACCCACGGCAAAAACTTGGCCGACAATAAAGCATCGGTAAAGAGAATCACTTCGTTTCCAAAGATTGTTTTACACTAATTTACTTTCACTTATTTAGTAACGTGAGGACAGGGAAAATTTAACAATGTTGTACTATTTTGATTATCCAGCCCATATTGATAAACCATTTTTGTTGTACACTAACCATAAGTTGAAAAACAGAGAGCTCTAAAATGACAATAAATCAGAAAGGAATAGCTTTATAGACACGCTATAACTATTCCATTTCGAAGTAATTGAGAAGATAATGTTCGAATGTGAGTTTAATGATTTCTTATGATTATATATATTATTATACAGCTTTGTCCGACCTATTTACCTTGCCTCAAACACCTTAAATCGGTGTTTGAGACTATTACTGCTGCTTTAACTATTGTGACCACGAGCGAAATAAATAGTTTACCGAAATATAAACGCATCATGTTTGAATTTGAATATCGGGTTCTGCGGTCCTGGAATTCATCCGTACTTTCATAAACTTTGCGCCTGAACTCCGAATATTAACGAATAACGAAGACGTCTTTTTCATCTTACAGGAGGAAACATTCATAACGCCAGTATACAAAGGTTGTTCTGTGAGTGATGTGTAACTGGCGCCTCATCCACACAAAGCCTGTATTTGGAAAACCATTTAAAGATATCACTGCTAAAATTAAAAGGCAGATAAGAAATATAATAATTCCTCAACGATATAGATTTTGTGAGAAAGTATCGATGATCTGTTACAAATCAATTTTTGCGTGCTGCCGTCAATTCATCTTGGCAGGGAAATATTTTTAGCGATTTTTAAAGACCTTTTAATAAAATGAGTCACAGCTTATCAATTAATACATTAAAGTGTATTGGTTTTTCAGGGTGGACCGACTCGTACTCTAAATCTAGAGGGCGGACTGTATTGTGAATATGGTAAAGCGTGATTTTGTGAATGTGATATTTAGGCTAGCCAGGTTTTACTTTTACACCAATTTTGCTTATACCGTTCGTTAATGACGTTGGTACTATTTTCAATTTATTTCATTTCACTTTATATACAGATGATCTTAAACACTAGTGGATTGGCTGTTGGTGTTGTATGAATTAGACCTGTTCAAATATCACTACCTGGAAAAATAAAATTTTCCCTAACATACAAAAATAGGTTTGTTAAGAAGAAAAATATAATTCATTGTAGCTATGCTATAGCTAGTAACCTGCATACTGAAGTATCTGAAATTAAAGTCGTAGGTATAATTTTCAGACAAGATTATCATATCAAAATAGTAAAGATACAATAGGTAATATGTGCCATCAAAATCTTAGGTTTTATTATTTTCTTGTAGAATACATACCACAATGTGCACGATAGGCAACGGAAATATACGAGGGGATCGAAGCTTGATAAACTCCCATTCATGTCACCGCCATCCACTACTGATTATAAATAATTCAATAAAAGAACCTAGCTTCCCAAAACATTTTGATACGTGACGTTTTTTGTTTTAGTTTAATTGAAGGACAAAACGTATTGCTTGAAAATTTTGATAAATGTTATTGAAAGAATTTTTTGTTATAATACATCTGCTGTATATGTGTGACGTCTGGAAGCTTGAAAGTGAGTTTGAAGAAGTCCTTGCTGATGCGATCGCCGACACCTTAAATGCAAGATAGATACAGGTAGATAGGTTAGAGGGTAGCGGTGATTGGTGGCTTGAATATCTTTGTTATTGTGGATCTAAGTTTCGTTGGTATATTTCCGTTCTTGAGGAAACGAATTGGTTCAGTTCTTAGACCGGATGACTGTGTGAGAGGCTACCAACAGATGGACCCTCGTACTCGACAGTTGTACACAGTCAATTTAGTTACTAAGAAGCGACTAGAACGCTAATGACAACTAACCTTCTCGAGATTATAACATACAATATATATGTGTGTGTGTTTTCGGAATGTTCCAGGATCACCATCAGGACGCCGGTGTACAAAAACATCCAGGAAAAGAAGGCAGCAGTTTAGTTCAACTAAAAGGTAGTCATTGATTCATTTGAATTCAAAAACGATGGGAAATTGTAAAGATACACTCTTTGGCTTAAGAATCCACAGTTGCGCCCGAAATTTACTCCTGATATTTACCGATATCACGGTTCACAAGCAAATCATCAAGATGTACCGTAATTTCTTTCAGTCGTTTGAGGAATCTCAGAATTTTGGATGAAAAGAAGCATACAGTTTTAGTAGGTTAGAAAGGTACTTCGATAATTTTTAGGTGTAGCTATTAATAGTGCTAACAATATTTTCTGAAGCTGTGAAACTTAAAGACCTAAAACTTGGGTACTGATGAACGGTAAATATCCAAAGTATAATCTTGTCTAGGAAGCTGATAAGTTGAGTTTCATCTTACAGCAAGAAATGAACTTTTTGCTTATACTCTTCGCAGTCCAAGATCAGCGTAATATTTGTCTTATCACCTCTTAGAGCAGCTTGTTTTGTTTTAGGGTCAGATTTGAATCAAGACCGGACTTTCAGACACAGGAAAGTTTGATTTTGGTCGCTAACCATGTGCGAGAATTTTGGATCTTTCAAGACGAATGAGATCGGTGACTCCAGATGAAAGACCAACCAATGGCAAACTATTGAATTATAAAATTGAAAAAAAATCGAGGAAAAGATAACGTTGTATCAGCGTTGAGAATTAGTAAATTGGTAAACAAAAAACAAGCACTCTTCTTCTTTAACGTTACGAAGATATTTTGAAAACAATTTTGTATTCGAAAGGAATGTCAAATTTAAACGTTGCAAAAGCCGATAATAGCGCCGAAATGTATTTTCTCGTATGATACCGATTGTATGCGACACTCTAAGTTACATAAAATAGTAACGTTATATAAAATTAAAGATTTATATGATGAATAATATAATAATAAATGAGATAAAAAAAAACAGAAAATGTATTAAATTAAACCTTCAAGTCTCCTATGGTGTTGAATATTTTCGGCGAACTGTTACATCTACACCGTACATTTTACATTTTTAAAAACGTAGATACGTATATGATATCACCCGCTTGTCACCAATGTATGTATGTAACTTAATTAGAAACAAAAAAATGCCACTCGTATATTTCCAGGTTTCTATTTTACATACGTCATACGGGAACGTAGATGAGTACGTACAGCGCTTCCGCTGTTATCGCGTCAATCACAATTACGTTTTTTTTTTTTTTTCAGAACTTCGCTGCGATAAATCCGTATGTCATTTTCCTCTGAGCAGGACAATGATACATTGGCTGAAACAACGCCGTAATTTGTAGAGCTTAGCGGTGAAATGTTATGATCCGGGTAGGCTATGCCAGTCGCTTCCCCAAGTGTCACGAAGTAGGCGCAAATGTGTCTGCATGTTGCTCAAGTTTGACCATAATTTTGCGGAATATTACCGTCCGAGCAGTTGTGTAATTTTCAAGTAATTAGGGATCTACACCGTCGTTATCTTGTACAGACGACGGCCGTAGCCTACTAATGTATTAAAGTTGTTCGTACTTTAATACACTTCGCCTTAAGAAGTTCATTTTGTAAAAGATTTAAGCTTTAGTGACTTCCTAAAATAACAAAAGGGAAGTTTCTTCTATGTGATGTTATCTTAAATGGAAATTTGCACATTCCTTAATGGAGTTTGATAACGTATCATGCTGCCTTATTGATAAAAAAGGCAACTATGAAAATACATATGAATTATTTCACAGTTTCAACAGAATGTTGGTGTTGTGATAATACGATTTTCACTTTTTAATATCTGTGGATATTTGCATGGGTATCTTAATTTTTACATCTTCAAACAAATGTAAATAAGTAAGACCGTATTTGTTTTATGACGTAAATAGTTAGAAAACCTCAATTGGTTTGTTACTGCCATCTTTAAGTCAATGGCTAGAAATTTGATTACGTAAGCCTTAACAGTAAAAATAATTTATTGATGGTATCTACGTGTTTCAGACAGGGTCACTACCAACTATGCTTTTCCGATATCTATCCATAATGCAATCATATATGATGAAAATTTCATTTAACCAAAGTATCGGGTCCCTACAAATTAGATAATAGCTCCTCGCCCTGGCATTTTCAAACACTAAGAAAGTTTAGGAAAGGTCGGAGGCGTTAAAAGTCATTTTTTTTGTCGTAATGAATTGTTTAAAAAACAGCACATTTTCTCCAAAGCCCAACGTGGCTATATTCCTGATATTTGCTAATATTGTTGATTCTATTATCTGTCTCTTAAAAATAATTTAGTGAATTTCACCAGTGTTACACATTTTATTTTGTTATATTTTATTTTATTTTATTTTATTTTGTTATTTTATTTTATTTTATTTTATTTTATTTTGTTTTATTTTGTTTTATTTTGTTTTATTTTGTTTTATTTTGTTTTATTTTGTTTTATTTTGTTTTATTTTGTTTTATTTTGTTTTATTTTGTTTTATTTTGTTTTATTTTGTTTTATTTTGTTTTATTTTGTTTTATTTTGTTTTATTTTGTTTTATTTTGTTTTATTTTGTTTTATTTTATTTTATTTTATTTTATTTTATTTTATTTTATTTTAAGTTAACCGTTTTTATTTATTTGTAGAACTAACATTTTTGCTTGTGTCTATTTTATGTTAAGTTGAATGTTTTATTTCTTTTGTTTTATACAAATTCATGCATTGCCTATCCTATTATACGTTTAAGTTCTTCGCAAATAAAAGTTCGTAAATATTTGAAATTCCTCAATGCTGTAATTAAAAATATTTTTAATAGTCATTTATTGGATCTGTTTGATGGAGCTACTACTAATGCACGTATCGGATTAAGCGCTAGACAGGCAATTTCCGCCAATTACCGCCGGTAACGCACACATAGGCGCAAAGTATCTAAATTTCTTCGGAAGTTGAACGTACGAACTGCCGCGTCGCTTTTTCGCTTGTGAATTATCCGACGCACAGACCCGCACTATCGTTGATTTTTGGTATTTCCACTTATATGTATATCTGTATATGGGGACACCAGGTCGTAACAAGTTAATAGAGGTGGCGTTCAAGTAAGTATATGAGATAACGCGAGCATCTGGATAGCCAAGAGTTGTGTAGCTTCTGTTTGCGGTAGAGATCGGCTATTTGCTGCTACCGTTCGACCAGACGCTCATGCTTCGGTAGGTGACCCTAACATTAGACGTCGAAGAGAAGTCGAGAACACTCCATGCATACACAAAGAAGGAGCCGAATTATGAAATCCATATACTATGCTATTTATTAATTTGAGTTGTTATATATATATAAGAAAATTTACTTTAACCTGTCAAGGGAATAGTTTATTTAATATATTTTGTATACCTACGTACTGTGGCGTAAGCGAGTAAACATATAAGAATTACGCTTAAGCAATTGATTTCTTCGCCCCACAAGAGAGATACATCGAAGCAGACGACCGGTCGCATTATTCCTAAAACTAGGAGAACGTAGCAAGCAAAATGCCTTGTTCTATCGGCAGAGTAGAGACCGGTACTTTACAAAAAGAAAAGGAGAAAACGAACAGTACTTATAATTCGCTTAACCTAATAACAATTGTCTGATTATTTTTACTAACTTCTATTCGCATATAGCATTCTTCTTCTATTTGCAAATAGCCCGGAAAATTTGGAAATAATTAACTTTTCCAAACTATTTGATCAAATTTAGTGTGAGTGGAATAATAAAAATTTAATTTGATATTCTAAGAACATTTTTCCTCTCGTCACAGGAATAAATGAATAGCAATTCAACTTGAACATATTCTGCAGAATACCTTTGGTTACATTTTCCATCCACCTCAAAGAAAAATATAACAGTTCTTTTTTTGTTAGAAGGCAAAAAACTATTTTTAATTAATACTGTTTCTACTTCTGTGAAGGTACGTAGCTTCTATTGAGAACGCGCTTTTTTTTTCTATCTTTGCGCACTTAATTACCCGCAATATCTCAAATTCCCAATTTAAAGCGGCCTGAATCTTAATTAAGTGCTCCACAGCTCCCGCCGGCAATTGTTTTAATTAAAGCGACGCCTCTTCTCATACGAATTCACGGTAAATCGCGTCGATGTCAAATAAAATGCCATCGGAATCCGATAAGAGTCCGTGGAATAACATCCAAGTTGACAAATGACATCCAGACATCCTCCAATTAACGAGTGGGAAGGAACGTTTCTGGAGAGCATCGTAAATGACCGGTATCGAATGGAATGACCATCGTTTGTTGAGTAATGTTCCTCGACTAGTTATTTGGGAAATGCGGAAAATAGTAGTGTCCCCATTTTTGGAGCAACTAAACGACGGACTCACGTCAACCTATTCGTAACGCAAATATACGCTATTTGGCGAAAAGTAGGTTGAAAAGTACGTGCCTCAGTTACTTGAAAGGTTTTTTTGTTGATGGTCCGGCAAATATTTGCTTGGAGATTGTGGTTATCTTTGATTTGGTCAATTTTTTCATTGACAATTTTTGCTGCTTTCAGTGTATCAACGTGCACCTAAAAATCTAAATATTTACGCTTGTATGAACTGGAAGAGGCCGGTAGTATATGTAAGACTACAACTGGTTATATGGTTTCCGACATAACGTTGTGTTTACCATTTGTTTTGCATTTTTTAAACGCCATTTTTAGAAAAATCTTATGAAAGAGTAGGTCGTTTTATTAAAAACATGTGTTTGACGCATATCTTCATAAAAAAATATATGTGGTAGCTAAATTGGTCTTGTCGTATATGCATTTTGCTTGTAGTTTCGGTAACACATCCTTGTTGGGAGGAAGTAGCTGGTTGATTTTGGTCACGGTGTTGAATCGTGTGGTGATTATGATTGATGTTCTTTTGTCGTAAGGTCTTTTTCAGATTGTTGGTGACTCCGGCCATGTACGAAAGGTACGCCTATCCTGCTAGTTGTTGTCAGTCTTCGTCATTTTTCTACTCTCGTGGTTTCGTTATATCTTTTGTACTGTAGCCGTTCTTCTACAAAGCGTTTTTGATGTGTTGTACTTCACTATCTTTGTGATGTTCGTCGCTGATTTCCTCCGTTCTTATTAACATGTGTTGATGAAGGATCTTTTCTGCTGTAGATGGTGGTGAGATGTTTCATGCAGGGACCGGTCAGTGTGAGTCTTCTTATGAGTATACAGTGTGCGCCACTAAGGTGTCGTCTTCTTCAGCTAATGTTTGCGTGTTGTCTGTTGATGTGTTGCGGGAATTCTTCTAGAGTTTTTCGTCAGTGCGGCCAAGTGGCAAAGGTGTCATGTACATATCTGTACCAGCTAGGCTTCATCCTGCTAGATTGATGATTTCTTGTTCGAATGCCTCCAAAAATATGTTAGCAGCTTCATCACTCGCTTGTTCGTAGAATTTTCCGTTCCACAGGAAGTAGGTGGAAATAAGGCAGAGTCTCGCAAAATCAATGACTCGGTTGTAGTCCTTTTGGTATTAGTTGTTGTGCTGATGATCTGTATTGTGCTAACTCTCTAACTTGCAGGTAGGTGAGCCACATGTACTGACGTGTATCTTTGGTATAGTCATGGTGGTCGACTTTCGGATGGTAATAACCTTCTTTGTTCTTCCTTTGGGATTGATGATTCCTTAACCTTTTTCCTTTTTCCTTTTTCCTTTTTCCTATTTCCTCTTTCCTTTTTCCTTTTTCCTTTTTCCTTTTTCCTTTTTCCTTTTTCCTTTTTCCTTTTTCCTTTTTCCTTTTTCCTTTTTCCTTTTTCCTTTTTCCTTTTTCCTTTTTCCTTTTTCCTTTTTCCTTTTTCCTTTTTCCTTTTTCCTTTTTCCTTTTTCCTTTTTCCTTTTTCCTTTTTCCTTTTTCCTTTTTCCTTTTTCCTTTTTTCTTTTTCCTTTTTCCTTTTTCCTTTTTTCAAAGACGTCAACAATAATTGTCGCGCTTATCGATTTCCTTTCCGAATACAGCCATGAAGAAATTCTTAATAATGATCGAAAGCTCGGTACATTAAAGTAGTTTTTCATTTACTTGCTCCTCTATCTGCAATCCTAAGACTGATTTAGTACAACCATAGCATGGCAGCAACCATAGCAGCTTGATAGAGAAACTTAACAGAAGAATTATCGGGTAAATGTAAAACAGAAAATACATTTGCAATCAGAAACTGTTCTGTGAAGGTTGCCAGGATCGACTAACAGCTTAACTAACCAGAGAAATAATCAGAATATTCATTATTATTAATGTTTGGGAATAAGGTATACTAATATTAAATAGTATAATGTTGCATATTATAATGGAGTTCATTATTTACGTTTGAGTGCACGTGAGAGATCCTTAGATCTTTTCGGTGGCTAACAAAGCAACACATAATCTACGTTAACGATTAAGGTGGTCTAGGAAATAGGGTAAAGACTTTTTGCCATGGGGCCAGATGGTGAAGGTGTCATCGACTTATCGGAACCGTGCCACAGGTTTCAGTTGCCGAATCAAGAGCGACGGATTCACAGGATCCATGGAGATATTAGCCACAACTGGTGAGAGTGAGGATAGGCCATGGCAGCACCAGCTACCTGTTTGCAAAATTGTCCTTGGAACGTGAAATATGTGGAAGTAAGATATTTTTCAATAAGACGACCTAAGCTGGTAGATTCGCCATCTCGTTCCTTCCTGGTTCTCGGATCCTGGATGTGAACTTCAGTGAATAAGGACGTTACGTCGAAGCTGACTAACATATCTCCTGGTTTAGTGTGAATGTTTGGGATAATTTCCACAAAGTGATCAGAGTTAGGTATATGGGAAATTGCGTTCCCATGTACTTTTTGAGTATCTTGGACAGATATTTGTTTAAGTGGTAGATCGGGAAATCTATAGCCCTAACAATTGGTCTAAGAGGTATTGGTAAGAGGCCTTGTTTGTGAATCTCGGGAAGACGATGCAACTGTGATGGTTTGGATTCACCTAGGATTAAGCGTTTTTGAGTTTCAGGAGAAATGTTTGATAATTTGATGAGGGTTGTAATTTTCCTTTCTAGTTTGGAAGTGGAATCTCTACATATAGGAGCATACGATCCGTCATTCAATAAATATATCACTTTTTATCAACGTATTGGGAATGGTCAAGAACTACCGTGGCATTGCCTTTATCGGTCGAAGGAATGGTGATAGATGAATTAGACTGCAAATTCGCGTGGGCTACTCTCTCACCTTTGGAGATGTTGGGTGTAGGAGGTTTGGCCGATTCGAGACATTTAGCCGTTTCGAAGCGAATTCGGTCGGTCGCAGCTTTTGAAAGAGTTTTAGGACACCATATTTTCTTCTACTAAGATTGTTTTAGGAGTAACTGAGAAATTTAGGCTTTTTGAAAATATGTATTCCTCGTCCTTGAATAATTGATGAGAAAAGAAATTTACAATGGCCTTAGGAATCTGTTTATTGGGAGATTTCTTGGGGGTGAGTTTTTGAAACTTGCGAAGAGGAGTTTCTATTTAGTTTAAAGGTATTTTCAGCTTACGTAGATGGGATTCTGTCAAAAAAACACCAATCGGCATGGCTCAAAATAAGTGCTAGTTCGACGTGGAGTGAATACAGTCGTTTGGACAACGAATCAAGCTCAAACTGGGCTTCCTTGGTTTGCCCAAGTAGAAGAGACAAGCTAGCTCGGTGAAGTTACTTGATGTGGTGTTTGAGCTTTAGGAAGTTTGGAACGATGTTGTGATCGCGACAGCGAGAAAGAAACGTCGGTATTCAAAGAAGTCTGTAAATTTTATGGCGTAATTTAGAAAAGGTTTGGGTTTTCGAAAACGTAACTTCCCCATCGAACTGTTTAAAATAAAAGCGTAGGCTTCTACGACCAAAATCTGTTGAACCTAAACGTGCTCCGGATTTGAACCGTGTCACTTAATGATTAATTGAATTTTACCAAAACATGTTACTGACCCGCCAACATTTCGCACAGTTCTTGAATTGTTCCCAGCAGTTTTGAATATTATTACGAGATCCCAGTTCAATTTCGAGTAAGATTGTTAAGTTTTAATCTCAAAAATATGTTCATATTTTCTACTTTTCCATTTCCATTAACAAAGAAGCACCCTGTCGGATGTATGAGACATACACACAAGGTAATATCAGCAAAAAGCTAGCGTAAATCATTAAAATGGAATATATGTAGCTACATTTTTTTTATTTCGAGAAGATTCACAAGCATCTACTACATTCGTACCTATAATATTTCCCGTCTCCAAATATTCTCATTAAAACTATCAAGTGTTTCCTCAAACGTCGAAGAATTTACAAAATCGTGAGACGTGTTGCCGTACCGCACCCGACCGTGAGCAGTTTTGGGAGGGCGATATTTTAGGTAGCGGAATCGAAGGCTGTACGTGACGGAGGATCCCTTCGAATGTTATTCCATAGGATGATTCCGAACAGCTTCCGGGACGACGACTTCTCGCGTCACGTCCGTTATCGAGTGTGACTTAATATTGTAAATGTGTTCGTGTACAGTGAATATACGCCGGTTAAGGCAACATCGTAATCTCTGCTTTAGAACACCGTACCGGGGCGATTTCCAATATAGATGGAATGTCTGCGCGGAGACAAAGAGTATAAACGCCGATGCGGACTATAAAACCGTTACCATTTCCGATTTAAAAGTATTTATTTCCACTTCATGGACGCTACAATAGCCGATAAAGTAAACCTAAAGAATGACATCGATTGGAGGGAGCTACTATCAGAGAACATACTCCATGTATGTATTGGGTGGAATCAACATTTTGCTTTAAATAATTGTGGAAGCTTTCGTCTTGGTAAGAACTATGGTTCTTTAATGTCTCCAAAGAAGTGAAATATGCCTGTTTTAATGTTGCGTGTATGTGCATATATGCGGCAGGGGTACTCATCTTAATGATAATAAGACAAGAGGTATAATGAAATGTGCAACCGAAAGGCTATACGTAATGTTAAATTTTTGGCAAATCATTTAATTTTAGTTATTAAATTTAAATAATTGTTTAATATTTTCTCAAATTTAGTTAATATATTAATCTGTCCTATTATTGTCTTAATTTTTTTAAGATCAACCACCATTTACTTCATCGTAACACTCAAAGATATTAGATTAACTTTACATAAAGATTTGAAGGAATAGAAATAGCTTGCGTAGCGCCCATGCCATTCTCAAATATTGTTAACAAAGTTATCTTCTTCGAGAATAACCGAATAAATTTTGTCAAACAACAATAATTAACAATATTGTTAAAACCGCGCATAAAGCATAAGACAGAAACTACTAACAAGAGTGAGTTCACGATAGCTATAGGTCCGGGGATCAAAGGGACAAACATTCCTTATATTACGATTAAAATAACTCGAATGATTGAGTAAACTTTCGAATGTAGGCTTTCTCAAATGTTTCGCTTGTAATTGCCGCCATGAAGTAAGTTCGCAAGTGAAATGAAGAAATATTTTTGATAATCCCTCTGGTTTACTTGAGAAACAACTTTATTTTAGCATTATTTATCGTTCTTGCATAACTTGATTTTATTGCTCTCTTGCGCTACTGTTTCAAAACTTTTAATTAGCGTTCGCATCTTACTTTACCTCAGTTGGTGGTATCCAATTTAAATTATCCTTCGCTTAAACTCTGTTCTTAATTTATAACGAAATAAACAAAGGCAACGACATTTAATAAGACAAATTTAAATATGTGGTTTCTTAAAGGAAGAACGAAAGGTAATATGTAAAAATTTGTGGTATTATCAAAGACTAAAGTTTTCATTAAACGTCACGTTCTTCTACAATTTGTACTCCATTTAAAACAACCTCCAGGCAATTACACAATGTATTAACTGTATCGTGAAAAGCAGTGATTTATCGCGGCTTGGGTTTTCCCTAAAGTAATCGCTTTACTCTGACGCCCACTATCAACGTCGAAAGCAAAATCCCCGTTTAGTATATACTGCAGCAGATTGGAATTATTTAGACCATGATGTACCAGCATGCTAAGAGAAATTATTCAAGATTCTGTTAGGAATTCAGCGGATTGGCAACATATGCAATAGTAATATATGAATGAATGAACTACTAGGTAGTTACTCATAGCTTACCGGAAGTGCAACTGTAACGAGAATTCTACGATGTTTATGTCAATTGAAATTTTCGGCATGTTCATCCGTAGCAGTGCCTAATCATTTTTAGATAATAAAGTTTTTTAAGTAAGATAGTCTCAATATAAATATGAAATAAGTTCGTCGATTTACTTTTACCTAAAAATTTGTATGCAATAATGCTGACTAAAGTACTTTAGTATGTGCCTTTTTCAAGGTTATGGTCAATGACAAAGTTTTAAAACATATAGACGGTTTTGCAATTATCGTCATTCCTTGCTTTTCTTCGACGCTTCACTTAATTCGTCGTCTAAATTGAATCTACTTGATATACTTACCATATTGTCTTTCGTCATCCTTCTAAATTCTTTAAGGCTTGGTTCGATAGTAGAAGATTGGTATTACGTTATCGTTGCCTATCAATACCGAAGCTTTAGAATATAATTCGAAATGTCTAGGACAGTATGAACATATTTTTTTCTATTAAATGGTTGCTCTAACTTGTAATAAATTTTTATTGATACAGCCTTGTAGGTGTAGGTTTCTAGTTCATTTTATAGATTTCTGCGTTAACAGTTCTAGATAATGCTGTTTTTAGCGAGGAGATCGTGGTTTGGACTTAAAACTGCGTAGTTGTTGTTTAAGGCTAGTCCGGAAGTTCTGTATTTGCGTCCAAAGAATTTATTACTTGTTATCACTAGATATAGTAGTATATAGAAGTATAATTTATATAGGTGCAACTTGCATCATCATTGATATCCATCAATTTTAGTACTTCTCAAATTTCTTAAATCCCCAATAATATCTATTTGTGATACCTATAACTAGAGCTCCCCAACTGCGTGGCGCACCATAGGCGTCGATAAGGAACATAAGTAAAGTACATAAAAACAAAAGAAATAAAGAATTTTAAAACGCTTACTTTGTAATTAGCCGTATCCAATATAGTGGGTGTTAATGCACAAGGAAAATAGTATTAGTCAGCACACGAGGAGGTAGGCACATTAAAACTGTTACCGTAAGCGCAATCCGATTTCTCAAACATCTGAAGCATTAGGAATGTTTCCACAGTCGTTTCTTTCAAGGATGTTCGTCGTTCTGAAAAAATGTTTTTATATCTTGAAAATGAACGCTCGACGTCTAATGATGTAATACACGCGTAATTAAAATAATCTTTGAATTTAGTCACCGGATCAGTAGAGTTACCTTCCCAAACTTGTCTTAACCTGCTAAAATTTGTATCTTTCTTCATAACACTTTCAAAATTTCTTGTAACGATATCATTTTTTTTGTTATTTATACAGTGTAGGAGTGTATTAACGTCATCTAATATTTGTACTGACTCCGTCAGGGACAGTGCACTATTTTGTAATTTATTTATTGCCTCAAGTACTTCTCTATAATTGTTGTAAACGGTTTGTAAATCTGCTTCAACGGAAATATCTTGAAATTTATCCTGGCTTTCCTTAATAGCCGCAGATTCGTTGGGATTGAATTGTAAGACGACTGATTTTATTTGCCGGAAGTATTTAAAATAATAAAACGCTGCCTTCAGCCATGTCCCCCGACGCGTAAGAATCGGCTCTGGTGGTTCGGGAATACCGGGACACTGTTTATGAAATTCACTGGTACGTTTGGGAGATTTGAGAAACACTCGTTTCGTATTTGTTATTAATGCATTTACCTCAGGGAAATTTGCACGAATAGTTTCAGCCACAATATGCAGAACATGAAGTTTACAAGTAATATGTAACATCATCCCATAATGTTCTTGAAGAGAACGACCTACACAACGCATTGTTGCGGCACCATCGGTCATGAAAATTAATACTTGAGTAGTGGCAATTTCAAATGTTTGTAAAGTGTATCAACGACTACGCTCTCGATAGCGTCGGCAGTACACGATTTTAGTCTTTTACTAGCTAATAAAATTCCCTTTGTAGGTTGACGAGGTTCCAGTATACGTACAATCACATTCAAAATAGAATGTTTTTTACGGTCTGTCGTTTCGTCAATACATAACCACAGTAGTTTATTTTTTATTGCAGATCTGATCCTGTTTTCAATTTCGGTACGTACACTTGGCACACATCTCCTTAAGCTTGTTTCCGACGGTAACTCAAAGTCTGGATTATATTTATTCCAAAATTCACGGAATCGTGAATGGTTCTTCCTGAGTAAGGAAAACGGTAAATTACACGCAGTCAGCATATAAAATAAATCAATTATAAATTGAGTTGCCTCAGTCGGTGATACACCCAGTTTTTTATTTTTGTGTTGCTGACTATTTACATGTCTTCTACAGCCATATTTATCATTGCACATCAGAGGTATATTACAAATTTTACATATAATCTTACTTCCATTATATATTAAGTCAGGAAATTCTCCACAGAACTTTTTCACTTTGTCGGCCTGTGGGCGTTTCTTACTACGCGCGTCCGCCATACCGTCACAACCCGATCGCATACGGTAATAAACTACCGAAATGCGATGCGAGTTATTTGCTTATATATTCCATTACATATCCCCCCGGCCACGCCCGGCGGTACGCCTTCTGACTT
Source organism: Oryctes rhinoceros (assembly GCA_020654165.1). Classification (NCBI taxonomy): domain Eukaryota; kingdom Metazoa; phylum Arthropoda; class Insecta; order Coleoptera; family Scarabaeidae; genus Oryctes; species Oryctes rhinoceros. The sequence goes on along the minus strand of JAIOKQ010000399.1, from coordinate 9,570,152 downwards.
GCCACGCACTTTGGGGAGCTCTACCTATAACTGTAATGATATTGTAGACCAAAAAAATATAAGTCTGTAGATTCTATGTTTGTTGCTTTGTCTATATATGTGAATATCTCGAATATTCCGTCAGTTTTTCAGCATTCTATACACACAGAGAGCTTAGTGGATTGCATTCAACTACGTGAATATTTATAATTGCGCAATGAGTAAGGTTGTTCAGCTACGTGCATTGAGGTACATTCACATATGACTGAATTGTTTGCCTTTCCCAATTGATTTGCCAGGAATGATTGACTCGGATCGATATGCCGACGCCACCAATTTTCTAGTTAGCGCAGATAATAATAGATAGAAACTAAAAATTAAGCTGAAGGAGAATTCTTGGAATGGTGTGTTAATAAAAATTAATATTAAATGAAGCTAAAATAATTTTAATAAATTTCACTGGGCATAATCTTTATTTCACTTCTACAAATACCTCCTTCCCTGCATGTATGTATATACATATACTGATGCTGAAGTTAAAGATAGAGTGATACAAAAAAAAAATACAAGAACTACTCTTTACTCCTTACCTACACTTAAACTAATTTTGACCGGCTGAAAATAATTTCAGTGTGAAAAAATGTTTAATGTGTAGGAAATAAAGAAAACTTTTGTATCTTATTTTAATGTTGGCGAACCTTGCAACATAAAGCATCCGCAACGAAGAGACTACTAACGTAGTGAGTGATTCACCGAAAATTGTGGTAGTGCATCACATTTATTAGTGTGTTCTCTTCGCCGAATCCCAAATATTAATCTGAACATGAATTTTGTAATTAACGTTGGTTAGAATAAATAAGTTATATAGAGGATCACAGAAATTAAAATGCGATAGTACCAATGATTTGCACAATAGTTGTTTCATCCTTGAACTTAAAAGTACTCTAACGTGTCGTAATGTTGAATAGGACTTTTTAATGGATGTATTGATGTGTTTATTGATATTATTTAATCCGTGGTCAATCGCTACTACTGAACTTTTTGAACTTTTTTTTATAGGTATATAGTACCATCACTCATGATTCATGATCCTTATGCTAGCACAGTAGTTGTTATCTAACGTGTATCATTTGGGTCCAGAAAGAATTAAATCAGTTTTTTTGGAGATTCCGGCTAGTGGAATATTTCCTAGATATTACGCATAATTGTTCAATATCAGTACTCAGCTTTGCAGAAGCATCAAGTAATTTACCGGGTGGAAAGGATGGATACGGATCCCTGGACTACGCCTACAAATGGACAATATAACTCGATAAATTTTCCATTGAAACCCGCGAAATTACTACGAATCGAACGAATAATGTTAAAAATACAATTTTCGTTAACAGCAGTAAAGTTAATTGTTTGAATTTAATCGATGATTGAAATAAGAGCTATATGTATCTCCATCATACAGTAAATTTTGGATAGAATCAATAAAGAATTAATTGATCAAATCATGGTTTCTCGAATGGTTAGGTATTGTGCGCACTTGTTTCATGTTATTACTGTTGTTAGATGTTATTACTATTCCTAAGACAATTTGGGTCAAAATTACGTGTGTTTTCCCCTTCACATTGCTTCCATAATAATATTCCGCCGAAACTTTTAATTGTTGCACTGTGCAGGGTGCTTACTTTTCTTAAAAGATCTGTAGGCATTATCACTTAGTTTCTGCATTAACTTAACGGACTATGAGCTAAGGTGCAGGTTATAGATGCATGTGACAATTCAACAAATTAACAACATTATCATTCAAAAAATCAGCTTTTTCGTTTACATAATGTATTATATTTACAAAACAAATGAGCGGCACACAGATCAATCCGAAAAGAATCTATTAAGAGTATTAAGATTAATTTTCAAATTGTAATAAATTAGTTCGCGATCAGGCAAAAATTAACTCAATTAAACTTGAACTAAAGTGGGCAATGCGCGCGGCAGATGCTATAATTTGCACCAAGCCGAACGCAAGTAAGACATTGATTCAAAATCAATTATATTTATATTGATGTTAAAGTCTCTCAAAAGTACCGCCACGTTAGTGTCGGGAATGATTTCCGAGAGACTGTTCTCTAGTCCATCAACTAATTAGGTAGAGTGGCAATGCTGCCGTCTGTATACAAGCCTATCGTATATATAACATTCTATTTCAAGGATAATCCACAATTGTTCAACACTTTTATTGGTAATAAATAATCGAAGTCACATCATTCCTTATGTAAATAACGTCACCACCGATCCTTACCAAGCAACGTATGACTCCCAACACTTAGTTGGGTGAAGTTATCCACGAATTTCCAGCCACGGCTTATAACATACAGAAACTTTCATGCGGGATAGATCGCTGTGTGAAATCGATTGACCGCATGAAACGCCGCCTAGAAATTGTGAACCGAACTAGTACAAACTTTACATCATTGAAAGAGTTGAAAAAAATTAAATAAAATCCACTTTGCTTTGTTTACCTCAACAATTAGGGGACTACTAGTACCCATACTTTAATTATAAAGTTATTTTTCTGTAAAATCATAAATATGACTCAAGCAAATCACCGAGAAATCATTGTGTAAAAGGATGTGTTGGAAGTCGTGAAATGCAGACAATAGAGAACGTATATTAATATAAGCTAACTTCCAGTTCATTAGAAATTAATTCAAGTATATCAAGCAGATATACCAATAAGTAATGTTTTGCCATAAACTATAAATTTACAATAAATACAAAAGAATATCCGTCTATGGTATTGCATTTTTTCCTGTTTCTAATATTCCTTTATTTGACCAAAACCAAAAGATCTTTATACATATTTACGTTCGTACTTAACTATACAAAGTGCTGCAAAATTCTGGGACACGAACACCATTTTTTAATCTGACCTGTAGCAATTTTAAAGCGAACGTGAACATTTTTAGTAATAGACAGCCAGAAATTGCTGAACAAAACACTTTATAACATTTGGTGGAAATGTCTTCTGATAGCACCAAGTGAACCTCCGCACTACGTATACACACACAAGTGATGTGTAAATAACTAGTTGACATTTCTACCTTCATTATTTAAACGATGCGGTTGTTGTATCTTAACGTTTGAAATAATGGCTCAAGACCACTCAAATCGTGAGTACTATGTTACGTTGGTGACTCTTGTTGTTTCAAATAAAAACGCAGGTTAAACAGCGCAATTGTATGCGAAGCGATTTCCTACGTCGTTTGCCCAATACTATTGTCGCAATTCTTTTTCTTGAATGCGTTACGTACAAATGCTGCCCGTCCTTATTTAGATGATGATGTCACCGATTTTATAAGAGACGATCCTTCATTAAACACTAGGTGCATTTCGTGAGAGTTAGTTAACAAATCAGATTCGCGTAAGGTGTGCTCTGAGACACGACCAAAAGCATCCCATATCATCTCATAGAAGTCCAACATTTAGCAGATAAACGGTTCATTTCGTTATGTGAATAGTGTCTAAAACGCGATCGGAACATTTAAGAGTTCGTTCTGTTGACAGATGAATGTTCAACTACCCAAGATGGTACGTTCATAATCAACATCATTGGCGTTATAAGAATCCACATATAATGATGTTTGGAAATTACCAACATCGATTTGGTTTAAATATTTGGGATGGCTTACTGGGTAAACGGCTGCTAAAGTTACGTTGAAACTTCCTTTTGCGACTATTATTTGCATTATTTTTAGTTATTCTTATTTTGCTCTACCGCGTAAATGCAGAAAATTATCTAGATTTCTTGCAACAGGTAATTACAACTGCAACAGGCAATTTGAAGAAATGTTATGAAGTGTTTTGTGTTATAAATTTCCAGTTGTCTACTATTAAAAATGCTTACGTGCTTTATTTTCCATTTCTAGAACTGCGTTAAGTTAGAAAATATCGGGCAAATTAAAAAATTGTAAAGAGACAATCGTTTGAGTGTTTGATGCCCAAGATCAGTGATCCGTGTCCGAGAATTCCGTAACACCTAGTGTGAATTTTTTAAAAAACAATAAGTACTTATATTTTACCTACAAAAGAATTTGAACAAACAATTAAGAACTTTCAACTTTCATCAGTTGTTCCTATTAATAAAAGATTAGGTCTAACTGGATTTTATCTAATCAATAAGCACTTTAACTGGTTCCTAATTTATTCAGAAACAAACTGTCCTCTCTTTGATCGTCCAATTATGTTGTCCTTAACGTTGAGTGCAAACCTCGCATAAGTAATGGCATAAAAACAAACGCAGAAGAAACTTTCAAATGCGAAATTAAATAATCCTAATCGTATCTCTCGAGAGCATCTTCGAAAAGAAAGAAGCAGAGATACAATTATGCCAAAGTGGTGTAAGGTGGAGATTTTTAGCGTGTTTCATTGTCTTAAGAGTTTTTATCTGCTCTGCGTTTGCCATTTCATCCGGTGAGGCATTAAGGTCGGTCGTTAGGCTTCCCAGTTTCCAGAGATATCTCCTCTTTATCCCAGAATTCCAGAAGCTTACGGCGAGGAGGTAATCTGGGATTTTCCAACGGCCGCCGTCGCACCTCGCAGGATTGTAACGGCAAGCCGTGCGGGTGGCGAAAATTAAAATTAACAACAATCGGTTGGTGGAGGCTTCGGGTACAATTTATGCACCATTTAATCCGTTTCAGATTTATGCGTATCTCATTCGGATAATTTGCCGAATGAATACCGGATGATGAACGGCAACGGCGACAGTCGTATCTGGGTTCTCCGTGCGAAACGTTAGATAGATTTTAGCGTAAGGTGCATTCAGTCGATTTATGTACATATGTAGCATATTTGGAATGCCTGCGCGTGCAATGATACATCGATTTGTAATGAATAATAATAATAACAGTACTATATTGTACTGTGAAGTAAGCTCATCTATATTGCTATATAATTACAATATAAATGTTCAATTTGTACTAAATTTTGACATTATATTAACAGAATTGGGATAACACACTGTTGCTGTTGAATTCTGGCATTTCTTACTTTTGGAGAGAAAGAAACATTCAACTTACAAAAAATGATAAAAATTACAAGTCATTTTGAAAAATTTACTTTGTACCCGAAGAAAAATACATAGTAAGTTAAACGGCTCGGTGGTCCAGTGACAAGTGGGCCTAAGTTTAACTAGACAGAGTTAAGCGTGTCCTTCTAGGATCAAATTGTTTTTCAGTGGGTCCGCTACACCTCCGAATCACCATTCGCAGTTGGAGGAGAATTGATTGAACAAGCGAGGTTTTTTCATTATTATTGCTTATTTACACTTTGTTATTAGATGCATCCCGAACATAAAGGTTGGTGCATATGAACCCATTATTTATAATCGTCTACCCGAGAACGAGGTGATTAAAATAATTCCAGGTATATTTATTCAAAATATTCATTTAAGCGTTCCCCGTTTAGCACATCATTCATATTTAAATGTATGTAAATGAAAGAATTATTCATTAATTGAATATATCTGTTAGGCTAATACGTAAATTGCTGAATACAACTCCCTGAATGAGATGCCAGCGAGTACCGTAAATTGAATAAAATTTTCACTTCGCTGTCTTGCCACAAAGAATAAAGGAGAAAAAAATTATTCGAAGAAAATTACCGACTTAAAAAGAGAAAAGTCAAAAGAGAAGTTTCCTCCCCTTGGAGAAATCGTAGCTGCTCTGACGAGAAGGCAACAGAAGGGAAATTTCTATGAAACATCCTTTATGTAACTTCGTATTCAAAGGATGAGCTAAATATTAAAGGCGCTTAATCATTCTTATACGAGCGTGTACAACACCTTTAATAAAACTAAGAATATTTAAAATAGAATATTTTTATTTTATTGACGTCATTTTTACTGTTTAACGGTCATGTAGCAGATTACGTTGTTAACTTGATGTCGACAGTTATATTTGCTGTGATTTTCATTCCTTTTAAACTCTTACTAAATACTCCTACTCCTCATCAGGATCAGGATATGCCAACGCAGTTGCGATGGCCATTTGTGCCACATCATATTCCAAAATTTAATTTTAACAATTTTAGCAGCTTAGTGCTTCTGTGATAAGAGCACTTGCGGCTGACTAAACTGTTTGTAATGCCAGCTAAAATGTTAAAACAAAGGAACGTATAAGAAATACTTATTATTATAATATAATGTTATTATTCCCAGCACTGACGTTAGCCCTAAACCGCACCACCTACACTAGGTATGTTGTACCAGTTTTGAAAGCTGCGGCACCTTTTCTTTCGCAATATCCAAGGAGCGGAGAAGTTAGAAGAATATTGTATTGTATTAAGAGTAGCCAGAGAGGGTGATGAACAACAATATCCTTCGAACTCAATCCCGTCCCTTCTTAAAACATCAAGATGTCCCCTCGTAATTAACATTATAATACACAATCTCAATATGAAGTTGTCAACAGCATTTGAAGATTACGTCGTGTTTGCTCAACGGAATCGAATAGTCACAGATAATAAAGAAAATCGGTATTTTGGAAAATCCTCCACATTTACAATTCAAAGATTATCTAAAATTGAGAAAGAAAGTTGGTGCAACCAAGCATCACTTCCGAATACAACTTACACATGGGATAGTTAGGGCCAACATCAAACCATACCGGAGCATGAACGTCTGGTTGGGCAACAGCAGCAAATAGCCGATCACTACCGAAAAAAGATGCTATACAAATCACGGCTACTTAAACGCACGCGTTCTTATTTGATGTACCACCTCTAGTATCTTGTTCTGAGCTGTTGTCCCGGTGTATAAGCGGAAAAATCAGAAACCAACGATAGTGCGGGTCTGAGCGCTGCATGACTCACAAGCGAAAGGAGCGACGGCAGGCAATCGTGACAGTTCGTATGTTCGACTTCCGAAGAAGTTTGGATACTTTGTACGTAGGTGTACGTTACTGGCGGAAATTCCCTGCCTAGCGCTCGATGCGATACGCGCATTAGCAGCAGCAACATCAACCAAATATAACAAATGACTAACAAAGGTATTTTTAAATTAGAACATTGATGAATTTCACACTTTTGCAAATTTAATGAGAAATTAAAAGAATTTTTGACGAATTATACGAATTTATATAAAACAAAACGAATTAAACATTTAATTTATCATAAGATAGACATAAACAAAATATTACTTTTACAAAATAAATAAAAATACTTAATATAATAATATAAGTTGTAAAATAAAATAAAACAAAATAAAACAGTAAGTCCTTAACAATTACTAGATATCATCTACTGGAAAACGATGATTCTTCACGTTTTCCTATATTCTTGATGTACATATGCGTCGCAAATCTATGGCTTTTTTATAGATGTGATATTAAAATCTACGGGAAAAGAAACGAATCCTTGGATATATTTAAGAACAAACATCTCAAGCTTTGTTCGACAAAATAAAACGCGGGAGGACATCGAGTAGAAGGTCCCAACATTCAGCCAAGTATTTCGTTGCACCACGGTCTTCGGATTTGTTGACAGACATCTACCAGTTTTCACCACCAACGGAAAATTGCGATTCTGACAACGGAGTCCTTGGCTTTTTGTTATATTTACGTTCTTGTCATTGCTCTTAGTCTAGATTGATTTCATTCTGATGTAATTATGAATCAATGTTGGAAACTCATATGGAATGGTAACAAAGATTAAATTTACACGGAGAAGGAAGCCATCGTCGGGATGGGGATTAACTTTGGGACGGAGAAGATACATTAGTCCCTCCTATAAAACAAAATCCTCCTCTCTATACCACCGCTGGTGCAGTCATTAAATTCCGCAATATTTTTTCGAAATAGTGGTATGTTATGTAAATTGAGATCTACACTATAGGAAGACGTCCAGCTTTATAAAGGAGGACGGATATTCAGGTTTGGTTTGGTTTTAAGGTTGATTATGTCGAAGAACGTGTGTAGTAGAAATGGTAAACATTTATGTTGAAGATTCCATTAGAACTAACAACAGTAGCTTACGAGACCTTAAGCACTGCATTCATTAATTAGCGATTATAAAGAGCAAAATTCAAACGTTCGAATAATAATTTTTAATCTATAATTGAGTTGTTCCCTTTTGTACCTTGGTATCTCTTGGCTAGAGCATGGACGGAACTTCTACTCAGAAAATCTAAATATTGAGCCATGCTTCAATGGCAATTTTTTTATTCTGCGCAAAGGTACCTACCTAATATAAAGACATACTGATGAATACAATACATTTTCAGCTATTTCTAAGCCACATACTAATGTAGTATTGAAGAAAAGAGGTAAGTCATTTTTATCCCCGAATATTGCAAAATTACAATAAAGCAGAACACTAGCTTCTCTGATGAACATTGCATTCACCAACGTTCAAGATTACAGCAGGAAATCCTTTGTTTATTCCATCTTCTGTATTATTCACCATATTTATTAAAAGCTTTCTTTCGCAACATTAGAGTAGACATTTTTCCTCCCAAGTTACCAGAATAAAATGTGTGATTAAGTTTGGTATAAACTTCTCTTCTAGCCAACCACCATAATTTTGTTCATTGGTATCGGAATGTGAATCGGAATGATTAATCACCATCAATAAACCGTTAGGAGAAAAACCCATCTTGCCTCCTGCGTGCATGCATGCACAGCCGGGGTCCTTCTTAATAATTTCAATTCCATTTAAATTCCGTGGATGCAAGTTTCGATATATAAAATAGATCGATTCCTATCGCGGAAATATTTTGTAAGTAATCAATGCCCCTAGATCTATTCTTTGTATCAATATTCTCTTATTACTTTACTTACATCAGACCTTAAATCTGTTAAAATTCGCCCAGGATTGTTGTTGCATTCTAATTCATCTTGCATCTTTTGGTGTAGAACTGACACCGTAATATGCCGTTTGTCTGTTTTATGAAAATTATAAATTATTTGATATTCCGGCAACCTTTTGACACTACTTCGTTTTGGTTTCCGTCTTACAATAGCTACATCGCAAAAGTAAGAATTCGATTAAAAATCGACGCATTTCTTTTATAAATTCCCAACCTGCCTGTTGCCCACGGTTGGATGCCCTTAATGTGGATCTTCCAAACCCGTAGCTGCATTTAACTAGTTAATTTGCCTGGTAAATGAGGGTGTAGATTTGTAAATAGCGGCATTTGGAATATCCGCCGTGAATATTAAATAAGGGTTAAAGAAACTGGGAGAGCTAGCTTGGCTGCGTTGCGAGCTCGATTTCCATCCCACTTCGATTGTATGATAATTGCATATACAAGGGTCTTATAAAAATTTAATTGTATTACGTGCCATAAATCTTCAATAATTTCAAGTGTTAAAAAAATGAAAATTGAAAATCTGCAATGAATTTTGACAAAATTCTGTTAAATAGAAAATAAAAAAACAGACTAGTAAAAAGGGCAAAAGGGTATAATTGGAGTTAATTGCCAAAAGCTACTGTCTCTCTTGTGTTTTGTAGATTTTGTTATGTAATTATCTAACTCTCTAACCGAAGAAATCGCATCTATTACAGCATCCGTATCGGAGCTTGTAGCTTATACATATGTGTGACTCCGATAAAAACATTATCTGAGATCTGGTTTTTGAAAATGCGAAGTTTTCAAACGATCATCGTGATTTTGTCAATTTGCAATATTGGTCGATGAATTTGCAAGAATCGGCATATTCCGAAGATAGCGGAATCCAAAAGAAACTACAAAAATAATGCAGGAGAAAGCTTGTCTGAAAACATCTGCCTTTTCCGCAGATATTAAAAAGCTATTCATGCTTTCTCGAATAGATATGTTTAAGAGAGCTGCATTCTGTCAAAGAATTATCTTTCATAGTAAAAGTTTTGTGTATGGATAAATCTATATCCAGAAGAAGAACTAGCGAGAAAAAGTGTAACAACGTGAGAGGCTCTGCTGGTTAGTAGGTCTTCTCATGCTACGCTATAATTCACTCTCTTTTGTTACGTTACGTTCTATCAGCTGTTATGTCTGTGCGTGTTTGCTGACCTCAATATCGACAACACTGTGCAAGCTGGATCAGCAATGCTTAGTTATGACATTCATCCTTAATCCGTTGCTCAGTCACCACTACAACAAGATCTAATTAGCTGCTTGGAAACATAACTACTTGACCTGATAACTGCTTCGGTCAAAAGAAAGACGGGCCTCTGCTTTCATACTTAGTCTTACATGAAATAGCTGCTGAGGTAATTGCCCATAAATATCTTGAACCTGGTTCCACAGCTTTCAACATTAGGTGGAACAATCCAAGATGAAACTTTGCTGCTTGGCAGATTTTATTCGATTCACTCCAGTAATCCTGGAAGGATTACTATGAGAGGAATAAAGCGAAATCTTTTTCTTTGATCAAATAATTAATCATTTCATAAAATCAATCATTTAAAATTAAATCCGCGATTAGAAAACATTTTAAAACAGTTTTAGCAAATATTTAAACAAATTTTATGGGTGCCCTCCCGTTTTGTAGCTATCAAACGAACGCCTAATACACTACGAAACGTAAAGAAATACTACTCGGGAAATCCCTAATGTATGGGCACATTTCGGGCGTTCTTAAGTTTCTCTACGTAGCTTTCCTTCGAATGCCTAACTTTTGGAAATATTTTGTTCTAAACGTCAATTAGCAACACAAATTTCGAAATACAATATTTCGGTATTGGATGTAAATTAAATTAATAAGATCATGATTCTTTTCATATTTTTGTCGTTTATAAATATATCGCCGAAGAGCAATATTTGATAAATCCAACAAATTGGTGAAAGCTACGAATTAAATTATTTAATTTAAAAAAAAAATTATTTAAAATTCATTAAATGTGAATTTTATTCTGTTTAATTCATTCCTTCCATAAAGATGTTCCTAATTAGACGGTAACATAATACAGTAAGACTGCATTTCCTGCCTTCACGCCATTTTTAACAACTTTATCCGCGATAAGGTAACGTAGATACCTGGGAGCACATCCCTAATGAACAAAATTAGTTTTATGAAAGTTTTTAACAAAGCTAATCTAAAGCTCGATTCCTTTGACTAAGAGAAATAGAAACGTGTTGACAATTCTTCAGTAATGCGGTGTCCATATTTACTTAGTTTTTCTTAAGGAATATGTTGGTTTATGATATGGTTAAATGTTGATATGGCTACTGATATTAGTATTCCTGGTCGCAATTTTGTGTGTGCCTGTAGCCTTCGTAAAGGAGATAGCACAGATAGGTACATATATTAATTATTTAAATAATGTTCTAGTTATCGACGTTCCTCGCAAGAAAGATGTTGAACAACTCTAGGTAAAGTTTATTCTACATTCAAGAACAGTTATGCTAGGCACTATTTACAGAAAACTTCAAATGTTGAGGTCTTCTTGGAACATTTCCAATAAATACTATTGCTCAGTTGCTTTCCATTTATATTATAATTTTAGACCTTGGGATTTCAATATTATCCTTCTGAGCTTTGGCCATAACACAATTGACACTTCTTTAAATTTATCCATTGTTCAACAGTAGAAATTTCGCGTCCGTTACGTTTTCATTAATTCTAATCTACTCACTACCGTTAAATTCGACGACCAATATTACTTAAATATTAACGTTAATAAAACGCATTATTATCTTTGGTAACAAGAATGATATGCTTGCCCCCAACAGTCTCCAAATCAATACCACTAAGAAATTTGGGATTAAAGAAAATTGGGTCCTTGATCCTAATACACGCATCGCAAAGTATGTCCGTGTAGCATATAATAATTAGGGAAAGCACTATACTAATGGAAATTGTTTATGTCATTGTTTATTTGATATCCAATATTCCGGGTTTATCGCATTTCAATTACTGTAGCGTAGTAGTTCTTCAAGAATCCAGAGAACGATGAACTTCCCATCCTACCTCCTAAGATTACCTTCAGAAGCTATGTGCAGTATCAGTTTACATCTTCCTCATCATATTGCATCACCAATTTATCATACTGAACGCTCGTTTTCTTACAATATTACATGCTTTTATAACCTACCGCCATCGTATACGTTCACCGTGTTTGATAACGACTAACTTGATAGCACATAGTCGCATTTACATAGTTTACTAAGGTCTTTAAAATGTATTCATCTCTTTTATGCAAGCTTAATATTGTTATGCTCATCTCTTGCGTATACTGCCATGTTTTTCGTGGGGAAGAACTCGAAGTATTCGAAATCTTTCGAATGGAAATTATTTGTAAAGATCTGGATGAAATTCGGGAGCATCCCTAAACATTCTTTTGGCAATTTAAATTAAATGAAACTTGTTAAGATGTAGAGATGTGAATGATTAAATTGTATCCGATGTCATAGTCACATGTAATCTTTATAGTACCTATCTAGTAAGATAAAAAAAAAAAACGTATTAGTCAAATTCTGCTTAATATTGACAAAAGATTCGAAAACGAAAAGAACTGCGAACTCAAATGCCGAGTGTCACTGAAAAATTTTGCATACTTACTTCTAACGCTTCAGTATTTTAATCTTCCCGAAAAAGTAATTTGTTAGCGATACTATTAGTTTATCCTTAAAGTATATCGAATCCTCCAATTTCATAAACGATAACATTCACAATATATTATTTACATTTTGTTCTTGTACTATAGATAAATTCAGTTATTCAAATTGACAGTGGATCCAATCGTCAGATTCATCTAGACCAATGCTTTAGTCGTGCTTTTGTAATTTCTCCGCGAAAAAAGCAATATCACATCTATGAAATTTTCAAAATACATCAATAGATTACAGATACCTACCTCTTTGTAGTATAAACACATTCATCTTTCACTTTCTATCAATCTCAAGTATCTAAAGTGCAAATCTCATCTCCGTCTTGCACGATTAGATTAGAAATAAAGCGAGAGACAAGTTCTAAAGCAAAATTTAATTTCATTATCTTGTAGTGTCTTGAAAGAATGACTCGGGTACGGCGCGGCATAGCGAAATCTTCTCGAGGTAATTTCAAAATTAAATATTAGCCAAATGTACTGTGTAATAGTACTTCTTTAAGTTATACGGAATTAGAATAAGAGGTAAAGAGGGATTCGGGAATGGGAGAGGAAAGGTCCGAGAAGGAGGCCAAGAAGACGGCGGAGAGGAATCCTTAAAGCGGAACGCGGGTTATCTTCGAATTTCATTTAATCTAGACGTAAATAGATGACTTTCACGCGCTCTAAAAATGGGTTAATGGCGGGGTTCTCCGGATTTACGGAGAGTAGTTCGGTGAATTATAGCAAAGGTAAGAATAACTTTTAGAAGTCATGTTTATGTGAAATATAATCGGATTAGAGAGATTATGAAAATGGATTATTAGCATTAAGTTTAACGAAGTTTTTTCGGCGATTCACCTCCCTCGTCATCATCATTCTTCTTTTTCTTTATTAGGTACCCTAAGTAATTGATTGCTTTAGTTGTTGTGCAAAAATGAGACATCTTTTCAGAACCATAACTATTGTTTTACTGCATCTCTAAGATGTAAGCGCATTTTGGCTAGTACGAAGATGTCAAATGTAAACGAGACTGATTGTTTTTAATTCTGATCGTTTTCTTGGGGCTTCTTCAGATAGCCTGATCAGTTAGGGAGAAGATAAATACGACCCCGATTGGACGCTTCCAACTATCTTGTATCAATCCCGGCACGAATCGTTTTTGAGTCGAATCATTGTCTGTGACGAAGCTTGAGTTCACCATTACACGTTCGAGTCAAAACACTGCTAAGAAAGCTCCAGGAAAAATAATGGCAACTCATCTCGTCGATTTGCGAGTTGTTTTTCAAGTCCATTTTCCGTGTTGACGCACGTCTACCATTTCCTGAAAAAAATTAACTATTTTCAAATTTTTTACTATTCAACGTTTTTGTAAAACGGAAAATGCAGAAAATAAGGTTTTTCAAATCTGAAGAAGGCAAATATAAGAAAAAAATTTAAAAACTGAGATAGACAATTCAAAATACATGTAAAATATTAATATTGTTCGGCATTCAATGTTGAAGATTTTATGTACTTATGTTTTTTTTTTTTCAAGAACTAACATTAAAAGTTGTTCATATAATATGAAGAACTCGTCGACGAAATGGTCCACTGCTTAACAGGTAAGACCTTTGTTGAATCGCTTTGCATCTTATAAACTACTTAACGTCCATCTAAAATTCCAAATCCAAGCAGATTGTTACTGGTATTAATTATTACAATCACATTGAGCCAAATTACCTTCTTAACCGATTTCTTGTTGATTTATTTAAATCAATTACAAAATTAGTTCCTAACTACGAAGTAGTTGGAATCAATCAACCTTCCTGTGCTTCCAGAAGACTCCATAGTAACCCGATCGCGTCATCATCCGGTTTCTCGAGGCCCATCCAGACCATTATTCCGCCCTTCGAACTAGAGTTCTCTTGATCCAGACCAGATATCTCGTTGAAAACTCCAAACACAAGATTATTCTTCGTCTGTTGTTAATATTTTTCAATATGTTATCTGCTATTTATGTATTAAACTTATTTGTTCTCAATTATTGGTCTAGAAATGCAAGACATGTTCACCCACCATTACTATCAATAAATCAAAGCATAATTCTTCAAACATTTTAAGCTTATAAAAAGAGCGGAGAGTTTAAGTTAAAGTCTAAAACACAAATGATCGCATTCACTGTTTTAGAAATGTATTAGTCTAGGAAATCCCTAAAGAGCAGGAATTCCCATAAGTGTTGATTAATTTTGATTTGTTACTGAATTATCCTTGCTTATTTTTGTAGTTTAAAGTTGTCACATCATTAATTTTATTATTATTTACAACTTACGAAATATTTCTCTACGCCTTTAAGAGTATTGTTGAGTAGAAGTCTTGAGGTAAGGGGAAAAAGCAAATAAGAGTAACTACAAATCAAATTAGTTCTATTTATAACATATTGTTTTGCCACCTAACCTAGCGGTGAACATTATTTCAGAAATAGTCTTTATAGGTGCATAAATAACAAAAGAAGCTCTCCTTCTAATCATATTCTTAACCAAAAGTTGATAAATTGGAATAAAGCTACTGTTGGGATTAGATTCAATCGTAAAGAGATGACAATAATGACAAAACAATAGAGTTAAGATCTTATGCTTCTGAATGTTGTGAGGCACGAATCCTCTTTTAATTGATTTCACTTACGTTTCGTCATCAGTATTGTCCCTGTTCAGGCATTTTTTTCAATTCTCTCTAATTTTTATGTTAATATTAAATTACACTAACTAAAAAGATTATGCTAAAGTAGCTTCCTACATGGTATTGATGAAATAATTCACGGCAAATGCAACAAAAGAAACAAAAATATAATACCCACGGACATATTTCTGTCTACACGGCATCATCAGCGTGGTTCCGAGAGTATTTTTATCTCTATCCTCTCTCACTATTGCCTCACAATTAATGCCACAACATTCGAAACGACAAACTAGACCGGTTACTGTTTCCCAAACATGTCGATGGGTAATGTTCTTTTTTTCTCCTCTTTCCTGTCCCCATTTAGTTACGTTGGTATTATTTTTTTGTTTGTATTATTATTGTTATTAGGCATTGTTAAATGTTCTTATTGTTTTTAGGCACTTTTTGTGTTTTATTAGGTTACTCTAAGTACGTAAAAGAGGCAGAGAGGAAAATCGACAGCGTGCGCGACGAAATGTGATCAAATGAAGTGAAACCAAAGGGAAAAAGGTTCACCTTTCGTTCCTACGAGAATTTAAAACCCAAAAGAAACTCGCAAAATTTATTAACAATACAGGTAAACCTAAAAGAAAATAACAGGTGTAAAAATAGG
Organism: Oryctes rhinoceros; assembly: GCA_020654165.1. Taxonomy (NCBI): domain Eukaryota; kingdom Metazoa; phylum Arthropoda; class Insecta; order Coleoptera; family Scarabaeidae; genus Oryctes; species Oryctes rhinoceros. The sequence continues at coordinate 9,554,314 of JAIOKQ010000399.1, read as the reverse complement.
AAACACCGCGGAACTAAATGACAAAACGAAACAATAGTAGTTACAGGAGAAACGAACGCGAAGATTTAAAGCTAGGCGGTCATCCCTGGAATCGGTATCTCAATCTAGATGAAGCTCAGCAAATCAATAATTTTTTCTAACCATTCCATTGATATGTATAAACGATGGGTGCCTGCGAAAAGATAACAAGTTAATAGTAACGAATGTATAAATACGAAACAAAGATATTGCAGAATATCGAACGAAATCTGAAACCGTTTTAAAGTTGTACGAAAACCAGGAATAAATTTTCAGATCAAAAAGTAAACAACTAACAATACGGGATGTTATAAGGAAAAAGACCGACAGGGAATGTGGACATCAAACACAAAAATCACCAATAACCGGAAACAATCAGTAGGATATACAACAAGTATCTGATAGTGCCTAGCACCATCAGATCAGATAGTGGCTAGCTTGTAGCCAAATGTTAAAGCATGTTGTTCAAGTACATGTTTTCTGTTCGATACCAACGTCGAAGAAGGTGGTTATGAATATGAAAAGTAAAGAATCCAAAAGTATGTACGGTATGGCCATCACGGTTTTGTAGGAAATATCTATTGTTATTAGCAGAGCCGCTAGTGCATATTATAAACAAATGTTTCAAGGAAGACGTATTTCCAAAAGAACTAAATACATCTAAGCTAGTGTCAGTTTGCAAGAAAGTAGATAGAAATAACAAGAAATTATGGACCAATATCAGTGCTTCCAGTTATATCTGATATATTTGGAAGAAAAGCAAGCATTTCTCAAGAAATGAGACTTATTAGCAGAGACGTAGCATGAATATAGACCAGGAAAGGAATTGAGATGGTGAAACTATGACATTATGGTATAAAAGGAACCACACACTGATAATAGTAAGCAAGAACTGTGGCGGTAGAACACGTCATCGGATACGAAAGTAGGAGTACTCCAAGGTTGCATCTTAGGACCCTTCCTTCATTATATTATAAAAAGATATAGTAATATCAATGATCTTGCAAAGAAGCAAACGTAAGATATATGAAAGGAGACGCCTTAAGATCGACAGAAATCAATTTCAATGACGCAGTAATTTACTTTTTGCGCATAACTATCGCCAGTGCTTTAGCATGGCATATAGATGCAGTGTATGTGAGTCTTAGTAAGGCAGTTTACACCATAAGAGCTTCAAAAGTACATCATACATACAAGAATAAAAATACTGCTAATGGTGATTTTAATGGTATCTTCAGGAAAACTAATCGCGCTTCAAACGAAATTCCGATTTGCAGACCCATGAAAGCCGAAACCGCAATTCTCCGTCATCGGCTATAGGTAACGCAACAAGCCGTAAAGATTTTAAGACTTAAGACGTAAGACTTTAAGTTAAAACAACTTTGTTAAAATCATGAAATTCTTTCTGTTAAAGGACATTATTTATACTTTAGAAGAAATATTTAGAGGATTAGTCTCCTCTTAACTATTTTTATATATATCTATCCATTTATTATTTTTTTATGTACTCTATGTATAAACATACTTATTCCAGTGCTTCTATACATTACTGTTTATTCAATTACGTTTTCCTCTTATTGTTTAGCTCTTATTTCGCTCTATAATATGTTTTTTTACAATTACTCTATTTTCTCTTTCCATATATGTACATATAATTTTTATTTGTCACATAAGTCTTGGTGACAAATACACTCAATTCTTTTCATCATTCATTCGACAAATAACAAGATTTCTCATTTTAAAATTGAAGTTTGACAATAGTTACGATTACATTGTTATATTTTGGAAAACATGGTTAACATTATCGAATCCTTCTAATGTTACAAAGGAGTACTTTTAAGTTCGCTACAATAATAATTCAGAGAGAATCGCATAAAACGTACTTTAATAACGTGAAAAGTGCACTCGGTTCCAACTAGAGCAGATATGTATGTATAATTACACTCTGCGGAATATAAAATTTTAAAGTAGCTCCGGTTAAGCTCCAGAGTGGACAAAAAAAAACCCGCCTCTTTATCAGGCTTTTCCAGGTAACGAAGTTTCTACCAACACCTACTTTGCAGTAATATTTTTATGTACCTAAGTGATACACATAACCGCAGAAGCAAGCGCAGCGTTAGTGGTATGAGGAGACGTATGTACGTATATATGCGAGCAAATACGTTCCCACATACATATGTGTATGTGCCCTACTTCTATCCAGTTTTGTGACTCTATCTTCTGACTCAATTGTAATACACAACATTCTTGCCCTTGCACATACATATCTACATATGCGTACATTCTAACCACGGAAATGTATACGGTTACAAGTGATAATGGTACGTTTACTAATTTGATGTTGTTTGAAGAACTTATTTAACGGATACTCAGGTATGTACGTACATTCCAAGAGTATTAGCAAGTTGTTCATATGGCAATTGAGCTAATAATTTTTAAATACTGGTCGACTACCTGCTGAAGAAATAAAGTCAATGCTCTAGACATAATATCAAAACAATTTTTAATTTTATTTAATTTATTACCGTCAGTCAAAGATAAAACTTCTCCCTTACACATCCAGAGTGCTTATCCCGATCTCTCGTTCTTGTCATAGTTAGCACGCATGTGGCAGAACACGTGAGTTATATTCCAACAAACAAAGAGAATGCAAGATCAGCGTTCGCACGGTTACCTTACATATATGTATAATGCAATGTCTCATAATATACATATTATAATATATATAACATAATATATATATGACATAATATCAAATTATTAAGAGTCTTCTACATCCATTGTAAAAGTTATATCGCATAACATTTATAATAAAAAATTTTGTTTTTTTTAACAAAACTCTTGCGTTGCGCTAGATTGAAGCGAATACCTGACTCTGTAATAGCCGCGCTCACGGTAAAAACCGGTCACCAGATTTTATTTAATGATACCAAGTTTCTGTGCCGTGAACCACTCTATTATTTTGGAAAAATTTCAGAAGCTATCGATTCGACAATTTAACAATCTCAATAAAAAGGGTGGTTTCGTGTTACACTTTCAGCGGACATTTTTCCTCTGCTTCCAATCACAATCTGTCTCATTCCGCCGGTACCTACCCAACCTCATAATAAGGCTTCTTCCAGCAAGCACAATCGTTCTTTTCACAGCAGTGATGCAACATGAAGCAGCCCAGAAGAAGCTCTATGCAACCGAGAGCGAACCGTCGGCAAGCTCGTACAATTACGACGCGATTTCCAGGAAAGCTAAATTCTTCAAATGAACGCCTATGCTCGTTATGTTTTAAATTATAGAATTTTCCGAATGTTTTGGTATCTGTCATGTTAAGCGCTTAGTCTGATAGACTATACAGTGGAATTCCTATAAAACCGACACTGTCTTAAACGGACGTCGCCCATTAGCGTAGACACTACAGCACATTTGAAATTATAGTCATCACAAACGTGCATCCCGCTAATCCGCACTAACTCTATAGAATTACAGATTTAGAGAGATTTAATAATTGAAATGGATGAATTACGTGTGTAAGTTAGAAAAACATGAGAAAAACTAAGAATAACTGGCTGAAAAATAAGATTTTGCGCAGACCAAATGTTTACTGAAAACGCGGCCACGACATAATTCATTGTAGCTGCAATAAGCTTTTTTAATGGGACTGTAAACCATTTAGCGACAGTGTTAACGTTCGAAGATATAGTGAGCAGATTGTGTTGTACAACTAAGGAGGACTACAAAGCAAAATATTGTTGCATGAGTCATTTTTTTTTTACATGAAATGTTTGAAGCGTTCTCCATCTGTCTTTCAGGAAGGCAACAGGGTTATGAGAACTACGTCGTACATTGGATAATATCTCTTGGATAATATCTCGGCACTAATACGTAGTAAGGTATTAACAATTTTAATACATATTTCGTGTAAGCTATAAACTCCATCTACTCAATAATTATAATCCCACAAAAGAATTGTTCGGTATTAGACCACAAGATTTAGAAGACCATGGAATTGTACTTTGTTTTCAAATAATGCGACTCTCAATGCTACAATGTTTCAATGTTGTTTAGTAACATGTTACCCATTTAAATTATTATTATTATTTATATTTAGCACGACGAGCAGGCCCATTCTATCCCTGGTCACCACACATTTGACGATACTATTTCTGGTAGTCTACGAACAGAAATATTATGCCAACCCACTCAGGGGAAAGCTGCTGATACGCTCGAGCATGCACCCGGTTCCTACCGATCAACTAGCAACTGTACGCACGAGTCCGGCCAGAAACGGAAACGGAACCAATTGTGAGGTAGAGTCGGTCCGCCCCTGATTTTAGTCCATATAATGGGGATGGTGGGGCTAAATCCTACCCGAATCGTGCAAGCAGGATCCATGACTAAATGATAAATAAATAAAGTGGTATACCGTTGAATATTTTTACATTTATATTCTCCAAGACCGGATGTCCACTATTAAACACAACTACAGACAATTTAGAAAAACTTAAATTTAGTAACTGTTGGGTTGATATACTAACTAGTATTCATTGAAAAGTGAACAACAAAGATTTCATTCAAATTTTGCGAACAACTAGCGTAAATTTACGTACCATCCACGTAAAAGTGGCAATGATAATGCTCCAAGAAGGAATAGAGGTGGGGGAATCAAAATATCGATAGAAAGGAGCAAGGGATCAAAAAGACAGCGCCGTAATAGTCCAGAAAACGGTATTGTGGCTATTGTCCTCTTGTATATAATACCTCATCAGTTAGCATTTTAATTTTCAGTATACTAGATTTATTACCATAATTGTAATGCCAAGTTCAAATGATTTGAACATTCGAAGACAACCCCTGAAATGACCGAAGTGAATTCCGTATTAACAATAATGACTTTCGTTATTTAAGGAAATGTACACTGAGAAAAGAAAATGCTTAAACAAATGGTAAATTAGCAATGCACTCTAGCTATTTATAGAACATAGCAGCAGCAGCAGAAGGCAAATATAAGAAAAGTTTTATAAGTCTGAGATGTAATAGAACGAACGATTCCTCAATGAATACATACTACGCAGACATAAAAAGCCCATCAAGATAAACGTAGGCCTGCCAGCATGACATGCATATAAGTAACTTGGTTCCGCCTAATAGAAGAAACAACGTATAGATCCTTTCATTTTAAATATTCATAAACCGAAAGAAAGCTGTACAAAAAGACGGCTCACAAGGGTCTGATGAAAACCGCCAAAATTTAACGCCAAACATAAATCATCTACAACATGTGGAACCACATAAGGAATGACCCTTTTTTATTCTATTTTACTCTATTACTACTACTTTACTCTGATACAAAGCAGCATTACATGTAAATTGGATTGGCTTTGTACTGTTCTTCTGCCATATTCAAAAATAAAGTAGATATTGCTAAATGCCAGAGAATACGCATTAGAAACTATTACGTAGATTGATGTCGCAGTGGTAACCGTAATTTTAAGAAAGTTAAACTCTTAAATTTTATACGTGTGTTTCTAAGTTGCAATTTGATTTTTTCTGAACTAGAGATAGATGACAATAATATGTCAGATATGAAGTTCATTTCAAGAAACAAGGGAGACTTACAGCTGCTCATAATTATTAAAACCCTTGTATTATTGACATTAATTTCATCCAAGATGTTGTTGATATGGACAGCTAAAGGACTATTTGATTTGTGTAACTTGCAGTCACTAATATGTAAGCAATTCCAGACTTTAGTCAATGCTTAAGCAATAATAATATGGTTACAAAATTTACAAGTAATTTTATAAATTACGTTGGCCAAAAGGATGCTGCTAATAATCTGTGTTAGTAGCTACGAATGGTATTGATGAAATCATTCACTGCAAAAGCAACTTAAGGTGAGAAGACGCTGACCAACGGACATGTTTCGTGGCGTCAGAAACCCTATCCCAAGCATATTCTGTTGTCGGTTATCTGGGCCTGCCTTCATCTTCCTCCAGTACTATCATGTTGATCATCGTCCTAGGATCTTCTCCCTTGGAACTGAGGGCATCGTAGTCTTTGCCCTCGACTCCTTCCCCTGCTGTCCTTCTAAGAAAGAAATGCCTCGCCCTGAAGGGGTTCTTTGGATGGTGGCGTTCTTCATCGCGGGTTCCTCAATAGTTTGCGTCTTCTTGAAGAAGTTCCCAAGGAATTCCTACGGCTCCCCAATCTCGTTCAAATGTGTCAATGTAACCAGCGAAGTGTAGTAACGGCGATCTTGTACACCCGCAAGGGAGGTAATGTAGGTGGATGTCGCCGTAACCAAGATTGTGTATATGTGACTTATACACCAAGCGCATTCTCCACTTCGCTACGGCTAATATCAGTCTCCTCCGGAACGACGAGCCAAATGTACTTCTTTGCCACATCTGGTGCCAAGAGATATATGCGCCTACCTTTTGTCTCCTCACATTGCTTTTATTGTCAGTGATTCCATTAATACCATGAGTAGTTGTATAGCAGCATCATTTTGGCTATTGTTTTGAGGCATTTTCTGATGTGTTTTTAGGCGAGATGAGAATTACATAGTGGGAAAACAACTTTTATATTGTTCCTCCTTATTATACCATGCAAGTCTCGCTATATTAGATAATTTAATATATCAAGTATTTATACGTACAAAAACTTACTTATGAATACTTGGATACGATAGTAATTCTTATAGCTTTAGTCACATTAACTCTTTTGGTTCACACTTTTTTGGAGTTGTAATGTACTTATTTCCCACGATGTGCAGGTTTTTGATACCAACCTAATATCATTGTATTAGATTCTATTCTGTTGTATTCTATTATAGCTTCCATGTCATACACGACTATTGACTTGTTTGCCACTTTTTCCATAGTAAACTGTATATAGGGATTAACTTGTTGTTTTGGTGAGAACAGGACACGGTTTGATTTTTGACAATTTGTTGCACCAAACTCACACACAAGTTCCACGTCTCGCCACCCACGAGTTGTACGGCCGTAAAGGCATTATTGATAAACTTGATCGGCGACGTTTTGTTTGAATAGCTTTCCGGATTAAGCGAACTGACACGTGAAATTGTTATGAAGTAAAATGCATTTGATTGAGTTTAAAATATACTATGTATATTAAACTTAACTACATAACAGTGAAATAATGTTTGTTGGATGGGACTGATTGAAGTACTGAATTTTAAAATACAAAATCGAGTGAAGGAGAACTTCTAAAACCCCTTCTCTAACAAATATTCTAGGGAAGGGCAAACTACATTTCTTGGAACTTCCCGAAATTACGCTAAATTAAGAGACATAATTTTACAAGTACAAAAATAAATATATTCAAGTGAGCAATTGTAAGAGGAATTAAACTAAAAGGGATTAGAGTAATTTCGGTTTACAATTCTATTCAAAATGATCGGTGCGATGCCTAAACTAAATTGATACTATATAAATCTGGAAGGTCGGGAAAATACAGATATTTGACAATAGAAGATACTTGAATATAAAGAGATTGAGGGATTATAAAGAATATAGTACAATAAACTTCGCAAATTTAAATCTTTACTGCGTAACTACCTGGGCTTATTAAAATGTATACAGCTAAATCCAAGACGTGCTTATACGTACTTAAAACGGCTGATATTAATACACTCCGCCAAAAAAGTATCGCATAATTTAGTTTTGAATCATAAAAGTATCGCATAATCTTTGTTTGTAGCATAAAGTTGTAAATATACTTTAATGCGCTCTAAGATATAATTTCTATGATTGTTTAAATAAAATACAGGCCAAATAAAAACAAGAACTCATACTTGAGATTTTTATTAAAACAAGAAATTATAATTTTGGAAAGAAAAATGTCATAACAGTAGCTTTTAATACTGAGTATTGCCACCTCTGGCTCTTATGACCGCTCATATACGGTTTGGCAGAGATTCGATTAACCTCCGTATATAAGCCTGATCCAAATTCTCCCACTCGTCACGGAGAGCATTTTCTAGTCCATGCAGGTCCGCTGGGGCAACATTTTGGGTTCGTATCCGTCTGTGTAGGAGGTCCCACACGTGCTCGATATGGTTCATGTCCGGACTTACCGCAGGCCAATCTAAAACTGGAATACCAACATCGTTAAGGTATTCCTGGACGATTACTGCAACATGCGGTCGTGCATTATCGTGCATTAACATGAATTCGTTTCCTATAATTGACGCATATGGTACTACATGTTCTTCTAAAATGTCCGTTATATATCTGTGGGCAGTCGGTGTACCTCTGTCTACTGGTACTAACTCTGTACGACCTGTTAAACAGATGCCTCCCCAAACCATAATAGAGCCACCAGCGAAATTAGGTCTAGGTCTGATATTACACTGCGAATAGCGCTCACCGTCTCGTCTGTACACTGAGATACGCCTATCCGAGGTGTAAAGACCAAATCTTGACTCATCTGTGAAGAGTATATTGGCCCAGTCATTAATGTTCCAATTTACATGTTCTCTGGCAAACCTTAAGCAAGCCACTCGGTGGTTCCTAGTGAGACGAGGGGCTGTTACAGCTACTCTAGCTCTTAATCCACTCTGTCGTAACCTATTCCGAATAGTTTGAGTACTCACACGAGTATTTCTGACTCTAGCCAAGTCGTTCTGCAATTGTCTCGCAGTTACATGTCTTCGACGTAATGCTTGTAGTAGTAAACAGCGGTCATCTTGGCGAGTAGAACATCTTGGACGACCTGGTACAGGTCTTCTACTGTAATTGCCTGTTTCCCCATATCTGGCTACGGCTCTAGAAACACCTGACTGATTGATGTTCATCAAATTAGCAACGTATGCTTGAGATCGTCCATCTTCGATTATAGCAACTATAGCAGCCACTTGTTCTGAAGTTAAATTGCTCATTTTAGTTTTAAAACCGTTGGTACAGAACACTGACTTCGCACTTTAAAATTTGTCCGTATAGGAAGACTTTCAATAAACAACTGAACAAACCTTACACATATGCATTTTTCTAAATGTGTTCTTTTAGAAAAAAAAAAGTAAAGAAGCTATGTTCCAGGATTTTGTTAGTGTTTTCATAGTTCACATACACGAGGCAAACTTTTTGTGAACGTATAAAAATATCTTGGTTTATAAATGCCCTTTTTTAGTTTATGCGATACTTTTTTGGCGGAGTGTATTAATATTAATTAATTAGCGGCTAAAGATATTAGATCTTACAGTGAAAGAAGCAAACAAAAGAATAAATCTTATCTGTCTATAACACTTGTGTAAATGTGTATAATAGACGTTCTCATTCGTCCGAATTTGAACAAAAATTTCAAAATGAATTTTTAAACACATCCGACGCAAACGACTGCATTCATCCCGTGCTTGTGAGATATTTCAGTCGCTTTTATGAAATTCAATACAAGCACTGGCGCATTTAAATCTTCTTTGTACACATGTTTATACTCTATAAAGGAAATCAAATCTCAGAGGGTCCCAAATCCCATCTTACTTGCCTACTACTTTATCTCACACGTGTACGGACCTCAAAAATCGGAAAGGAAAACCTTGTCGGGGTTCGAGATAGGGATTAAGTTATTTTTTGTTATACAACTCCAATAAGGCTGATTTGCCATCCGTTTTATTACATTACCTTTACCTTCTCGAACTACTTGCTCGTTCCTTCCGCGTATATATATATATATATACGTTTACGCACGCGTAGTGCCCTCCGGCAATGCTATTTGTCCCTTCCGAGTTATTAACATCGTTTAAACAGCCCTATTCCGTTTTATCGTTATGGGAAGTGAATATGTACCGTACGCTTGCGACGCAGCTGTAACAAACAACTCCGGGCAGATGTTTACAATGGAAAACGCATTGTGAAATGTGTAAACTTTGGCGTTGCGTCTGATATGATTTGTAGGTGCTGCATAATGTATTTTGCTGTGAAAATACCTAAAAAAGGTTTTATGGGTTATGAAGGCTTGAAACCAAATTTACGCATTTGCATGTAACTTTAAAAACATATGGTTCGTATATGTATATTTTAGGACTACAAAGTTCTTCAAAGCTTTCGAAGCTTAAATATGATTGATTCTACGGTGAATACCTTAGTGAATGTTACCTGAATAAATATGTTAGGCTCGATGTTGAGCTTGGAGTAAACTGAAAATAACAACGACAATATTGTTTTTATTGTCAGTTTCAGCTTTTGTATCAGAAATCGCATTGCCCCAGTCAAACACATTTGCCCTTTTTGCAATAACTTCTTTTGTTCAAGGAGAAAACGCTGAATTTTTTTATACCAATTTGCTAGCGGAATAGAGAATCTAGCGAATGAAGTCGTTGGATCTTTTATTCTGGTTAAGATTTTGGCATTCGCCTTCGTAGCTCAAGTAGGCGTGAACATGAACTAATTCCGTTGCTACTTACTTGAGCAAAGATTTTCTGTTTTTTGAATGAGCTAGTGAATTATATACTATGGAAGACCTTGGGACCTTTTATTAGATTATAAAAGCAAATTATCTCTGGTTTCCTTTGCCCGCCACTCTGCTCATCTATCCTATTATCTTTATGTGGATGCCATCAATACACTTTTATTCCTTTTTGGAATGTAGAAAACTTGACTTCTGTGATCTACATCCACCCCTGCGAACCATTTATTAACAATAAGGTTGCGCCCAGTACTTAGAATTAGTGAGGGGATTCTTTGAACCAGATAATCTATTCTATTGCTTATCTTGTAGGGGCTCAATAATTGCAAACTAACATATATATATGTATGTTTCAAGACTGGTTGGATAGAATATTCTTAAGTTCACAAACGTGCAGATTTTTCGCCCTTCAATCTTCGCATTTATATCATCAAAGTTAATATGTCTTAATAAAAACTGAAACCTATCTATCCCTATAGTAATAGCAAATATTCAATTGTCTGTACCACCAGTAGCTCAAAACTCGTATAAATTCATTGCATCACACCGAAAAGATACACTAAGCCAATTTCAGCTTTGATCACTAACATTTGTAGAATTTTTTAAATTATCACGTTCACTACCTATAATTTAGAAATATGTGGTACATCTTTATCGACCAATTTCAGCCAACAATTCACAGGAATTTGTGCATATTTTGCATTCGCCTGTTATATTTATGTAAAATATGCATTGGCATATTCTTGAGGAACTTCACATATTTTGTTTGTTTATTTATGAAAGAAAATTCTATTGGTGTTGACAGACGATACGCCAAACACAGTGAAGGTAGTCTAATTTAATCGGCACAACCTGCTTGGCACCTGCTTGACTTGGACTGAAACGTGTTGCAAAAAAGGTCAGATTAACAGTTACATTGCGCATTCAGTTTTATAGAAAGGAATCTATCCGGTGTTCGACTTCTTCCGCCAGTAAGCACACAGTGAAGCACGTGGATGAACGTTGCTATTTTACATACGAATCTCTACAAAAAAGGTAAGGTTAATTTATTATAGGTTTCGATAGTGTCTCTGCCAAACGTCCAAAAGATACATTCGAATAATGGAGGCAATTGGTGTCAACTAAAACCAATTTCGATATCATTTAGAATTATGAACGCTGCTGGAAAAACGTTTATGTTGCTAATTGAAAGTGTTGAGATAATAAACAAATTTGAAAAGTTATTACTTGCAACATTTCTATCCTCATTGGAACTAGTTTCGACTAGAATCTAAAGCTGCGTGGCTAAAAATTTTTGTACAATAACCTTTACTAGTTTAAAAAACACGTAAATTGCAAAGGCAGTTGAACAAAATGAAAATAAATATAGTTTGTCTAGAGCGTTCGTAACCCAGCACGTCAAAAGAAGATTTTCTTTTGAGAGGGAGCAAGCCTAATTGTGCTCAGGTTCCAACACCGTAATATAGTCGAATACGTTCAATTTCTGGGAACACCGCTTTCATATAACCTAATAATCGGGCCACGTTCGAAGGAGGCTAATCGTTTACTTTACTCATTTTGGAACATTTGAATTGTAGCTATCGGATTATAACAGTAACAGAAATACATTTACGAAAATGCTCCAACAGTTTTAGGGGGTGGTGCACATTTAGTTGTAATCGGTGTTAATCGCATCGGTTTAGATTGTACAATTGACGGAATGTCTAAAGCACAACACAAAGAGAGTGGGCTTCATTAATTTGAGGGACATACTTTAACGCTAAAGGTACCACATTTAATAATTAGTAGCTGCAATTAATGCCACGACGAACAGCGGCTGGCCACCAGCGCTATAGCAGGTTCTATTAGAATGACGCTTATTCGACGGCTTTTTTGAATTCCTCTTTACAAGGTCTCTAGAAGAACGTTATTAAAAGTAAAAAAAATAAAAATAAAGAATTTTATTAAATAAATGGTAAATAATATTAAACATATGGCCAAACTGATATTTCACTTAATTTTTTTAATGAAAAGTACTACGAGAAGGATGTAGACAAATATGTTGATATTTGCCATAATTAAAAAAAAATCTTTTCCATAGAAGCCTCTCGATTAGAACTACCAATTCGAACAAAGAACATTTTATGATACCCCAATAAATTATTTTAAACCTGATATTGGCGTCAAGTAATTTAAGATTAACCTCCGCCATTATTAACCTAACCTCAATATCAATATATTAATAAATAACGTCACTTGATTTATATCCCACTGAATAACGACGGCTTTGTTCATATTATAATTATCTACATATATAGACCATGAAATTAGTGCCTGTATCGAAGGCTAGTCCTCGAGGATCAGACATCTATTAAATTTCGGCCTTTTTCTAGCCGCTTTTGCCGAGATCGAGGGTGCGCGTGTGGGCATCGAAACCAGAGAACCCTACCGTTTGTTCCAACTTCCCGGGTGCAATAAATTATTTAGAAAGGGTAAAGTTCGTACATCTAATAATAAACGTTGCAGCCTGACGTCAAGTCCAAACGTAGGTACACCTAGGCTGGCTCCTATACACGGAATACAGATCGCCCACGTTACGCAAAAACTGACGGATCCTTTTGAATTAATACTGCTTCAATGCTAGTGAATTTAATTTCGTAGGAGGGCATGAGATGGACAAAAGATGTGATTTATGTATATCCAAGCATGCATTATTGGTTACAATTAAGTTAAAATTAACTATAAGATTTATGGGAAGGCGAACTTAATTTAATAAAGTTCGTTTCATTAATAAGTATACTAATTTTTTAAATACAGGATTAGGTGTTCAATATTCTTTCGTGCTCTTAGGTTTGTAAGTATTTTTCGGTAACCTCGAATTTTTTTTTCTGTCACTACTCACGAAGAGCGGCTATTAAGAGTACATCTGCAAATAGTGAAAATTTTTGGTGGGTGATATTATGAACAATGAAGTAATCTTTAAATATATTGGCACTCCTGATTTTAAGAGAAACTGGTGTTAATTTTTCTTTAGTCAGACCTTTCAAAGTGAGAAACATGATTCTTTTCTGGAAAATGTTGCAAATACAGAGTTTAACTGGAACATCAGTAGCTTCTATTTGTAGCCTTAGAATCAAGTAACAGGTAGGTTTCCTTGGCATAGAATCGTCTTGCACAAATAATCAACTGAGAGCTATATATAACACATTACAGTGTTTGTAAGATGTATCTCTGATTAAATGAGAATTAATTATGTTTCTTCCAATTTCAGAAAAGAACATGGTGTCTTTTGAGACTAAGGTTCGCTATGTAAACGAATTTTGACATTTTTATTGACAATGTACATAGCTTTTTGTACATGTCAAAAATTACTATTCACTATTGCAAAATCCAGCCCATCTTAAAAGATTTCGGTTACTCTTTTAATGATAACGTCTGTTTTCGACATTTGGATATTCTGTACCAAAAAATGTAAGTAAAACCTATAATTCTTCTTCTTCTAATTAACGAAATAGGAGTCGCTATGCAGTTAGTGACAAACGAAGACGGCAGTAATGACATGTTAACAGTAGAAGTAATTTTAGGATATTTTATAAAGTAAATGATTCAGTCAACAGAAAAAGCCACTTACTTTAAGAAATGAGAACATTATAAATGTTCTGGTATATTTCCCTACGTACCCTGAAGCCTTAATATCTAGTTGAAAAGCTATTCTTGGGTCTTCGTATTCAACAATAGAACGAATATTATAAACAAATATTATTGGGCTACTACCAACCAACATTTAACAAAATCAAGAAATTTCCAATCCAAGATTAGTTTTAATATCTTGCGCCGTAAGACGATAACCTTATGTACCAAATTTATAGAAAATTAACCGTTTAAATGTGGAGGAAACCTGAGCACCAATTAGGTGGAGTTCCAACAATTACCCACATAAGGTGACGGATCAATTATCGCAAATATTTAATGGTCTTGCGTACCAGTCAGGCCCTAGACTTAATCCCTATTAACATTTTTATTTTGGGATCGTATAAAAGCAATCCCATTTATTCTCGAAAATCTTCGAGGGGCGAACGAGGATTTACTGATCATCAACAAAATTTTCTAGTTTTAATTCCATGTTTGCTTTATTTTAACAACAGAAGATATGAAATCATTACTGGACATGGCACTTGCCAGTTAATCCGCTAATTTTTTCATGCAAAACAAAGGTTATCTTGTCAATTCTATTCGTTTATCGCCAATAAATAATCGATTTCATGATTCTTATACCTTTTATATTGTGCAAGAGTTACCCAAACACACCTAACTCTGCGCTACACTTTACTTTAAGATCAACTCATGAGTAAACCTATTTATGTTTACGTAATATGTTATTCCTTCCAGATGCATCACGCAATAAGAAAAGTTTGCTAAACGCTGCTATATAATATCTAGGATAAACGTGTAGATTACAAGTACCAAAATACCTAAGTTTTACGAGTAAATATTTAATTTATTAACTAATGTTTGGGTCTTGCCAGAAACTCGGAAAGAATCTACCATTAACATAACATTTCTGGTCAAGCATAGTACTACAATGACCCAACAGGGTTTCCCATTGTAATTAATTAGCGTGTTAGCCTTTGGCGCGTATATTTTTAGTACTTTAAACAACACGGATAACTTTGGGTATGACCTTAAGATAAAGTTCAGAGTTCAAAGGTGTTGGTTTAATAGCGGAAAAATTTCAATGAATGTAAAAAATATTCAACGCAGTTTAAGACGTATCGAGTAGCTTTTAGAAGTTTACATCATGGCGCTTCACTTCCCTTAACACACAAGATTTGTAAATTAAATTAACCATGAAATATTTATTCTCATAAAATGGATAGCTTTGCAAGAAATGCCATTCAACAAGCGTAATACGTGCACTCCATTATGTATATGATGCTTTTAATGGCGGCCTCGCGATTCGCTCCCATATTATTGTTTATTTAATCATTTGTATGCATTGCGAAACTAAATAGGCTTGCGGTTCGGAGAATGGCGATAATTTTCAACGATTGTCGGAAATCGGCGCACCGCATTCGGGTCAAGCGGCGAGATCAATAATATCAAATGCAACTATTTACATTGCGAAAGTCACTTATATTAGTAACAAGTGCAACTTGGGCAACTATTAACATGCTGTAGTGGCGTGTCGGATGAATTATATGTTAATTTACATAATTACATAATTTAGTCTTTCAATTTGGACATTATGTTTAGAAAGTTTGGATTATTATTTGAAGTAAAGTAAAATCAGTATTAGCACTTATTTCTAAGAATTTGTAACAGAAATTTTAATCTAAATTTATAAATACTTTAATTCAGATATACTGTTAGTTGCACCGTTGGCTTGTAAATATCAATCAGTCAGCCAATCAATACCAATATAATTCTTTAATTAATTTAATGTACTTATTTATTATCCATTTTCATCATTAGTCTCATCGCCTATTTTTTTTTTTTTACAATAAGTGTTGTTCACTATTAGCTCTAGAGTTTGCATTTTTCTTTGTATTTTCGGTTACAGACCTTTACATCTTGATTAGTAAGTAGAAGTACCTACTTGGTTGGCTTGTTGAAGCTTCGTTAAGGTTTTGGGATTTTATGAAATTTTTAAGTATTGGGTTATTGCTGCTGCAGGATTGTATAACCTCTACAAATTGTAATCATGTACATCAGGATTTCCCTGGATTTTATCGCCACCCGTTCGGTTTATTAAATAAGAAGTAGCGTCCGTTTCATTTCGATCTTAGGCATGTAAGTTGTAGGTTCTATCTTTTATTAAGTTCTCATTTTTTCTTGTTCTTCTCTTTTAGACAACCCTTATTTGGTTAATGATTGTCAGATTAGTTGTACTTGGTGCTGGATTTATTCATCCGTGTGTCTAGGATTCATTCGAACTAGATACTAGGTTGTGTTCTCCTTCCGAGCACAGCTAACCCTAGTAATTATCGGCACAATCACACGTGTTATCTACAGTAGTCTGGTGATTAATAAATAATAGTACTAATATCAATCTAAAATACAATAGACGTTGACGTAGCTTTTCAATAACTGGATTGTTACCTGCACAATTCTTAATATTCTTAAAATTGCGAGTGATGTTCCAATATGCAAAACCAGTGAAAGACTGTTGGCAGAAAATTGTAAAAGTATATCCCTGTTTTTAACTATTTCAAAAGCTTTTGAAAAGGTAATGGCTGAAAAGAATATCGCTACTACATATTAATAAACCAGACCAACATGGTTTCAAAAGGAGTAGGTCCACTACGATAGCCATTTGGTATCTTATAGATAGTATAAGTACCAATAGATAAAGTACTAACAAATTTGGAAACTTATGGCCCGCATAGTAACAATAGATATAAATGATAAAGAATACGTAACTGACGTGAATAGAGTGAAATCAAGAAAATATCATGTATACGATGTTCCCCAAGTATCTGTCCTTGGGCCACTTTTCTGTTTTATTCATAACCGTTTTCCCAAATATTGACTCTTATGGCACAATCACTATGTACGCAGAGGGCAATATATATTTGTGCGGTAGTTCGAATAGTCAATCTCTTCAGATGCAGGCTCCAGGCTATGATAAAAAAAATTCAAGTTTTCGTTTGGAAATAATCGTTTGTTGCTAGATAAAATTAAAACGGTCGGTACGTTCTCCTAGTGTGAAGAACAATGCTGCTAGTTGTCTGCTTCGGTGTATCTTTCTTGTAAGACAAAAAAAACAATTGCTTATATGCAATTTTTATTTGTTTACTGGCTTAAGCAATTGCCCTTAAAGTTAAACACAGTACGTACATATACAAAACATATTTATTAAATAAACCATTCTCTTGACAAATATAATAAATAAATATGGTACTCTTTCGTATATATCAAAACTCATGTACATATGGATTTCATAATTCGGTTCTTTTTGTACGCATTCAAATGTCCAATATATAACTGTACGAACACCACCAAACCCTACCGAAGTATGAACGTCTGGTTGGGCAATAGCAGCAAATAGCCGATCACTATCGCCAAAAGATGCTATATAACTCATGGCTACCCAGACGCTCGCGTTCTTATTTCATACATCATTCTAGTATCTTGCTCCGAGCTGCTGTCCCCATATATAAGCGGAAAAATTAGAAACCAACGATAGTGCGGGTTTCAGCGCTGCGTGACTAACAAGCGAAAGAGCGACGGCAGGCAGTCGTGTCGGTTCGTACGTTCGACTTGCGAAGAAGTTTGGAACTTTGAACGTACGTGTACGTTACTGGCGGACATTCCGCGCTTAGCGCTCGATCCGACAGGCGCATTAGCAGTAGCAACATCAAATAGATATTTTTTAATTAGAACGTTGACAAATTTGATATTTTTTGCAAACTTTATGAGAAATTAAAGGAAATTAAACGTTTTTATACATGCATGTCTAAGTTCAAATGATGCTAAATACGAATTGTATGAGTTTATATAAAACAAAATAAATGAAACATTTAATTTATCATAAAATAGACATAAACAAAATATTACTTTGATAAAATAAATAAAAATGTTAGGTCCTTAACAATGGTTTCCATGAATTTTACAATATAAATACAGATTATTACGTCTTGCATTACTAAAAGTGGAAAATAAATCCAGAGAATAGGTGACATCAGATCTCAGATTAGCTAGTGTATATTATGCTCTTTTCCGTTTACATTCCTTAATACAAAGAAATAGTCTGATCGTATTCTTTCTCTAGATTGAGGTATGGCCTTGTGTTTAGGGGAACAAATGACAAAAATTATCAATTTGTAGCAATTATCGGTTTGAAATGGCCCAAAATCCAGCTTTGATTTGAAGATCTCAAAAATCTTTGATAACTAATAAGATAAATGTAGTTTATGTTAAAATATATTGTACGATTGATTGTTACATCGCTTTGTCGTTATTGACTTTATCTTATATCCTTTTATGTATTTTCCCTTTTTACATTATAATGATAATATACACAATTGTGCGATACCACTTCGCTCTCTAGGGACAACCATCGACCTTTGTGCAACGTTATTTCAGGATAATATTGATAGTCCGAGAGTCGTATTAAAAGAATCCTTAAAGTTGACAACTAGCAAACGAAAAGACCTAATTTTTATGATGCTATATACTTCTTCTATGTATTCCTGGTTTTATTCGCCGATTCGTTTATTTATCATATTTATTATACGGCGGCGCGGTTTCATATTTCATTATTATTCACTCCAGGCTAACAAATACCATAGAAATGTCACTTTCAATTTAGATTTCGTGTCGCCGAACAATATCATCTCGGCGAGTCGAAACTGAAATGGCATACTTACCCCGAAAAAAATCTATACGCTACGGCGACGCTCTAGGCTTTCTCCGGCGAAAAAACAAATTAATAGCTTCTTATCAGAGGGATACAATACGAGACGGGCCACCGAAAGAATTTAAATGCGACGTTAGCACGGAGATTTATTTTTATACCGAGCTGCGTTAAGTACGCAGATTCAGGAACGGTGAGCGTTTCGATTTCATGAAGAAGATGCATATCCGGGAACTGTTACGGCTTTCGTATTAAATCGTGTGAGTCAAATACTCCATTCGGACGTTATATGACGTGACAGAAGGGTGTAGAACCGAGCAATTACTTTAACGTGTGTGTGTGTAAAGCTATTCTCTTGGAAATATTTTTATTATTGTTATTTATCTTTTTAACGTTAGATTATTTCCCGGAAAACGTAATATGTATGTATAAGTTCAAAGAGATTCTTACATTTCTTTACATTCAAGCAAATAGGAATGATTATGATGATGAATGATAAGAATGAAAGTTGCAAAGTTATCAACGCAAAAAACGGCGAGCCATGACGGGGTTAGAGGGATATTCTACATTTTGAACGTCATCGCGAATACCGCTTCGGCATCATGTGACAAGGTTATGCCTTGTCCGTTTCTGGAGCGGCTATATTGTGGCACTCCGCTATCTGTTCCCGAGGTTTTAGTAGCTAATGATATTTGCAGCCAACAATAATTATGGAGGAAACAATTTCACTTCGCTCTGTACTTTTTGAGTCTATATTTCCGGTACTCAAAGGAACTTCTTTCGATAAACACAGAGAATAAATTTACTTCGCTTTAAAAATTAGTTCCTTAAATATATATCACTGTATAATAAGTCGAATAAGTCGGAATAGAAAGCAATGTTGTATTTGGTGCAGGCCCTTCTAAGAGAGAGTCGTACGTAAACGTAGTCGAATGCGCGTGGGGTGTCAACGACGCATTAATTTCGGCAATCATATCGGCGTTATTTTCGTTATATTTTATCATTACATTCATTAAAAATTTGTCAGCATAAAATAATCTGCTATGATCAAGTATAGCATATTTTGATCTTCCGGATTACTTGCATCAATAACATAATATGAACTGTTGAAAATAAGGAAGAGGGTCCTTGTCTCACAAATCTTCTATGAGTGTACTTCATTATTCGTTACAAAGGCGATGCGGGTTACTGACATTAGCAGCCCTTTTATAAGGTTACTACTTATTTATATATATTTTTTATAAACTCCCGACAACCGCGAAGATTCTACGCCTCTCGAAAACCGTAAAAAGAACAAAGCCTCTTGCCATCCAATCTAAAAATAAAATCAGCTTGACAAAAGGGCGATAT
Organism: Oryctes rhinoceros; assembly: GCA_020654165.1. NCBI lineage: Eukaryota > Metazoa > Arthropoda > Insecta > Coleoptera > Scarabaeidae > Oryctes > Oryctes rhinoceros. The sequence goes on along the minus strand of JAIOKQ010000399.1, from coordinate 9,534,189 downwards.
TAATGAAACACTGGTTGGCCATGATGGTAAGTCCCGCGATGTAAAATAAACAAAGACCGACATTGATTGCTATTAATTTTTAAAACTCGAAACAGCGAGAACGTAATTAATGGTTGCTGCGTTCCTTTTATCGCGCAAGAGGCGCGCTGACAAAAATTGATTGCCGTTTATTAAAATACGCGCGAATTTGCAAAACTATTATTACAATGAATCAGTTTTTGTTGCTAGCAGATCGATAAACTAATTTACTTGGCGGACTTGTGGATTTATTATAACGCCGGGTGAAGGCAAGGGGATGGGAGAAGGAGAAGAAAGGAGGCGGAAACCATAAAAGGAAATTTTCCAGTTCCGTGCGTAAGAATAGAGGGAGCTACTTTAGTCGGCGTTGGTTTTGATTCGACTTTATCGATGCGAATATTATTCAACGTCGACGCTCTGGTTTTGGCTGAGAAAAATGAATAAAAACCGATCGTCCAATATGATTGTAGAATTCCAAGATATACGAGCATATATTGCAGAATAGAATGAAAGAAATGGCAGGGATATTTCAAAAAAATAGGAGCAAACAAACAAAGAGGAAAAGTTTTAAATTAAACGAATTAGGCTACAGACAATTCTTCCTACGTATACGCTGTGTAGTAACAAACGTGCAAGGATGAGGATTGCTCAATGTCTATTCAAGGTCAAGCCGCTCGTGACGTCATATGCGCTTCATTTAAATACATCTTTTCCGGTACTTTTGCAATTAAATTAGAAAAATGTGTAAATAATAATGAAGAAGCAAGTGACAAAAATACTATTTTTTCATTAGTCACACAATGTACGGTGTCTCTTTCTCTCTCTCTCTCTCCCCATATACATATATATATATATATATATATATATGGGGATATATACCATATATATATATATATATATATGGTATATATATATATATATATATATATATCGATATATATATATTTCGATCTATAATATACACCTGGAAGTTCTGAGAATTTGACAATACACTAAAGTCGAAACTTGAACTAAAATATTTCAACAAAATCTGACTCTTCCGGTTGTACCGGAAATAGCTGCCAACATTCCTATTTTAAATGGAACATCTCCTTACGTATTATTACATTTTTGGATTGACTACAGATAGACGAGTGCATGAGAACAGCTATCGAAAAGTTTAAGACTTAAAAATGTGGAACATTGCGGGACTGGACCTATTTAAAACAGAATTGTTTTTTCGAAAACATTTTCAGCGTGTTCGACAATTACACCCGAACTTTGAAATGAAGAAACTATTAAAACTTCTTTTTCAAGGTAACTAGGTATTTTTCTCTTTCTTATGAAATTCCTCTTCTAAAAAAAAAAAAAAAAAAAAAAAACGAAAAATATCTAAGAAAAAAAGAAAATTGCCGCGCCTGTCAATGAGAATGTAGTTTTTTTAAATGTCAGCAAAATTCGGAAATATCCAAGTTGGTCCATGTAAGGAAGCTATCCAACATTGCTGAAGCATTGGATTTTGCAGTTTTAAATGTGTGGAGATTTCAATTGCGTGATTCTAAATTTGGCATCATTCGTTTAGATAGTGTTGTCCAAAAGTAATTCGTACTCTTGCGACCGTATTAAAACAATTCGTAAAAACTAGGTTTTTGAATTTTTACTTTAACCGATCCGAAGTTTTTCAAATTCTATTATTCGTTTAATTGCGTTTGTATTTTTAGGCATGTCGAACAGCGGTAGCATACCTGATTCACTTCATTTCGTACTCCACCAATTTACATAACCTTCGCTCGTATAATTTAAACCTGCTGACATTGTTTGTATCTTATTAAATGCTGATAAATGCTGATGCCGCATACTGACGGGTACTACTTCAATTTTCTCCCGTATGCGTTACTTGAGAGCTTGGATAGTTCTGTATGGATAAAAAGTAGTTGTAAACCTATAAATCGGGAGAGCAAGGAGGCCAAACGATATCCTCGTTACTTCCCCGTTGTTCATTATCACCCTAAAGAGAGGTTGCACCTGAAATCTAATGTGGTTAGAAATAGCAATATGATTGTTACATCATGCAAATATTAAAATTATTATTATTATTAAGAACATTTTAGTTCATGCGAAGTTTTCAAAGTTTCTCAATGTATATCCTTTCCTTCGATCGGTTTAGTTTCCCATTCAGAGACTCCGTATTTGCACTTACAGCTAAAAACTATACTTCTTATAACTTCTGTAGGTGCATTAAGAAACAGATAAACTCTTCGATCCTGGAAGGTGGGAGTATAAATGCTTAAACGAGAACAAACTTGTCAGAAATAAGTCCAATTGTTCCCACGTCCGCTGCTCGCTTTCTTTTCCGGATAACTAACGGGACTCGAGGCTCTTTTTGGCCACCGAAAGCCTTTTGAAGCGCTCAAGTTACGCCAAACAAGCACTGTCCATCGTTTGTACAAATTCTTATCCAGTCTAATATCCAAACGATAATAAAAGGAGAAATAACGTAGTAGGTAATTAGATAGACGCCTACAACAAAGCAATATTACAATTTCTACTGAATATCCTAAACTACAGTGACAACTACATATAACAGTTTTTTTATCAAGCTTAATCCAACTACGGGAATTCCAAAATAACCCAACAAAATAGGAAGGATAAACTTTATTAACAACATACATATCTTTTTATTGCCATGAATGCACATCGGAAATGTTATGTAAAGTATTCAAAAAAAGAAATATTTTTTTAAGTTCTTTACTCCTCTATTTTTGGGAATGTCTACATTCTATTCGAAGAAATGCGTTACTAAAAAGTCACGAAATCGAGTATTTATTAATGATAAACAACCTGACAAGCCAATGGCAACTAGATAAAGAGTTTATTGGGAATTTACTTGATCTACCTGTTTTTACTCCGTATTGTAGAAGTAAAGTTTAAATCAAATAAACGATTGGCTTTAATATAGCATGCCCAATAAAGACAGTTGATGTTCTGTTGCTCGAAGTAAAACGAATATTAAATTGAAAATAGGAAATCCAACCGATGTTTGAAACAACCCTTCAGCTAAATGCGGAGGGCGGTGGTACGCTATTGTTTACACAGATAAGGAATCAAGAGCAGTTGGACCTGAGAACTTGGCTGGCCATATTCAATGCCCTAATTTCCTCGTCCATCGATTATTAAACACTTGCGTTAATTGATCCGTAACTTGATGCGCACAATACACTGGAGCTCCATCTAACTGACACCGATGTACACCTACTTCATCCATATCTAGTCCACCAATAAATTCAATTACGCTAGTTTGTAGTAAATTTCAATATTCAATGCTATTTAAATTTTTATCATAAATTGGATAAGTAAGCTTATTGTCTTTTACGGCATAAAAATAGACTGAAATTAAACATTGATTGGAAAAGTTTGGATTAACGGTAGCCCAATAATGTTTAATTTTCGAATGTCACATCACTTTTCTCGAAAATGTGTGCTTCGTGGGTCCATTTTACTTTAAAAGTGGAGACAAAATCCACAGCGATTGCTAGAATTCAAGCGAATTTTAAAACGTGCATTTTTTAGTTTTACGGTATTTACAGTACTGATAAATACGAAAGCCCGAGGACCTTCCTGGCATCAAAAATTGAAGATGCAGGATATGCGGGGATATACGTCAGAACAACGTTCTCATTATTTGAAGCAACCGGTTTTTTTTTTATCACTCATCAACCTTCAGGCTTCCTGGCTTCGTTAGCGTTGGTGTGAGGCAAGTGAAACTTGGATTAAAACATAAAAAAAAAAAACATAAAAAAAAATATATGAACTGAGTAAAATAAAATGAGTCATAATAATGTGCTAAATAATATTAGTAACTCCTAAATCTGCGTTATTAGCTGCTTTAGCCACTGTAAACAGAACACAACAGGAAATGTCTAGAAACAATAACCAAATATATATAATAAATATATATATTGGAATAATTCACAGCAAGCGCAACAAAAGGAGAGAAAAAATAGGTTGATATACACATATGTTTCTGCCTACGCGGCGTCATGCTTGCGAGAGTATTTTTTATCTCTACCTACTATCGCTGTTGCCTCAGAGTTAATGCCACAAGTCTCAAAACGACAAACTCCACATTTCTTGGTGCCCTCTAATGCCAAAGAAACGCATACCTGCCTTTCAGGAAACAATAACATAAACCAGGTACTGTTCCCTCAAACAGTTCTCCAACCGCTTAACAACGAGATGGCGACGCTGGTAGCGCTTTGGGAAACTGCATATGTGAATATTCCGACAGGCTTACCATGATGTATATAGACAGAACACATCAGAAAATGTCTAGAAACAATAGCCAAAAAGTATGTAATTCTGAGGTAGCTTAGCTTCCTCGTGGTATTATTCTCCCCTTTTGTTGCATTTGACGTGAATTATTCTATCAATATCCTGAGGAAGCTAAGCTATCTTAGCATTACATATATTTTGTTATTAGCCATTATGTTTCTTTCTTATCTCGTGCGCGATGACTTCAGCGACTCTTTGCGATGCCTTACAAGAATTTTCTAATGTTGTGGAACCATTCCGAACAGGATGCATAACTTTAGATGTAATATCGGTTAGTTGTCGCCTGGAACGTATACTGTCTTCTTCTCTTCTTGAAGTGGTTAAACCAGCCGTAATTTCACCTTTGGTCACAACGTCATCGACAAACATTTTGCACGTTTCGAACCGAGTTTAAAACAGAACTTGAAAACAAATATGCCGTTTTCTCAAACTGATTGAAAGTTGACAAACCCAAGCAGAAACAACAGTGGTGATGTGTTCAAGGACACAAAAATGTTTTCATTTACAACGGCGCCGCTGAGTATTGTCGCAAGGTTATCTCTTCTGTTATCTCACTTAATTTTACAACATTTCATCAAAAATTACTTTGAAAATTTCCAGCTCCGTTTTAATATCCTGTTAGCGAATTAATTTTTATCATTATGACAAAAAGCAACTTATTTCAATATATGCAATTTAAATTGTTGATCGGTATACTAACTAATATCTCCAATAGATCAGAAGCAGCATTCGAGGTTATCTACGCGTTCTCTAGCATGTCATGGGAATTAATTTCGAAAATCAAACAAACGGTTAGTATTGAGACTACGCGGCAACGTTTGGTCTGTCACTAACAAATTATATCCGCGTTTATGATACGTACGAATATAGTTACACAGGTAGACATTTGCTACATGAAAGGATAGTTAGGAAATTACGTCGCGTATAACCATAAGCATAATTCTTGTATATGTGGGTGTTGTAATTTGTTTGCAAGCATTGTTTGATAACGGTAGAAGAGAAGACTATACACTGATGTTGGGCTGACATCTCCAGTGCAAACATATTTGTATGTTCGTCTACGAACAACTCGTTACCATAGAGAGAGAGAATGTGTTTGTTTATACGATGCGCAAACATCCTTCGACCGCCGAAGGAATGGTAACCTTGTCAAGTGAATGGGGAAAGCTTCGCGAATTCGGGCGATGAATGTTTCGAAAATTTGTATAAAATTACCGAAAAGAAATGCACGTGAAATGAATGCACGAGTTTAGCGACGTGGAATATACGCTGGTTCAATTCTGAATGTATGCAATGGATGGCGGAAATGTTGATTGTAACAAAGGCATTCTTGCAAGCCCAAAAGTTTTCCCCAGCGATTAAGATTTGATTCAACGAATTAGTACAGTATTAGTTGATACTAGGATCTCCGCCGCTGGATGAGGAACTATCACAGTAGTAAATCTATCAAATTTTGGACAATAATGCAGTATGATTATGTACAATAATCCAAACCAGAGTACGTAAAAGCCTCGTGATGATATGATACCTCATAATTGGAAGAATAGAGCAAGTCAATCGCTTGGCAAAACCCGTTTATTCGCCATCCAAACATCAATTTAAAATTTTACATACAGCGTGTCCACTTAGTGTGTAGACGGGCAATGATTCCTTCCACAGGTACTATATATACAAAAAAATACTTCAAATAACAAATATTGACAGACAAGAATTGCACAACATAACATCTATTCAAGTACACAGGCTGCTTAGTTTCCGCAGCAACCAGGCAACTTCTATGGTACATAGAAATTTAGCGTTTTAAATGGAATATCCTACATATTATTACTTTTTTGGATTTTAACCGTCTTCAATATTCTCTGTACCTTGATTTTTGAGATGGTTGACATAATTTAGTTAAAGAACCAGCGAAATATCGCTGGTTCTTTATCTTGCCGTATACAAGATATTTATCAAAATTAAATAAAATAAGGAAAAATAAAATAAGGAAACACCAACTTATGGAATATCCCATTCGCTACGTTCTGCAGGTGCTATTGTTTCAAAATGACGTCATCTGTGTTATCAACTTTAGCTTTAAAGGCATAAAGCAATGCCCTTCACAAATTAAAAGTGGTGACGAGTTATCTTATTTTAGAGTATAGATCAGATATTGTATAATTTGTTGCAGCATTATGTGTTTTTAACTTACAAAAATAGGAACACATCTTTCTTTCTGTTGCGGGCACTGGAAACATTTTGGATTATTGTGATCTCTTCTTCTGCAAAACAAACATCTATCCCTATTGTCAAATCTTGTTACTGCGCTCGATGAAATTAAAATTGGCGTGTACCAACCGGATTGACGCTTCCCCGTCGACAGCATTGGATGCGATATATTTCTTTCGGTTCCACCCTTACCGAATCATGCGTTTGTAAATCGCCTTTTCTAAACAACGTATAAGCACCGGAATCTCCGCACCACACAAGATTATTTGTTATATAGTAACATATAATAATTAGTCCGGGACGGGCGTTTCAAGAACACGAATTGTCCTCATCATCAACCGGTGATCGGATAATGACCAAATCATGACTCGTCGAAACGGCCGTCCCGGACTAATTACACTGATCAACAAGGTTTTTACCCTAAGTTAGTAACTAATGAAATTGAACAGCATATATAAAGTAAAAACGATTCGAAAAGCGGCAACATTGGCTTAGCTCTGGTTACAGAGAAAATGCAGGTCGAGACTTGTTGCAGACGTGACTTGACTCGTTCACTCAAGAATGTACAAGTTTGCACTGTTATGCTTTAATCTGGTTGGTTAATAGGATTTACGGAGGGAATAAGCAGATGCATGCTATACAAGAGATTCATCTTTGACTGAAATTTGAAATTGACTCACTTTCTATGAAAGTAACTTACGAAAATCTATAATATGTTATTAGAAAAGATAAAGTACAAAGACTGTTCCTGGAATATTTGTGTAGATTTTAAAGTAATTGCAATTGATAGGGTATGCAATCTGGTTACACCAAATACTGTTGCTTTTTATGTCTTTGGGATAGTCGTGACAGAGAAAAACATTATCATAAGCAAGAGTGGCCTCTAATACCACCTCTGCGCGTGAAACTTGGGCTCATGAAAAACTTCGTAAAGGCACTGGATTTAGAAGGTGAAGGTTTTAAATACCTTCGTGAAAAGTTTCCAAAATTAACACAAGGGAAACTGAAAGAAGGTATCTTTGTTGGACCTCAGGTACGAGAAATAGTAAATGATGAAATCTTTGAAACCAAATTAACAGCGAAGAAAAACAACTTGGCTCTCCATGGTAAAGGTTTCCACGAATTTCTTGGAAAACAAGAAAGCTGATGTCTATAAAACTTTAGTAACGAATATGTTACGAGCATTTCGCGCTACTGGCTGTAATATGTCCCTTAAACTGCACATTCTACATTCTCACTTGGATTTTTGTCCGGAAAATATGGGCGACGTTAGACGTGAACACGGTGAGCGCTTCCAGCAAGACATCATGGGAATGGAAAGACGGTATCAGGGGAAATGGAATCCTGTTATGCAGATATAGCAGATTACTGTTGGATGTTAGGAAGGGATGCTGTAGATATTGTTTATAAGAGACGAAGCAGTTTTACTTCACATTTCTAATTATAATAATTTGAAATATACATTGAATTATGATCTAATCTAAACGTTTTCATTGAAATATAAAAAAATCGAGCTAACTTGACCTTCTACATTTTATTAAAACAAATGTTTTCTATTGAAATTAGTATAAATTATTTTATGGCAAAATCTAAAGTTGAAATTTGTTGGCCAGTATTATTATACACAGGGTGGCGCAGGGGAACGGGAAATTTTGAACGTTTGAACGTCGCGCAATTGTTGTGAACGCCTTGCCATTTAGTAATCATGGATCGTTGGACTGGTGCGGAACGTGCAGTAGCTGTGAGAGCGTTTTATAAAAATGGTGATAGTGCGGCTGCCGCGCAAAGAATATTTCGACAGCATTACCAGCTTCGACGTCATGGACGTGTCCCATCTGCGCATGCGATTACAACGTGGGTGCGTAATTTTGAAGAAACAGGATCTGTCTTGAAAAAGAAAGCTCCAGGTGAACATTGAGGCTGTTAGAGCTGCAATCGAGAAAAGTTCTCGCCGCTCCGTTCGACAGCATGCATCTACGCTAGGGTTTAAGCGACGAAGCTTACAAAGAATACTGCACGAATTACATTTCCATCCCTGTAAGTTGCAGATTGTGCAACAATTACATGAACGAGGCCCAGCGTCACGTATAGAGTTTAGTAGGCAGATATTGCCTTATATTATATATAAATATATAATATTTATATATTATATAAAGAGAACATTCAACAAGAAATCACTGCCGTTCTCCAAGATTTGCTACACCGCGCATTCCACAGTTTTCATAACAGGTTGTTAGAGTGTGAACGCCGAATGGGAGGACATCTTTCCGATGTCATCTTTAAAAAGTGAAGAGACACTTTTGGACATTTTGATTGTAAAAACATAAATGGCATGCTGCATACATGCATTCTCGTTAATAAATTACTAGTTTTATGAATTTATTCGTGGAAATGACGTTATTTCAAAATTTCTCGTTCCCCTGCGCCACCCTATATTACTATATAATAAATAAACTTTGTGGTGCGAAGGTCCCAATACTTATCTGTTGTTTTCCATACTACGCCTCAGTCCTTGCTATCACTCTCGCCTTTTCTATTTGCCTCTATTGTTACAGCTAATTTTGCCATTTCTACCGTTTCATCAAAAGAAATAGATTCATTCGCTGGCAATAATTTGTTTGAAATCTATGTATAAACTAATCGGAGTATACCGATTTCCAAAACAAAAAAATTGCCAAGAATTTGCCATCGCCATATCAACCAAATTAATAATCATTTTTAAGGTTTATTTGTTGATCCTTGAACTGATGAACAACTTACGACAAAACATATCAACGAAAATAAAGGCTATCAGATGGTGCTATAGTGGGTTCCATTGATATGGTTTTGCCTGCAATATTTTTGTAAATTAAATTCTAATTAATTGCCCGTTAAAATGGAGGTCAAGTCTGAAGATGATATAGGAAATTACTGAAAAAATGCTTCAATTTATAAAAGTCACCACCTGATTACTGGTTTCCAGTAAAAATTATTTTACATAATCCTAAAGCGTATATAAACAAGTCAAGTTGCACCAAAGTCTGAATTTGCATGTTAGTATTTCTTGCAAATTGCTTCAAGTCGAAAATAAATGATGAATAGTAATGACGTCAGAAATTTAATTAAACTAGCATGAAAATTTCAACTTATAATTACGAAAATACAGATAAACATAAATACGGACGGACGCGTATTAAGACGTCTAAATACGTCCGCGAATTCGCAATGAAATATTGTTTAAACTTTGTTTAGCATCGTCTCGAAAAGAAAATTATTACCGCTCAGACGCTAGCGTCTCCAGACAAATAGCCAGATTTAATTTGCTGTTTTTATATGCGTCCGTAAAGAAGAAATGCGCTCGCCGGAATAAATTGCGCGTTAAAGGAATCCCGACTCCTAAAGACAAACTAGTTGTTGTAAAACTGTCTTACTCTTAAACGACAAATTAAATTCTTTCTTCGTAGCTAGTGGATGATTTTCTTTGTGTACACTTCCATTTAAAGAGGTTAAGTTGTTTATCTGGAGATGCTGCAGGTGCATACCATAAGTGCTACTCGAAAGTTTTTAGCGGTTCAACCAGCTACGGGTAAGTGTTACTTCCGTGTTTTGTCGGAAAGAATTGATTCAATTAAGCCGGAGATTGGTTGTAAAAGGTGTACTAAAATTTTGTCACCTGATAATGTTAGAAGATCTTAAACATGAAAAAGAGATAAATTAAGTATATTAAAACATGCTCAGGCATGAGGATGACAAATTCACTAAAAAGGATTTAGTTAATATAAGTTTGTTAAAATCGTAATACTTAACTCAGTTTTCGTCTAAGAAAGAGTCCCAAGCATTTGACTAATTATGGATCCTTTAATGTGTCCAGGCGGACCCTCACAATGAGAACGGACACAAAACTACTTCTACTGTACAAACAGGATGTTGCAAGATACCCGGAGATGGATCTGGCTCATTTGCAGGCGATTTTTACGGCCGAACGCGACATCATATTTAAGGGATTGCAGGATCTGGTCGACGCTGTGATCGATTCAATAGAGCCTTAACGTATCTGTGTTAATGAGATTAAGCATGTCCAGAATCGTTCATCGCTCTAGTGCATCGTCTTCCCCTATATGGCAGGTATTCGGCTAATCCCATCTTATGAAGGCCCCTCTTGGGCCAACTTCTCTGCTCCTTTATTATCAGGTCTTCGCCCATCTTAAGTACGTTGATATTTGTTTCAAACATTAAAGGTAAAGCTCCGAAGCAGTCTAGTAAAAAACTCAACGTTATTGGTTGGTTCAGTGCAATTGCTACTGTCAGTAGACAGATTGGCGTTTCTGCCTACAATCTTCAGGTTACTTAAGTGGTAAGCTGCTAGGAACAGCGCCGCGATTTCTATCTGAAAAACGATGGCCTCATCCTTGGCGGTCATTTTTAACAGAACTTTATGAAGCCCCTGCTGCTGCTCCTTCGTTGGTTTTTGATCAATCAAAGTAAACTGTCTGCTTTCTGATATGCTAAGTTGCCCTCCTTCACAACCTTCTTGATATCTACCGATATAACCAACAAGATAAAATACCGTTTACATGATGTGCTTAATTGCCTTTTTAGCATATAAGAATTAATTTATTTTATAGCTAAGTTGTAAAAATACAAACTTTTACTTTTTTTTACAATGCAATGTAGTTAACATTCATTGCTTACATCGCAGCAAATAATTGGTGATCATTCTTCTTTTTCTAAACAAGTAACAGCAATATCTATAGAATCTAAGACAGTTGGTACGAAAACCAAGTTAACTACAACGTAAAAGCCTTAGTAGTAAAAACAATAAATTGTAATACACAGTGCACGTACATACAAAAGTACAAATAAAAATTATTTATTTAGTATTTATTTATTTAGTATTTATTTATTTATTTAGTATTTATTTAGTATTTACTTATTTGTTTAGTATTTATTTATTCATTTAGTATTCCATGATTAGAACTAATACAAGACTTCAATTACTTGGGAATTTTTGTATTTTTTGAAGGTTTGGACATGTCTAGTGTATCGTATTTGAATATTACAAATCTCTGGCTACTAGTTTTGAACGAAGAGCGTTTGTTTTAATATTGACCACAATATTCTATACGCCTCCGGAATGGTATGTTAATATCTACACGAATAATAACTTTAACACCTTGCATTTTTCATAGAGGGAAAGTTCTACCTCATCCGAAACTAACGTTGCGACTAAAGCGTACTCCCTGTATATGATCAAATTTCGATAATAACTTACCTATTCCTATAGAAAAGGTACTTTGAATTACCGAGTACTCGTCCCAATAATTTTTAATTATCGCATTTTTCAATAGGACTCAACGTTCGTACTGAAGAACGTTCAATCCATCACATATCTATTGAACATAAATTCGAATTTTTGCAATTTCCTTTACTTAAATTACCTTCCGTAAAGTAAAATACGTCACGTCAATCAAGCCCGTCCAAATTTAGCAATGCCGACGAACTACGAAGTAATTAATTGGCAAAGATTTTCAATCGAGGTAGTCGAATTCGAAACCGCAAAATGGCGTACCGAACTTATCCCCTTCGCCAATCTTATATCCGCCTACCTCAAAACTTCAGACTTGCCCTCAGAGTCTATACCCAATCAAAGATGTTTTCCACCGATTTAAGAACTTTGGAAACTTTTTGATAGTCTGCAATTATAAATTACCGCGTTCTAAATACGTCAGAGTATCTCAAGACCAACTAAAATTACCTTACGCTGGTTCTTAAAATACCTTGTTAGCTCTGGGGCCATTAATATGAGTTGATGAAGTATCCTATGGCAGAGGTCAAAGCAAAGTGCTACAAGAAGATAAACAACAAAGATAAACAAGAATTTTTAACAATTTTATTGTCGGGCGAACTTTTATTTTGAATAGCAATGTATATGCACCAATGTTATTTCGATTTGTTGCAATTTTAAGAGTTTCTTCTTAGTTTTTTTGTTGTTGTTGCAAATAATTTTTACGTGCATGAACGAGTGTATAAAGTTCTCTCTCGTCCCTTCTCTTATGAACCTTAGCGACGATCAAACGTGATTGCAGAAAAGTGATGTTAAATTGGTGAGTGAGTACCTTTCTCGAGCATATTTCATTAAGGATCTACCTTCTTATTGAGTTATTGAATTTCAATTTGAAAATTGTTTTCTGTTTGCCTATTTCTACTCTATCGCTTAATAATTTCTTCTTTAATCCCGTGCACCTGTTGCAATGACTTGCGTACTTTAAATTTTTCTTGAGGTTAATTTCTAATGTCAATAATTATTATACACTCAAAATCTTTTGTAATTTGCCTTATTTTTCTAATCGCCTAAGTTAATTGCTTTTTTTATTTGGCTTCGTTATTCATTTTCCCTCCCTAATTCGATCTTGCTTTTTCTTGCTTTTTTTTATATTGCCTGCACAACCTACGCTAATTCAAACGAATTCAAGGTGCCAGCAAACCATACCTGGAATTATTATTTTTTTAATTTTATTTTTAATGTTCAACCTAAAATAAATTTCTCTTTAACTGACATGAACAGTGTTATATCTTTCCAAGACAAGAGGAAGTGTAACAAAGCTAATTTTTTGCAGTTTTTTTTTTATATATATAAAAACCCTTAGCGTCCTTTTTGATGGTATTTTTTTTTTGAAAAAGACTTCGTTAGTCTTTTGCATACCCCACTCTGCTCGCTGTTTTTGAATCTGAACAGGCAAATTATGTGCCCAAAACCAGAGCCCAGGAGAAAAAATTAATCATGTATAATAAATTACTTAATTTTTTTGATAAACTGCATAGCGCGATGTACGAAGCAAAAATGCTGCATTCAAGTTATAATGAAAAGTCACGGCACCTCGTCTAATTAGTTTATATGTTTATTGACATAACTAAAGAACCTGATTGTGTTACTTTTATGTCGGGTCGAATTGAACAGAGTATGTAGTGTATACTAATAGAATTCTGCAAAAACGTATTAAGCGATGGTCAGTTTGCTTAAATCTGTAAGTAGTAACCAATGATTTTTTTTAAATTCATTTATCATCTTGATCAAAAATATTTCTAGACTTACTTTTAAGACTCTAGACTTTACTTTTGAAACTCGCAAATACGCAATAATTGACGCCGCCATAAAGGTCTCAAATGTTAATATCTCATATGCGTATGGAAAAGATTCATCTTGGTAATCAATTTAGTGTACTTAAAATTGCTGTATTCTCGTGTTTCGTTTTCGTCTTTAACGTTGTTATGTTCTGATGTCAGTACATTTGTATTTTTATTTTGGTAAGCAAATTAATTTGATTCTCGCCTTAGAATTGCCTATATATACATATATGTATACATATAAGCTTTATTGAAGTTGTTATTAATTGTGTCTTAATATAAAAGTCTTACTATCGATGCTATTAGAAGTTGGAAAGAATAAACTAAGTAATAAACTAAACAGAACTTCATCAAATCTGAGTCACAATTGTTATTAATTAAAATATAGGTAGGTAAGGAACAAAAATCTTTTAGCTAATCATGGAAGCGCGAGATCATTATCCTAACTTTAGTAACATTTAAGAGTAACCGTAACAACAGACTTTTGCTTATGAGATATCATGTCTAAAAGAACAATACAACCAATTCCAAATCAGATACTAATTAATTAAGTAATATATTGAAATGTTGCGAGCAAAATATTTGAAAATTGAAAGATGATTTTTCGAAATTGATTAAATTTAGAGTCTGTGATGTTTAGAATTTTCTAAGAATGCTTAGAAGAATTTAACGAGTCTTTAAAATTTAAAACGAGAAACTACGCTGGAATTGCGACGTTCCAACAAATGTAAACACTATGTTTGTATGTTCCGTACTAGAACTCATCATCTTATTCAACCCATCACATTTGACAGAATTGGTAAAATCACATGTCGAACACGTTGAAAGTAAAACATGTGTTACCTGGATGAAAGTCAGAAAGTCAAAAATTTAACTAGCGTCTCCTTACTCCTTCCTGACTAAACTTATCATGCGTGATATGATATCAAGCGTGAAATATTGAATCTTTTCAAATCATTACAAACTTCCTGATTATTCTGATTATTATTATTATTTTTCTTCCATCCTTTATTTGCCTCGCTTTTCTCCTCTATCCATTAACTTTTCCCTACACTCGTGCTTTCCTTCTACTATTATCCTACTCATCTCCTATTTTACTAACTTCAGGATAGTTAGTAAAATATAAAACACTGAAAATAGTTCGATACTATATTCAATGTCGTGTGTTGTTTCGTCAATACCACCGCGACTGTAACACATTCTACACAATTATGCAATATAGGAAGCATTCATTGAAGAACCCTTAATTTTGGAGCGTCCTTCTCATTGAAATACGATTGACATTATTTCGTGTCTTATACAGTAAAACCCTTCGTGGCGTTACCTTTTCCTTTCCTTAAAATACCTTTGGGTGTCAACGGTGAAAGGGCGCTTCGAGACTTGGTTAGGAGAAGTGACACTACCCTTTCAGCTTCTTTTGAACATTTTTCAGGCTACTACTCGTACGTTAGGATTAACTTGACTTAATTAAACGGGCTTTATTCTTTACAACGAGGTATAAATATGGTACACTTGTAACACCGTTAAATTACACACCGCACAAACAAAAATGGCACTACTGGTGTATATTGAGGTTATAACAAATTAGTAGCATCGAAGAAGCTAGCGATCGAAGAAGAATAGATGAAAGAAAGATTCCTGTATTGATATAGCATATATGATATAGCACTTTTGATTAGAACAATTAATAAATGGTTCCAAAATATTTGTTCTGGGAGACCTGTCGGTATCATTCTCCAGAAATCATTAATGAGATCCATGATGCGGTGATGGACGATAGAAGAGTGACGGTGCTTGAGGTTGTTAATGTTTCGTCCGCGCACGAAGCATGGATACTCCGCCACCCACTTCAGACCAAAGGATAGTTTAACTAATGGGTTTCCAGCGGAGAGTTTGCATCAAAGAGGACGAAGACACTTACTTTGTTTGGAGAGGACATGGCAACAGTTCTTTGAAATTATCAAGAAACACTCTTCGTCGATTATATGCAAAAGCGAAAAACCATAACAATAGCAAATTATACACTCTTATTGTACCGCTTGGAAACTGAGTTGTAAGGAAATACTCTCAAATATTAAGTGCTTTTGGAATCAGACCGTTATGTAACAATAATTTCTCCTAATTAGCTTATAAGAACTCGGTAACACACCACTTGGTTTAATACCATGTATTACCATACTGGAAAATATCTTAACAAGAACCTATCTTTATCTTATGTAATTATAAGATGAGATAATTTTCATCGAATACGAACCGGAAACTTCGACGTTAAGAAAATGTATATTCCTGAAGGCGTACGGTAAAAATTACACGTCAATCACAATTTTAGACACTTCTTTTCTAAGCAAATTTCCATCCATCGGGAATCTAATTTGGTTATTGACTGAAAACAAACATGAAACTTTTCCCCATGATTGCTTTCACGCCTACGTTGGCTCAATGAAACAGCCAGCTCGTATAGGCACTCTAAAGGAAAGCAAAGTTTCTAAACGGTTTAAGGGAATTTATTGGGCGGACGTGCATCTGAAGTTGTTTCATCAAAGACTAAAAAAAATGTATATCAAACGAGTTACTAAAGGTACGTGTAAATATGAACGCTGTAAGTTATAAATTACACCTACTCTACTACTACTGAAATACTTAACTATTACCCCTAGCAGCAGTACTTCAGTATTGTTATCTGCTGAAGATGATAGCTTACTTATTGAAACGTGCGTTCAGTTTCAGTGAAGTGTTTGTGGTAAAGGGTATTTCAGCCATAAGTTATTTTAAGTTAGTTTAGTTCTGATTTCTGACTGTTTTTGTACATATTTTCATGAACTATTATCATTCATTTAATCATATAGAATAATAGCAGACACAATAGAAAAGTACAGCTCCAATTTTCTAATACTTCAATAGAGCAGCTGTCATATTCAGTACTTTTTCAGCGAAGCATACTTCGTTCGTATATATATATATATGTGTATGTTAATGCTGAATATGTAATTTTCCACTTTGTTGACAGAGAACCGATAAGAAAATGAAGTTATGAGAATCGATAAGGAAATTAAATTCTGAGAATTATCTTTGATTTCAGTAATTTCGACATTTTTATTGTTATTTTTGTTTGTTTATATCTTGTGTTATCGTGTAGTTAGTGTTTTACTTGACGTTTCGCTGATCATGCTGTCAGCTTCTTCAAAAGATATCTAGAAACCGTCCTTAGTTGTCTTGTAATTAGTATTTTACTTGACGTTTCGCTGATCATGCTGTCAGCTTCTTCAGAAGATGACTAAAGACTGTCTTTAGATATCTTCTGAAGAAGCCGACAGCATTATTAGTGAAATGTCAAGTAAAATACTAATTACACGACAACACCCGAAAGAAATTTCTACTAATGAAAAATCTTGTGGTATGTCTGAATTTCGAACGGAAATATTCGAAACATCGCCAGCTGCGCGTCACATCCATAGAATTTTATTTCCGATGTTTTTATAAAATTTTATGAAATCAACCTCATATTGCCGATGAAAAAGTTATTATTTACGAACGATAAATTTGATATTTGCGCTCCCTCTCTATGACAACGCGTCACGCAACAAAACTCTGCGTTCTCTCAAATGATAAAACTTGAATGAACCTTGGTCTTGAAATTAAATTTTTACATTATAAACTTTACTCTAAAGTAAACTGCTTAGGAAAATATATACGTGTTCTCCGAAAGGTTCCTTCGTTGCTAGTGGCGTTTGCTCAATATTATCATAGATGTATACCATATAGATAGCATATCATATTTTTACAACTCAATACAAACTATTCTTGACTTTACGGATATAAATAAATTTAATTAATGAAATATAAATTTCAGTACTTCGTAATAAACATATGTTGTGAGTAGTAATTGTAAAATATCATATTAAAATAGTTGGTTTTAAATTACAATTAATTGATTTGCAACATTTCGTTTGGCTTTTGCAATTTTAATATTTTAGATTGCGCAAGCAGATTATCACCGAGGAAAATCAAATATAACAAAATCTTCTTCCAAAAGGGGTGTTCTTTCCTGGCAGTCTTTGTCTTTTGCTATATAGCTACAATCGTGGTAAAATCCTACAGAATCTATGAACTCACACGTGAAGGGAACTCTACAACGTAAGAGCTTTGGTTTCACTAAGGCCTAGCTTCTGTATATAAATAATTCATGGTTCCTTTGTGAAAGGTCTTACCTTCATAGAAATATCGAATGGCGTACTATTTACAAATAAAAGCTTCAATTTAGTCCTTCTTTATATTATCAGCGTTACTTAGTTTTTCTTTGATTCATGATAACATCAATTGATCAATTGATATAATTATCTTCCTTCTATAAGAAACTCATAAGGAATTGCATTTTATCACCTTCCACATATTGTGGTTCCAGTAGAATGAATCTATCACCAATATCTCCAATTTCATCAATGGGGATTAACTCCAACAAAATCTCTGACATTTCGAGATATTAATACAGATCCGTTTAGTTTCATGGTTGATGCACGTTATAAGCTTCAAACAATTTGACTGGTGTAAACACCTGTTACAAAGAAATTACATAATTATTACTATTTATTGGCATTTATATATGTATAACACCTTATATCTTCTTTCAAAGCACTTCTCACAAGAAATTTGCAAGTGCTATTAAGAACCATCTTAAATATGAAAGTTTACTGATAACATGAGATCGTCTCAAGTGAAGCAACTGCACATCCAGCCTTTGCGTATAATTTCTTCATTAGTCTCTAGGATCGTGATCTACAGTTGTCTCCATATTAGATTTTGTCGTAATGTTAAAATATACATTATATCGAAGACAGCCATTTGCGCCATGTATTACGCGTTTAACCAACTATCTATGTGCAACTATTCAACACCAAACTTCCTATGAGCTCTTTCTCAGAGGCTCCAACTCCCCTTGCTTCCTAGGTTACAGGAGAGTTAGAAAAATGCCGTAAGCTCAGCTTATAACGATTTTGGTGGAAGGGGTAAATAAGTAGTCTTTTGTTGAATTTCTTCGCATAGTATGTCTTCCAATTTATTTTCTGTAATGTAATATTTTCCTACAACAATATCAGTGCGCTGCGCTTTTTCGTGAGTGTTGAGCGTTTATCAATATGAATTTAATTGCTAATAATAAATTGCTTTTCATTTAGTTTGAAATCAGCGTAAGTAAGAAATTGCTTAAGTAGAAACGAATACACTTCACGAAATTAACAGAAACTAACTAGACAGACTCGTATTTTGTCGACTCTTAGAAAATCAATAGGTAACATGAACCCATTTGCATGGGACGAATAAAAACCAACGTGTCTCTGCTAATTTCGTCAAGCACAATTCGTTTCTGTAGGCTTATTGCTAACTGTGATTCATAAATACATAAATGCATAATATTCACATCGATGTGCCCAAATTAGAAGTTAACAAAAAAGCTCAACTAATTTACTGGTTAATGCGATACAAATTAAATCAATTTTTGATTGACGAATTTCCAGTTCTTCGAGGATCACTAGTGAATAGATGTTAAATCGGCTTTCGATAATAAAAGCAACGTGATGTATTAATACACATTTCAAAAGTTTTTCTCTCTTACGTCGATACAAATTACTACTTGATGCGTACATTTCCAACTTATGGTGTATTTTATAAGCCTTTGTAGCAATTCTTTCATTCAGAAGTCGTCCGGTGAGTTTAAAGGTAATTCATATTTTCCATCCAGCCGCCTATGGTTACTAATTTTTCATCCATCATTATGATCTGTTGCTGTAAGTTATTTTAAAAGATATGCATACACCACAAAAGGTTCCTGTGTCCCTGTGTGTTTAGTCCCTTTCAATATAATTTTCTATAACTAAAATTCAGATAAACAATTGCCTCGAGTTACGAATTTGTAAATTTTCATCTCTTACGAAAAGCTAATTGAAAGCCATACGGTATTGGGAAAGAAACTTGGGACGTAGATTGTAATATCCATACAAAACTGTTTGGCAAACGAAAACGACGCACACCTTAGTCAGTAAGTTAATTTAGCTTTTATTTAGTGACGAACGTTGCGGGAGGCTGGGAAAAAGAGAGGGATGTAGGGAAGGGACCTCTTGAAAACAATTTCGAAGATGAACATTCTAACTTACTGCCTCGTGGTGTTCATTTCGCGTACAAATAGATGGGCGCGACTTATATAATCTGTTATTATAAAGTTCACTGAAGCGGCGTTAAGAAGCTCTCGTAATTAAATACTTAATTGCTTAACGAATATCATATCCTAAGTGGATGACGTTAACTCGAATTACCGTATAATGAGACAAATATACAGCGACGCTGCAACAGGATCTCGAAAATTAGAAAGGAAGAAATTGAAATATATTTTAAAACAAGCGCACTAAAATGCAGGCAGCAGCTCCGCCGAAACAATGTTATGGATTATACGAGAACCTGCTAAAATGGCATTAAAAGTGGGTCGAAAATACAGACATCAAGCTATATCATTGAACGGTGAGGTAGTCTTCTCACTAATGCTATTAAACTTCTAGTGTACTCCGAGGCTCTTATCCGGGCCCAATTCCTTTTTTGTTTTTTAATATCTTTATTTTCCAAATAGTAATTTCACATTTGATGCTTATGATGAAAATCTCTATTTTTTATGGTTCTTCAGAAATCATTGAACAGAAGAAAACGAAACACTTAGATCTATTATATGCTGTACAGCGCTGATTGAGCTGTTTAGATTTGCATGAAAATGTGTCAAAATTTTTATTTCATTGTCTTCATTGTTATTGATCTCAGCTTAGATTTGTCATTATTCATAGAAGGCAAATGATGATATTTGAACAATCTCTGCATGTTCTTCCAATTAATCAGTAGCATTTTTCACGAATAAAAAAGAGATCTAAAATTTCACTACTAGCAATCACTACCTTTATTGTGCATGGCCTACTGTTTTATTTATTTATTATGACATAATAGAAAAAATTATAAATAATTCAAAAACCATGATAGATAGCACTAATGTACCTTATAATCCAATATTTTTGGTTTAGAATTTCTTTTTGTATCCAATTGTGAAATAATACACAGGCTGTGTTACGTTCTCCTACTTTGAAGAACAATGTCGCTAGCTGTCTGCTTCGGTGTATCTTTATTATGAGGCGACAGGGACCAATTCTTTATATGTAATTCTTATGTGTTTATTCGCTTAATCAATTGCTCTTAAAATTGACCACGGTACGTACATATAGAAAATATATGTAGAGTACAATAGAGTGTGCTTTCGAGAGCGAACCTCACGTGGGACTTTTGGTTACATTTCATATGAACCAGATTAGTGACTTGGCCACAACTTGTGATAATAAATTGAGATTTGTTCAGTACTTCAAGAACATTATATGATGGTAATAATACTCATGAATTTATCATGTTATGTATAACGATTTCCACGTTTTTAATGCGCTGTTGTGATTTAACTGATATAAATTGTTTTATATAGATCAATCTTGTTGCAATTTAACTGCTGTAGCTCAGTACTGACTCTTTACTGTTAAAACACATATCCGCAGACTCGAATCAGTCAACATTTATTCAATATCTAAACTTTAAATTTCCTTGTCGACAAAAACTTTACAATGATGGTCTTCGAATGTTGTTTAGCTTCATGTCATGTCGTGTTATTGTATATAAAGATTTGCTCGATAGAAACTATGAGCAGTTTTTGTCGAACAAACAACCTCTACTTTCATTTATTACTGGTCAATTATATGTTCTAAATTATTATTTATTTTCAACCCAGCCAAAAATCGAAAGCTATATTACAACATAATATACGCAGATACTTTGAGGATTGTGCAATTACTAATTGGAATTTGTGGATATCGTGAAGGTACGCAGGCAAGAAGCATGAACTTCACCGGTTTCGTTGGAAATAGTGGAAGATGGTGGAGAGCAAAGGAATGATACGAGATAAATAGGAAGAAACCTGTACTGGTGACGCGGAAGGTATAGAATACAAGCAGAAGTCGATTGAATATTGATGATGTGGGAAGAAACGGAGGTTGATATTAGGAAGTATACAAAACCGCTTAAAAGTAAGTGAAACTTCAGCAACAATTATATAAGTGGCATGGTTCATTACAGAAAGGAGTTGTAGGAGAGGATATGTTACTAACACGTATGTATTTAATGATTTTGCAATGAGTTTAGATGTGAATGTAATCGTTCGTGACTTCGATTTGGACGACGCGCCCTACAGGCAAGTAGAGAAGCTATCGGCACACTTGGCACCAGACGAGTTTAATTAGTTAATCGGATATTAATTAAACTTGTGTCGTGCGAAGTGTGCCAATACTTTTGTGTTGTTTGTCATACCTCCCTATCTGCAGTCTTTGCTATCATTATTGATTTTCAGTACTTAAAAATTACATCGTCTTGGACAAAAGAAATCACATTACTAAACTACAGTAATTGATACAACGATTTGCAAACATTTGGTTTATGAACGACTTGGAAAATAAAACCGGTTGCCGTCCTGTAGATTAACGTACAGAGTGGGACAAATTCGATACTTTTAATAGGGAACTTATATTTCTAACGAAATTAGACAAAAACTGGGCTAATCTTCTGGAGGTCGATTTTGAAGAGAAATCGATTGCTAAAATTCTTATTTTATATCTTTCTTATATAAATATAAGACATGCAGAACGTTCTCTTAAAATGTGCAATTTTTTAAAATAGAAAAGTTATAAAGGTCTTTAAAAATTGCTGTAAAATATCTTAATACTACACAATAAATCCAGAGGAAAGGGAAAATTAGCCGTTCTTCGTGCCTTTTTTGCTAGCCAGCACCTTTAGTGATGATAGAATTATCCGCTCTAGATGGCAAATTGCTACGTCAGCCCATTTTTGGTTTAGAGGCAACCGCGTTTTCATATTGAAGAAAATATTTTTTTGTATACTTTAAAGTGCCATTGCGTTGAAAGGGCTGAAACTAGCAAACTGTAGTCCTCTTAGTTGTCCACCGAGATACGAGGAGGTCAAAGTGATAACAGTTTTTGCTATTTCTAGTTATCGATTACTACTTCTTTCTATAATTCATGTTATCTTTAAGGTATTAGTTTTCGTAAAACAATGAAGAAAAAGGAATATATTAACTTTTAAAACTTTGTATTGCTATTTTCTTATCTATATAAAATCTTGTAGAATGCTCTGAAATAACGAATTCTTCTTTAGAAAGTATTTACGTAAAAAGGGTGACGGCAAAGTATCAATTAGATCACATCGTCAACGTTTAAATCAGTTATAAGTTTGTATTTGACATAGATCCTTGTTTCCAAAACTTCAACAGATATCCCTAAAAAGGAAATTCATGCACGTAATTTATATTTCAGGTAGTGGCTAATTATTTAAATGCATACCTTTAATCTAGTTTTTTAATAAATCTCCTTTTAAAATGGACGTGTAATACCGATCCGAAGTCGAATACGTAATTTGATTCTTTCTTTCAAACACAACGAGCCCCTTTTATTTTTCTACTTACAGAATACATCAAATTTCCCATGAACATCTACATTCCTCATGACTGACTGCAATAATTTAGCCGTTATAGACCGTGATTATTTTCCATAATGTGACGTGTTGACACTTCACGTTTGATTTATTATTTTCGTACGTAACAATAGATGGCAACGATAGGCATCGATCAAATTTGAAGTGTGTACATATAACCTTCTCCCGAGCGTGTTTTGTTAGCGGATATTATTAGAAAAAAAAGGTATAGCAGTTATCGAGATGAGAATGCCTCGGCATGATGAGCAAACAGGAAACGAAAGTAACATAATTTAATTTCCTGGCCTATCGAACGCTAGCAAGATATTTTTGTTTTCTAGTTATTGGCCTACATTACTTTGAATTGTTTAATTTTCTACGCTAAAATAAAAAATATATGATATGAAAAAATTTCAGAATACCAACCTATAACAGGCAAAATGGTCTCTTTCGACTTGAAAAGCACATTAAAAGCTTGTACGTATTTTCTGTCTACCGAAATCCATCCACTGTTGTTAGCTTTGTTCTTACTATAACTACAATTATTAGATTAATGAATTAGAATGATATTAATCTCGATTCTTGTGCTCACATAAACTATTTTAACAAAAAATTTAATGAACAAATAATTCTTCGCTTTCATTAAAGGTAGGTGCGTAAAACTACATACATTTTACGTCAACTAAAAGCTTTTCCACGTCAGAGTCAGGTAATATTACAGACTTTATTGTAGCGACTCAACTTGCGTATTTGCCAAGTCATAGCTTACTTTCAAGCATTTTAAATTTCCATCTATCTGGAAAAGCATGCGAATTTGTCCCTGTGCTCAAAGAAGGTGATCACACAGCAATTATCGTCCAATTTCTCTGCACCGCAACTTTTCGAAAGCATTTGAATATATTCTCTTTACTGATTTGTACTTGGAACTAGGTGTATGGATTTCTCAGAAGTAAGACGGACAACCTCGTAGAATTATAACTCGACAAATGAAGAAATTGTATTAAATGAAATCGAGGAACATCCTCGTACAAGCGCGAGAAGAATATCTTCTTATGCGAACATAAGTTAGCCTAAAAAATTGAGGATATGATATAGTGAATGGAAGATGAAATAGTCCAAAATCGTCAATTTTTGTTGAAAGCGTTCCCTACCAATGTGACTTCTTTTGCAGAAATATTGTTTACTGTAGGAATCACATATTGGCCAAAGCAAACGCGCACATTACATTGAATGCCCATCATCAATACCAACTCTCTATTAGTATGTGAAACGAAATTGTTGGAGATCAATTGAAAGATCTCCATTTTTTTTTTGTCGATGAAGTTGAGTGTACTGCCACATTCCCGAAGACGAGTTGCTATCACTGTTGAAAGAAATCCCGTGATGATTAAGACTCTGAATGTATTGTATGTGCAGTGACTTCTGAGAAAGTAGCTTAATTGGTCGAGAGTTTTTAAACGATGCGTATCCAAATCGATGCATAAGCCTCCGGATATCAACTCTTGAGTTTTTTCTGAGCTAGCTAATCTTAAATCGCTGGTTCATATGAGTCGCATCGAATTTAATGAATTTATAAATAGCCTTGTATGCCGCATTCGTGACAATTTAAAACACCACCACGAGTGCATTCCAAAGTGGAATGCATTCGTCAATCGCCGCGGTGGAAGATAGGTGTTTGTGTTGCTGTTGAGGTTCATTTCAACAATTGCTAATAAATTCATCTTGCTTATTATCTTTTGTATGAATGAGCGAGATATTTTGGACGTATGCATGTTTCTATGAACTTCTAAGATCAAAATAACCCAAAGAATCGACTCTCAAAGTATGTATGCCGCACATAGTTAGAATCGCACAGATGTAGATCTTCAATCCAGAGTTCCCTGCAAATACGCATAGGTATTTTATTTAGATAAAATTGAAGTAAATAGAGTTTAAAACGTAAGTAAGCTGTAACACGAAAGTATAGGAAA
The DNA here is from genome assembly GCA_020654165.1 of Oryctes rhinoceros. Classification (NCBI taxonomy): domain Eukaryota; kingdom Metazoa; phylum Arthropoda; class Insecta; order Coleoptera; family Scarabaeidae; genus Oryctes; species Oryctes rhinoceros. The sequence continues at coordinate 9,509,029 of JAIOKQ010000399.1, read as the reverse complement.
GACAACTTTCAGACAGCTAATAAACTAGTTGGCAACAAAGTGCAACTTTCAAACCTATAAGGCGTCGTTGTGGTGGAGGAAACTTTCACATAAATTACATGATAGCGGTAGGGATGCAATAAAGCTGAACAGTTGAAACGCTCGTCTTCGCCAGTCAAAGCACGCAATTAAAATTTTCGCATCTCGGCAAAATTCGACGTCTATGTCTCAACGTTCCACGAAAGATTCCAATAAAACCCAATTGAATATTTATGTGCCTTTTATTCTAGCCGTAAGTTTCGTTGGTGATAATTGCTATTCTCAACAAATAAGTACAAAGTTACAGCTGAAATGTCGGAGTTACGAATTCTTTATTTAATTGTACGATGAATAATTTGATTTGTATGTTAAAGAAAGTTGATTCTATACGCGTTCATTCGTTCTAATTTAATTAAACTGAATTGTATTGGACTCAGTCTCTTAAACGACACGACAGCTACACCAAAAATTCTTAGATGTAGCATCAACATTTCAGGACCTTGTTTTAGTATTTGATGTAAGAATGGCAACATCATAAAATTATAGAAAATGGTAGAGATACTTATGACAAGTCATTCCTGTTGTACATTTGTCAATGCTGCGGCCTATTATGAAAATAAAACTCATCTTAACTTTAAATTTAGTATAATTTTATTACAAAAGTGGTGAAAACAACAGTGTTACTTTACGAGAATGAGTTTGAAAGCAAGCTTTTACAAAATTGGAGCCGTATCATTGATTTATGGCCACTAAGAGCGCCTGAACTAAACACAGCAGATTTTTTGATTTCGGGTTATTAAGAAGATTTAGATTGAATCTTTGAAACACAACTAAAACGTTGGGAGAAACAAAATGCAGTGCCTGGGAGCAAATTGCTGCAATTCCATCTGAAATGTTGTATAATGCGAATCTGCAGTTTAAGTTGGTGCTTTAGTGCCAGCAAAGTGTAGGATACAAGAAACTCCATTTCCATCGATTTTTATCGTTGTTAGTTGTTTAGTTTGTTGAAGTTCTATAATAAGTCGAAATATATCTCTTATTTTCGATAATTTTGTATTGCAGCAAGAGTGGTATTAGTAGATATGAAAATAGGCAAAATGACGTTAGTGGAACAGGAGAATAGTTTTATATAAACGAAACAACAACACAAATACTTCTATCTGCCAAATCTGGCAGATCTATCTGCCAGAGAGAGCGTCTGCTTCCTCAATATTCACATTTCTAGCAAACTGGGCTACATACGTACGTTACTACATTTGGGCTCATTATATCAGTGGCTTTCGTTTAATTTGCTGCCTTTTTTAAATTAATACATGCAAATACTTTCATGTTGTTGATTGTACTTACCGATACTGCCCCTACTATCCCAGTTTGTCAACTTTTTGCTGCTCCGTTATCCATTTCGTAATAGATCCATTATGATACTATATTGTTTTTGAATTATTCTACCCACTCCAGCCACCGATACGCCAAAAAAGATTTTTTTGAGGGCAGACGGCAAAAATATCTTATCCAATAGCTTTATTAGAAAAGATCACCATAAATCAAATTTAGCTAAAGCCCAATTCTTTCATTTATGTCGCGTAAGAATTTCGCTACTTTACCCATCAAAGAAGGAAGGCAATTTTCGATTGAACAATTCCCAAGAGAGACAACTACACTCAGGATGTCGACCAAAATCTGATGTGTGTAGAACCACGATATTATTTTATACGGGATCATAACATTTCGGTACGTAAGGATCTCTCGGAGTAATACGTTCCTAGTTGAGCGACCAGAAAGGCGCTTATTATTTGAAGTTTAGAAATGGCGATGGCAGACGTTTTACAACGAATGAAATATATTTGGTTGTGTACGTTTCTCCAGAAAATGTAATAGCAGAATATACCTATTACAACAGGATAACATTGGCACGTGTTGCTATAAGAATGAGATTTGAAACATACGTATCAAAAGCCTGTAAGACTTTCTGAAGAGATATGAGCGCACAAATCCCGCTCTAAATACAAAATTCCCCCCAAAAAAAGACTTTGAAATAACTAATTAACCAAAAGTAAACTAAAAATATTGCACATTTATGCATTCAAATTACATCTTCACGCTCCGTCTGCAATACCATCTTTTGGAGCATTATAAAAACAAACAACTCACATCCAGCCCTAACAAATGTAAAGGTTACAAGCAGAGGTAAATTCCAAAGTAATTAAATTAATGTATTGCAATCCTCTAAAATTCAGTAAATCATGTCCGTATTTATCTGAGCATATACATACATGCAATGTACATATTACGTTAGGTTTAGCTTGTTTAAATTACGGTAATTATTACTCTTCGGTTGAGACGGTAGGAAATTCAACAAACCACAATAAAGGTAGTTAGATAATTTTAATCAACACCGTCTGGACTTCGTACAACCTCCAACTAGTCCCTATTCACAAGTTCCGCTTTCGAGAGTAGAGCTTCATTATTCTGACGAAAGACAAACATTTGCTGTCCCTTTACGTTATCTAAACATTTCCCATTAGGTAAATAATATTCGCTTAATGCACTCGTATATATGTACATACGGGAGTCTATGGATTTATCCTAGAAACGGTTTTATTAGACATCGACAAAGCTCTTCTGGAGCACCGTTGCTCAACTGAGCAACACGCTAAGTACGTTAGATAATCCAGTGCAAGTAAATGCTATTGGCTTTTAGCTCTCAGAATTATACTAGCTAATGCACGGATGCTTTCGTGTACACGCATCTATTACGATGCCTACCCTTGAGCTCTCGTAAGAACAAGCTATGTTGATAAAATTACTTGATACTTGGTCATCGTACATTATATCAGACGAATGTTCGATTTATTCAACATTTGAAAGAAATTTATTTCGTTTACTCGTATGTAGAGATAACCAAAGCAGATGAAGTTATTACCTTTTTGCAGCGATTAGACGGGCCCGTGTTTATTTGTCTCATAAGAAGAAAGGGTTCGTGTTGTCCCAAGAGTTAAACGAAATACGAGTCCTGTGTGTGTATAAGTAGTGTTCCTAACATTTTACAACATGGCTCCTATGAAACAACAAAATATTATCTCACCTTAAAAAAAAAATAATATCTGGGTACTGGACCTAGAAACTGGGAAGGCTATGTAGGAATTTCTAATATAACAATCTTGGCAGCGAAAAACTTCCGTGGGAAACACTGAGCAATTATGACGTAATGTCCTGTACGTTCAACTTTGGACTAAATTAAGTTAAAGCTCGAGTGTTAACATTCACACTCAAAAGTGATGCGCATAGGTTCACACTTACGGATGTATACCGGACATCTTCATGCTTAAAAATCGGAAAAATGTATTTATCGTAGATGTTAAACTTCCTCAACTTAATTAAATTAATAACTTTCATAAATTTCTTTCTATCGGCATTAAAAGGAATTTTATTGCATCTTTCTTTTTAACTCTTTTACGAAAAAAAAGGGGAAGTTAAGCTATTTCAATATAGCTTGATTTTACTTCATCTTTTTTAATAGCTTTTTAGTGAAACGTCGAAGAGCATCACTTCGATATGCGTTTACAATAAAAGAAATGCCAACGTCTGGCTTCTTGACGTCTGTATTACTGCTAGTTATTCCGGGTAAAGAAGAAATCTGTAATTGTTATCACATTTGAATTTTAGGATAATTGCTTTCATAACTTACATCTAATTACAGTATACATACAAATAAAACAAACCAATAGCTGTTGATGTATTTATCTTTCTAACTTACTTTAAATACATGGTTAGTCGAAAAAACTAAATGTGATCCGAGTTTGAACTGTGTCATGTCGGTGTTAAAATAAAAACTCGACGTTTCGCTCACAATCATATGGGGCTTCTTCAGGAGAGTGATAGACAACACTTAGGCACGGTAACTCAATGTTTAAACCACGCCGAAGAGGCGAAAACCAATTGTAGTTAATTTTCTCCTCTGGCATGATTCACATGCTGAGTTACCGTGATCAACTGCTTCCCGCTCAGTTAGTTTCGCCTCTGGCGTGATTTACACGTGTTGAGTTACCGTGCTAGCTGTTGCCTATCACTTTCTTGAAGAAGCCCCATGCGATTGTGGGCGAAACGTCGAGCTTTTATTTTAACAACGGCATGACACGGTTCATACCCGGAACACGTTTAGTTTCAACAGACTCTGGGCGTGGAAGCCTACGTTTTTACATGGTTGGTCTGTTGATATGGACCTTTTTTGATTTTAAGTGTAACGATGGTTTATTGTACGCCTTATCATTAAACTTATAACTAGCAGCATTGCTACCTTTTTTACCTAACTTATTCTTTTACGCTAAATTATCTTTCGCATTATCGCGATACTCACGTATTCTCAAGTATTAAGGAATGTTGCAATAAATATATTTGAATACAACCCTAAATTTTTGCATTTTCCAAAAGATTTGACGATGGTAAGTGGCTGAAACCAGCAGCGTTATTCCTAACAGTGTTGAAATGCCTTCGTTAATCTTCATTGCCTTGATCCTTTGCGATTTCTTTAGAAATCTCATACTTTACAAAATAGTAACGCATTATTAGCGCAAATATTAACGCAATGCTAACGCACGTTCACTGTAAACCGTTGTAAAAAAATTAATGGACGTTTTCAAATAGAAAAATGGAAACAAAACTTTATTGAACAACAAGGATCATATTTTATCCAATAAACGATATTATGAATATACCATAACACATAACCATACTTTGTGGCAAATTAAGAAACAGCAATCCAAATAATCCGCACAAATGTGCTATCCAAAAAGAATTCATTTTTGTCTACATACAGATTAATTAATCATGGGAATTTCGCTTATCCCTGGATGTAGTGTAGGTTCAAATTGCCGAGTTGCAAAATTTTACATTTGTTATGAACCTGAGAAGAAAGTAATACCGGTCACGCATCAAAAGAATGTTCTGTATCTAAAACTAAGTTTTCAAAAAACCATACCTTTCACCACTAATAATAGCTACCCTCAAATCATAAGCAATATCACTATTTAAATAATACAATAGTCATAAATTTCAGAAAAAGAGTGTTAGGAAAATACGAAATATACTACAGTCTCTTATGTTATGTTATGTCTTATGCATCTGTCTGAAAAACTTGGCAAGATTTTTATTTCCTTTGACATTGAAATTGCTTTTAGAAATAAGCTCCTTCTACACAAAACTTAAAAATAAAATCTTCCTTGAAGAAAATGCAAGTTATTTGTTTAATTTCACGTTATGATTCCAACAAAGTTTACGTAGGATAAACTAAAAGAAAGAATTAATGGTTATAACATGACGATCCTTAGAGAGCGCGCTAACTCTACTGGACATACTTTTAACTTCAATTTGAATAATGTTAAAATAACGAATAACGAAAAGAATAAAAACATAAACAAAATTTTATCGAAAAGTTAAGTACCAATATGTGATCAATAAAATTGTTGATATTTGCCATAATTGTCACTCTCGTTTAATTCTGGAATTATCACAATGACATTAAGTTTCCTCGTGATTTTCGCCACACCCTGGTTATTTACTGTATGTTTGCGTTAATTACAACAAAATTTACTCCCAACTAATTGTGTACACACCAGTATTTCATGTAACTAACGGCTGATGTTTTACATAGAATACGAAAACAGCTATGTTTATATTTATGAGCACTATCTATCTACCTTGTTTATAATTTATTTAACTTTATTAGATATTTAATCGTAATTGTATGCCGTCAAAGCGAACAGCCACTCCACTCGGAGGAAGATACAGTATTCCACCGCCAGTATCGTACGCAATAATAACATTATAAGACAATTTCATCACAAACCTAAACGTGCGGTATGTTAAATATGCAAATTAGAGGAAATATTTCCAGGTCTTTGTTTTTCGCTGTGGAATGCAAATGTTTTCCTGGCCGGCAGCATCGCGAACAAGGACATATATATATATATATACGCGAGATCGATGCTCTTCTTCTCTTTCAAAACAAAGCTTGCTTTTACGACAATATTTACCTTAACCGAAATTCTTTACATAGCCTTCCTTGCTCGCAAAAGAAGGAATCCGACCGCGCGCAAAAGTTAATTCTCCATTCTACTTCATTTAATATTTAACGCGCCGCGATCTAAATGATTAATAAGCACATTTAAGAAGCGACGGCAGTTAAAATATTTTAAATATTTAAGGTTCCCTTCCAGCCATCAACGAGGAAGGTAACCCTTTTCGAGCATCGTAAATTACTTGGGTGCTTTACACGTGCTTGACATCGTGTTTTCAAGTTGGAATTAGTATCTCCTTGATGTGCTTTAATTTGACAAACACACGGATCGGTATCGTTGCTGGCGAATAAGATGTTCCATTTTAAATACAACGGTTGCTATGTGCTTAATTTTTGCAATGACTAAGTTAATATTTATTTGATTTTAAGTTATACACGTTGTGTATTCGTACATTTCTCTTTTAAGGTATAGATGCCGGCGAATTTAAGGGAACGAAGGTAAATATTATGAAAATCGATCTTAGTTTGTCTTCGCGCCTATATCTAAATAATCGTCAATACCAAACCACGATGTTTTGTCTTTATATCATTTTTTCAAGAGATTCTCTCCAAATATATAAAAAAAAAAATAGCAAAGAAGCAAATGTGCGTTTACCATCGTTCCTTTAAATCTACTAGTGTAACTCTTTCCAAAGCACTTGCATAGAGATCATTTATTTTATCATTTTTCATGTTCTTAATTTACAACATTAGGTCCATTTAGCATGGAGAAGGTACTTCATTCTCCAAGTAATTTACAGAAATAAAAGATGTTCCAGGACAACTACTAATTGTCTGGGTACAATACAAGTTTGGTTTTCTAAATGAAAGAACTTACATGCATTCTTGGATGTTCCTCTTCAATTTCCGTAAACTTTCTTTGACAGACTCTGTATGCCTATTTATATTGACTTTTCAGGCAATCGAGGCAATTTCAGATATTTGTCTTTTGTTTAACGTTTGATTTCTTAAACGTCTTACATGCGAGAGCGATAATTCAAACTTTATTCGATAAACCATTTCTTGGAGTTTTCAACGGCATGTCAAAAAGATGTCTACATCGACCGGCTTCCACAAGATGGCCGACGAGATCGCTGTCAAGTTTGAATTATGTAGAAATAAAGGTCGTTATTATTATTGATGTGGTGATTGTGCAATAACGCATTAAGAGTGTAAGTGTTTTTATACTTTACAAATAAGGAGCATCTAGTAAGACCTGAGGAAAAAGGAACGAGTTCTCAGATAATTAGCGGGAACACAATTTTCACATTTTCAAATTATTTGAAAGTCACATATGTAATAAATATGCTAGAAGTCATAGTAGGTGACCAATTATTGCATCTCCTTATGTAAAGAAAATATTACTTTATTTAATGTATCGTGTGCCTTGTACTAATGTATATTTTTGAATTGATTTTGAATAAGTTGTTGCCGATGACATAGATAAACTACTCAAAGCAATTTTCAAAGTCGTCAAATATTTCCGTCCAGTCAAAAACAAAACTTCTTTCTTGCACACTTAGCCTGTTGATCGGTTCCCTTGTTCCTGTGATAGTATATACGTCGGGGAAACAGGGCGGTCGTTCAGTAGATAAGTGACAGAATATGAACGTTCCACTAGATTGCTGCGGATATCTGATTCTTCATTAGCCGAGCAAATATGGAGAAATGCCACAGGATTTTATTTAACATTTATTAAACATTCCAACAATAACAGTGGAGATGATAGTTATGTGTTACACTTTCGGTAGAAATGTCTCCTATTCGATTACTCCAACCACAACTCGTCTCGTACGCCATAGGCTACTACGTAAATAGTTCGAGAATTAAAAGGAGAAATTTATTTTTTAATAATATTTCAATTTAATTTTTTTAATAATTTATTTTTTAACTACGTCAAATATTAAAATGTCAATCTTCCGCCTTATAATTTTTTTTTAAAGTCAATAATAACAGAGCAACAGATACCAAAGGAGTAACAAAAATGCAGTTTTTTCAAGATAACCAGTCGGTGGCGTGTTTTCCTCAAAACACCAAAGACTCGTTTAATTGAGCTCGCAAAAGCTGCAGATCTCCTTCCATGGATCGAAAAAGGATCACAACGTGTGTAATCATAAATGGAGATATAATTGCTTAACCAGACAGGCAGACTTAGCAAAGGTATTTAATAGCGAGATATCAACTAACAACTGAGCAATACTTACAGAAGGCAAACCTCCGATTCTCCTTTTTTCGCTGCTTGATAATTTAATTCCATTTCAGATTCGTCGTTTATAGAGCCCTTCACGAATGGTAGACACTTTACAAATTTCCAAGTTTGGGTCCTGCGAGGAACAAATAAACTCGATTTCAATCTTCAATTCTCATCCACCGATTCCTCATCTATGTAACTTCTACCTGTTGAATTTTAACAGAAAAAGGACCGTAGAACATGTAACGGCTAAATGAGACTGTGCTAAAAGTTATTTAAACGATTTGCGGTTTAAACGAGGACTAACGGTTTAAAATAGATTAAGGGTGCTTCTTCCCGAGGCGTACAATATATACAGTAATAAATAAATGAACATGAGTATCATTATAAACGGAGAGTGTGTAGCATTTGATAACTTTTGCGCAAATAGTAAAATTTTGATTTAACACCCATCAGATCTAAAAATAAAATTATAAACAGGATGGTTCATATATTGTATAGTTACGTGTGTTCATTATATTGTATATTAATTGACACATCATTACATAGTTGAAGATCATCTCAAGGCTCTTTGTTATCTCTGCTCCGTTTCATGTTAATTAATGGCCTCTCAAATTCATTTAATGAGCTGGTGTTTACTGGCATGTAGTGAATACAGACGAAAACAATTAGAACAATGCAGGCTTTAGGGTGTTTGGATTCATACATAAACAGTGTGAAGATTGTGCTCTTAGGAATAGTTTTCTCCAAATATTTCGTCGGCCCAACATTTCTCGATTCCTTGCTTACATAACATGACTAGTTTATCTCTGGGACGGCGAGTAACTGAAATGAACATCTGCGCTGGTCCTTAGCGAAGGCGTAACCGACTGACCAACGAAGTATTCAGCAGCCTTTCGACGGACGCAGAAAAGATTTCAGTTAATATCGTCGATACGAGTCCACTTGCCACGTATTTCCCAAGGAATTTGAAGCATTGAGAGGTTAGAGTGATAAGCAAGCCCAACCAAGATGACGCATTATTTAAGATCTACCACCCTATTGAACATGCCAAAATGAACGGGTCGATCATCCTGGAAGAACTCCACGACGAACTTGTAGATATACAAATCATTCCGGACTTCCGCACCAGACTATCCACGAAATTTCAACGGTAAAGATTAGCAGAAGCTGCCTGTTGTTTAAGTGTCTATTAAGTTCCGCCAGTTCAGATAAAGTACGCTGAAGTGATTTATTCTTAAGTCGTTTGTAAATATTACGAATAATAGAGGTCCCAAGATGGTACCCTGTGATACCATCGAAACAAGACTATCGAAACCTGAAGGAATCACCTATCTTTCATAAAGAAACAGTAGTAAACATTATTATAAATTATTTCGCGGTTTATATATTAATACAATAATCACGTGATATCATAAATTAGTATAATTGTTCAGCAAAATGAATATTATGGTGTAGATGCTCAACCAAAAGCAAACTTAAAACTTCATGCTTTAAATAAGATATTGAATATATATGTTCTGGCATAATCAGTCATCAAGTCATTCAGTTTACCTTCTTACTTCCCGACGGAATTTCTTGTTAATCCAATTTAATTTCTTTTTCTAAAAGTTTTGTCTTGGTTTGAAAATTATCCGGGAGACTACCGGCCAATGAGAAATTTTTGCTTCATTCAAGATTTTTTTTTCCTTTTGTCTCTATATCCGCTCCAGTCGTCTGTTCCCTTTTACATTAAATCTTTATCAAACATAATTAACTTAAAAGTCTTTCCACGCCTTGTTTTAAATAAACCACGGAAAGAAATTTAATGCAGATTGATGTGGAAACGTCTAAGAATTATTCGCTTGATTCTTCGTCTCCTTAATAAAAAATCTTAACTGAAATTAATTTTCTGTTTGCCGCGAAACCTGAATGTCTCGGGCTGTATTAAATCAGCTCGCAGATACTTCTTTCATTAAAATTTCCACTGCGAACCGCGTAACGCTGGAAATGAAAGAAAACCGTCATAATTCGAATCGAGATGTTAGGGATCGAAATGTCGGACGCCTTCTTAGGTAGCGAAAGAACGGAGCCGTGGCGCATTTATGAAATCACCACTTGAACTGCCAATATCATGCTCGCCGTTCGAAAGGGTCCAAATCCGTTTTCATTCCCTATAAATCTCCGATTGAATGCCGTGAAATTATTTTCATATAATCGATATTACTTGTGATGTGTAGTAGTTCGATTTAACTGAATTTAGCTCGGATATATTTTAATTAGTTGATTGAGGGTAAAATGCACGACTCTATTAGGGGAAATTTTAATAAATTAAAGCGTAATTCTGCTAAATTATGTCGCATTTTATAAAGCTACATCGAGGAATATTATTTTCTCTTATTAGCAAAATATATTTGTCCGTACATTACAGCTCTCATTTTTACAAAATAACATTTTCTCAGTTCTGAAGCAGATGTTCTAGAGGGAGCAATTCAGAAATTGGGTTTAGTTTCAGGAAACCAGTATACAACATGAACTTTGATTCGTCTGTAAAAAATAATTTGTACAAAATTATTAGATCTATATTGATTCCCTTCTAATATATTCCTAATTGACAATTTTGGGATAAATGCTTATGAAGAATTTTAGCGCGTAGGGCATTTGTTTTTGCAAAACAACATACGCTCAATTCCCTTAACTCCCACCGATCACTTTCGTATCATTTTTAATATTAGTTATAAGTTAATACGCATTAACTTTTGAACGATTTGCGACGTCTGGTGTCGTCGAATGATAGGGAATTGAACGAGTAGAAAGCGAAAAAAACAAAACGCCTACTGACTAAAATGAGAATTGTTTCCTCTTTAATACAAAGAAGGACATGGTAAATAAACGAAGGTTTACCCTTTAAAGGGTGTTTACTCACATAAATGAATGGATTAAAACACGCAAGTTAAAAACATAATAATTAGAAAAAAACAAAGTTTCGAAAATACTGTGTTTAATTTTTTTTTAATAGGAAAGTACATTTTAATGCATCTCTGGGCAAATAAGCTCCTACTGCTACCAGAGCATAGCTGAAGACATTGTCTCTTGGTCCTATCAGTATATTTTACCACAGCGTTCTTTTAATAAATGATGGGAAATACTGCTATTATTCTTTAAACGTCTTACGTTTCGCTTGCAAAGTACACCTGTTGCTCTCAGATTGCTTTAATTTTTTGTTTATTATAATCTGTAGAATCTAATATGTTGAATTAGTATATCCCGAGTGTCGACAGTCATCTTGTAGATATCATTTTCGAATTAGCGGCATAAAAAATGATCTAGCGGTGTGAGGTCTCATAATCATGAAGTATTGCTAATAGGATCCTAGGATGAGTCCAAAGCTTTGAAACTTATCGTCCAAATATTCTCTGTTAATATCATACTAATCCGCATTCTGATGTTTATGGAACATCCTCTAGTAGCCTGTGCATTTCATTTTGTAAGAAATTTAAGTAGTATTCCCCTGCGGAACGATTCTCCAAAACGAGTAAGTCAATTAAATAACCACGGACCACGCCACATGAAACGTTTGCCGAAAGCTTGTGCTGAAAATTACTTTCAACTGTCGCGCGGAGATTTCCGTCCGACCATGCAGGCGAGCTTCTAGTATTATTAATCTCGTTGTGGGTGAAGATTGCTGCATTCGTGAAAATTAGGCGGAATACAAAATGACAAGTATTGCTTGACCACCGACAAAATTCCATACGCTTAGCATATTCTTCCAGTTGTAAGTGCTGCCTGGTATTTATATGAGTCATGCTAGTAGAGCGTGTTCGTTCTTTGTGAGCTGCTCGTCGCTTGCTCTTCTATTAAATCCAAACCTTGTCGAGCAACCCAATCAATTATTGCCTTAGCATCCCATTCTCGTGTAATCTATTGATGAATACCAAGTTTTCTCTAATGTGGAAACCGATAGCAATATTCTCCAGTGCAAGAATATTTTAATTTTATTTGAAACGTATTAATCCAAAAACAGTCGAAAATTTGGACTATTTGCAAGAATACTACTTTTTCTTATTACTATGCTGTGACTTGAAAACAAATGAAAATCGAATATGGATTTATGAGTTTTTTCACATTATTTTCTAGCATATTTCACACTTTTTGAACTTAGTTCATTCTCCCATACTTACGCTGTTTATTTCAAGAAATGTTGATTTAGTTTCTGACGTAAATGCTTTTGTTCTGAAATAAATAACAAGGAAGTTACAGCGCCTATTGCAGTGGTTTTTAGTTCTTATGTACCTTAGTAAGTATTTATATTAGACCACGTCGTCACTATGTATATTTAACAGTGGATCGCAGAAAACAGATTTTTCTAGCATTCAGAACGTGTAGAAGTAGTGAACAGAAAGTAAAGTAAATGACTAGGTAGACCGATGGTCATTAAGACCACTGTCTTATATACTGTAAACGGGTGTTTTTACTAGGAACTAGGAGTAAAATTCTCAGTACTCATTCCAGAGCAAAAGTATCAAAGCTGTTATAATGGACTTTCACATATTGGAGAATGTACAGGCTGTCTAAAAGAGTAGTGAATTTTTTTCTTCTTATTGTAAAAATATGTGATTCAATTTTTTTTTCGATAACTTCATTTTAATCAGCAACAAAAACAGTATTGATTTGCAAATTTAACCGATTTCGTAAAACTAATAGTAACGAAGATAGTCTTCCATTAATTTGAATCACCCTGTATTCGATAAATCATATCTGTAAGCAATAATTAAACAAGAAAGGTCTATCATACGTGACGTCGTAACATTGCCATATTTATTGACTAAGGGCTAGGGATTTTGCCACCATAACAATAATTTATTCGCGCCGATATAGTTCGTGTAACCGAAACAGAAGCTCCGGAAAAAAAGACGTATATCAGCAACTTATCTAAAACAGGCGAATATAAATGCGAATATTATGTCAAATTTATAAGGCCTTTGTTTATGCAAATGAAAACGTATAGGGAACGCATATCGGCCGCGCTAGACATAAAGCTTTTATGAATATTGACAATCATGTCAGATACTTGTATTATTTGTATTCGCTCTTCTTCTCTCGTATCGCTGGTATGTGCTCCTCTTTTTATTATTATTATCGTCGACAACATCGGGTTATCCGTGGCCGTTTGCATAAACTGACCGCACTGCTGGGTATTCATATATAACCGAACATACATTGTATGATAGGAGGAAATCGACAATCCATCGTCATGTTTCAAATCAAATTACCCGCCGTATTTGTTACAAATATCCGTATATCGCAGTACCCTGAAACAACAACAATGCTGTTCGAGCACCAACAAATTATTTCACGTTATCTTTCTAAGCGTGACCTCGCGAAACCTGAAGAAAAAGCGAATAGCATTAGATATCTGACAATATTTTTCGTGCGTGACAAAGTGATAAAGTTGGTTGGCTTACGAACGGAATTTTTAGAATTCCTCGAAAATCCATGTATTACATAGCGGATCAAAACTGAGTGAAACACGGTTAAAAGTGAAAGCTGACCTTGTTTGAAATCTAGAATTTTTATTAGAAGGTCAACGGATCTGATAAATAACCATTTTGCTTGTCGTAAACTGCAGTTAATTAAGCTCTGTAATTTTCCAGCAAATTTTCCAATACAATTCAATAGTATTATCGATTTGATAGGGATAGAAATTATAGGTATAACCGAACAATGTTTTTCGTAAAATATCGATCAAGAAAATCATAATGTTAAAATATTGCCTCAACAATTTGCAGATACAGTATTTTTTAAATATTAAGGCAACGTGGTGGCTACACTCTCGCATATTTCGGTCACGTTGTAAGAACTCTCGATAGGAAATTTCTTAATAAATGACCCGTTTAGCCAGCCTTCTAGATCTCTACATTTAAGTTCTATGGACATCTTCATAAAGCTATGTGGAAGACATCGTGCAATATTGCAACGATGTAAAAGTGAAAATAAAAAACGCCTTTGAACACGATCACCTCAAATATATTAAAGTGGCGAAGAAGCCATGTTGCCAACGAATCATTAACCAATATCGTTGACACCCATGATCAAAGAAAAGGATTGACATCCTTTTTCAGATAATTAGTAAGGTTTGCATTTTTTTTTTCGAATAATCAGTATGGTTTTAGAGAGCGAAATTCCGCTGAAGATGCTATAAATGAGTCACGGAAAAATACATCTGGGAGAACACGCATTCATTAAATTATAATGGTAGCCATGGTAACCATTTTGATTTCAGTCATCTCCGTGAAGCGAATGGTATTTTTGGTGCAATTTGAAAACAATAAGGATATTATTTGATTTAATTTACGTAGTTGCCGATCTGTATAAGAAAATTAAATGAGGTGGCGTAAAAAAATTTCGGCAAGAAGACCCAACATTTTTCGATAATTTAAAAAATTTCGATAAGATACGAAACTATTTCGCCGTTGCTTTAGACACTATTTACCAAACCAATTTAGAACATCGAACAAGAAAATTATGAATGCCAATTAAATTCCGAAGGAATAAAATATTTGATTTTGAACCGGTCGTGGTTTCGAGCCAATATTTAGAAAAATACTTTTCACTGGACAACTTCAGAAAACAGGTTCAAAATTCAGTATTGGGCTAACTAAATGCAACAAGAGAATTGGAAAATTCAAACGAATTTAAGGACTTCAAATAAATTTGTAATATCCAGTAAATATTATATGATAATTAGCTATTTGACAGGAATTGATTTAGATAATTGTTAAAGCTTCAAAAATTTGTCAAAAAGAAATATATTTTTTTCTAAATTCTTTACTCTTCTAAAACTCTGGTACTAACAATTGTTTAATCTTTCTATTCAGTTGCATTCCCAAAATAATAACAAAATAAAATTTAGTTAGATTTTACACAATAAACATTTTTAAAAACTTTAAGTTAATTAAGTTAAATCTATAACTCAGTCTCACTACCCATTACTAGAGAGGACAAAGACGGGTGGAATTATTACTCTTTTGCAGCGATTAGACAGGCCCGTATTTTGTCGACTCTCGGGGAAACTAATAGGCACAAGAACTCTTTCTTATGTGACGAATAGACACGAGTCTGACTAGTCGCTGCAAAAGAGTATTGATTCCATCCACCTTTATCCTCTCTGCTCATTTAGAGTATGATGTGTCCAAACAAATTTGTTTATATTCATCTATCTTATTAAATTTTTTATAAACTCTATTTTTTAAAGAAAGTGAAGTGTTTTCAAAACAGAAGCCTGTTTTTTCACGTAGAACTCACAAAATTCCATAAGCGTACCCAATTTAAGAATACAGCTTTGATGTGCCACTTTTTACCCTGCTGCTATCCCCTATTTTCAGAGTATACATTCAAATAGTATATATACATTTACATTTGCATTTACATACACATATTACACATGCTTGCTTGGCGAAAAACTTGAATTAGTTACCCACTATACCGTATGTACAAATTTTCATGCAAGTTCGTATGATCAAAAAGGCTTTAACTTTTAATAAATCTGTTTTAATTGCTTCGTTTAGATCCTATATCTGGTGCATTACGTACATACCGTTGGTGTTACCTGCTCGCGCTATACATGTTTCCCTGTTTTTAGAACGTTGCAGCCGGATATAAAAAAATAACCATTTAGTTCCGTGTTTCACGAAAATTACTCCGTGCTCGCTGGAACAATTCGATCCGTTTATTTTTCATGAAAAGTATTCCGTCTTTTATTGCATCCGAGCAGGCAAAGGACATGAACTCGAATTCCATTTGCTCGTACTAATTGTACACCGTATAATTTGCCAGAGAAGTTTCTGCGCATATGTAGCGCGGCAAAACATTCAATAAAGTGCCGCTGATAACGGCAGAGGTAGGCGGAGTTTGCATTTCCTCTAATATTATATTGCGCTAATTTGTAGGCGGTGTATGAGATTTATAAAGATCATATGGTTAATTAATGAAACGAATGGCTTTTTAAGACGGGCTCACCTATTAGAAAAAATATGATGACTCATCTTGCATGGCTACTTTGTTTGTTCCTCAGAAATGCATTTGCGGACGTGAAATATATCTTTAGAAACGTGGTCCTCTTTAACTATCGGGATATAACATTATAATAGTCCTATGTTTTCTCACAGGAGCTATTCGTTTCTAGAGAGCTCTTTCCCTAACAATAGGGGAAACCTACACGAGATGTTTTAGAAGTAATTAGTAAAGAGTCCAAACGATGTGCCCGACCAGTAGCGTCGATGCGAGAGCAGAGTGGGGTAAACTCCGCTCTCGCATAAGTAGTAAAAATAAACGATGCATTTAGTTGCCGTTCTAACGTGTTAAAGTATACGTTGAAAATGTTGCGAGGTCGTAAAAATAATGCGTCAAATCGGTTGTCTGCTACCGTAGTAAATAAATTTATACATCGGTTTCCCGATTTAATATATGACGGTAAGGCAGTGAAATGTTTAGTTTGTGGAACAACTTTATTATCTTGGAAAGCGAGTCAGTGTCAAAGACATATAAATAGTGACAAACATAAATTGAAAAAGATTAGACGCAAATCATATAATGAATTTGTTGTTGATTTAACAATGATGCTAATTGCGACCAATATAGCAATACATAAAGTCCAACACCCAATGTTTCGCCAGTTTTGGAATAAATACAATCCTACGTGGAAATTACCATCTAAAAATACGCTACACAATTACGTACCATCAGTGCGTAAAAGAATTGTAAATTTTACGAAAAAAACGGTGAAAAATAAATACCTTTGGTTGACAATGGACGAAACTACAGATATTAAAAAACAGTCCATCCTATCCATTGTCGTAAGGACGCTGACCCCACAAGGATCTTCTGACCCTTATTTACTAGCCTGTAAACGAATGCAAGATTGTACTGTCACGGCGATACGTAGTGTATTAATAGAAACACTACATAAATTTGAAATTTTACCGGAGCAACTGTTAATGTTAGTTACCGATGCTGCCGCGGTTATGTGTTCCACAGCAAAATTACTCAAAACGATTCAACCAAACCTGCTGCACGTCACATGTTTGCTTCACGCTTTACACCTTGTAACAAACATTATACGTACAAGTTATCCTGATGTGGATGAACTAATAGGACAAACGAAAGCGGTTTTTCTTAAATCTCCGAAACGTATTCGCCTATTTCATTCGCAGTGTCCTGACATACCCGAGCCGCCGCAACCAATTCTTATACGATGGGGTACGTGGTTAGAAGCAGCATTCTATTATTATAAACATTTTGAAAAAATTAAATCAGTAGTTTTACAACTAGACGGCAAAGAAGCGGCTGCAATAAGGCTCAGTCAGGTTCAATTTAAAAATCCTCAAGTTGCAGCAAATTTAAAAATTATTTACGACAGTTACGTTCCAATAGTGGATTCAATAAAAAAGTTACAGAACAGTGCGCTGTCCTTATCGGACTCATTAGCAATTACTGACCACGTAGAATTAGCGCTGCATATCCTTGATGATGAAAAAAGTGTTTGTGTTCGTGAAAAATTTAATAGTGTATTAGATAAAAATGTAGATTTTACAAAATTACGGCAACTTTTTACCAATACTGAAGATACGTTGTACAGATACAAAGAGCACTTTAACTATGCAAATATAACATCTCTCAACGTCGAACAATCCTTTTCAGCATATAAGCATTTATTTACGTCGCTACGTACGAACCTTTCCGAGACTAATACAGAAACATATATGATGGTGCAATTACTTCATCGCGCACATCCGGATATTTCTGCAACAATGTAAACATGCTAGGTAAGTTATTTATGTTTTTTCTTAACGTTTTGTAAAGTGATTCAATATATTTATTTTTAAATAAGCGCACTGTTATTCTGGTAAACTCTCCACGCAACGCCAATGCTCGGGCACATCGTTTGGACTCTTTAGTAATTAGTAATATATGAAAGGTAATAAACTCTTTCAGAATAAAAGTTAAAGATCCCAATGTGGCGACGGCAAGACCTACACATTGGGTTGTCACAAAATTTACGAATTTTACGACTGCTGCGTTAAACTGCTTCTATAAGATATCATTTTGTCGGGAATTTGAAAAATAAATCGAAGATAAGTTGTGAGATAAACTACGCCAGACCGTAAAAAATTATTACCCCGCATGCGAATACGAACGTATGTTGCCGAAACTCACACTCACCAATTGGAATATGCTTTAAAATAGACGTAATGCATTTAACTTTTAGATTCTATGTAATTCCAGTCCTTGCCTGGAGACTGATTGAAATTTATTTGTAAAATACCCTTTATTATCACAACGAATACAAACAATTAGAGAGCATCTTAGCGGTCGGATGGTTAGCATACTTGCCCCTCAATCCCAACAATGCCGGTTCAAATCCGGCCAGGAGATTGACCTTAATTACGGATATAGTAAGTGAAACCGTAAACCCCGCATCAATACGATAACTGCCATGTTAAAAATTCGTAGCGGAGACTGCAACAGTATTCGATGTTTAGAGGTGCGAGATGTGTGTGTAACCCAACGCTTCGCCTAATAATACAACAACATTAAACAACACAACGTTTATGAGACGCCCAATTTTAAAAATTATTTTAATTCATATTCATTTATTTTTTTCATAAAAGAATTGATTTCATTTATTCGATTTTCTGAATACATTTGCTTTTATTTAACCTTTGTAAGGCGAGTACACCTCTTCTTCTGAGAAACGTATTGACTTTTTCCCATACGTTATTCTGTGTGGATTGTGATTAGTTCAGAATGATTCCTATTTAAGGATAAGGTAATATCACCCCAAAAATTACATGATGAAAAAAAGGTCTCCTTGCGGTAGGCAAGGCAATAGAACATGTCACCAGACTCTGTGTATCGGTAGATGGCTGCATCGAACACCAATTCCCCTAAAAGTCAAATAAAGGGCAAAAAAACATCCTGATCTCGCGGAGAAATAGGTAATCACAACATCCGTCGTGGCCAGGAAAGTCACGGTAAGCAATATAAAAAATTACGTTATATTGAACTATAACGTGCAGATGTACGTTAGGTTCTCGACGAAGTAAAAGCATTAACCACAATCAGAATAGTGGTTTATGTGAGCTCCGTAACTATGTAAATTTTATAAAACAGGTCAGTACTATCAGGAGAGCGGCGAGCCAAGGTTTTCAGCGCCACAAGAGAGCGAGAAGCCACAGTTTATTTCTCGCCAGCGACACGAAGTCCTTTCCGCTCAATGAACCGCACCCATCACATTCCTGGGTTTATTTTTATATTCACATTTAAAATAAGCATTTTAAAAAAGTGAGTGATCATATCATCATAGTTTGCAATCAGGCCCGGTGCAATTTGGTGCCAAATGTAGAACCATCACCGTTGCGTATTAACAAATTGAATAAAGTTAAAGCCTTCATTAATTCAACTAACCTAGAAACATCAATCCAGATGCACAACATAAAGGAAAAAGACAGAAATAAATAAAGACTTCTTTCGCTTTTCGTTAAAGCTTCCCTTCCAATTCCAAGCTGCTTTCCTTTAAGCTTCCACATAATGCTGTTTGGATCATGTTGTGGGCCGTTCTTGCACGGAAGGGGGATTCTTTTTGTCCTATATCTATCCAGTACTTACTTTCTCTTCGTTGCACTCGCCTCTAGAGTAATCGGGCACCACTCTAATTGTGGCCTCTTGTATTTTACTCTATACTCTGAGCGCTCAATCATAGTTTGTCTCGCCCTCCGTTCTACTTGGTTCATTCGATTCTTGATCATATCCGTTTTCTGTTTTGTTTCTTTGCATCCATTTGACTGATCTTTCATTTTACTTTTTGTTTCTTTTTGTTAATTCCCTCGACTATCGTCTAACGGTCCAATGATCTCCATCTACTATCGTTAGCATACGCTGCACAACCAACACTCAAGCCTAATCAGCTTATTTATTGCACTTACTCGCTCTGTTATCCTTCTTAGTCCCCTAAAGATGCAGTGAAGCGGTGATTGCTTCTTTTTCAAAATTCTTTTGATATATTTCTATACATATTATTCGACTTATTCCACTTCTACACAACAAACCGATCGTCCTACATGCTACCATAATGATCATTCGCGCTTTAAGCGACTTATTTCATGTTGTTCCCCAACCCCTTTTAGTCTGCGATACGTGGTTATTCAGCTCGCTACCGCTTTCTGCTATACTTTCACTTTCACTTTCGCTTATTTTTGTTTTTTTTTTTCTGTAAATACAGGGTATCCATTTTTAGTAACATTAAAGTACAGACGGTAAACTAACACCTCCTTTTTAAAGCTATAGGTTGCAGAATACAGAATTTTCAAGTGGAAACTGTTCATGGGAAAACAAATATTTATTTTATAAAAAAAAAGCGTGCAAAAGGATCCTCATTTGTTAAGACAAAGAATGTTAATATGTACGTGAAAGGAGTCAGCTGAACACATCCATAAGGCTTTTATTATATAAGGTCTACCTTCGTCCTATTGTAATCGCTCGTTAGATTGATCTGGCTGGCTGAGAAGGCTAGAGAGATTAGACATTATAATCATTTGATGACTTTGGGTTTCCGACTTCACACAATATCAACGAAAATCAACCAAAAGTATGTAGCAATACACCAGTTCTTTGGATAACCTTTTCAACCACTTCAACATGGTCCATAAGGTAAAAGCCATACTAATCGGTTCGGGAGGGCTGAAGTTACCAGGATACTGCGATCAGCGGTACTCACAATTTACAAGCCAAACTCCAAAAAACAATGTGGCCACAGAGAGACATCTTCTATTGTTCATCAGTCTATTATTATTTTTGTTTCTTCACTATTATATGTTGAGATTAGCTGTTTAATATTATGTTACTACAGCGCGTGTAGCATTAATGATCTTATTGCAATTTGGAATAATTCTTACAGCTTGGCTTTATTACTTTTCTGTTTCAACTATTCTTATCACAAGCAATGCGATGGTACAATATTAAACCACCACATTTACCAGTAGTTTAGAACTTATTCAACCAAAGAAGCCAATTATTTAGCGTTTTCGTGCTATATATATATATTTAGCTAACGTAATTTCTAAGTGATAATTTTTTATGTGAGATAAAAATTGAATAACGCTATTATCAGTGTCGATTCGCTCATTCTGAACAGATGCCCTATTACCAACCAGCATTACTTTGGTCTTTATTACGTTTATTTGTCTCTAGATAATTCGAGATATTATCTAGTTTACCATCGAATATCTTCGGGGCTATGTGTATATCACGTATACATATGTATCACACTTTTCCACACCTACTTATTATAGATACTTATTATACCGATAAAGCCACTAAGACATACAAGAGACGCTAGCGGTCTTTATATTGATACTATAGAGTTTTCGTAGCAATTAACTCCTGTTAATTGTTTCAACGGCTACCTTTAAACCCGGCGAAACAACTCCCTTTTTCAGCTAGTAGCGCTAAAATTTAACAAGCAACAAACTCACGGGAGATTATAATGCAATTATAACCGAAAACCATTACGATAGGGCAATTTAAATGAACGTTTTTCGCTTGATAAAATTTTTAGAAAACAGTTGATGAATACTTTGAAAGCAAGTAGATGTGGAATGGTCGTAATTTTTAAAGCATTTGTTATATTTCCCTTTATAATAATAAATTAAAAATCCTATCATTATTATGTATAAACGTTGACACCAGTTAAATGAAACGAACGTGATAATGCCGTGGGTATATCCCTTTAAAATGAACGTCAGTGTTTGCTTTGAGAATATTCCTTTATATACGAAGAAGTACCATTTTCACAATACAATATGCTTTAAACGCACCATAGCAAAGGATAATTATATTTAAAGCAGTATTGGAAATTTCAACGTACTCTCATTGGATTAATTAAATCAATTCGACATATTCCTATTTATACGACTTCAAATTTTTGTTCTAAGTGCCAATAAGATCAACAAAATTAATCCTGTAGGGAAATTAAACACGCTTCAGCTCCAGTAAATTCCGTAACAACATCGACATTGCGCGGTTATTCAAATATTATTGCTACCGCCAGTAAACACAACAAATATTGTAATTTCAAGGAGAACTGCCGCCCGTGCCCTCTATTCCGCTCCTAAGTACAAGCTGACATTAATATTCTCTCCGAGTTGAATGTATAATAGGGCTCCCAACATTACAATTCCAGAAATACGCTAATAACACTAAATGTAATACTGCAAAAGCAATTATTATCCTTCCATGAATTTTCATTTCTGTATTTTGTATATACATGCGACCCTCTTCGCGTAGTAAATGGCGTTTGACTTCTGAAAAGTTAGACGTCGAAGTTTTATCGGTTTTGTTTACTATTTAGAATGAGGTTTTCAGAAAACTATTCCAGCAAAATCCTACGGCTCTACAATTAACTTTATAGAAAAGTTTTAGCGGTAATATACTATTTCACTTCGGTTAATACTTCGTTTTCTCTTTACGCCTTTAATACGAGTGAAACATATCCCTATAATTATTTTCTTCTGTTAGTCAACTATTTTACACATAAAAAAATTAATAACATGTTATATTGAAGTATTAATCTCATGAAGAAAGCACTAAACATCGATGAGTTTACAATAGAAGTGTTATTTATATACCCTCGAGTTCTCTCTCTCCCCGTCGATAGAGAAAGAGCTCGAGTTTTTTGAATACGTGTAACTAAATAACACGTGTTCAAATTTAATGGAATATTTTCCTACAAAAATTCACAGTATAAGCCCAGCTGTAATGAATAATGATGAATGAATGAATGAATAATAATAAAATTTAAATAAATTGTCCACGGAAATACAATATTAATTTAAATATGAATCATAGACAGGCTCAAACTTGAACTAGGCAAAATTGCAGTTGATATGGGCTATGTTAGATGTTATTGCGAAGCCTAAATAGGTTGCAGCGATTCGTAGCTCTTCATTCATACAGCAGGTGTTATTTGATTGTCCGGCTGTTCGTCGCCGGTGGATCACTGTCAGGGCATTGCAATTCGTTTTTTACTTAGCTTGAAACGACTCAAATTGCCCCATAGCCACGGTGGTCAACAAAGTCAAAAGAATGATGAAGAAAGTTCCATTTGATTAAATTTACACGATTATAAGGAATGGAACGATCTTATTAGACTTAACCAAACGGAAGACGAATAGTGAAGGAATATAAAAGATGAAATATTCCGAAAATCACGAAATAGAAATCCGAACTGAAATCCAAGAATAGCGGCAACAAAATAACCGTTACGAAGGAAGCTTACAAGCTTAGTGTGTTCACTCACTCACTGTTGACTTCCCTCTTGTGGTTAGAAGAATTGTGGTTAAAAGCAAAGTTTTGGGTGCGGAAATCCTTTTTCTGGTCTATTGTCTTTGGAGTATAGTCGTAAGGTGGCAATTGTAGGTCCAGCCAACGATAGTATTAGTGAAATGGAATAATAATAATACTTTGGTATTCAATCTTCTCATATTCCGAAATATCAAGTTAATTTAAAGTTACCTCTCAACAATCTTACGTTGTCTTTACTTTAGGGTAAATTCCTTAATTAATTATCATTCGTAGGATGGTCAGCAAAATTTAGATTTGTACAATTGTGTGTGATGTAATTTCGCACAAAATCTATGTTCCTGCAACGTGTTAGATTTGCTGCTGCTAAAACAACTGTATCCATTTGTTATTCATTATCAATGTATTTTTGGAAATTATAATTATCAACATTTTCTGTGTTCTAAAGAATCGTTGCCGCCATTAATAAACATACGTAAACATACGGTTCATCTGGTGGAATCTTTCTGAATCAAGTTAGCTCCGTTTCAATGTTTAATACTTATTTAAATTTCATATTTCTTCTTCCATCCATTATTTCTAAATTTACCTCTTGTATCTAATGTTCCACTACGTAGCAATAATATAATCAATTGCTTTACAGACTCTCATTTTTCGCAATGTACTAACGATCCAAAGATATTTAAACACATTAGAATCGATTCTTTCCTTTTTTTATATTCAATGAAACCCTTTCTTCGAATATTCGAAAATTCGAATACGCTGTGAAATAAAATACTTTAATCTAATTATATAGAACTACTTCCAGAGCCCTGAAATTACTTTTAAAACTTCTATGTTCAACAACAGAAAGAATAATAGTAATAAAAGCTGTTCAAGTAGTGCGCCACAACTCCTCCTTCTACTCTCTCTAAACTCATCTTGTAAATACAATCACAAAGTTCTCTTTTAGATCGAAAACCGCGTTTTGATTAATATCTTCAGCTCACCGTTGCGCCAGGTTGTTATTTACTCAACGATGGATTTAATGAAATGAAGGAAAAATTGGGAACATTAGATAAACAAACTTCAAAGTCGTTTGCTTTACGGCCTCCACCCTGACTCTCAAACAAAATCATAAATGCGACATTATCAATAATTTATAGTATACATTTATACTGGCATATATAGGTAAAGGCTTCCCTCTGATCCCGAGACCTTCCGAGACCGGCTGATTTATTTTCCGGTTACGAAAGTAAACCGGAACTGTTTGAAATGTATGTGCGCTGCAGCTATTCGCAAGCGCAAACGTGACAACTGGCGGTAGTAGCGATAACGTAGAGGTTAAATTTGCAGTTAATGCAAAACAGACGATGATCGATTCCTTTTTAAATATCCTATTTCTATAATAATTCTTCGATTAAATAATAATGCCAGACTTTTTGCAGGGTAGTGACTAAAGTTTACAATACAATCTAATAATACAGTATATAACTTTATCAACGCAAATTAATAAATTTTGCAGCTTCTTCTACAAACATTTTGTATTGACAGATATGAATAGCTGTTTTTTGAATCAAATCGTTTTATTAGTAACTGTTTAAGAGTAAACAGTACTTAACTTAATTGTAATGAGCTATATATTTTGCTGCAAGGTACCTAATAAAGGGCCGTGGTGTAGTACGGTAAACACTGAAATATCATCATACTCCACACCACAAACGCTACTTGATTAATGTGAGAAAAAGACTTAATTCGTAACATGCCTTGCCTTATCCTTCTCTAAAGTAGCTACTTTTAGGTACCCGAAAGATAAGTAGTTAAGTGAACTCGTTCCTCCATTTAAAGAATTTGCACTCGTTTTCATATAAACGGTTTGATTAGTCTGAGATTCTCCGAGCGAGGCTACATGTGTTGGCAATGTTCGACCTTCCTAAGGACGCGTATCTTCTCCGACTCATGGGAATTTTACCGACTTAGATAGTCCGTTATAGGATAACAGTTAGTAAATCGATCATTTTGTTTCCAACGCTCTCTGTTGGATATCAATTAAGTAAGGAATTTTCCGCTCTACTATTTTATGAATAATTGCATAAATTGTTATACATATACATAGGTAATTATATCGTACAACTGTCGAAGTGTCGAGAGTCTATAAGTACCATAATAATTTTTCTTTTTTAGAAATCAACGAAGATATAGATGAAATCGTTGAAATAATCGAAATCGAACATAGATGATCCAACAACAATGATTCCAAAATTTATATATTCCCAGATCGAAAGTGGTGAACTATTGACTTTATTTTACTTAAAGTGTTTTATATTTTTAATTTTATCAATAAATACATATAAATCATATATCTTCATTTATTAAAATAAATGAATATATGTATTTTTTTTTGCTTTTTTTAATATTTTGCAATATAAAAAAAGCAACCAAATGAACAATGGTTGATACATCAACCACTTTATTAAATTGAATGTGGTAATTAATAATTAATATGAAAGACCTTCATATTATATTATGCAGACCCTAAGTAATAGGAATCAATAAAAAAATGGAGGATATCATGCTCTATGAAAAATTAAAACAATAATCGCAGCCATTTATTATCTATTATCTGCAACTGTTAGAATCTATATATATTACTACTGCAATAATAGACAATTAACTTGGAACAAGCGTGAACATTATCCTAAAAGTGAAGTAAATTCTGTGAGCACTTTATTGACTAATTGTAAGCTTATTTTAAATCTGGGTTACTAAAACACCTGTGATAACTTCGATAACGCGAATTGGTTTATTTCCAATTGCTATTTTCGACGAAATCTTGACAATATTTAAGCAACAGAACTAACAATGGGTTGCATTCAATGGATTTAGTCTGAACCAGAAATCGAAAATTTTAAAATTACCAATAAGAATTTTAATTCGGTGATTTAGGATTCAAACAGTTTTAATCAATACACGTACGCTAACATTTTCAGGATCCAAAATTCAACAGTGAGTAAATATAAATTTACTAAACTACACGTTTGTAAGGCTAAAGTTCAATTTTATCAGCTTAAGTACTGTTTAAATGTACTACAGTAGAAGGTCGCAACAGAAGTCGGTCGTATCTCTTCGACCTTCTGTTTCTCGTTGTTTCAATAAAGGCTTCCGTTTGATAAAACGGGAAACACAATCAAAGCGGTCACTATTTTCCTCTTCGCCGTATTTCATGCAATCGATGTGTATCGTGAAGAAGTTTTGTTCATTACACGAATATGCTTACTGTACCTGTTTATTCAACTATATGCTACAAATTCCAGTTTCGTTCGCGTTCGAGCAACGGAAATTGATTCATTACTTCCACTGTACGCATACTCGAGCCCTGCACATTGCAGCTAAGCGTGTACGGAAAATTTCGCCAGCGTATGTAGTTGTGGGAATGTCAGCTCCATTGTGTAGTGCAAATAAGGTGTCTTGCTTAATATCTAGTCTAATGTTACTTCGAAGTATTCTTTTGGACTGAAGCAAGGACTGTAGCGTAGTATGGGAAACATCACATACGTATCGGTAACCTCCGCACCATACAGGTATAATTTATTATATAGCAGTATGTAATGATTAGTCCGGGACAGCCGTCTGCGAAGACACGAATAGTCCACAGCACACTGACCAACAAGGTTTTTACCCTAAGTTAGTAACTGCTGAAATTGAACAGCATATATAAAGTAAAAGTGATTCGAAAAGCGGCAACATTGGCTTAGCTCTGGTTACAGAGAAAATAAAGGCACTGAATCTCGAAGGTGAACGTTTAAATACCTTCGTGAAAAGTTTCCAAAATTAACACTAGGAAAACTGAAAGAAGGTATTTTTGTTGGACCTCAGATTCGAGAAATAGTAAATGATGAAATCTTTGAAACCAAATTAACAGCAAAGGAAAAAACAGCTTGGCTCTTCATGGTACAAGTTTTCACGAACTTCTTGGGAAACAAAAAAGCTGACAGCTATAAAACTTTAGTAACGGATATGTTACAATCATTTCACGCTACTGGCTCTAATATGTCCCTTAAGGTGCACATTCTACATTCTCACTTGGATTTTCGTCAGGAAAATATGGGCGACATTAGCGATGAACACGGTGAGCGCTTCCACCAAGACATCATGAGAATGGAAAAACGACATCAGGGGAAATGGAAACTCGTTATCTTAGCAGATTACTGTTGGATGCTAAGAAGAGATGCTGTAGATATTGTTTACAAGAGATGGAGCAGTATTACTTCACGTTTCTAACTATAGTAATTTGAAATATACATTAAATTATGATCTAATTAAAAAAATCTTTTCATTGAAATATAAAAAAAATCGAGCTAATTTGATCTTCTACCTTTTATTAAAATACTTGTTTCTATGTTTTCTATTGAAATTAGTACAAATTATTTTATGGCAAAATCAAAAGTTGAAATTTGTTGGCCAATGTTATCAACCGCTGACCAAATTCGACTCGAATAAATTAAACGTTTGTGGTACGGTGGTTACCAATACTTTCATATGTATTGTTTACCATCTACTACAATTGTTATTATATTATATTATTCTGTGGGCTCAGAAAATTGTGCCTTTGTAAGTGAAAATTTCTCTAAACAGTTGTTCGTTAGTTATTGAGTCAGATTCTTTTTAAACAGAGCGTACTACATGTCATTGCATTTTCGGAATCTTCGTTAAATGTTAAAGCAAGATGTAATAAATAAGGCTGTAGAAACGAGTTGTGCTTCGCAAAATTGGCGGAGGTTAAACAAACTCAAGTTTTTTAGCTTCATCAAGGAAGTTATCAAAGAAGTACTGTTCCCTGGCAAGATTGCCACCCGTAACAGCTTTAGCAAATGTCTTATCAAACATGAGTAAGATAAGTACATTAATACACCCCACCAAAAAAGTATCGCATAAACTAAAAAAGGGCATTTATAAACCAAGTTATTTTTATACGTTCACAAAAAGTTTGCCTCGTGTATGTGAACTATAAAAACACTAACAAAATCATGGAACATACCTTTTTTACTTTTTTTTTCTAAAAGAACACATTTAGAAAAATGCAAATGTGTAAGGTTTGTTCAGCTGTTTATTGAAAGTCTTCCTATACGGACAAATTTTAAAGTGCGAAGTCGGAGTTCTGTACCAACGCTTTTAAAACTAAAATGAGCAATTTAACTTCAGAACAAGTGGCTGCTATAGTTGCTTTAATCGAAGATGGACGATCTCAAGCATACGTTGCTAATTTGATGAACATCAATCAGTCAAGTGTTTCTAGAGCCGTAGCCAGATATAGGGAAATAGGCAATTACAGTAGAAGACCTGTACCAGGTCGTGCAAGATGTTCTACTCGCCAAGATGACCGCTACTTACTACTACAAGCATTACGTCGAAGACATGTAACTGCGAGACAATTGCAGAACGACTTGGCTAGAGTCAGAAATACTCGTGTGAATACTCGAACTATTCGGAATAGGTTACGACAGAGTGGATTAAGAGCTAGAGTAGCTGTAACAGCCCTTCGTCTCACTAGGAACCACCGAGTGGCTCGCTTAAGGTTTGCCAGAGAACATGTAAATCGGAACATTAATGACTGGGCCAATATACTCTTCACAGATGAGTCAAGATTTGGTCTTTACACCTCAGGTAGGCGTATCTCAGTGTACAGACGAGGCGGTGAGCGCTATTCGCAGTGTAATATCAGACCTAGATCTAATTTCGCTGGTGGTTCTTGACTTGTTAAGCTCTGTTTAACAGGTCGTACAGAGTTAGTACCAGTAGACAGAGGTACACTGACCGCTCACAGGTATATAAGGGACATTTTAGAAGAACATGTAGTACCATATGCGCCAATTCATAGGAAACGAATTCATGTTAATGCACGATAATGCACGACTATGTTGCTGACTCTTGTTTTCATTTAGCCTGTATTTTATTTAAACAATCATAGAAATTATATCTTAGAGCGCATTAAAGTATATTTACAACTTTATGCTACAAACAAAGATTATGCGATACTTTTATGATTCAAAACTAAATTATGCGATACTTTTTTGGCGGAGTGTACTTTCATCAAGAAATTTCTTTACTGGCACACAAAGTCTTATTGCAAATTTATACACACCTCTGTGCATAACAATTACAAACGGCATTTTTTGTGAGATCCAACTAATATAAACATAGCTCTTACATCGTACAAGTTTCGTAATGTTCTTTCTGGCGGCACTTCATTAAATGCTAATTAGAATAGGCGATCTCATCACGAGCTCCGTGTATGAAACCGTAAATCGGGCGCTGCAAGTCGGTACCCCGTGTGTGAAATTTCATAGCTTCTTCCGGAACGGCGTACAGTGGTCTTCCTACTTTCATATTAACCACCGCTGGAAATGCTATTACATTTAAGGGATATTTAATATTAACCGGCAATATTAATGAACATACAACGTGTACGGCCAAGGTTTGTTGTACCTACAGCGAACGTCCTGGATAACGTAGATTTGCAATGGCGTGACCGCCTCATACAGAACACCACGGCCAACCCATGTACAAGTTATGTCTGTGCGCAAAGTTCACGTTTTTGCGGCCAACCGAAGTCTGCTGCAATTCGACGGTCTATCCGTATGCATATGCGCGCGACCGCGGCACCAGCAAAACCGTCGGTGGAAAACAATTAATAGCTTGCCCGTTTCAACATGGTAGCGCTAAATCTGTACTCCAATTTTACTGTACGAGATCACAGGGTATGTTACATATATATACATACGTATGCATGTGCATAATTGCGGTTCGATGCTGCCGGAGTGCTGCGGTTTATGTAACTTACCCCACTTTATTAACAACATCATGAAATGCGATTAGTTATGAATATTTATGAAAAGATTCATGGCTTATTACAAATTAAGACAGAACTATGGCGGGAGACTCCTCCCAGCGTTGACATTCATAGTAATGTCACGGGGTTTCATAGATTCATGCATGCTTTTAACGTGTCCGCGCTAACGTAAAGCGACACTTTGAAGATCATCCTTGCAATCTTGTCCTGGCCGCTGATAATACACTTCTCGTATTATCGCGACGTACTTCCGACAGTATTACATTGTAGCCAAAATGCGAATGTGTCGCAGCAAAATACATTCATGGTAACTGTTAACTGTTCACAAGTTTAAACAGTGTGTATGCGCTGTTAACTTTTCCTACTGTTTGATCGACATGCTTTTTCCTGAAGGGGTCACGACGAAAAACCGCTTCCAAGATTTCTGGCACATCTTTCTAACTAACTGACGATGGAAAGTGAACATACTCGTTTTTGTGGTGTTAAGGATCAAGTTGTTGAGGTCACAATATTGCTTCTCCTCGTTTGTGGTTGCGGGTACCTTATTCGAAAATCAATCTTGGCAGTTGAAAAATACGAAGATAGGATGTATGACGTGAATCGTAGAATTGACATTATTGCTCCTTCTGAAATTCCATTTACTAAAAGATCTTTGTTATCGTTAAGGAATGACTTGATTTTCCTAGTCTGAGCTCCTCCCTTCCACCTTCTTAGTCACTTTTATTATTCCATTTAAAGATAAATTTATAGCTACTTATATTGATTCTACTAAGTGTTTTTCTAAATCTGCGATTTCCATTTACATTTAGAGTCCTGGTATCAGATCATCGAGGAACTTAATAACCAATACAGTGAAGGCTCCCAGTACATGTCAAGCATCGAGCGCAGATCTTGACCAACAAATGCTTTTATTCCATAATTTAAAATAATAATAGTATTTTTAGTGCCACGAAAATAAGATACGTTGGTATACGTCGAAGTAATAGTATCCTTTGTGAAACGTAATGTCAAAACATAGTTTGGAATCAAAGGTAAGACTAAATATTTCTTGAACGTCTTAATAACAACAAGATGGAAGGAATAGAATAACACAATAACAACGGAAGCTCTCCAGGTATCAAATTCAGGATAGCATGAACTTGCTATATCTAAGAGAAAATTTCTTTTATCAATAAAAATTTGCTTCAGAGGGATGAAACACTTAAATGTAGCAGTTGATATCGGAAATTCCTTCATAATACGATACTGCGGAATATACAAAGTGTTGTATTTGAACGCAACACATGTGTGATAGACACGTTTGTAATACTAGGGAAAAACGTTTTAAACAAGATTTATTTGCTGTTTTAATCTACTTAAATAATCAACTATACGAAGTGTTTCAGAAGTAAATAACACTACAATGCACTGAAAAAGCACCTCTTTATTTAAAACACTTTCTCACAGTATTACAAACATGGCCACAGCTAAAACATTACTCTTGAATGCAATCCCGCACATCTCGCAGACTTTTTTGCAATTAGTACCATTAGGTATTTTCAAATCAGCGTTGTAGTAGAGGTCATTCTTCAGTTTTCTGTAACTTTAATAATTTCTAAAACATTCTGTTTAGTTGGAAATATATATATATGATTTTAAGTAGATTTAAACGGCAAACAACTTTTAATTTTTCATATTATTGCAAATATGCCTATTACATAAGGACACGATTAAATGCAACACACTGAATATTCCGCAGTACCGCGTTATAAAGAAGCTTCCGATACCAAGTGACTCAATTAAATATCACCTCTAACCGATTTCTACCGATAAAAAGAATCCATTGCATATTCACTGCATGACAACTAGTTTGCGTCCGATTCTGGAAAGCTTTCCTTCTAAGCTTAACTTTGTTGAAATGAACCTAAGAAAATTTTCACAGAAATTAATTTATAGGTTTTGTAATGAGTTTGTTATCTTTAAACGAAAAACAATGCGTTTCCTTAATATTTTTTGTTCCTTTCGCTTTTGCAAAAAACATTTTCTTTTATATTGCCCTTTTTCCCAGAAGCTTTGAAGTCATCTTCGAAAACTGGATGATGATCCAGTTTATAAAAAGGTCAATAATGATAACAAGGATCGTGGGATAGTATAGCAAACACAATAAAAGTTTCCTCATTCATCAAATTGGCATGCTGCTTTTTATGTAAATAGCTTTGTCAGGGTCTAATTCTCGCGGCGAAATGACGTTCCCAATCAATTTCAAGTATTCCAATTTAATATTATGCCCGCTTTCGTTTATATGTTGTGCTGCATTTGTCCATTCTATTCTACCAAATCTATAAGATCTGATATGCTTCTTGAATCTAGTGTTTATCGCTCTTTCATTTGATTCATATAGGCTTTATAAAGTTACCGCATGCAATTTGATAAATTCCCGACCTTTCTTTCATGTCCGGTTTTTCTTCCAGATTACTAAGGATATATTTGTGCGTATTTTGTGCATTTATTAATCGGCATAACCGTCAATAAAATCCTATTACCTATAGTGTATGTACACCTATTCGCGAACACTAGAATTAAAGCAAATATATTAATTTATTACAAAACAAAACATATAACATTAACCTCGTCTTGGTGTTTATAGATACTATCGCTTGTAGTCGCAGTAGTAGTGATTTATTGTTCCTATATTCTAATTTTAAAACTGCGGACTAGGAAGAAATCTGGAATAATCGATTTAGATCACAATTAATTAAGAATTTCAAATAAAGCTTCATTCTTACAGGATTTAAGAAATTTCCTAAATAGAAAGTATAAAACTTTGTTACCTTCTCAGAAGAGCATAATTTTTGTTGTCATAGCAAAGACAGCTTCGCTTTGCATTCTGCTGCATATATTTAAATTTATATAAATTTCTATTTAATAATATTCACTCTTGAATATTATTAAACTGCATTACTCCCATTCGTTTTCATATCCAGTAATAAGTTAAAAAGATATTGTTTTTCTCCAAATGCTTGGAAAATTTAAAATTTTTCTTTTCTGTATAAGAGCATGATGAGGTTGAATCATATTAATCCTGCTATACCAAATTGGTTAAAATACCACAAAACTCTAGTGGAACGATAAATTTTAATTCTTTTTATCCGATCTAGTGCTATAAAGTAAGAAAAAAAAATAGCTTTCAAAATTATAAATTTTCAAGTCAATGTACTTACACCTAAACCCATTTATTTTGAGCAGGAGTCGACATTCGCTTCACGTTCCCTCCATTTATCATTTAATTAAAGTCTCAAGTTGTTTTCAATAATTACCTCGTAATAATATTTTTTGTAAAAAACTCAAAAATCATCAAACTATCTATATAATCAAGAATTCTGAAGCATAGAAACGTCGAAGTCGTTTTATTGGCATTCTTGTGACAATGGAGCAAACAAAGAAATAGAAATAAAAAAAAAATTATCAGACAAAGTTTTTTCAAATTTTAACTAGAAAAAAAGTTGGCCCCGAGGATATAAAAAAAGTAATCAAAGGGAATTTTACACCAAGATGACCTAGGACGTCACCTAGAAAGAAAGAGATGCGAAGGATTTTAAAGCACACGTACACACCACGCTTATAGCTGTAAGCGGTCTTCGAAAATAAATAGATTATTAACAATAAAAAAACTCAAGACTATTTTTTAATGTTAAATTTCATTTGGAACATCTTGATATATACATACGTGTAAACATAATTTTTAAATCAACATGAAATTTGAAATAATCAAATAAACCATTTTCTTTTACGTTCTTGTAAGTACTTTCTACATAGACTTCTCCACACGCCAACTTCGTTGTGATATGCAACATCTTTTTGTTTGATATTGGTATTTGATTGATTGAAAATGGTTGCACAAACAGAAATCAGAAGAACGGATATGGTGTTGATGCTTTTTTCGGACATTATCCCACCGGTGCAAAATCCGTTTGACTACAGGACGTTGTTAAGATAATCCAATATTCAATTTTTTTAATTGGTGTATTATTTTCAGTGAGTGGGGGTCCCTTTCTTTTTTTATCTAAGAATTCATTTATTATCTAGAACCTATGTTGTTGACTTCTTATCCTACCATGGCCAATATAATAGTAGGTAACTCTTCTCAGGTGACTTGATTTAATTTTTTTGAAAAATCCCAATGAAAACCAAATGCCTACAGTATTCAGTAAATTTCTTACATAAAATGAGAGGATCGAATAATATTTGAATACATGTATTCTATACTCCGACGATTCTTTTAAAAGAACACAAAACAAATTTAAATTCCACATCGTTTACATGACCCCAGAGGACGTAGTGTACGACGATAGAAGCAACCCATTGAAGGAAATAAGTGATACATTCATATCGGAACTGAAAGCAATGTGTAAGAGTAAACGCCAAAATTGGCAAACAATATTACTTAGATGCCGTACTTCTCGCGAGCGTCGATATACGTTTTATTGTCATCGCCTTCTGTGAGTACATGTATGTATTTGCATTTCGCGTTCACGTATATAGGACGCTTGTGTGTGTACATTGTACGCCTTCTCCAATTCGCTACACGCGATCTTTAATCGATACCAAATGGTACATTCGCTTACTGCTAATTTGAATACAATTTTCTAAGCAGTACGATGGCTCCACATTATACTTATACAGAAAGTTACGTATATACATATGCCTGTATAGGTACATATATGCTGTGTGTGGATAGGTGCTGTATTCTGAGTTGTCGTAACGCTAGAATTCCAACAACCAACACGAAAATTAGTTTATACGAAGTTTACGGCAAGTAATACGCCTACAGTATTCCCAATTTCTTGTAATTTAAATGAATTAGTCGGGAGAAGACGTCGTGGAGCAGTTGTGTACTGCATTAATTTTGTCGCGAATACAAAGTTGTTCAGTTACGGAATAGAATAGTATGGATTAGCGCAATGTCTGTAACAACATTAAGACATTGAGGAACTTCTTTTTGTCGTTTGTCGATCCAATTTCGTTTTAAGTACACTTCTGGGTTACGACTTAGTAGTTTGTATTTGAAGGGAAAGTAAGCATAGTCCATTTCACTTGATTTTAATCTGACTATCTGAGCAGGTAATTACGTTTGTGTAAACAAACAATGCGATAAGCTGGGACTTGCATAAAGGCGTATTTTGTAACATTTCTGTACAATAATTAATATATTATAATAGTCAGATTAAAATAAAGTGAAACGGACTATACTTGTGTTTTCGAAACTTCGCATCAGATAAATTTCACATAAACTTGCTTACATTAATTACGGTTATCATAGATTGATTAAGAAAAAAAGAGGAAAGTATTCCTAAGACGACATTTCACCATTACTAGTCGCACGTTTCGAGCGGTAAGCTATTTCCAACAGTAAAATTGAAATAACACATTTAATCTGTAGCTACTCCGTTTACACACTCCCGAAGCTGCGGTAGACGCATAATTTCTGCGGTTCCGCCCGCCGCCGCCCGAATGACTTACTTTGAAACGCTTATTTTGAGAAATTTTATCAAGACTGTTTTAATTATTTTCGTAGCTCAAAACTGCCTCAGGTTGTGCAGTACTAGATTGAAAATGTTGTCCTGCACCAATAAATAAAAGAATTGATTGGAAAATATAACAACGTTTTATTACAACGAATAGTAAGAATATAAAAATAAAAACATAAAACAAAATATACATTATATATACACTATATACTAAAAACTAAAATTTACAACAAAAGAGATACATCATTTAAGCAAAGCAGAGCTACTTTGGTGCGAAACGGACGTCACTTCATTGGGGGGAAATCTGCAGGTCGTAAGGGCGAGGCACTGACTCGCGACTTCCCTATTTAGTTAGCACTAAATTGGTGCAATACCATGTAATTTCTTTATATTGTTCATTCCTGGCTCCTCTAGTTATGATGGAACGCCGATATGTTTCCTTTTAAGGAAATAAGAAGTATTAGCTACCACTCTGGGCAGTTAGAGTTTGTTGCCGTCAGACACCGATACTTAGACGCTGGTCACACATACGCTGGTCTTGGTCGTTGGGAGAAGATTCTCTAGTATTACAACGTTCGAGATAGCTTAATCTTGGCCTCGCGCCTATTTCTTACTTGCCATTATAGCATAAGCACTAGATACTCAATTCCTGTTTGTGACTCCCTTAAAAGGTTAAGAAAATATATACTATAAACCTTAAGAGGACTTCATAACAGATTAGTAAGAAATTGCCGTTTACGTTTTTAATTAACGTCATTATACTATATAGCTTCTATGTCATCTACATAATCTTTGGGATTTCTGTTCCGGATGGAAAGGGTATTACACAAGCGTGCTAACACTTCTAACTCTTATTTCAGGCAAACGGTGTACCAAACAACCAAGTCCTTCCTCCGCTGACTTTCATTCAACTTCGCGCCGGTGCTATGTTTATAGATAGTTTCGAATATGAGTATTCTTGTAATATTATTCTACACTCCGCCAAAAAAGTATCGCATAAACTAAAAAAGGGCATTTATAAACCAAGATATTTTTATACGTTCACAAAAAGTTTGCCTCGTGTATGTGAACTATAAAAACACTAACAAAATCATGGAACATAGCTTTTTTACTTTTTTTTCTAAAAGAACACATTTAGAAAAATGCATATGTGTAAGGTTTGTTCAGTTGTTTATTGAAAGTCTTCCTATACGGACAAATTTTAAAGTGCGAAGTCAGAGTTCTGTACCAACGCTTTTAAAACTAAAATGAGCAATTTAACTTCAGAACAAGTGGCTGCTATAGCTGCTTTAATCGAAGATGGACGATCTCAAGCATACGTTGCTAATTTGATGGACATCAATCAGTCAAGTGTTTCTAGAGCCGTAGCCAGATATAGGGAAACAGGCAATTACAGTAGAAGACCTGTACCAGGTCGTCCAAGATGTTCTACTCGCCAAGATGACCGCTATTTACTACTACAAGCATTACGTCGAAGACATGTAACTGCGAGACGATTGCAGAACGACTTGGCTAGAGTCAGAAGTACTCGTGTGAGTACTTAAACTATTCGGAATAGGTTACGACAGGATTAAGAGCTAGAGTAGCTGTAACAGCCCCTCGTCTCACTAGGAACCACCGAGTGGCTCGCTTAAGGTTTGCCAAAGAACATGTAAATTGGAACATTAATGACTGGGCCAATATACTCTTCAGAGATGAGTCAAGATTTGGTCTTTACACCTCCGATAGGCGTATCTCAGTGTACAGACGAGACGGTGAGCGCTATTCGCAGTGTAATATCAGAGCTAGACCTAATTTCGCTGGTGGTTGGTTGGGGGTGGATGGTTTGGGGAGGTATCTGTTTAACAGGTCGTACAGAGTTAGTACCAGTAGACAGAGGTACACTGACTGCCCACAGGTATATAACGGACATTTTAGAAGAACATGTAGTACCATATGCGCCAATTATAGGAAACGAATTCATGTTAATGCACGATAATGCACGACCGCATGTTGCAATAATCGTCCAGGAATACATTAACGATGTTGGTATTCCAGTTTTAGATTGGCCTGCGGTAAGTCTGGACATGAACCCTATCGAGCACGTGTGGGACCTCCTTCACAGACGGATACGAACCCAAAATGTTGCCCCAGCGGACCTGCATGGACTAGAAAATGCTCTCCGTGACGAGTGGGAGAATTTGGATCAGGCTTATATACGGAGGTTAATCGAATCTCTGCCAAACTGTATGCGAGCGGTCATAAGAGCCAGAGGTGGCAATACTCAGTATTAAAAGCTACTGTTATGACGTTTTTCTTTCCAAAATTATAATTTCTTGTTTTAATAAAAATCTCAAGTATGAGTTCTTGTTTTTATTTGGCCTGTATTTTATTTAAACAATCATAGAAATTATATCTTAGAGCGCATTAAAGTATATTTACAACTTTATGCTACAAACAAAGATTATGCGATACTTTTATGATTCAAAACTAAATTATGCGATACTTTTTTTGGCGGAGTGTATATGCATTGAAAGGGTCTCTATGTCAGTGGACGTTAACGCTTCTGTAAGTTTCCGTAAAAATTGAAAAAAAAAAAGAACGAATATTAGGGCATCTTTAAATTTTTTACAATGCGCCTACGCAAACTAAAGTCGAGGTGAAAGGTATTCGCCGATACCCTGCACCAACAGTTGTAACAATTAAATTGAATCCTGATTGTATCAATTTGGTTTACGATGAACCAAAATTCATTCGTCTGGAAAGGTCGAAAACTTACGAAAAGGTAATATTCATTACTTTTCGAGTAAGCACGTTAGGAAATCGATGTGACTCACTTTGTATTAAAGGAAAACGTATCAGAAATCGATTAGGTTCACTTTCGTATTTGATTACTAAAAGTAAATTACTTATTTTGGACGAAAGATCAAAGCTTTAATATCCTAGAGAGGATAATTCTATATGCCACCAGGGACGTCGGAAATAGGTAAGAGAAATTTTGACCGACGAAACTGAAAATATTTCGGTAATTGCACCCTTATACGAGCTTCGCTCGCTTGTCGAGATTTCGTTTCCGATATCCAAACCAAGTAATTAGACTAAATGGCTTTTCTGATATCTGGGACAGACGATTCCGTTACGCTCTTAAAGCTACTTTTAAATGGTTACATCGCGTCGTATACGACCGAGAAAGAATCGCACTAGGCGAACATCAAACTATACGCTATGCCTCGATTAAATCCGGGAGATTTGCAATCCGAATGATATATACAGCAGAGCAATTCTGGTAAGTGTCCGTCTTAGTTTTGTTGCTTGTACATTATGTCAACACGATGGAACTATCTAGAGACGGCAGCTTTAATGCCGAGAAAGTATTTATTGTACTACAAACCGTAAGAAATCGTTTAAGAAGAACAACATCGAGGTTTTGTCGCTCCAGTAACTCGACTAAAAAGTTGTGGACTGTGTCGGACATGATAATAGATCCACGAAGGAATTTATGAGCTGCTATTTGTTGCAGAAAATAAGCCGGTACCTTAATTAAACTTTTAAATTAAAAAACTCTTCTTATTTCTGCCTCTGAGAACGAAATGGGGATCGTCTCTATACAGCGGATCGATATTACGTTGTACCTCTGGTATTATGGATATGTTAATAAGCTTGTGAGAAAATTGAGCCGGTAGCATTCTAGTGGAAAAGTATTCGAATTGAAGTTTATGTCGCAGTTGCACGTTGTGAGGTAAACAAAACTAATCAGGCAAGATGAGACAAGTATGTAGAGAAACTTTGGGAGCTCATATTTGTTCAGATATTTGCAAACTAACTATTTAGGATATTGCTAAGATCTCCTTAAGGATATTCTGTATTGCATGACATCGCAATCCTTTACTTCCGGTACTAGCTTTCAAGGAAATTAAAAGAGGCAAGTATGTATACAAGCTAAATTTTAGGTGTTTTTATAGTTATATACATTTTAATACAAAATTATAAATTGTTAGTATCGAAGTAGCTAAAGCATTTGAATAAAGCATAAGCTTCCTATTTGATTAAATATACTGGTTCTAAATAGTATTTTCTAAAAAGGAACAATTTAACGATGGATAAATAATTATGGTGGAACCGTTACGTACTTAGTATTTATAAACACTACACACTTTTCCAATGGCTAATTTGATAGCATCAAGTGCGTGTCTATTAAACATATTTAAATAGCTTTATATAAAATAAAAAGACCCGAAGTACGATAAGGTTGGTTGTTATCATACTTAGAAGTAAAAATAATTGAAAAACTACTTCGGTGTGAGGACGATGTTTGATTAAAGAACACGTCACAAACTAGACGCCTCGTGTACAACAACGCATTACAAAAAAAAATATTTCTGCTCAAATTACAGGTATCTGTAATTTGTTACCATGATACCACTTCTGTTATAAATACGAGTAGTTATATATGAAAGAATTGAGAGACACGCTTACCCTATCTTGCCTTATTTTGAAATTACATCAAACATCCTCTCATATTCGACGGATATTAAACGAAGCATTGTTTTGACGAGTATTGATTTATGTAATTGCAGTTAAGGCACAGACAGATTACGGCTAAGTCGCGTTAATGCCCTTGTACGAAATAGATCAATGAAGTTAGTTTAGATTTAGAAAATGAAGGAGAAACATGCGTTTCAACATATACCCACTAAAGGCTCCGGACTCAACAAAGTGCACCTTGTGCCGTACAGAATATTATAGAATATTGGAAATGTTTCCGCTGTCAGCACAAAGTTTTGAAGGAGATCGCCTCTTGAAACCTCGAAGTAGACCCTGAAACAAAGTTACCGCTCTGCATCTAATGCATCTATTCAGGAATATCTCGAATATTTCTGGTTAAAAACCTATCGCACAGCTGCCCAGATCATACGATTGACTCTAATAGCAGCTAGTATCAATCTTAATCAAGCAGTCGCAGTTACTACTCCGGTAGTCCCTGTCGGTGTCACATATATTATGGGATTGAAATAGCGAAAATTTGGAAATTAATAGAGAGAAATAACGACAAAATGATTTTTAAAATATTTAGAGCTTGAAGGTATTATGAAACCTTTTCTACCAGAGATTTAAGAGAAACAGAAAGTGAGTCCGTTTAGACCATATAATGTCATGTGGAACAGGTATCGTAACAAGAACTATTTAGTTCCAGCTTTAAGTCCAGAATTACAAGACCAGATTTCCACGTCGAAGAATTTTCAAAGAATGCCGGTGTACAGGTACCGGAAATTAGCTAAATGAAACGGAAAATCCAAATTAAAATCAATTTTAAAATAGGAAAAAAAAACTCAAGAGCACTCAGTGAACAACGATAGTCAGTTGTTCATAAGTTGTATACTTTTATTAAACTGCATGGTTATAATTTAGGCTTTAGAAATTATTATTTTGTGGTAAAGATACAAAGCCTGTAATGTACATCTGTTTTTCATGTTCAGCCAACCGCGCACAGACAATTTATGGGATATATGCTATTTTCATATTGCAAAAACTTATCGCAAACAAAAATTCTGCACCTTTGATATTTGGTACTTAGGGCATTGATGAATAGCAGGACAATACATACTATATTTTAAAGCGATTTCTAAAATGTGATAACACAAGAGGTAGCAAAGTCTAGATTTTATTGATATAGTTAAAGCATGACGATGAGAATATAACATTTTCAGACCAGCAAGAGATCCAAGTCACGCTTGCTACTAACATTAGATAAGAATCACCCAACTTAACTGCCGTGGTCTTCTAAAGCTCACCGCAAAATTACAGATTCATCAAATAACATTATTTGTGACTTGATTAAATTATTAGGTTATGTTCACGAAAGAAATTATTGGTTGAATTTAGATCGGTTCTAATATTGGCGATAGCAGACTGACAGTGTTCAGCCAAATACAAATAATACAGCTAAATATCATCTGCATGTATATGGGAAGGATATATAGGAGAAGATTTTATTATGAAAGGTAAACTACTTCTGTAGATGGAGAGGAGTAAATGGCAAGGAAAGGGACCTTTTAGTTTTCTTTACCAAAGACCTAAAAAATTTTATGTCGAAAAAAAATCGAATTAAAGTAAACGTAGAAAACCTGGCAATCTTGATTGTTGTAAAACTGCATTGTAAGCTTATTCAATTATTTATA
Organism: Oryctes rhinoceros; assembly: GCA_020654165.1. Taxonomy (NCBI): domain Eukaryota; kingdom Metazoa; phylum Arthropoda; class Insecta; order Coleoptera; family Scarabaeidae; genus Oryctes; species Oryctes rhinoceros. The sequence continues at coordinate 9,466,935 of JAIOKQ010000399.1, read as the reverse complement.
TTATTTCAAAGTAATAGGCAAGACCAAACTAACTCCGCTACAGTCATTCGCAACTGAAAAAATCTGTTAATAACTGGCTCCACTACAATTAAGGCATTCCGTCCTCTTTTCCCATTGCTGAACGTCAATTAGTCGGTTCATATTAGTGTACAGTGTAGTAAGGTGTGGTTTCGTGTATATAGCGCAGCAGCAGTGAAAACAATATCTGCATTCTGCCAACACATCCGAACTCCCGTTATCAAAACGAGAGGGATAGCAAATGGGTAAATTGGAAGATAAACAGCAACGGCAAAAATTCGACACGTAATTCGAAGATTCGTTCGAGCAAAACTGATTACAATTATACATTCCGCGTAACCGCGTTAGATAATTGCAATTAGCCGCGGACGTGCAATTTGTAATTAAAACGGGATCAAAGCACATAAACGATGGCGTTCAGTTGTGTCCGGCGCCACGCTAGGACTATATGTATATGAATCCATGTACGTATATGTTTCCACGTAACTGTCGCACTCACATGATCGGATGGCGCATTCAAACGGACGAATAATCATAGACTGCGTAATGTAGACAGTTGGAACGTGCGTTACCATGAAAGAGGTTAGCCCTAGATTACTCTATTGACAAACGTATTATTATTGTTCACTTGTAAATTATTGAGTACTCAGATGTGTGGTGCATTTTTGGTTTATGTGGTAAACATCATAATGGAGTTACACTGCGTTTCAAAAGAAATGAACCACCCCGAAGAAGGAGACGCAGAACTTCGAAATTACGTAGAAATAATTAGTGCATAGAGACAAACAAATAATTAAATTTTTAAATGATATTAGAATGAAACCATACTTTTTCTACAAACAAAGGTTTTGGATAGCAAGTGAACAACGAAACGCCAAGACAATCAAGGCTTTTAAATCGAATTAAGTTTTTGGGAAGAGACGTTTATTAAAATTGGTTTCATTAAAATTTAATTTTAAGTTCAAGCTTATTCAAATGTAAGATCCCGAAATAGCTTATATGACGCGCTAGCAAGTTATTTCTTTTATTACCTTAGTTAAAATCATTAAATTGTTATTTTAAATTACCCAAAGGGTACCTACGTAATTACTATTCCCAAATTTACGTAACAAAACAATTTCTAAAATAGATAGAAACATTTTAAATATACTCATTTTAGCAAATTAACGTGAGTTTCAAACATCAACAACTATCATTCGTACCAGATTCAAAAAAAAAAAAATACAAAAGAATGTCAATATTTCTTCATAAAACTAAATATTGGCCATAATATAAGGAATTATCAACTCATGCCCCGCATTTTATAGCTTAACCATTTTTAATAGTCCTCAGATAAGTTTCTTTCGTTCCTAACGATCTGCTTTCAATAACATATTCTCGCTCCGTATGATTCTCCGTACGAAGATATCATTTTAGGTTAGTTTGCAGCAACAGCGGCTTACATTATAATATTCACTTATGCCACACATATGATCGAAATAGCGCTGATAGCAATCTGGCGGGTCGATCGATTGCAATTCACCGCTTGCCGAGCTACGTAGGTTACACAACTGAATTAACCAAAACGATTAAAAAACACGACGATATACGCCGGCCGGGATAAAAACGCGGAGGAGCGTAGTAGGTATGTGTACGCGTTTCCAATTACAGACGATAAATTTAAAATTACGCCCAGAAAATGTAATATCGAACAAATTATGGAGCTTCGGCGAATACGCCCTAATGGTTTACAGTCAATAAAGTTGCAGAAGAATTACCGAGGGAAATATTGGGGAATAGAATAGAAATTCAATGAAAGGCCATTACCGAAAGCAAAACCTGAAATTAGTGATACGGCAAAACGAAATGATTTTCTATAAAAAAAAAAGTGAAAAGCCCCATATTTCCAAATGAACAACATTTTTGAAACTGTCATCGCTGTTCAATACTTAAACGAACTGAGAAGTCGATAACCAATGTAAGTCCAAAACAATTTGCTTTTAATTGCTTATTTAAAAAAACAAGTTCATCCATTGAAAAACAGAAACTACAACGAATAGAAATATGTTGGATAACTGGTTTTACAAATAAAACATTATTGATTGAATAATTAATACGAAATTATCAGCACCGCCATTGATCGACGCGTTTCGCCCTTTACCGTTCATCGGCACAACTTTGCAAGCGCTGGTAGTCGATCGTACGAAAATCGTATATACAAAAATTAACAGTTAACAAGTATTGTATACAGTGGAACCTCTCTTAACGGGCACTTCTCCATAACGGGCGGTTTTCGAGGAACTTTTGTAACACATAGAAAAATTAATACAAACAACGGGCATTCTCGATAATGGATACGGGAAATAAAAATTTCCCGAATTAGCACAGTTCTTATGAAATTTGCCTCTTTATAACGCACACAATGAGCAAAATAAACATTGTTTTTGCAATTACATGTATTGAAAGTTTTTCTTTGCATAAAGTTATTATTGCACTACGAGTTCCGGAGCTTAGTTCCATTCATATCGATATGTTTACTCCTTATTTTTATTGCTATATCCAAATAGCACCACCTGCTTCAACAATTTCTAAATGTACCCAGATATTGCCGGTATAATAACTTGCTTTGTCGCATCTTAAGTTCATAAACAAGTGGTTCTTAGAAATACTGTAACAATTAAATATTACATATTGCATATATGTATAATTGTAAATTTTGAAAAATGATCGAAGAAACAATACGTACGGAAGTGATTGCCGTTAAAGACTCTTCTAACAGAATAAAATTTTTGTAAAGTGTTAAAAATGATCGTAGGAAAGGTAATTGAAGGGAAAATGGTTTCTGCCAAAAAGCAAACAATTGATAAATTTTTCAAACTCGTGTAATAATATATTATACTATTATATATGTATAATACTAAGATATAGTTATCTTAGTATTATAAATATATAATACTAAGATAGCTTAGCTCTCTCATGGTATTTATGGAATAATTCACGGCGGATGCAACAAAAGGAGAGAAAATAGTACACTAGCACGCTATCACCTTTTGTCGCTGGCGATGACACCGGGTAGGCAGAAACATGTCCGCGTGCTAGAATACTTTTTTCTCTCCTTTTGTTGCGTTCGCCGTGAATTATTTCATCAATACCATGAGAGAGCTAAGCTGTTTTAGCATTACATGGTTTTGGTTATTATTTCTAGGCATTTTCTGATATGCTCAATGTAATAATACCTACACATTATTCCATTTTCTGTAATTACATACTATGTACATGTTTTACTATGTCGTTTGTAAATAAATTCGATTTTTACGGTGATTTTTAGTTAAAACTCCTTTGCTTGTACCTTAATTGTTTTTATTTACAGCTTAGCTACTTAAAAAAACTTTGTATTATTTTTATTAGGTACGTTCTTATTATGTTCTATTACCATATTAAAAAAAGTACGATTTTTTAAGTATAGACTTCCTGTTAACGGGCACCTCTCCATAACGAACAGTTTCAAATTCCCTACTTCTGCCCGTTGTTGAGAGGTTTTACTCTGTATACGACTTCCAGCGCTCGCAAAGTTTTGGCGATGAGCGGTAAACGGTGAAACGCCTCAACCGATGGCGGTGCTGGTAGTTTCATATTAATTATTCAAGTCATTAATTTCCATTGGTGAAGTCCAACTAGCTGAAGCCAGCTACTCTCGCAGAATTTTAAATATTTACTTGTATTCTTGTCTGTGGAAGTGGGTATAACGCTTATTTCGGCAATTTTAGTTGATTAGAACATTTAGGTTCAGATCTTTCCATCAATTCTCGTTAAAATAACCAACGCAGAAATTAGAAAAAATATTCGTTGTCGTTGACGCCTTGTTTCCTATGAAATTTCCAAAAAGGCCAGGTGCGGTTTTCTTCGAGAGAGGAGGATTCTTATAAACAGGTGTAACTCATAGCTCAGACAAGGAAGATTCGGCTTCTAAAGTTTGAAGATGTGGCATATGAGATTCAATTGGATGATCTGAGTTACGTGCGTACCATTGGTAAGGTCTTTATTTTCTTGATTGATGAGATCTTATTGATGAAATTAATAAATTAGTAGCATTTTCATCAACATCGCATTTTTAGGTTTGTACACAAAAGTAACAATTTTTTTAATAGCAATACTCCTGTGTTATAATTTTGTATAAGATATTGAGGTTTATCGGATCCATCCGTCGATATTTTTTTCAAATTTTAACGAATATTAAAATAATGAGAATGTTTTTGCTAAGAAACGGACAAAGAAGAATGAGACGATACAAGCAACAACTATTATTTTGAAATTTACCCTGACAATTCGATCAGGGCCGTTTCTGAAAATTTTAATTTATGCTTTGGTTCACTTCACGGAATACTTAAAAAATATAGCGTCTCAAATTTCATGCAGGATTATTGAATTTTTTGTCTACGAAGGTTCCATCATCCGCAAAAGACTTTCTGCAAGATATTTTGCACAATTTTTTTAGATGTAATAGTTCTCGTAAATAATTTTTCAGCGGAATAAAATCAAGCTAGTAGACCGATTTCGTGACCTGCAAGATCATTTACTTCCACTGCACTCGAATTTTTCATGTGTGAGTTCTTTATAGGTAGTACCTATTCGTGGCTATATGTTAATGTTGAAGCTTTCAAAAATGTAATTCTCGAAAAAATACGTTAAATAAATGGCAGAGACACATCGAAAATGCTAGTATTTGGGTACGAGCAGGGGTTTTCGGACATCTTCTGAAGTAGAATTAGCGACGTCAAAACGAATACAATTTTATTTAGTTGTTGCTTTGTGTCTTCTAAAAATTTAGATTTTTATGCTTTATCAATCATTAATTCTTTGTTTCCATAACCTCAATATTTTTGATCCTAGCGAAAAGTTCATCACAGTCGATTTTATTGTATTACAAGTCCCGATACCTTTTATAACACACAAAGTATCTCGCTAGAAAAAAGCTTTTTGTTTTTTTTTTTTCAAAAACGCGATATTCAATTGTTGTTGTTGTTGTTCAATTATGCCGTTGTTGCGGTCACTAGTAAAGCTTGACTTTCAGAACATTTTTGTTATCTCGGTATAAATTAAGTTTAAATAAATAATCCTGTTACCCAACCCATCGATTCTAACGATCTGTCTTCCTTAATTTATCTTTGTATGTATTAGAGCCAAATTGCACAATAAATTTATTTACACGCTACAACTACACTACAATTATACCACGAGCTTGTCCAAGTCTCTACAAATTTGCACTATTGTGTATTTTTTTAACACTGCCACTAGTGTCAATCCATAATTGCGCTCGTAGTGTGGCGCTTTTTCACCATTTCAAATAGTAACGGCGCTATTACTTAACACTAGAAGAATCAACTGATAGTAACAGCGACGCGCACTCAGAATTACTTTCCTTTATTTAAAGAGATTCATGATTCAATAAATTTTATATCAAACTTATTAAACATTAAGAAATGGTCACAAGAGCAATTAGGTAAGTATGTTTTAATTAATCAGCTTCCAGCTAACATAATAAGCTTCAATTTAAAATGTATACGTTAATTGGTGCGTTTGTACATTGCCAGTTTTCACACGTTCTAATTGAAATATTTGAATTTTTGTTTACCCAGATAGAAGTGAGATGATCTTAACATTGAGAGTGCGTGTGGTGATAGAAGGACGTGCAGCTAGGTTGGCACAGTTTTCGTAAATCCACATTTTGAAATGTAACAAAATTTATTTTTCTACAACTGAAAGTTTCTTTTGATAACTTGTTGTTTTCAGTTGAAGTCGTAGAAACAATTGATTTTTTTTTATATTAATTTAAAAAGAGTTGCTGGCCTAAATAACAACTATTGTAGAAAATATGGGAGAATTAATTTAAAAAAATATCGATTCGGAGGCAAATTGGCCATTTTTTCCTGCTGTTCTCGACCTTAGATATTAAACCAAGAATATATTGCCAAATTTACTATATTCGGTGATATAAATGACCAAGTCTGATTTGAAAAATGCCCCGTAGAGACTAAAAGTAAACGAACGTTCTCCGTTTACCCTATCCATCATTACAGGCGAAGCGCATCGTAGACTCTTTAGAACGTTCTCCAGTTTTCGCGAAATATTACATAATATCTCATATAACACGCCCAGCAAACCCCCATAATCCACACACTTTACATTAATTCTCCGCGCTACTAGGCTACGCCGAAGTATTCGATAAGATTCTCGTGGGGGTAATCGTAAACGGGTTATGAATCAATACGACCAAATCATCACTTAATTTGTTTACGTTCCGCTAATTAATTATTCAATTAAAAGGAAATTCATCTTCCCCTTATTAATTACACCAAACAAATTGGCGCCCTGGCAACATTTCTTCATTCCGATGGGATCTTTGGCGTTGGATGTAGAAAGCGTACGCTCTCGAACCACATGCACGTAGATATGGGTGGCTGAACTCTGCGAACTGTCGTATTAACTGCAGAAGCTACTGATGTGAGGGGATTCCGCCCGCTACAAATTAATTGGATCGCGTTCGATGTTTGTCTTTTACATGCAGCGCGTCGCTAGCGTAGATACGCTTGAAAACAACATGGAAATGCCTGTTTATTATAATACGAAACGCTTTCGTATGCTCAACGTTTGTAGCACGGTAAACAATTCGTATTGTTGACGTTTACTTTGTACATGATCTAAAGATTATGTGAATTTGGATTTGAATAAGAACGTTTTACGCTTAGAGAAGTTCAAAGAGGATATTGGAAGCGTTACACACAACCAATGTAATCGTGCCTGACACCGCCTTTCTCCTGTTATGCTAAATAAACGCATCAATTCGTCATTCTACACCATTTTCAACTTTAGTTTTATTTTAACATTCTATGGCACTTGTTCCGCTTAAAGTCAAAACAACTTCAAATCGTTAAGGATACGATAACGAGATTAACACAAATTGACAATTATTGCACAAAAAACCTATCCACTCGTCGGTAATTTTCACACTATTTATAATATAAGGATCTTCATTCATACCTAGTATGGTATTTAATAGCCAATCTTAACATTTGATAGAATTTTTTCTTACTTTGATGTTGCATAGGTTTTCTCTAATTCATTTCCAAATGTTATTGAAACAAGTCTTCTAACAGCAGTCAATTATTCTTAATCATGTATGTTTAGTTGTTTAGACACTTTGACTTTCATCAATTCTCCTTCTCGGTACTCCATTTTCTCTGTTTCGCGATATTATTTCGAAGATTCTACTAGTTCGAATATGTTTCGTTTCATTCCAGGAGTGTTAATGGTGTACTGCTTCTATATTTTATTTTAGGAGTTTATTTTCGGAGATGTTTGTTTCGCTTCGAAAGGAGTTCGATCTGAAGAGATCAGCAAATATGCCTTGCGACACCAACGGACTGTCACATTTTTCTATAACTCGTTTAAAATAACTTGAAAATATTCAATTTTATGCTACTTTACTCTAACGGGCTCGATATTGCTAATTCATTAAAATTAAATAAAATATACGACAATTTCGAACACTTGTCACATATTAATTTGACACACCGAAGCGTCAAATTAATATAACGTTCACGGCAATGCGCTCTCTGTCATGTAAAAAACGAGTCACCTTTATTTCTTGCCGTAGAAGATAAAGGAGATTCTTCATTTTTATTTGTCTTAATTCAAATATTGTTTCTTATGAGAAGTCTATGCTAAAATGGTACAATGTTATCCATAAATTTCAACCGTTAATGGCAGCATAAAATTATAATCTCAATATTAGAAATTAAGGAAAATTAAAAAAATAATGAAAGTAATTTACACAGACACTAATAACATTGGCCAACAAATTTCAACTTTTGATTTTGCCATAAGATAATTTATACTAATTTCAATAGAAAACATATAAACATTTATTAATTTAATTTTAATTTTATCCAATTGTAAGGTAATTTTGAGAGTCCTTGTATGTGCGGAAGTAAAAAATTTACCTACACAACAGTATTCAAACTACACACTCACACTATGTTTATGCATGTATTTTAAGATTTCATTTTGCTTAACTTCACCAAACCGACTTTGTCAAGTCGTTGCCTCACTCTGTACTTTAATCTATGACCCATCCGATTACACTGGCCAACAAATTTCGACTTTTGATTTTGCCATAAAATAATTTATACTAATTTCAATAGAAAACATATAAACATTTATTTTAATAAAAGGTAGAAGGTCAAGTTAGCTCGATTTTTTTATATTTCAATGAACAGCTTTTTTAGATTAGATCATAATTTAATGTATATTTCAAATTATTATAATTAGAAATGTGAAGTAATACTGCTCCGTCTCTTATAAACAATATCTACAGCATCTCTTCTTAACATCCAATAGTAATCTGCTAACATACCAGGATTCCATTTTTCCTGATATCGTTTTTCTATTCCCATGATGTCTTGGTGGAAGCGCTCACCGTGTTCATCGCTAACGTCGCCCATATTTTCCGGACGAAAATCCAAGTGAGAATGTAGAATGTGCACTTTATGAGGCATGTTACAGCCAGCAGCATGAAATGCTCGTAACATATCCACTACTAAAGTTTTATAGTTGTTAGCTTTTTTGTTTCCCAAGAAGTTCGTGAAAACTTGTACCAAGGAGAGCCAAGCTGTTTTTTCCTTCGCTGTTAATTTGGTTTTAAAGATTTGATCATCTACTATTTCTCGTATCTGAGGTCCAACGAAAATACCTTCTTTCAGTTACCCTTGTGTTAATTTTGGAAACTTTTCACGAATGTATTTAAAACCTTCACCTTCGAGATCCAGTGCCTTTACAAAGTTTTTCATGAGCCCAAGTTTCGCGTGGAGAGGTGGTATCATAATTCTTTCTCTTTCTACTAGAGGCTTTTGTTGTACATTGTCTTTTCCTGGTATAAACTGTTGTCCTAGTGGCCACTCTTGCTTACGGTAATGTATTTGGGGTAACCAGATTGCATACCCAAAACAATTGCAATTACTTTAAGATCTGCACAAATATTCCAGGAATAGTCTTTGTACTTTATCTTTTCTAATAAAATTTTCAGATTTTCGTAAGTTTCTTTCATAGAAACAGCATGACCTATCGGAATAGAAGGATAATGGTTTCCATTATGCAACAAAACTGGTCTTTGATGAGTCTATGAATAATCTCCAAGAACTGGGATCATGATATATTCCAAAAGTTTCGAAAAGTTTTTAAACGTTATTGCAGTGGACCAGATTACTGGCCATACTATAAAGGCATTTTCTCTGTAACCAGAGCTAAGCCAATGTTGCCGCTTTTCGAATCATTTTTACTTTATATATGCTGTTCAATTTCATCAGTTACTAACTTAGGGTAAAAACCTTGTTGATCAGTGTAATTGATCGGCGTATCAACGACAACACACGATTAATTTGCGCCACAACTTACATTTTTCATAACAAATAATATCTGAATTAAATTATGAATACAAACGTAGAACTTTCTTCGTCTTCTACGATAAGAAACAAAAGTCCCTTTTCTTCATCTGATGAAAAGTACGTTGTCACAAAACGTTACGGTTTGTGAGAATTCCTGTGACGCAGCCAACCCGAAATTGTCGTTGTCGCCGCTGTCTAGCTACAAATATTTCGCGTTAGTTTGGGAGAGCCTTAGCGCTTTTCTAGTGCCCTATGCGACATTTCAGCGGTTTATGTAGCCGAAATACCGCTTTTTAGCGAGTTATTAAGCTCACTAGGGATCCTAGATGTTTCAAGGTTCCACATAGTTCGCGGGGTCACTTCACGATGCTCCATCGTTTAATTCTGGTTGACTCTAACAGAATACTACAAACTGAAATAAATTAAAGGCGGTTTTATTTAGATAACAATGGATTGCTTAAAACTATCCAATAATTAACTAAAATGTGTGGTAGTTATTGGTAGTTGACAATTGACAAACTATATCGACATTGGATGAGCGAGCATTTTTAGTTTAACCTGCGTTGAAAAAAGAAAAACGATTTTTAAAGTGGATTCAACCTATTCGTTTTTCGGTCGTTGATTAATCGTCCATAATATTTTATTGTATCAATTGATTCACTTATACCCTCCAAAAAGTTTCAAGCCGCCACTCCCAATTTCGAATGATTTATGAAAATATATATCCATCATCCACAACTTCAATTTATAAATTTACAGTAAATATGACATACTATTAAGATGTGGGATGTTGTAGAATGTTACCTCAATATTCTTTCAAAGCCCAGAAGTTGTTGATTTCCTTTAATTTAAATGAAATGAAGATGGGATTAAATGTTTGGGTTTTCTTTTTATATATACAGTGTTAGTAAAAAGTCCCTGAACGGTCATATACTTTGTTATTTGAAAATGATGATTTCTGAAATTTTGGTATGGGGGTATAGTTAATATAAATGCATTTTATGCAATACAGTTAATATTTTTTTAACCAATTTTTTCATACCAAATTTCAGAAATCATAATTTTCAAATAACAAAGTTATTCGACAGTTCCGGGACTTTTTACTAACCCTGTATATATAACTCTACAGCGTCCGAAATTGTTACGTCAGCAAATACAAACTCAACGCTTTTAACGCCGGCAGGGCTTTCGAATTTTATCTCGGAGAAGTTAATAAAGCTCTTTATATATATTTCTTGTAATTGGTTTATTATCTTTATTTTCAACTTTCTTTGCATCAATATGTTGTAAGCAGCAAACACCTATCCTCCTTCAGTTAAATTCAATTTCGTGGTCCAAGCAATTTTAATTCTTTTCTATAATGTAGTAATTTTACTGATATCTAACGTCTCTTTGATCTTCCTAACGGAAAATAAAGAATAGGTCTGTTTGCTTCGAGCATGTAGATCTCTGTACTAAATGTGTTTTTATAAACTGAAATCGTTACAAAACAATAGCTACCAAATTAGGTTAGGAAACAAAATTGAAAGATGTTTAGCATTATGGGAAGCGTACTGTGGTGATATGTTAGAGAGCGTATCGAATTTTGGTTAAGAACGGCTTTGTATATGGTTGCGAATTTTTGAGGCGAATGGTGGCCTTCGATTTTATCCCTTAATTTTGTGTCTCTGTGTTATACATTGTAGTAAGATCAATGTTTGGTCGTTCTTAAAAGCATAAGATCAGTCAACAACAATTGTGGTTAAATACAATATTTGAAATTGTAGATTAACTATTAGAATCGTGGTAACCACTTTTTGGTGTCCAAATTAGAACCTTGAGGAGCGTTACATATTTCGACTGCGAAGTAAGCATTGGTTTTGGAAACAAAAGTGGCGGAAGATTTAAGACTTGAGAGGATCTAAAAATTTTAACAAACGGAAAACTATTTAAATTATTCATTGATGTATTATAAAAAAAGTAATTTATTAATTAATTATTATATTAATTAAATGAATTAATTAATTATCTAAATAACGAAGGGGCAACAAGTTTGGAACAGATTTGGAAGCATTTTTACAGCAGGTATTCCAAAAGGATTTTAAACTCTATATTTACTTGAAGTTGAAGTTCTGTGAGTTGCAAGAAATTATTATTTTGAACAATTATTTCAAAGATTTAAATTTGGCTATTAATAATTTTCCAGTTAGACGACTATCAAAATAGCTAGATTTATAAAAAGAATTTAATTAATTATTTTCGATGAAAGAAAATGATTTTATTTGATTTAAAACTTAATAAGATGACATTTATTTGGATCTCGTTTATTAAGTGTTTCATCTCCCTGTTAACCTTCGGGTAGGCTTTAAAAAGTCTCATTAAATATTGTGATACTGATTACCTAGATTGAAAAGTATTCCAAGTTGACAGGTCGATCTTGTTAGATTCTCTTAACTGCGAAGCGCAGCAGTATTGGTGACTTCTTCCCTCCAATTTCTCCCAAATTGGGTGTTCATCCTCGTCTTACGCATTATGTAAGACAGATTTCGCAAAAAAAGAAGAGTTCATTATACAACTGGTACTACGATAAATCAAAATTACTAACGTAAATATTTTTTTTATGAAGATAAGAGCGTACCAGAACGTATGCGCTCCGTCCCCACGGCAATAAAAGCTATTACATCAAAGATGTCATTTGATATCAACGATTTGCTAATCAATCAAGAGAATTTTTAAAAATAATCAAGAAATAGACGATTCTTTTTCGACATCTATTTCCTCGAGAAAACTTGAGAAAAATATGTCTTAATGGGATGTTCCTCATATCATCTAATAAACAATATTTTACTACCTACGTATTTGGAATCATTCGGACCCGGATTTACAAGAATTTCAAGTTTGGGAAGGATTTTCGGATTTGGATTCGAAATGTAAGAGGTACCGAAAATTAAATACACTCCGCCAAAAAAGTATCGCATAATTTAAGCCGTTTAATTCAATATTGTTTCGTTAACAAGAAATTTATTCTAATATTATTGTATTATTGTTTCAGTCATATATTGTAAGAAATGCTATGATTACAATTAATCGCTTTATGAGATAACTGCTTTAAAACGAAAGCAGTTATTGCATAAAGCATTTAATTCTAATCAAATATCGCTTATTAATCATCAAAGGAGTTCTTTATTTACGTAAAAAAATAAGGGTGGTGTATCAGTAGTTTTTTAAAAGCGATACTTTTTATACAAAAAAGTATCGCATAATTTAGTTTTGAATCGTAAAAGTATCGCATAATCTTTGTTTGTAGCATAAAGTTGCAAATATACTTTAATGCGCTCTAAGATATAATTTCTATGATTGTTTAAATAAAATACAGGCCAAATAAAAACAAGAACTCATACTTGAGATTTTTATTAAAACAAGAAATTATAATTTTGGAAAGAAAAATGTCATAACAGTAGCTTTTAATACTGAGTATTGCCACCTCTGGCTCTTATGACCGCTCGCATACGGTTTGGCAGAGATTCGATTAACCTCCGTATATAAGCCTAATCCAAATTCTCCCACTCGTCACGGAGAGCATTTTCTAGTCCATGCAGGTCCGCTGGGGCAACGTTTTGGGTTCGTATCCGTCTGTGAAGGAGGTCCCACACGTGCTCGATAGGGTTCATGTCCGGACTTACCGCAGGCCAATCTAAAACTGGAATACCAACATCGTTAAGGTATTCCTGGACGATTATTGCAACATGCGGTCGTGCATTATCGTGCATTAACATGAATTCGTTTCCTATAATTGGCGCATATGGTACTACATGTTCTTCTATAATGTCCGTTATATACCTGTGGGCAGTCAGTGTACCTCTGTCTACTGGTACTAACTCTGTATGACCTGTTAAACAGATGCCTCCCCAAACCATAATAGAGCCACCAGCGAAATTAGGTCTAGGTCTGATATTACACTGCGAATAGCGCTCACCGTCTCGTCTGTACACTGAGATACGCCTATCTGAGGTGTAAAGACCAAATCTTGACTCATCTGTGAAGAGTATATTGGCCCAGTCATTAATGTTCCAATTTACATGTTCTCTGGCAAATCTTAAGCGAGCCACTCGGTGGTTCCTAGTGAGACGAGGAGCTGTTACAGCTACTCTAACTCTTAATTCGCTCTGTCGTAACCTATTCCGAATAGTTTGAGTACTCACACGAGTATTTCTGACTCTAGCCAAGTCGTTCTGCAATTATCTCGCAGTTACATGTCTTCGACGAAATGCTTGTAGTAGTAAATAGCGGTCATCTTGGCGAGTAGAACATCTTGGACGACCTGGTACAGGTCTTCTACTGTAATTGCGTGTTTCCCTATATCTGGTTACGGCTCTAGAAACACTTGACTGATTGATGTTCATCAAATTAACAACGTATGCTTGAGGTCGTCCATCTTCGATTAAAGCAACTATAGCAGCCACTTGTTCTGAAGTTAAATTGCTCATTTTAGTTTTAAAAGCGTTGGTACAGAACTCTGACTTCGCACTTTAAAATTTGTCCGTATAGGAAGACTTTCAATAAACAACTGAACAAACCTTACACATATGCATTTTTCTAAATGTGTTCTTTTAGAAAAAAAAAGTAAAAAAGCTATGTTCCATGATTTTGTTAGTGTTTTTATAGTTCACATACACGAGGCAAACTTTTTGTGAACGTATAGAAATATCTTGATTTATAAATGCCCTTTTTTAGTTTATGCGATACTTTTTTGGCGGAGTGTAGTTTGACTAAAATAAAAAATAAAAAAAAATAAATGAAACTGCCGGTTAGGAATTTTTGTAAGATTTTATACACTTTTCGAGTTTTCGACATTTATAAGAGAATTATATCAAAACATCATCTAAGACGCTCGGTGACCTAGTGGTAAGAAGGCCAGCCTTGACTAGGTAGAGATAAGCGCCCGTGTTCGAGTCCCGCTAGAATAGATAAATTTTCTCAGTGGATCTGGTCTCACTATTCGCAGTTGTGGTACAATTAACTGCGCTTCACCCTTTATGGTGAGTGGGTGACAGTAACAAGGCCATGGAATACACTTTACACACACAACTTACACATTCAAAGGCTCCTGAGGTTATGACAAGCTGGAAAAAAAAAAGCTTATGTATACCAGCTTATGTCACCACACCTTAAAAAGATGAAATAATATCTTCGACACCCATAAATTGTTTAATTTATCTCATAATCATTTTTAAATTTGCCAAAAATAAGTAGATCCTACAATTCTAATACAAAAAAAGAACCCTGAATTTTTATATATTATTAATTTTTTGAAGATTCTCATTACAATGTATACAGGTAATCTCATTCCGTATATCCTCTGCTTTAAGAGGAATTTAGTTAATAAAGTCATTAGAATTTTCAGATATCCTTTTCTGTAGGAAATATAACTTAGATGAAATGATCTTCGGAGATACGCCTCTGCCACAAAGTGGTGATACTGATATACCGATTGTACGAACTTTATGGTCTGTTACCGAATTTAGGGTAAAGTCTACTTCGAAACTCGTTGCTGTGTTGTTTCCAAGAGTACTTTTACATCAACAACCGTTTCGTAGAATGGCTTTCATAGTCTCGTATAATACTTGATGGAATAGAACAACAAAGTGTTTGTCATTGCTTTACTTATCTCATTTTCTAGTTTTTTTTTGTCATATAAACACCTCTTACGTATGGTTTCCGAAATTATCGAAATACAGATAATGATTAATACATTGATATTTACAAAACACAAGTAGGTGATATTGATATTGGAAACATTTTAATATTCTGCTTCTTTGCGTACAGGGTAAGTCGGAAGGAACGATCCAAACAAAAGGGTGCACTATACACTTAAAAATAACACGTATCGTGTCATTGAAAATTTTAACTGGCGTTCGTGTAGATGATCAAAATTTTTGTCTGTTTTATCCTGGGATATCCTTGAATTGATTGCCCATGTAAAACTTTGTTCGCTTCTCATTACATATAGGCTATTCCAAATTAAACCCTTTGAGATTCAAAATCATTTTGATAATTTTATTACTGTATAGGTGTCAGTGTGTTGTGAATGTGATTTGGCGTTTATTTTCAAGTTGAGTATGGTGTTTGTTTATGTTTCCACGTCAAAGAAGTCACTGTATTAACGTATTTATCAGAATTTTCAACGAACTGTACGAGACTAGAACAGAGCTACTCGACAAGGTATAAAAGCAACGGAAAATATTCATAACTTAGTAGAAGAAGATACAACTACCAACTCATGAGAAGCTAGTGAAGAAGCTATTATTACACGTTTATCCTGATCGATCTGTAATAGTAACATAAACAAAAACATAACGCAACAAAAAGTTCTATAATCAAAAAGTGTGTTGGCGAATGTGAATAGAGAAACATTGCATAAAATTTCTTTCGGGTTTTGTCGTGTAATTAATATCTTTCTTGACATTTTGCTGATTATGCTGTCAGCTTCTTCAGAAGCTGTTAGTTGGATTTCTAAAGACTTTAACAATCTAACTAGACTAATCTAGTTTAGATTAAACTAATCTAGTTCAGTCTTTAGAAATCTTCTAAAGAAGCTGACAGCATAGTCAGCGAAACGTAAAAAAATATTAATTACACGACAAAACCCGAAAGAAATTTCTAGTATGGATTACGGTCGTGAAAGCCTACATTCAACATTGCATAAAATAATAAAATTAAATTTCACGCCGACTCGAAGAATTTATTTATGATTATATTTTTAATAAATTTAATAATCATTTTTCTAAATATGTAGCCACGCTAAAGGTTTTTAATAACAGCAACTAAGCAGTTATAACTTTTTGCTCACGTTTATAGCAGGCCTTTCAAATATTGTTAGTTTATGGATAGGTATGCAATAATAATGAATCTATAACAGAGCCTTCTGCTACATCTTAGAAATTGAGCATTATTTTTTAAAATATTGTTACTGATATTGTGCAGATTTGTAGAACCAGATACTCCTTAATTATGCTTCCTTCGTGTTATGTTGTACTTCATAAAGTAAAATAAATATTCATCCGGACGCAAACTTTGGCGACGCCTAAATCTGCTCTCGCATAGAACCATACTATCCTGTATACGTTACACATAGTTGCGCTTTCCCTTTCTCTGGGATAGTTTCCTGACCAACTCTTGTCCAACGCTAACTTCAAGTTTTCCAGTATAAGTATGGAAATTGATTCCGACGTAGTTACAAACTTTTAATTAACGTTTGCATATCGGTGATTTTGGTTTACAATAAAATAATGGGTTTACTTTCCTTGAGAGTTCTTAGTAATTCTCGTCCATGTCCAGATTATTAATTATTATTATTATATTTTTATTTTTTATTATTATATTATTAATAATGCATTAATATGCATTCATTTGATTATTGTTTGCAATATTTGCTAAATATCTAGCGTAATTAAAAAAAGAGACGTCATTCAATTATCTTTTTGTTGATTAAATTAGCCGTAGTATTTACTCAATGGTCCACGTCTTCAATTCACGCTTCTACACAGGAATACACGATAGACGAAAAATAAAACATAAAAACCCAGCATGGAGGAACAGACGCAAAGTTATGACCGTACACGGAAGGTCCCCTGAATTAAGGTAACAGATTGAACATAACACCGTGAAATGTGAACCCTTTTAAACCGGCCTAAGTTAAGGGACGCACACGACCGAAGAAAATGGGAAGTTTTTGTAACGTTGTCTCGTAAACTTAACTGTCGGAGTTACTCCCTCGGCGCTTTTAAATAATTTTTATCCAGATCCTTAGTTTTCCTGGCTAGTTTCCTTCGCTTCTGTGAACTGAACGTAAACAAACTTACAGAAGTGTAATAAACTATCTTTTTATTCCTATTTATATGGATTACGTACACATAAGATCGCCTGAAACGCTTTCGACCTTAATGAGATACAGTTTTAACGTTCCCAATTCAGCGCTGCAACCGATACAGTGGAATTCCAGCCAAGTTAATGCTTAATTTCATTAGACTCAACGGACGGATAAGATTGCAACTGAATTCCAAATTAGTCTGAAAATGTAACTACTGCAGCTTACTTAAATACGCTCGAGACTAAAAGGAAAAGCATGCACAAGTATTAATTTATGTTTCAATTGTACATGCGGTTCATTTCAATTCAGCATTAAATTGAATAATAAAGCTATATTATTTACATTTAAGCGCACTCAAATAGTTTATGTTTCTAATACGATATTCGATGTATTCGGGATTTTCCTCTGTCGTGCTTGTCTTCTTTCTTTTAATCGTTTGCTATCTGTTACATTTTCCTTCACTGAGTTCCAGTCTTCTCTATTTTTGTTCAATATATCTCCGGCTGTACGGTTTCATTTCCTTTTTGGTCTTTTCCTTCGTTTTTTTTTCTCTTTAATTTGTTTTTCCGTACTTTCCTCTCCGCTCTCTTGTCTTCCATCCTTACCAAATGAGCGAATGAACTCAGCCTTTTATCTTTGACGGTTTCTATTGCAGACTGTCAGCTCTTCCTGTAACCTGTTTATTCCTGACGGTCTCGGTAGTATTTTACTTTTTCCGTTTGTATTCGTTCCTCCTACGCGTCTCTTAATAAAAGAGAAAAGATTTCATTTATATTCAATTAGGAAAACATCAAAACGCAGAGGTGACCCACTTAGATTAAAATGTTGTATATATTTTTTCATAAAAATATAAATGTAAACGAGGTAGGTCTATCGACGCATATTGCAAAACGATTTTTTTTTCTTAAAATTTTAGTACCAAAATTTTAAGACCAAAAAAAACAAAAAAAAGACTGGCTAGAAAACTTAATTTTAATTTTGCTAATACGAGGCACACAATAAATTATGTAGTTTTCTTTTAATGAAGTTAAAATTAAGGTTTCTTCCTACTACACCGGAAGTAATTTGAGATTCCATATTCTTCCAAACAATCATTTCGTAATCCGACATAAGTTCTTCAAAATTCAAATCTTTATCTGAAGTAATAAAAAGGTTACAGGGTGTACCAATTTCCATTGACACTGCTTTAAACTTAATTTGTCATTTTTGTAGGTAGCGCATATTTAGGAGCTAATGTTCTTTCCAAATGAAATTTGTGTTTCTCTCTTTTATTATACAACGTCATTTTCATTCATACAGTGAGGAATTAAAATGTCCCTTTTAACATTGACACGAATCATGGAAAATTGCGTATTTCAATTGGATCCTACCGTATGCTTAGAGGAACACATATGTATCTTCACTTCCTTCTTATCTGGTGTCATTCACAATTTTTGGTACATAGAAACAACTTAAGAATAATCTTGCCGGCAACGGAAGGAGTATTTATGTTCCGTTGGACGGATCAATCACTATGTTGAACAAATATGACGATATGCAATAAAATATCACATGGTGCCAAATTTGCCCAAAGAACTCTCTTCTATAAGAAGTTAAATATTATTTGAATTGAGATTTGCAGATTGTGGATTTTTGTCAACCTAATAATAGCCTTCAAATCTTAATTCTAGAGCCCAAATTATTTTTGCTAATTACTGTCACCGAATCCCGCGTTTTCTTTTGTTTTCATTGTTCATTAATTATCGTTTCTTTTTATCCAACTTTCGAAGCATTCGAAGCATATATCTTTAAGCATTCTGAACGTACCTGCAATACTGTAGTACAAAAGATACCAGCAGCATTGGCGTCACGCGAACAGACAGTCAGCCATTTGCGCTTAGGAAACAACAGAGTGGCACCACTACTAACCCGACGCTATTCACATACCGATCAGCACGCCTCAATTGATAAGCCCCAGAATACAACACAAAACCTTGAATAGCAGTATATATGTAAGGCAATGTATATGTTATATAAGGTATGTATATATAAGGCTGATATATATTTGGATGCTAGCTTATCAATACTTTTTGATTTTTTTTCCTCTATTTTTAATTTGTTGACGGTAAACTGCTCCTAAGGTCTTTTAAATTAGAGACCCAAACAACCAAGCAAGTGTTGCTATTGTATAGACATATTACAGCATCCCTGACACTGACAGGTAGATCGTTGATAAAAAGATAAGCAGTACCAGCTTCAATAGCATCACATGCGCATTATTCCACAGCGTAACCTGCTTTCTTCCGCAAAGATGCAACTTCAAAATATCCAGCGCATTTTCTCCAATATCTTAATGCTTTAGTTTATTAGCGGCTAATTGAGTCAAATGTCCTGGACAAATTTAATAAGCTGATGTGAAAAATTTTGCTGTTGCCGAAGGCAGATGTACTGCGGTTGAGTACGTCTCTTGAAGGCGAGCGGCCCATACGAAAACCATGCTGTTCTTTGCTTAAGAAGTATATACCCTAAATAGATCAATACCCTAACCACAGTTACTTGTTCGACGATTTACCATATAGCTGGTAGAATGTTAACAACTTTTTTGAAAGCAGGTCACTGCCGACTTGCAGTCACGGCGAGACTGAAATTCGACGTTACATCTATCATCATAATAATGGAAATTGGGAAATGCACAGGAATAAATTAGCTGAATATTGTAGAGCAAACAAATTAATCCGACGCTAATGCTATATTTGCCTTTTCAAAGTATTTGTCATTATTTCGTGCATTTTCCTCAATCATACATTCACTTTTGACCGACATGTTTAATAATTGGCCGGACTAACCTGCAGCTACCTACACATGTACTTCATAAACCCTTCAAAAGCATATCTTGTATGTGTGTACTTGCTGAGCTTTTCATTGAATTGCTTGCGGTTTAATTTATTTGCAGCTTTATGCGACGCACTAAACATTCGCCAATAGTTCGGCGAGTTCAACCTAAATGGTTCGCTTCCCCCCTTTTTATGTATGCACGCAGTAAATCGGTTTTATTATTCAAAATACGTTTAGCATGCAGGTGCAGCTCGCAATTCAATTAAAGGTGGCGTTTATTTCATTTTTCGAACGTATTTTATTGCGTTTCGCATACCTTGCTTTCTATACCGCTTCTCGCTACCAGTTGCTAGCACCAAATAACGCCGAACGTAACGGTAGTGAGAGTATAATTGAATTTGTGAATGTTCTGCTTTCAGTATTAAGCATTTGTAATACAATGGGAAGGTACATCCGTTAGACTTTACGCTCTATTTGACATAAACTTCGTAAAATATGTTCGTAATGGTTGGAGGCAATTTCGGTTCGCAAGGTTATGAAACTAGTGTACAGGATTAGTTAAAAAAATGTTACAATTTGCGTGGGATTTCAACATTATTACTTAAACTAAAGTAAAATTATTAGATTTATTAAAAAGGAAAATTAGTGCATGCCTTCCACTTGTGCGTTTTTGATTTTAGCGCATGGGTGTAGATTCCCCACCAAAAAATCCATGATACTGCACGCACTCGTTGATCTCCGTAACCAAAAATCAAAGAGTCAAATCGGGTGACCTCGCTGATCAGAATAATGATGCATTCCCTCAAATAACACATTTACTAAATGTGTCATTTAATAATGCAAAATATGGGCATGCGCCATTTGTCTGAAGGTAACGATTTCGCGAGGTACTTAATGGATAATAGAAAATGGATTTTAAAATTGCGTAGCACTATTTTAAAAAATCTGGACCGATTATTTAACCATACGTAGCCCCAGCAGAATCTCAAACATGCTTTCGTGGTAGCCCAAACTACTGAATTGTGTTGATTAACTCTCCCAGTCGTGGAATATAACGCCACATATAAAAAGGACAACAAAGGATTTATTTCCATAATTTGCAATAACATTTGCACTGCTCAAGCAGTTGTGTTACCAGTGTCTGACTTGAATACGGTTTGAATACGCTTTCATGTGATAATTCTACTTTCTTGGGTCGCCCAAGACTATTTCTTGAACGCGTCTGATATTGCCTTTTGTTCGAGTACTTCGAGGTCCCCCAGTGTTTTCTCCTACAATTTTTGAATGAACTCGACAGAAGCTTAAGCAGTACCTCTTAAATTAATTTTTCAGTGCCGATGCTGATGAGATTTCCATCCAAGCTGCAATTTTACGTATTGCTTCGGGATTGAGTTGCCGGCATATTAGCAAAATAGAATTGCATTACCGTAAGTTTTAAACTTACGGTATACAATTCTACACAACGTCAAAGTATGCAAAAGTACTAGGAGGAATATTCCATGTTTTTAAGATAATTAAGGTAATTGGAGATCTTTTATGAAACCCCACTATTTCCTTATCCGCTGCTATTTTTAACATCCTATACATTATGATGGTCATTTGAATTTTGATTAGTTGAGTATTTCATGACACTTTCAACAATAAATAGAATAATACTTTATATCAATTAGCGTCCATCGACCATCGAGGAACTATTCCTAATATTTTTTATAAATGTTTATCTCATTCGCGAACAAATTAAATATAAAGAAACCAGACAGATTTTTAGTTAAACAAGAGTGCTGTGAAGAAATACCATAAATTTATATGCCTTTTTTAGTATCAACTTGAAGTCACCGTAATTTTCTTACACACATACATGCATACATTAGTAAGCAAAATTAACGAGCACGCATAAATAAAAAATAACGAAAACAACCTAATAAATGTTGATTAGAATGTGACATAAAACAAGGTTTGTTTAAAGTATCTCACACCAAACTATTATTATAGACAATGTAATACGAACGCTTTGAAAGTTGTTTAACACATTTCGCAATTTAATTAAATAGAAATGTTTATGCAAAAACATTTGGTAAGGTGGTGTTTAACATTAGTAAATGCTCAACAAAATACAGGAAATAGCATTGGAGTTTCTACGAAGAGAAACGAAACTCACTTACGTCGTAATAATAATAGCAAAATAAATTGTAGACCATTTTGCTTAGGTGATCACGCGATTACGTGATGTATGCCAAATAAATTCTAGGGTCTTGATGTTCACCAAAAAAGAATTTACCGTATTTTAATAATTCCCCATACGTTTTGTTGGCTGGTACTGTATATACATTTTTATTTAGCATATTTTTTCGATTAATTTTGGACCCATCTTTTCCAAAGTAAATAATAACATTAAGAATGCTTCAATTACAATTAATGTGTTTCAATTACTTGAAAAGTGCTTTTAGGTTACTTTTTATGCTTTGCAGTTTAGAGTATTTTGTTGAAATATTTGAAGCTTCCAGCAACTATTTAATAAAGTATTTCAAATTTCCAATACCAAACACAGTGTGTAACCTTTTCTAACGGACATCTTTATTGAACGGACACCCCCATTCAACGGTCACTCATAAATTATCGGAATGTGTTGGATTAATCTTATATTAATACGTCTCTTCAGTTAGTGGACACTGTATACAACGGATGCGGACAGCATACTTTGCCACAAACTCTTGAATTGTATAAGTATTCTCTTCTAGTTACCGGAAAATCTTCTTACTTTTTTCTGGGAAAGATAAATAAACCATAATTATTACACTGCATAGCTTATTAATTTATCTTTCCTTGTCCATCCCATTAAGTGGATGTACTACAAAACAAAAGGTTTTCGAGACGGCCACCTTATTGAACATTAATGAATTCGAAGCATCGAATGTCTAGATTGAGAAATGTTGTAGACGAGATAACAAAAACACAAATGAGGATAGTCATTTGGTACCTAATTCAAAAAATAGTTTTTCTAGGTGCATTGGCAGAACCTAAGAGGTATTTATAATTTAGATGAAATTAGTTTGTTTTTCGGAACGCTACAAATAGAAACCTTTTTACCGAATAGTAATAAATTCAGCTATGGAAAAACGGTTTTTAAAAGACGGTACAAATACTCCACTTAATAAAAGCCCCTAAATAGCGGTCACACTCTAATTCGCCACCTTATAATTAGAGCGAGGACGTTCAGTGCAGTTTGCTAGCGAGTGTTAGTCAGCCAAGCGTCGATCGGGTTTATACAGTAGCGTAGATAAATTAAAAGTTATATTTTTTAATGGTCAGGTGCATTTTCGATAAGGTTGTAATAGACATTAATTATGATACATTTTTGTTGATGATTATGATACACAAATTGTTCGTTGCAAATTGGTTTCGTCCGTAAGTTTTTAAATCTAGGGAAAGATCTTTCCACGACGCATGAACTAACTGGTGCGAAATGGAAGTATGCAATTAATCCTTATATTTTAAACATAAACTTTCATTCTGGGCAGTAAAGGTGTTATTGGAAATTTCTTTTAATAGCACATAATCTGGATTTCTTCGTAAAACCGCATTAACTTTTGTTCCGTATCCTTTCGCCAGTCGATCCCTCTATACTTTTTAAATTACTAAAGAATGATTCTAAGTGATGAGAGGATTCGCTTAATTTGAAATTTTTGTTTTCTATCACTCTATCAGTTTTGTTACGCTTGAGAAACGTTTGTTAATAAATTCTAGTTGCTCGACTAAGTCTTCTTTCGCAATTAATGTTTGCGTTAATACGCAAACATTCTGGGGACAACGATGTATTCGGCTACATTTCTTTTATATAACTTTAACCTAGTTCGTGCTTTCAACAACATCTTTTTAAATGAGTTAATTAATAAAATAACATCGGGAATGCGATGTATTCCATGCACAACACATGTTAGACCTAACATGTTTGGAAAACGTTTTTTTAAGCTCGTTATTTGTTTTCAACATTACCCTTCCAGAATCTGAAAAAAAGAGTAGAATTCTTAAGGAGTCGTCACCAGCCATATTTTTTACGCTGTTAATGATAATATCGGTATATCGTTTGCAGTGACACCCAACCTGATTTCGTAGCAACTAAAAATGATATTAGAGTGTTTTCCGTATGCAATGTTTCAACCGGTACATTAAGAACCCACCTTCCTTTAATGTCTGTTGTTTCATCTGTTATTTGTTTCAACAATATCAGTATAATAGTTTATAATAATATAAATAGTTTATTATTATAAACTAAAAACTACTAAAATAAAACAAAACAATACGAAACAAATAGATATTAAATAAGGATAACATATATTATAAAATTATTAAGCGAAATATAAGCTCTAAAGGGTACTCCAAAATTACGAGAGTACCTGACAAAATAAACCGAAAATCAAACTACTAAGAAAGAGTATTGACGAAATAAACGAAGATGGACCTTTGAAAATAGTACAATAACACTATAAACCAAAACTAACACTTGTAAAGTAGGGCAGTAATGAAATAAACGAAAAACGCACTCTTAAAATGGCGCAGTAACGAAATATATTTTAAGCTGAACGTCACTGCAATGCTCCCTACTCGGTTACTAACCACATACTAGCCGGCACTGCTGTCCATCTCTGCATATTTCTGCCGTGGCAAGTTACACACATGCGAGACTTACCCTGCTGCTGAACTGAATGACAAACTGCACGCAACGTCGCCAGTCTAATTGTGATACCATATATCAGTTTTATTCGCGTTTAGCTGCCACTAACTCACAATGAATCATTTGAATGAAATCATTTGAAACATATGCACGCAGGAAATAATGCTGATATAGTTTCATCGTGGTATTAATGGAACCATTTACGGCAAAGCAAAGCAAGTAGAGAAAAACTCTATCCACGAACATGTTTCCACCTATTTGGTATCATCAGCGTGGTGTTTTCACTTCATATTTTACCGTTGTTTGTCTGACAGTTAATACTACAACATTCGAAACAACAAGTTAGATATTGCCTTTTCTTTCCTTGCATTGCTTCTGCTGCAAATAATTTTTCCATTATTTTTTCTAGCCTTTTTCTATGTACGCAATATCTCTCAACCCAACTAAACTGGAACTGTACATTTAAAGATTTTAGATTGCTTGGATTTAATAAACACATCGAAATGTTTTAATAAACTCTTCTCTCTTCGAGCAAACAAAAAAAAAAATAATAACACGTACCTTACTTAAATATGAACGAGCAGGAAAGAAGTTGTAGATTTGTACTTGGGTTAAACGCCACGAATCGCACTCATTTTCATTTGTAACCCCCATTCTTCGGCTTCTACAAATGTAGCACGCTTCTCCGGCCGAATTTCCTCCTTTATTACATCCAGACCGCTATATGTTCGGCCCCTAACCGAATTGCCAGGAGATCGAATATCTTTCTCGAAAGATTTCATTGTATAAAAATTTCGCCACTTAGTTCTTTTTCGGTGCGTATAGCGTAAGTGGTAGCATAAATCTGCGATATACTTTCTTAAATCATACGGAAAGCTTTCGAATGGGAATATTAATAAAATTGTTTTCGCGAGCAATTGTGTAAGTGAAAGAACGCATTGGATTAAATTAGGGACGAATACAGAAAAGCTTTTTCGTTTGTTTTAATTATAGGGAACTCTGGAAGAAAAATATGAATAAGAATTTTTTTTCTTTTGCAAAAGAGTCACAACTTGAAAATGATTGAATTACTTTTTGAAGCTTTCCAATTCAAATTTCTACAATGTGTCCTCTTAAAGTAATTATAGATATTTCACATAGAATACGGTTAACATATTATTTTTTTTATTTATTATTCTTTTTTATTATTTATTATTTTAATAAATTCAGCTCGTCCTAACGAAATAATATTTCTTTCCAGCTATCTAAGCTCATCATTTTCCTGGACATACTGAGACAGTTTGCGTTGCAATTGGGCTAAGGATATTTCAAATGCGTGCTTTCAGAATAGTCTCAGTCTCATTGCTATACTAATATATACAAACGAGATTGATATAACCGCACCTTCAAATTGGTTTGGTTGGCCTTGTGTAATAAAAAAATCCTTTTAACAAAAT
Source organism: Oryctes rhinoceros (assembly GCA_020654165.1). Classification (NCBI taxonomy): domain Eukaryota; kingdom Metazoa; phylum Arthropoda; class Insecta; order Coleoptera; family Scarabaeidae; genus Oryctes; species Oryctes rhinoceros. The sequence continues at coordinate 9,440,727 of JAIOKQ010000399.1, read as the reverse complement.
ATCTTGTATATTTAAAACAATGTCTTACTAATAATGATAGCAAGGACTGTATGGTAAACAACACATAAGTATCGGCTCCCTCCGCACCACACAAGTTTATGTATTATATTGTAATATATAATAATTAATCCAGGACGGCCGTCAGACCAGCACACAATTTTATAAAGGTTTTATTAATAGTACGTAAGAACCCTTCATAACGAATGCATCGCAGCTAAGAAAATAAAGATATGCAAGAAATAGTGGGGATTTTGTGTTAATAAAAACGTTGAAGGTGACAATTCTCTTCAAGGTGTAATAAGGTGTAATTAATATATGATGAGTTAGCAAAGACACTACGTAGACGTCAAATTTTGTGCTTAGAGCTATTATTTCACTAATTCAATTTTCGCAAACGATGCTTTGTAATTTACTCTTTATAGAGTGCTGAGAACTAGGTGATACTCTCGAACCTACGACGGAGGAAATCACCATTTATTTGCTTGATAACATTTACATATCCACGTCTTAATAATATATATGAAATCTAGACCAGTGCAAGACTAGTGCAAGACTCGTGCAATAAACAAAATCTTCTAGATCGTAATTTAAACCAACGTCAGCTTAATAACAAGATAGCACAAATTATATAGAATTCATTAATATTAAAGGTGAAGTATTCAGACTAATAACTAGAAGATATGGCAAAATTTATTTATTCCCTTATCATCGCACTGCCATACTTCAACAACTATGTTCGGCGAGCTAAAAGATCGGCGGCGACATACAGAAGAAACCTAGCCAAAAACCTATTTGGCTAAAATCCAGGCTCGATTAAATAATTAAATTATTATAGAGACGCTTGACAGAAATTAACTGTATTTTCGTTGTTCTTGATCTAATTCATTTAAAGTTTTCAATTTTTTTGGAACCGTTTTCTACGTATAAGTTAGCAAGTAAAACGTAAGGTATAACAATGAGTAGTAGTGGATTCACGCAACGTAGATCACAGCTCGTGTTTAAATATCGCAAAAATTTAAATGTCGATGCCTAAAGACAATAAAATTTGTAAGGCGTTCTTAAATTTATATTCTTTAATCATGACGTTTTGGTAAAATAGAAGTTCCAGATGGATGTGTTAAAAAGGTTATTAACATTTACAGTATGTATAAAAAAAGGCGTAAATACTTTATTTTTCGAAGATGGTTAAATTATTTACATTTAAAAAGTATAACAAATAACGATTACATAATCTATCTTTCTACGGCTCAGTTGAAAACAACCTAACAATGTAAATGTTCAGATAATACCGTACTTTAAATATCGCGTAATAGCGCCCTCGATGGTATATTGCTTTCTCATTTACTACTACGCTCCATTGACTATCAGGATATATTTGATCAACTCCATTAGCGTCCATTAAACTACTGAGGTATGTAGTTGCCACACCAGCAAAATTAGTTATCCGAGCCCCTAGGTTTTGATAACCACCCCACGCTAGCATTAGACGCCTTGCTAATTCGGTAGCGTGTTCAGGATCTTCCAAATTCGAGCGAACAACTGAAATCTAAAAACGAATATTTTAAATTAGATATGTTTCCATCCAAAACCAATACGCAAGTTCACCTCCAAATTCACACCTCTCTCTTCAGTATTCGTCGACTCCGTAGCGTTAACGATCGTCCCTAGCGAGAGACCAAGTATCAGACACAACACAACATTCATCTTGTTTCCTTGATAGTTACTGTAAACCATGCAGATCGCGAAAGGCTTTATATACTAAATCTTTCGTCAATAAATAATCTACGAAAAGCAGTATGGATGAGATATTCAAACATATTGCCAAAATTCTGGGTTAAATTTGTTTTTATTTTTAATTTGTGTAAATATTATCGATAGAAGTAAATGGTCGAGCCTCTGCTAACTGTACTACGTTATAGAAAATTCATTCTTTTGTAGTAGAATACGTATAGTTGATAAAATTTCAACTTTAACTAATGAGATTTACATAAGTCAACAATACCTATGAACATTCTGAATGTATTTGTTTATGTTATTAGAACAAGACAGAATTTCGAGTTGCTTTGTAACTTACCGCAACATAAGATTGTCGTTGCTTAAATATTTATCCAATTAACCCCGTACTCCAATTCTCCATTATACACAAACAGGTTCAGAAAGAGGATATTGCTGACATTGAAACTGTTAGTGGAAATAACTACATTCAATATCCACCAATATTTTCGTTACGAAGGCTTAATCTTATTTTTTCTGAACATAATTTATGTTTAAGGCATGTATAGGTACGCACATATGTATTCCTATACTGTATTATAAATATAGCATAGGAATGAGAAAATGAAGAACAATGAGAGAAAGAAAAATTGGAATTAACGTTGTGAAATATAATATAACAATTCGAATCTGAAATTTCTTTTTATCCGCTAGTAGTTAATTTCCGTCAAATACTTCAAAAGATTGTTTCCTCCCGAAAATACTTTTGCCAATCCAGTGGAGGTTATCTTGTCTAAAAAAAGGCATTGAAAGCTCTTCAAAATCAAAGCTTTTCAGGTAAGCTTATTTAGAACATCTGTTCAAAATGACCGTCATTATGCACAATGTATTTTGCTGTTCATTTTTGATGCTTTGCTGCTATTCCTTTCAATATCTCTGGAGTTATCGTTCCAATCGTTACAAAATGAAAACTAGAGTAGCGTAGATAAACATTTTAATCTAAGCCGAAAGAAACAAATCCAACAAAATTAAATCTGTTGATTGAACCGTTTGTAGGTATAATGTCGTGTCCAACCGTTTCGCGAATCTAATCAACTCCTGGATACAGAAACATAATGAAAGTATTTCCACTGTAAATATTCACCCCCCTGGATTTCCGCGAAATGTGCTCACTACATGATCGTTGCCTATCAGTGCGAAAATAAGCTACGGTATTGCAGTTCCATATGTATCTAAGTCTACTGTATTTCGCATCTTAAAACGTTTGTAAAAAAATTGTTGGAAGGATTTGACGACTTTAAAAGAATTTCTTCTCTGATGAGGCATATTTCTTACATTAACAAGCGAAATTGTCATTATTTGTCGAAATCCCCGTCAGAAACATTAAACTCAGTTATGTAGCCTTAAAGTTACAATTTGGAAGGAATATCTTCCAGAAGCACCACAGGCCCATGCTTTTTAAAAACCAGCAACGAACAAACAGTTACTAAAAGTGGAACAGATAAGAAAATGCTTAGAAACAATAACCACAAAATATATTGCTAGATAGCTTTAGCTTTCTCATGGCACTGATGGAAACGCAGGATGGATGGAGACTGGCAAACGCAAAAATGCACTAACACACGAACATTTTTCTGCCTACCTGGCGCCACCAACGTGGTTTCGGGAATACTTTTTTGTTTCTACCTTCTATCGCTGTTGCCTTGCAGTTACTGTCATAACATTCAAAACGACAAACTCGACAATTCGTGACGCCTTCTAGTGACAAAGAAACGCATGTCTGCCGTTCAGGAAACAGCGACATAAACCGGGTACTGTTCCCCAAACTATCCCTCGAGCAGTTTTCTGACAACTTAATACGAGATGGCGACGTTAGTAGCACTTTGGTAAACCGCCGTGTTCGTGTGTTACTGCAGCTTTTCCCTCCTTTTGTTGCGTTTGCCGTGAATTATTCCGTCAATACCATGAGGAAGTTAAGCTATCTTTGCATTATATTTCTTGGTTATAGTTACTGTAAATCTTGACAAGAACGATGCAATGTTTAGTAAACGTTTTGAGCTTGCTCTTTAGGGGGCTGATGACTTTAATGATCAATGGTGGTTCCAAAATAGAATTGCTAGCTCTAAGGTTAAAGCACTTTCTTATGGATGTTCTGGATCCACATTGGCTAATTACGAGCCCAAGCGTTACAGATGAAACAACTTATATGCTGCAATAATTTCGAGTATGTGTACTATTGAATTTGTGAGGCCATATACAAGGTAATGGCAGCAGCTAGGTACGCCGTGTAACTTTTTTACTTCTGTTAAAAATTTGAACTTTAAGTAACTTAGGTTGGACCACGTTGAAATAATTTGGAATTACTTCAGAATTGATCTGCAGTGCCGTTTTTGAAGTTTTTTTCAATAGAATATCCTATATTTTGCTACTTTTTCCAATCGTCATTTCTCTTCTAAGAACAGAAAACTCATTTCTACTCTCAAGTCCGCATAGTTTTTAAAGTAACCAACACCGAAGTAACTGCCATTATGCGCAAGATATTCTACGTTCTAGTTCTTGCAAAGAAAAAACTGGAGTCACATTGACAAAACCTTCAACGTAATTTTAAAAGAAGAAATCCAGCAGCATTAAATCCTTACTGGCCATCTAATCGAACCATTTGTTGATATAATGTGGTGATATAATGTTGTGTCCGTACAGATATCACATCTGGGATTAGCAGTAGACTGTACTGGTAGATATCTACATCGTCTTCGATTTGATGTTCTCATTGTATTCATTTACCAACCATGTGCAATGTTCCAAGCTATCAACTGCGTCGTACCCACGCTGAAACAAATTATGTATTCATAAGGATACTGGACAGACTATATGACGACGGGAGAAATGACTGATCCTGATGATACTGTTGATGCTTTCACTTGTGATGTGCTGTCTTGAGCGTACCACCCAGAGGATAGCGCCTCCCATTTTGATTATAATCCCCTCCCTTATTCCTCTTCATTGATCAGTGAAAGTGAATTGATTGCATTAATGGTTCCCTTTCACAGCAAATGTTTGGCAGTTTTTGATCCATCACTGTAGATTCGTTTTCCTGTTTTCTTTTACATTCATTGTTCATCTTTCGACATTCATCTCCCATCTTATCTTATCTAACAAATCAAAATTCGGAACAAGCGTTTGGAGCAAATGTCGAAGTTTCTAAATATTTCGTTTATGGAAAACATTATTCCGTGATGCTTGTAACATACTTACTGAAGTGTAACATGTTTTTATCAACCATTGAAGTTACCGTTCAAATATTCACTTGATGAAATGCGTGGTCTAGCTCTTCTACGTGTACCGACATTTCGACATATATAAAATGTGGTAGTCTAACTGTATATTTAGATCGTTAGCAGGATAATACATGGATGCAGATGCAAATGTGTGGACTTATAGGCCAATTTGGTGACAAAACACTGCCAATTTTCTTAAGCCGCCTAAATACCCGTCTACTTCCCGCTTACCTGTCTAAATCTACGTTTTCGAGCTGTAGGTCACCATAAGCTCAACAATACCCATTATCATTTGCTTTAATGTATCTAAGATTATGAAAAATATAAAAAAATTTTTACCGGTATTAAACCTTCTAGCAGTTTGTGAGGACAACTCCTCAGCCCCCTGCTTTTTCATATATTTTTTTAATATAACACTTACATTTGATTTATACATGTAGATTATTTGCATTGAAATAATTCAACTTGCAGAAGAAGCATAACTGTGCTATATCCAACTAACTATCTAAAACAAAGAGGTTCTACTTCCACAAAATAATTTTATTCATAATGGTTGAGTGTGGTGCGTTTTGATTTAAGCTACATAAGTAGCACGTCATCTGAAAACTGTCTTAAAAATAAAATAAAATTTTATATAATATAAAATTTTTCCATAACCGAAATCTATAAATATCTAGAGGCTGCCCAATTGATATTTTCTTTAAAACTGTGAAAATAGTGACTATTTTGTTCGATAGTTTTTTACATCAAATGAACTTTACATCACTCGATCTATAGCCGCTCATACTTATACGCAAGATCATATTTTTACTTGTTTACTTTTTCGGAAATTAATACAAATGCTTTTCATTTAAAACTACAACCATTAAGAATTCACCTCTCCTTTGCCCCATTTTCTGATTTGTATATTTTTTCATTCAAATCGAAATTTCTTAACGTAAAATGGCTTACGTTTGTGGTCCACCTAACCGATTATCAGATTTCATACTAATAATGATAAGAATAGATTACTAGACTCCAGAACTAACTACGACTAGGCATGTAAATATATTAAAATGTAGACTGTTTTAAAGTTCTTAGATACTTGCATATAAAATATATAGTTAATTTTGGTTACTAGTTTCAGTATAGCGATTTAGCGATATTTGCTATAATTCAATTTATTAGAGTGTAATAGTAAAAGGTATTTAAAAAGGTCTCCCTAAAAAGATTCCCTAAAAAGAAAACTTCAATAAGGAATTAAAATTAAAACTACGCTGAAATTGTAAAATTCTTGATTTTATCTGTAGCACGACTCTTATGAAACCTAGAAGCTCCCTTGCGTATTTCAATTCAATAACAAAACATTTATGTGAATAATATGTAAGAATGCGTACATAAGTCAATCCTTAAAATGATGAAAGGTTAGCTTTCAGTGTGCTGAAGTACAGATTGGAGATTAGCTTTCTGGATATTAAAGCACAGATGTATACATCAAATTTTAATAACGTATTAAAACAGCCGTGAAGCCAACGGTATATGTCATAGATCATGAGATCGTTTAGCAATAAATTTATAATAACTTTTTTGTAACAAATTAGTTCACGTGCTCATGGATAGATGCGTAGTCATTTTTATATTTTTTAACAAATGGAAATTTTTACCTTTAGAGGAGTCCGGTATCGTTCTCGCAAGTTGGCCGTACCTGGAAAAAAACTACCAACACACATTTAGTGCTGGTAAACCAATTAATGAACTATTTAAAGCGTTGTTTTATTTTATTTAGAAAATTTTCATTTAAATGAGTGAGTATTATGTGATGAAGAGCATTTTATTTACCAAATAAGTGAAAACTAACATTGTTTTCGCTTTTTGCTTCAGTTATTCTTCTTTTAGCTATTATGATTTCTGTCATTCACTTTGAGTAAATTTTACAAATCGACGCAATTTGTTTTTAATCCTGTTTTTTTCTTTATTACTTACACAACATGTTTCAGTAATAATATTTACTAAATTTTAAGAAAATTTATGCGAATTCATCTAATAAATTCATACAATCAACGGACTTTATTATTTTCATTACGTACAGAACTAACCTACAAACTTTACATCATATGTTATTGCCGGAAGACTTCCGCCCTTATCGACAGGATCCTTGTAGCAAACGGCTAGGGATTTCCTTCAGTTTCCTGCGGGCCATTGGCAGTTAAATTTAATATAGTAAAACTACAATAAATGTCAATTAAAATTTATCATTTGTTGTAGGTACAGCAACGTATATGGAAAGTTTGGATACCCAATACCTTCTTGGAGAGGTCTTGATCTATTTTGTACTTTGTACGTGTATGATGTTGTTTCTAAGGAAAAGGAGTGGGTAGTGTTTCAATTAAGAAGTCTTTAATGAACTCTGAATTAGTGTAAGCTAGTAAATAGCGAACATTTAGGAATATACATATGTACCTAAGTAAACTTCTGTCTGAATCTTGCAACGTAATGAACTCTCTCTTTGAGAAATTAATGAAACGTTCTTAATATGCAGCTTTAACAAAAATGTTTAAAAGAATACAATTTCTTTGTTTAGATGGAAGAAGTTAAATACAGCTTATAATGCCGGGTCACCGTACCAAACTAAACAATCAACACTGTCACAGACAAGAATCGCAAAAACCTAAACAAACTGGAAACGGTCGAAGACAAGGCTTTACACTTCTGTCGAAAACTGTTCAGAATGGACTATTTTGCCCTTCAGATTTTTAAAGTGTTTGCAAACAGTTTGCAGATAGCTGCCACATAACTGAGTTGATGTTTGGTGTGCCAAAGGTTTGGTTGGTATGGGACATCTCAATTGAACGTGTGCAAAAAAACAAAACGAAAAATGAAGTATAAGAAAGCTATGAACAAGATGAGAGCCTTGTCAGCTGATCTCGATCAGAAGCGTCAGTCAAAGTTGAATTTTCCTGCCGAGATAAGTGAAAACGATTCCACCAGCGGAAAAAGTTATAACAACGATTCTTCAGCTGTTGAAAGGCTAATTTTAATTAATTATTTGAAGAAAGAAGGATATTAGAAGGCCGGACTATATAGATTCATTGCCACAGTCTTAAAAGAAGATAACACCTTTGACATCGCATCATATGAAAATGAATTAAGTTAAGTTAAGTAAACAGGAAAAGATGAAGGTATGCTATGGTGCATTGGCTGCAAACGCTTAGTAAGAATTCAAAGCAAATCGTTATCCAAATGCACATTGCACTTGAATCGTATGATTTTAACAGTACTTGCAATAGCGTTTTACTTTGTCTTTGTATTTTTTAACAACACCAAGATAAAGTATTATCATGCCTCGTTTTTTTTGAAACAATACAACTTAAAGATCTTCCCAACAGAATGTTGCGCTGCAGTTGGCTTTCTTCACCTAGCATCAGACCGAAGATATTGGAATCCTTTTCCGATCGGTAAAACTTTCAACATTAAGAACTATACTATCGAGTGCATTTATGACCAATTATCACCACCACCATCAGTAATTAGTAATTGCGTTATCGCATAGGTTGACACCACCCATAACTTACAACCCATCATGTAACCCATCGACTTACAAGATACGGTTGGGAAATCGTCACTTCTTTCTTCTTGTTTTCGATTACACAATTTGGCATTACATAATGTCACTGACGGCGACAACTACGAGCATTGTCGTTCTATTTTGCAATAGTCAACTTCGCAGGATCATCAAAAACAATCTCATTTCTTTTTTAGCAATACTTTTCTTAGATTTTATGGAACATCTGCCTGTACTATGGTCTTTAGTTGTTTCGGTCTCGTAATACCCCTTTTGATTCAGGATTTCAAATGTTGGATCTATATTAAGAAACTATACCTGTTACATGATAGCTGTGACTGCTGATCAACAAAGTTGTAGAACCTTTTGGACAGGTAATTTTGTGGTTATCGCTGAATCTTTTATCGTTTAGTTTGATCTAAAAGCAATATTTCTTTCGATTATTATTATCTTTTCGATTCGATTCAGTAGAGATGGCTATATCTCGATGATTGTTTGCTGTAGAACAGACAAATAATAAGGTGATTGCAGAAACATATTTAACAATATTTGAAGATTTTAAAGATTGCTTAATTTGTACTTAATTGTTATTGTTCTCAAAACGATTTTTTATTATTAAAGATCACGCAAAATAACCTTAAAAGAAACCGCTAGCGGTCATTTGCGGATTTGGTTAATGACAATTCGTGATTGAGTCTACCATAAAGTAGTGGGGAAAACATACTTTTTATCACACAAGTGTTCGTATACCTTTGTGAATATCAACGAATTTTCAAAAAACTTTAGAGATTATTACCAGCTTGTGCAATGAAAAAAGTTATTGGATGATACTCGGTGATTATCAGGATTTTCTACTTGTTGTAAAAGGTCCGTCACTATTCGACTTCCTGAGCCAAAATCTGATCTTCCTTTGTTGGCTTCTGCTCGAACATTTGGTATAAATTGGTACAAATAATCGTTTGAAGAACGTAAGTACCTTAACTTGAAAACGAAACGAACTGGCTTCCTTGCGTATACATTTTGCTGAAGTACAGAATATACCAAATTACCTGTGTTGTTGGTTTATGGCATTAAAAGTTTTGGTGGCTTTCTCATTTTTGTCAAGATTCCTATTACCTGAAAATTGTACACTTCGTTTTATTGCTCTGAATTATGCGCCTTTATCCACGTCTCTAAACCAGTTATGGTTTTAACATTTCTTGTCAAAGACACACTATTATAATGCATCAAGCCAATAATGTATAAACACATCACTTTTTATCAATAAATTTTTCTAAGAAACTACAATGATTTCTTGATGACTAACAAAGCCGGCTCATTACGCACCAAAACCAAACACTCTGTATATTAAAAAAAACACTTTCTTAGATAGCATTTTTCTACCACAAAATTATGACATGGATCATAAATGTAGCTACAATTGAAACCATATAAAAAAATAATTAGTTAACAAATGACGATAAACCATATTAAAAAGATCAGTAGTATAAAAAAAAAACAAAAAAAATTTCAACATAAGACAGTCCTTTAACACGTTGGACAATTGCAGAAATTTCAGGTTTTCGGAATATCTTTAGGAACAAAATTGTCTTGATGGTAACATTGCTTTCAACATACTAAGAGAAATCACCATGAACATTTAACATCACTACAATCGAACGACTACAAATGCTTTCATCAAAATACTTTCCATTTAGCATTTGCTAATATACTTTTCCATCTTTCTTCACTTTTCTTCTATTTGTACCTCGCAATATGGCTGATATCTAGAACTGTGTAACCTTACATACGAAGACGCATGTAACCACTTTGACGTAACGAAGTAACTTTATTGGAACTTTAGCATGTGACGGTATCTCAGTTAAGTTTTCAAACTTCGCCTCCTCTTGCATTTGATAAAAGTTCGTGCATGTTAATTTCCTCCGCGAAAAATTCTAATAAATGCCAAAATATGTTCAACCTCCGCTATTCGTGCCTGGCAAAAGTTTGGGACAACTTTCAGCCTCAGTATTTTACTGAGAAATGGTATTTATGGGAATAAAGTCTGACAGTTAATTTGTAGAAACGTTCGCGAGGTCGGATCAATAAACGTGCATTTCTAGGGATGATATAAAAATTTCGATTTATATAATCAGTTTAAGTGCACTATGAAATCCAGAAACCATACATATTGATAGATGAAATGTTATGCGTTTACACGTGAATAACCTTAGAAGTTAATAATAATAAAAAAAAGAAGAAGAAGAATAGTTTATTGCCGAACGGCTTTACAAAGCAGCATTATACAAAAAATACGTGCAACAATAAGAATAAGAGTAATAATTGAAGGCAAAATAGAAAACATTAAAGAATCAACTCAAAAATTTTTAATTTTACAGAAAGCGCATCATTATGGAGTGTATTAGTTATGCGGCATATAGAAACAATGCGGGAGAAGAATAACAAATTTATTCGAGATAAAGGAAGGAGTAAAGTAGAAGAAGAACGTAAAGATGTGCGCCACGCACCAACTTCCATCTAACTAGTAGTACTTTGTCGCTTCCGGCAGGATGCCTCGGTGTCCATGGCGGTAACATCGTACCTGATAAATTCCATCAATCTTGTATGACAAGAATTTGAGGAAACTCTGTATAATCTTCTCAATCTGGAGTTGTAAGTAGATGTAGTGCGGTGAACAAACAGGTGAAGCATATCCGAGCTTGCTTACAACAAAGCCATAAAATAAAGTTTTAAGAGGGGATACACCCTCAAAGTAGCTGCAGGTGCGCATTACGACACCAAAAACTTCCGATTCTGAAATGCAAAGTGGTTAATATGACTCAAAGCTTAAGCAATTATCAAGAATGACACCAAGACCACAAAATTCATTAACTCTCGGAAGTGCTTGGAATGAGTGGAACGAATCGCGTTAAATTTTGTTTTCAATAACGTCATTCCGATTCTTAATAGGCATAAATATTTTTAAATCATCTATTTAGGCTGGAATAGAGCAATATACGGAAGTAAGTAAATTATTGACGTAGAGATTGAATAATAATGCACATTTGAATCCTGTGGAGTACATGTAGACGGATTAAACTCGGAAGATTTAAATCCATTTAAAAAATGTAATTATTTCTATTGGTTAAATAGGATTTAGAAGGCGAATAAGTGATGGGCTAAAACCAAGGACATTTTTTAAAGTAAAACACTGATTGAAAGTGTCGAATGTTTTACTAAGCTCTGTGTATATATCACACCCGCTTGTGCTTGCGCGTCCAGTTGCTGAATAACCGACACAACAAAATACACGATTGGCATTATTAGACGAATTCAAGATAGGTCTGTAGCTATCAACTATGTTCTTCTCTACTTTTTTAAAAACTGGAACTATTCCAGCCCGCTTCCAAAAAGCGATGAAGGTACAGGTGTGAATGGGGCAGTTAATTACAATTAACAGCGGTTCGGCAAGCACTACCTTCAACGCAATTAAGAATTAAGTCGTCACCAGCATTGTAATTATGTGGCAATGAGGACATGATATTAATGAGATCAGTTACAGGAACAGCAGATAATGTAAAGGGAACACAATTGGTGCGTATGTCCTCATGATTCCACATTACCACAAGGAAAGTAAGAGGAGCTGAAATTATGAAAAAATGCATCAATTAATGAAAAAACTGTAAACTTTTCAATTACTAAGTGGTATCAATCGTTGTGTTTCTGATTGCATCTACAGCTAAGCTTCGCAATTAAACTTCTTTAAAAAAGACAACTTTATCTGGGAAATAATTGTGAGCCGTATAGATTACATTCTGTGCCTTGAGGCATAACCCCTTGCGTATGGTCACTTCTTTGATTTTGACAAAGTTAAAATACCTAACGTTGAACTAAACGTTGTGTTACAATAATGATTCCATTAGTTATAGGAAAGATCGAAATTTTGAGTTGCACGTAGATTTGCTCGATTAATCTATCTTTAAATTTTGTTTTGTTTTGAGAGAACCCTGCAGATCAGGTGAAACATTGCCTCCAAAATCGAGGACTCATTTCCTTATGTACGTTTGCTAATAATATAAATTATTATGTAAATCTTAATGTTGGTCGTTTCAGTATTCTTCGTTGGTACAAGTATACTATTGTTCAAAATTATTATTTCACCTCTTACATATACAAGGAATACTTAAAAATTGTTAGTTATAGGTGTTAAGTATTTGAATTCGAAATTGTTTTTCAAAATTCTTTCTTCAAACTTCTAAATTTCTGGAGTTCGTTAATGGCGCTACGTTTTAATAGTGAATTACTATATTTAACCAACAATGATGTAAAACTTCATTCATTCATTCAATAGACACGGTCTCCTCTTTCGCCGGTTTTTTATTAGACATATGGTTGGTGCAGACGTGGTGGACATGTGGAGTGTTATAGTTAGCTTCTGGTTCAGATTTACAAGATTTGATCCAGAAAGTATGTTTCATGCACGGATAAGAATATCTAATCAAAGATACTCTAATCTCTAAAAATGTCGAAATTGATGATTACATCAATCTCTATACAAAAGCGAACAAGTTAGTAATGGCCAGCGTTATGCCAGGGTAGTAGGCTTCGACTAGTGATATCACAACAAGTGTAACTTCTATCGCAGCTACCACCTTCCACGAAAATGCACTGATGAGTCGTATTGCAGCGAAACGCGCGTCTGCAGATGGTAGATGCTGGTAACTTGTATTCATTGATACAAGCTTCGTTTTAGTAGTAAAACTGCAATAACGGAGCGTGAAAATTGTAATACGTAAAGCAAGAATTATGTTTTTTTTATGAAACGGAAAGGTTCCCCTTTCAATTTAGTTCTTAGAACAAATATAAATAAAAATATAACTTAAACACCTGATCTTTTTAATAATAATAATAACCATAATAAACTTTATTTACCCAAACTAAAGCGCAATGACCGAACAAAATATAAAAATAATCTAAATTAAGTACAATCTACAAAAAGGCTATATAAAATAATTTAATACATAAAGAAGAGAGACCAAGATGTTCTATTGCTAATACTTCCTGATGCCTAATAACGAAAGCATTACCTTATGATACATGTGTTAATGATGCTTTTAACAAAATGCTGACACACTATAAAATGGACTGAAGAAAATAAAGGTGGCGGATCAATATATTGATTCGTTAATTTGATAAGAAATCCACCATTTGCTACATCTCAGTGATGTAACAGTGAGCTAAAACATGCTTGCAAAGTAAATTGTTGTAATCAGTACCTCAAGAATGATAAATGCTATCGGAATTAGATAAATATCTATTTAAGAAACTCCTTCTGATCTTGCTCATGTGATAGTTGATTATTAGACGCTGCAAAAAAGGAATAATTCCACCTGTCTTTGTGATCTCTATTGATAAATGTTTTAGTTTAGTTTAGTTTGGTAGTTTAGTTAAGAGCGTGTAAACCTGATTAAAGTTATTAAAATGCTGAGGGAAAAACCGACGAATTTAGAAAAGCGTTCTGTAATTGTTGCTTTTCTTCAAGAAGTTTATTCAGTGCGTCGAATTTCCGAGAAAATACATTTTAATAAATCGACTGTTAATGGTATCATTCGGAGACATCAACGCACGGCCAGTTTAAGGGGTTGGGCACGTTCAGGTCGTAAGAGAATAAAAACTATATACACTCCGCCAAAAAAGTATCGCATAAACTAAAAAAGGGCATTTATAAACCAAGATATTTTTATACGTTCACAAAAAGTTTGCCTCGTGTATGTGAACTATAAAAACACTAACAAAATCATGGAACATAGCTTTTTTACTTTTTCTTTTCTAAAAGAACACATTTAGAAAAATGGATATGTGTAAGGTTTGTTCAGTTGTTTATTGAAAGTCTTCCTATACGGACAAATTTTAAAGTGCGAAGTCAGAGTTCTGTACCAACGCTTTTAAAACTAAAATGAGCAATTTAACTTCAGAACAAGTGGCTGCTATAGTCGCTTTAATCGAAGATGGACGATCTCAAGCATACGTTGCTAATTTGATGAACATCAATCAGTCAAGTGTTTCTAGAGCCGTAGCCAGATATAGGGAAACAGGCAATTACAGTAGAAGACCTGTACCAGGTCGTCCAAGATGTTCTACTCGCCAAGATGACCGCTATTTACTACTACAAGCATTACGTCGAAGACATGTAACTGCGAGACAATTGCAGAACGACTTGGCTAGAGTCAGAAATACTCGTGTGAGTACTCAAACTATTCGGAATAGGTTACGACAGAGTTGATTAAGAGCTAGAGTAGCTGTAACAGCCCCTCGTCTCACTAGGAACCACCGAGTGGCTCGCTTAAGATTTGCCAAAGAACATGTAAATTGGAACATTAATGACTGAGCCAATATACTCTTCACAGATGAGTCAAGATTTGGTCTTTACACCTCAGATAGGCGTATCTCAGTGTACAGACGAGACGGTGGGCGCTATTCGCAGTGTAATATCAGACCTAGACCTAATTTCGCTGGTGGCTCTATTATGGTTTGGGGAGGCATCTGTTTAACAGGTCGTACAGAGTTAGTACCAGTAGACAGAGCTACACTGACTGCCCACAGGTATATAACGGACATTTTAGAAGAACATGTAGTACCATATGCGCCAATTATAGGAAACGAATTCATGTTAATGCACGATAATGTACGACCGCATGTTGCAATAATCGTCCAGGAATACCTTAACGATGTTGGTATTCCAGTTTTAGATTGGCCTGCGGTAAGTCCGGACATGAACCTAAAATGTTGCCCCAGCGGACCTGCATGGACTAGAAAATGCTCTCCGTGACGAGTGGGAGAATTTGGATCAGGCTTATATACGGAGGTTAATCGAATCTCTGCCAAACCGTATGCGAGCGGTCATAAGAGCCAGAGGTGGCAATGCTCAGTATTAAAAGCTACTGTTACGACATCTTTCTTTCCAAAATTATAATTTCTTGTTTTAATAAAAATCTCAAGTATGAGTTCTTGTGTTTATTTGGCCTGTATTTTATTTAAACAATCATAGAAATTATATCTTAGAGCGCATTAAAGTATATTTACAACTTTATGCTACAAACAAAGATTATGCGATACTTTTATGATTCAAAACTAAATTATGCGATACTTTTTTGGCGGAGTGTATATAGGAGGCTGACGGCACAAGAAATCGAATCGCCACCGTGTAAGAAAAATTTCTGTTACTGCAGTGAAAAGGAAATTAAAGCTGCAAATCTCTACAGCCGCCTTGCAACAAAAAAAAACCTACTTCGACGGGGAAACAGGCAGAAATTGCTACAGCGGACAGAAACGCGTAGAAATCGGTCAGGGTGCTACTGATAAGTCAAAGTTTGAGGTGTTCGGACAATCAAGATGCGTTTTTTGTAAGAAGAGCGGAAAGCGAATGAGAGAATGTTGCAGAATTATGTAGTGACAACTGTCAAGCAAGGAAGAATGTGCTTCCTTGTTGTGCTGTGCTTGTTTGCGAATCGAAAGTATTTTACGGAAAGAGGTTTATTTTGAAATACTGCAAGAAAATGCAATACCTCTAATCAGCGAAAATTTTGCGTTCGTGCAGGACAACGATCTCTAACACTCAGCAATGATATGTAAAAATTTCTTAAATGAAGAACAAGAGAATCTCCAAAAGCTCCAATCTGAACACCATCGAGCTGTTGTGGGATGAATTAGACAGGAGGGTCCGAAAAATATGGCCTAACTCCGTAAGCCACCTCTGGAACATTTTGCACTAATATGCCAAATAGAGTCTTTGAAAAACTAGTGGAGCGGGTGACTCGGATTCTGAAAGCTATTCTTCGCGCAAAAGAGAGTTTCTTTGACGAACGGAAAATGTCAAGTTTTTGTTTATTTTTCGTTAGAATTATTTCTTTTTAACATTAACACTTTCATTTTAATCGCCATTAATAAGGTACAATAAAAATTTTAAATTTTGGAAAAATGAGTTTGGATATTTTCTCGTTTATTTTAAAATTCATTTCAAAATTAAGTGATGAACATTATTTTGGGTAGGTACGAGATTATTAAAGATAACAGTTAAATTTCCGCCGCCGGCAGCATGATTAAAAGTAACAATATTTCTACCCTTTCTGTATACATTAAGAGAAGAATAAAAAAATCTCAAGGTCTGGGATTTATGAACCTAGCAATGTTTCAGTCAGTAAACCAGCGTCAAAATCAATTGAAGCATTGACGGAAATTTTTGCGCAATTCCTCTCCAGAACAATTTATACAAACATGAATGTAGTTTATGAAAACATGAATGTAATTCATTTCATGCTAATGGTGCAATTACATTGTTATTGATTATTGAATCGTTTTGGACGGAACCATAGCGTTATCTTAAAGATTAAATCGGACTTTGTATACCGAATAGAATAGCATCATTATCCTAAAGCTTTACTGTCGCAGTAGAAAGTGCAGATGGCTGCTTACAGATCTGGAAGCACATCATTTAATTATCTTAATGCGATCCGCCGAAGAAACCCAATTTTATAAACTAATTTACCGTTAGATAACCTATAATTAAATTAAGTACGTTTTAGGCGGATATTTTAGAACTCGTCTATATTAGCATTACTATAAGAAAGTGGCAATTCTAACGTCTGAAATGGCGAAGCGCAACGATTTATTGCAGCTGAGCGTTTGAAACTTTTTAACGACGTTAGTTACGGCAACTTCTCATTACGTACAATAATATATCCGTGTGACTGCGTACACAATAAAATTAAGTTTTCACAGACCAACTCGGATTATATTGACGCTTAAATAGCTGCAATGCAGTAGTTACTACGGTCATTCCCTACCGGTAGACGCTTGACGGCACCTCTCTCGTTGTTTTAATAATTTTCGCGATCGCGTTCGTTGGAGCAAAGTTCACGAACGAATTTTGATTGTGTACAGATGATTTACGACCTCGATTCGGGCAACTATATTTCAATCGGCTACGCCACGTTAGCTACGACTCTTTGGTAAGCTATTTCTCATACAAATCCAAGAAGGATACGGCATTTCAATTTTTTTATTTCAATCTAATTGAAAGCCGCATTTCATTCTTCATGTTGAAAATTAAATAGCTAGGCTGGCTTGATGTTGAACGGATTAAATTAAAGCTATGTATCAAACATATACAATATTGATCAAATACAATATTAATATACGTAAATATGTAATACTGTGAAAACTTTCAAATTAAAATAATTAGTTTTCAGCATGCAGTATAAAAACTACACTGCAATAAATAGTGCCTTATAGCAATTCGATATTCCATGTGGCTACAGAAAAGTTTATTGCAGCCTCTAAAATTTACGCACATGTAAAGTTATGGATCTGAAAATATGAACCCCTCGTAACACCGGAAAACATGGAGACGAGGAAATACTGAAAAACTATTAGAAATGTCTTTTGTTCACATTGAAACGTAAATGCTGCATTTATGAATAGTGAACTCACAATTCTTGTAGCAGCTACTCATATACCTTAAAAGTTACACCCTTCATGGCACGTTCGAAGTGCACGTTATAGCATCCACTTCTTAGTTCGTTCGCTCGTTAGTAGTCATGTACCGAATTAATAAAAGATTTAATTTTAAAAATAACAGTGATTTTTACTTAAAAAGAGAAAATAGTATAAATGGCATTACAGTGGATAGAAATAAAAATAAAATATACAAAAACAGGAAAATGGAGCCTCGAAGAATAGATTAAAATGAATATTAATTTTATTAAACAATTAAAATTTACAGCAAAAGAATATATAACTTAAATGAGAGAGATATAGGCACAAAACAAAAGATATAGGCGACTTAGCGCGATTATGAGTGCGGTCCGTTGGCCGGAAAACAACAGAGCTCGCTCTTTTGAAGGCGGTGAGCGCCCTGGCTCGCAGGTCTACTGGTGGCGTTAACTAGATCGACTTTTAAACTCACTTGAATCACTATTAAGCTGTGGTTAACGCCTATATTTCATAGGGCACCTATCATACCTTTGTCCAGGAGAATTATTACCTTTTATTCAGCTTTTGCTTTTGCAGCTTTGGTAGTTGCAGTTTCGCAGGGCTAACCACCACGCTGGTCACACATTGTATTGCCTGGGAGAAGATTCTAATAATGTTATTTCTAATGGGCGATCGTATTCGTCAATTAGTGTCACCTAGCACCAATCACATCATATGGAAAAAAATCGATACTTCTCACTGAATCACGTACTTTTTATTTGTTTTAAAATGTTCATTTAAAATAAATACATTCAAGAAAATAAATAACCGACACCAATTCTATTATATAAAAGTAAATAAATATAAATTAAAAGAACGTTTTAAGACGGGCGTCCTGTTAGATATTGAACAGTTACCATTGAAGATATGTACCTTCTCTACGATGTTTATAGTTAGTGCGCCATACCGACTTCACTCTCCAGATTACGGGCACTTCATAAGTGTAATTGAAAATTTAATTAAAAAAATAATTTTAATGATTTATTAAAATGTCATTTGTCTAGGGGATTTCAATATAAATCTACTTGATTACAAAAGCGCGTCACCCTATTACTTCGTTGATAAAATTCAAAGTTTTGAATTTTTGCGAAGTATTGAGGAACATACTAGAATAACTGACCGCTGCAACTTTACAAATTTTCGTTATTACTTCAAGGCAAATTCGTAACAAGTTTTGAAATGTTCAAGATGTATATTATGATTATCTGACCGATTATAATTTAATGTATCGTACGAACCCAACCTCATTTACCTATTGTTTGTTAAATCTTTTAATTAAACATAGTTTAATGAAAGAAAGACTGAATCTCACAAATATCTTCGTTAATTTTATAGTTAGGCTACCGGTTTCGTATGTACATCCCACACCATCAGATCCAGATTAAAATAGCTAAATTTGAATAATTTTAGCAATGTAATTAATTGCAATAAATTCCTGAAAATTATGGTTCTCCTGTATTTAATATATTTATATAAAATCACAGTTACAGTGACATCTAAAAATCAACTAACATAATTGAGGTAATACTGAATCTATCTAAATCGATTCCTTAGATTGGCCTTATATCCTATAGGACGCAGGCCAACATTCTCAGTAACCATGTCAACTTGCACTTTAAGACGTTACACCCTCTCAAGAAATATTCTGAGTTGTGCGTCTACATACTCAACTATGAAGAATGTGAGATCAAATATGTGAGTACGACTTTTATGATCTTTCAATGTTAGACTTCAGGAGCATATTCACTGCCTCCAGCGTTCAGCTTCGGGCTTCTCATTTTTAATTCTACATCTACTTTTCTGCTGTTTGAGCTGTCGATATCAACTTGCATATGAAATTTGTGTTTGTTTAAATTATCTTAATACACTCCGCCAAAAAAGTATCGCATAAACTAAAAAAGGGCATTTATAAACCAAGATATTTTTATACGTTCATAAAAAGTTAGCCTCGTGTATGTGAACTATAAAAACACTAACAAAATCATCGAACATAGCTTTTTTACTTTTTTTTTTTCTAAAAGAACACATTTAGGAAAATGCATATGTGTAAGGTTTCTTCAGGTGTTTATTGAAAGTCTTCCTATACCGACAAATTTTAAAGTGCGAAGTCAGAGTTCTGTACCGACGCTTTTAAAACTAAAATGAGCAATTTAACTTCAGAACAAGTGGTTGCTATAGTTGCTTTAATCGAAGATGGACGATCTCAAGCATACGTTGCTAATTTGATGAACAGCAATCAGTCAAGTGTTTCTAGAGCCGTAGCCAGATATAGGGAAACAGGCAATTACAGTAGAAGACCTGTACCAGGTCGTCCAAGATGTTCTACTCGCCAAGATGACCGCTATTTACTACTACAAGCATTACGTCGAAGACATGTAACTGCGAGACAATTGCAGAACGACTTGGCTAGAGTCAGAAATACTCGTGTGAGTACTCAAACTATTCGGAATAGGTTATGGACAGAGTGGATTAAGAGCTAGAGTAGCTGTAACAGCCCCTCGTCTCACTAAGAATCATCGAGTGGCTCGCTTAAGGTTTGCCAGAGAACATGTAAATTGTAACATTAATGACTAGGCCAATATACTCTTCACAGATGAGTTAAGATTTGGTCTTTACACCTCAGATAGGCGTATCTCAGTGTACAGACAAGACGGTGAGCGCTATTCGCAGTGTAATATCCGACCTAGACCTAATTTCGCTGGTGGCTCTATTATGGTTTGGGGAGGCATCTGTTTAACAGGTCGTACAGAGTTAGTACCAGTAGACAGAGCTACACTGACTGCCCACAGGTATATAACGGACATTTTAGAAGAACATGTAGTACCATATGCGCCAATTATAGGAAACGAATTCATGTTAATGCACGATAATGCGCACGACCGCATGTTGCGATAATCGTCCAGGAATACCTTAACGATGTTGGTATTCCAGTTTTAGATTGGCCTGCGGTAAGTCCGGACATGAACCCTATCGAGCACGTGTGGGACCTCCTTCACAGACAGATACGAACCCAAAATGTTTCCCCTGGCGGACCTGCATGGACTAGAAAATGCTCTCCGTGACGAGTGGGAGAATTTGGATCAGGCTTGTATACGGAGGTTAATCGAATCTCTGCCAAACCGTATGCGAGCGGTCATAAGAGCCAGAGGTGGCAATACTCAGTATTAAAAGCTACTGTTATGACATTTTTCTTTCCAAAATTATAATTTCTTGTTTTAATAAAAATCTCAAGTATGAGTTCTTGTTTTTATTTGGCCTGTATTTTATTTAAATAATCATAGAAATTATATCTTAGAGCGCATTAAAGTATATTTACAACTTTATGATACAAACAAAGATTATGGGATACTTTTATGATTCAAAACTAAATTATGCGATACTTTTTTGGCGAAGTGTATATTTACAATTGGCTTAGGTTAGACCACTGATACAGATGATTCTTTATTTAAGGTATGTATAAAAAATTATAAGGAAGGGTCTAAATTAATAATAAAGAAAGCACTTCAAAGTGAAGTATCCATTTTCATTACAATTTCACTTAGTTTGCAATCCGCTGCAGCATTCCGTTTAAAATAAACAAATATTTTTAATGGTTTCTGTATAATCAAATGGTTACGTTCGCAAAATTTTGACTTCCCGTTCCACTTACTTCCTGAAATACTAGTGCCTTAAGCTTAAGGCACCGTATGCTACATATCTGCAGAGTAAAACAACAGAATTATAATTGAAGAAAATGTACATGCGTTCCACTTCGAATAAAACAACCTATAGTAATATCTATGCTGAATGGTAATGTATCTTCATTCGTGCGTCATACATTTACCCAATCTTCCGAACTTCAGTGGTTTAATGTGGTTTAATTAAAATTTCGCAATAGTATACCGTCTTACCCCGTCACACATTTCAACTTGTTATATATCGCGCAGGAATGGAACTATTCAAAGGAAGATTAAGTTAGTAGTCCCGTTGGAATCCCGTCTCCGATGTATCACTACTAGCAGCAGCAGTGGCACAATTACCCGAAGATACGGGATTTAAGTTATCGCGATTTCCGCTTCTCGCAAAAGGAAAATGCGAACGACGAACATGTAAAATTTAGATGCTCCAAATTAAGCGCCAACGTGTACGCCGGAGGCAGCTAGAGAACAGGTATCTTATATACAACAAGTTTACAAGTTAATGCATAGTATTTATGCAGTCCTCGTAGTAACGGAACGCCTCAGGAATTCGATGTATGTACATACGTATCGGAACTGCATTGGATATCTCGTATTGAACGTTCGTAGCGTTTTGGTCAAAAAGATATATTGACGATTGTCTTTTTTGTACAAAAATCAGACTACGTCACTGAATTCACAAGATCCTGAAATCGTTCTAACCAAAATTTCATTCAAATATGTTAATAAAAAGTCATGAAAGTATAATGTTTCAAATTTCAGCGTGCATTATCAACATTTCAAGATTTATTTAGAAAAACAATATAAATATGATACGAATATCGAAGTTAATATGTATATTATGCCACATGTAGGCCGTGACATTAACAATAACTGCTTAATTACTTCATTAACTTAATTGGTAAGTGAATTATTATAACAAATATTATAATTAATATCTACAATAATTGTTTGTTATTTGTTATATATAATATATAATATAACAAATAACAAACTAAATAGGTTTGATCATTGTTGAAAAAATCTAGGCAACTAATCTCGTAGCACAGTGTACAACACTGAAATGAAAAAACCTTCAAAACTCAACGAAAATCACGTTAAATAAGCATAAAAGCTTGCCCTGATCAAATGTAATGACTATACCTACTTTCATTTACAGCAGTAACGTCGCTGCAGCCCTAACTTCTTACCCTTGAAGTGAAAGAAGAAGACACAATAGAGGTTGTTAAAGACTTTTTATATATTATTTTGTTTTATTTTATTTTATAGGTACAACAATTATTTTGTAAAAGTAATATTTTGTTTACGTCTATTTTATGATAGATTGAATGTTTCATTTGTTTTGCTTTGTATAAATTCATATAAATCGTATTCAGCATCATTTCAACTTTGACGTGTACGCATTTAACGTAAAAATACGTTTAATTTCTTATAAAATTCGTTAATGCTCTAATTAAAAATATATTTAATAGTCATTTGTTATTTTTGCCCTAGACAGGGAATTTCCGCCAGTAACGGACAAAGTATCCAAACTTCTTCGGAAGTCGAACGTACGAACTAATACCGTCGCTCTTTCGCTTGTCACGCAGCGCTCAGACGCACACTATCGTTGGTTTCTAATTTTTTTCGCTTATAGATGGGGACAACGGCTGGGAGTAAGATACCAGAAGTAGTGTATTAAATAAGAACGCGAGCGTCTGGGCAGCCGTGAGTTGTATAGCATCGGCTATTTGCTGCTGCTGCTGCCCAACCAGGCGCTCATGCTTCGATAGAGTTTGGTGGTGATTTAGCGTTAGACATTGAATACTTGAATGCGTACACAAAGAAGGAACCGAGTTATGGGATTCATAGATGTATTTGAATCTTTATATATACGAAGAAGTAACATGTTTATTTAATTTTTATCAAGGAAATTGTGTATTTAATAAATATATATATTGAAAATAATGATAGCAAACACTGTGGCGTAATATGGTAAACAACACATAAGTATCGGCACCCTCCGCACGCACCTTCTTCATCGTTCGGCCACCGGTTTCAACTACAAAAGTATTAGTTATTTATGTCAAATATATATTCAAAGCTAATTAAATCCAGACGAATAATGCTTATTCTGAAATCTCCATCATATCCTCTGAATTGCTTCGGATTGAATAATTCTAACCATATCATTTTAGGTGAGAAGACGAACCGTTGAACAAAGTATTTTTGTTGTTGAAATTTAGAGTTAAAGTTTCCGGTGGTTCAATAATTAAGTTTCTGCAATTCTTGTTTCTGAAACTACGTTCTTTTCTTTCAATGTGATATATTATTTGTATGACTTTTCTGTTTACATGTTACATCTTTATACAGACATCCTTCTAAGTTGCTGTATTGGCTGTGTATCGTTTATGGTGATCAACGTTTATGTCCGTCTTACCAGTTATCTCGAACGGTGAACATTGATCACTAAAGACGACATACAGCAAAACCAGGAAGAAGATTCGGTAAATTTTCAAAGACACAACATTTTTTTAGGGATTCTCCTGACACACTACCAGCAAAATTCGACGTTATTGCACTCTCATCTCACGCAAGTTATACAATTTCCAGAAAAATTTCCAATTAATAAGAGGAACGATGAAAATCACAGGCAATCGACTTTCTGTCTGTATTCTTCTTTTATTCGTTTTCCGTTTCCAGAAGTACTGTAAAAATTGAAAAAGAGCTGTCAGTTGTTAACGGCTCTCTAATTACATTTTAATTAATTAACTTTCCTCCTTCGCCTTTTGTAATTGTCCGCGTGTCTACTTTTTCTCCGTTTGACAAATCATACTCGGTGCGTTTCCCGGGCTTCCGACGTTACGTTGTATAATTTGCTCCCCTCCGCTCCAGATTTCCGAGTTAATTTCGCATCGTTAGACTCCATGCAAACGACAGGAGACTAATTTTTACAAAAGCCCACAAACAAAAAAAGGAACGGGAACGATTTCGAAATATGTTTTATGTTAGGTCTCCTAAGTGAAATGTTTTTGTTTTCTTTCCATCTGCACATGAATGTACATGAATTCGTTTCGCTACTATGTTACACTCAGTCAGAACGAGTTTTCTACGTATGTACTTAGAATTGTGATGTAGCTTTGAATGTTTATCATGGTTATCTTTGCCGGCACAAATTGTAAACCGGCCTTATCTAACTCTTCAGATATAGCAGAAGCTGTGGAGCGTTGTGTATTTAAAACCGAACAAACGAACAAGCTTTTACATTTTTTATCCCACATCTTTTGATTTCGGTGCGATTTTAAAACAATATTTCGATTTTTTTTGTTGATTTTGTAACCATGACGTAATCCAAAAGCTTTTTTACACCATCTAACCCTTTGCTAACTAGTTTCCACAACTTTCTGAAACTTTGCCAAAGAGCATGCTACCCCGAATCGCAAAAAGCCTAAATATTTTATCTCACCTCCTACAATTTATTATATAATTCCAAGATTCTTGGCAAAGGTATAGCTCTATTTCGAATACAGAACTTAGATATAATATCCGCAAATTTTAATACTTCTCTCTCAACAGTCGGCATTATTCACGTACTCCATTTTTCACAGTTAATAAGTGATAAAATCTCAAATTTAATCAACCTCTTCGTTTCATCGTTGACCATGCAACATAAAATTTAATTTTAATTTTTCTAGCAAGTTGTCTTTAAATGTCTTTGCTCCACAATAATTATGACTACGAAAGTAACAATTATTGTGGGGCAAAGAGAACAATTATCTGATAAATGGCCACCGTTAGCGGCGCAGCGCCGACGGAATAAGTTCCCTACAGTCCGTATCCTTTGCTGTTTCGTCCTGGTTGTGAAAGGTTGTAAATTTATCTCTGTTTTGACTGTCGCCTGGGTAAACGTTTACCCATAAAGTTCTGCAACTTGTTGATCACAGAGCCATGGGTGTGGCAGGAACAATATTGTTTAGGGGAGAATGCAACATTTTCTACGCCGACCATATCCTGGCTGGTTCAGGAATTCACTGGGCTTACTGTTATACTAGGAGTTCTTACCTGAACTCTAAAGTCTGGAACTAGCCATCGGGGTATGATTTAATCTCAGATATTTAGATAATGAACATGCCGAGCGGGCTGATTGTATGTACTTCACGGTCGGTTTCATTTCCTTCGCTGATTGCTAGTTATCAGTGCTGGACGAGTTAGACGACGACGTTACCCATCGAAGATTGAGTAGGGAGCTTCTCCAGGAGAGGAGAACCCAACCGATCTCCTTCCACTGATGTTAGGACTCTAAAGTGACTTAGAGTAGTTCTGCTCCAAGACTTTCTTGTGTATATTATAACAATAAGTAAAACATTTCGGTAAAAATCAGCGGGTTCAGAAAATTTGAAAAAGCAGGGTATCTTCTAGAAAATCAGGAGATTTTTAAAAAGTCCTTAACATAAACTGCAATATTACTTGAGTTTTTGTGAAGATGGCTTTTTATGTGGTACATTACG
This sequence comes from Oryctes rhinoceros, assembly GCA_020654165.1. Lineage (NCBI taxonomy): Eukaryota > Metazoa > Arthropoda > Insecta > Coleoptera > Scarabaeidae > Oryctes > Oryctes rhinoceros. Next base: position 9,414,521 of record JAIOKQ010000399.1, on the reverse strand, counting down.
TAAATGGTTTTCAAAGTTAGAGTATATCAGCACAGTGTTCTGTGATTTTAAAAATACTAAGGTAAGTTAAATTGAATCAATTTGTAAAATATGACTAATCTTAATGTAGGCATATAAAAATATTTCACATGAATGCTTGAATGCACATTTCAATTATATTGGAAGGCTACTATTGGTTACATAATAAATTATTTGCCTATTCGATGACCGATGTGGTCATTAACTATTTTATGCTGAAAATATGGATTATAAGTAATCGACTGAAAGATGAAAATTTATCTAATACGCAATTCAAATGCTATAGAGTTCCTAGATGCTTTAAAAGAGAACATCTCTCCTACAACACTGAATAAATACAAGTGCGCTAAAAACTTAAACAGAGAATTAGTCAATGTTATTTTTTTCACAATGTGGAATAAATAGTTCAGTATTGTGAATAAAAAGGTCTTGGGATTCCAATAACCCAAAGTACGCAGGATCTCAACAAATTCATCAAAAATTAATGAAAATACTCAATACGACGAGACGAATGATAACAGTTAAAGTTGAAGTGAATCAACAAATTTTTGTAGCTTCCAGACTAACAATGACATTTCAACGATCCAAATTATAGAAGAATTTGCGGATACTCGGGAAAATGACAATGCCTTTATCGTACTCCCTACTTGTAAATGTAAATATATGTGTCCTCGATACAGCTAAAACCAACAATACCACTAGTACAGCTAATGATATGACTAGAGAGGATAAAAACGGATGAAACTATTACTTTTTTGCAGGGATTAGACAGACACGTGTCTTGTCGACCCTTGGGGACACCAGTAGGCAACACGTATCCATTCTTATGAGGCAAATAGACACGAGTCTATCTAGTCGCTGCATAAAAAGGAATAATTCCGCCTGCCTTTGTTATCTCTAGATATGACTATTGCAATCAATGTCATGACTGCCACAAACAATGATTGACTAACACGATCAATGACACGACCGCAAAAGAAAATAAAAAGGTATATTGGAAAACATTTTCCTACAGTTGAGAATAGTGGAAGAAAAAGGAAAGCTAAAAAAGTTGTCCTCTAAATTTTGGAAACAATACTATGAACGAAAAGAAAGTGAGGAAGAAGAACCGGAAGACAAAGAAAAAAAAATCCAAATTGCAGAAAATCCATTTTCTGCAAAAGGTAAAAACGCTAATAAAACAATTAAACTAGTCCGAGACCTAGTAGCAAACAAGTCTTTAAAAGGGAACACATTACAATGAATCTAAATCTAGGAAAGTTATATATATATACACTCCGCCAAAAAAGTATCGCATAATTTAGTTTTGAATCATAAAAGTATCGCATAATCTTTGTTTGTAGCATAAAGTTGTAAATATACTTTAATGCGCTCTAAGATATAATTTCTATGATTGTTTAAATAAAATACAGGCCAAATAAAAACAAGAACTCATACTTGAGATTTTTATTAAAACAAGAAATTATAATGTTGGAAAGAAAAATGTCATAACAGTAGCTTTTAATACTGAGTATTGCCACCTCTGGCTCTTATGACCGCTCGCATACGATTCGGCAGAGATTCGATTAACCTCCGTATATAAGTCTGATCCAAATTCTCCCACTCGTCACGGAGAGCATTTTCTAGTCCATGCAGGTCCGCTGGGGCAACATTTTGGGTTCGTATCCGTCTGTGAAGGAGGTCCCACACGTGCTCGATAGGGTTCATGTCCGGACTTACCGCAGGCCAATCTAAAACTGGAATACCAGCATCGTTAAGGTATTCCTGGACGATTATTGTAACATGCGGTCGTGCATTATCGTGCATTAACATGAATTCGTTTCCTATAATTGGCGCATATAGTACTACATGTTCTTCTAAAACGTCCGTTATATACCTGTGGGCAGTCAGTGTACCTCTGTCTACTGGTACTAACTCTGTACGACCTGTTAAACAGATGCATCCCCAAACCATAATAGAGCCACCAGCGAAATTAGGTCTAGGTCTGATATTACACTGCAAATAGCGCTCGCCGTCTCGTCTGTACACTGAGATACGCCTATCTGAGGTGTAAAGACCAAATCTTGACTCATCTGTGAAGAGTATATTGGCCCAGTCATTAATGTTCCAATTTACATGTTCTCTGGCAAACCTTAAGCGAGCCACTCGGTGGTTCCTAGTGAGATGAGAGGCTGTTACAGCTACTCTAGCTCTTAATCCACTCTGTCGTAACCTATTCCGAATAGTTTGAGTACTCACACGAGTATTTCTGACTCTAGCCAAGTCGTTCTGCAATTGTCTCGCAGTTATATGTCTTCGACGTAATGCTTGTAGTAGTAAATAGCGGTCATCTTGGCGAGTAGAACATCTTGGACGACTTGGTACAGGTCTTCTACTGTAATCGCCTGTTTCGCTATATCTGGCTACGGCTCTAGAAACACTTGACTGATTGATGTTCATCAAATTAGCAACGTATGCTTGAGATCGTCCATCTTCGATTAAAGCAACTATAGCAGCCACTTGTTCTGAAGTTAAATTGCTCATTTTAGTTTTAAAAGCGTTGGTACAGAACTCTGACTTCGCACTTTCAAATTTGTCCGTATAGGAAGACTTTCAATAAACAACTGAACAAACCTTACACATATGCATTTTTCTAAATGTGTTCTTTTAGAAAAAAAAAAAAGTAAAAAAGCTATGTTCCATGATTTTGTTAGTGTTTTTATAGTTCACATACACGAGGCAAACTTTTCGGGAACGTATAAAAATATCTTGGTTTATAAATGCCCTTTTTTAGTTTATGCGATACTTTTTTGGCGGAGTGTATAACCAGAATAACATACGCATAGCGGATTTTGTTTTGATAGTTCAATATGAAAATCTATATTTCCTGGGTTGTAATAGTAACAAAATGCCAAGAATATGAAGTAAGAGTAGTATCAAAAGGTGACCCCCATTTATGGAAATGGCCAAACCCAATGGATCAAATATGGTACAGGAAAGAAAACGTAATCGAAAATATCGAGCCCTCGTAATTACCCGGTAACCATTGCAAGACATACTCCGTTCCAGAAATAAAGAAGTACTGTATAAGTCTGATAAACTTGTAATTTACATCAGAGTACAATGGGCGTTTATGAGAGGTCATTTGAAAGATTATTATGCTACTACTATCAAATATAAATTTTAAAATGTACTTTCTGTTTCGTTTAAAGAATAAGTATTCTGTTAATATTTTTATACTTTAATTTTATTTAGAACGTAGTCATTAACTGGGCATTTCTACAGTCATTAACTGAAACTGTGTGGTAATTCATTACATCTACTTACACGAAAATTTATTTCAGTTTGGGTAAACATTAAAAAAGGTATCCAACGAAGTTAGCTGTTATCAACGCCATATTTACTTTTTGAACTTCATTATTAACTACTTCTATCTGTTAGTCTCTTTCTCGTCAATTATTATCAGAAATTTATACAGCAAGTTCCCATTTATACGTCAGTTGTATAAAAGTTATCGCTATCAGGTAAATGTCTTTCGATTCGTTTCATCCAAATTCTCAATGCAATGGAGCCGTGAAGTGTTGCATGTGTTCAAACGGGTCATCAATAAACACAGAGTCCCGGCACCAGTTGCGTCCCTGTATTATGCTGCAATAAATATCGTTCGTTTCAGGATCTACTTCAATAATAGTATATTTTAAATTGGTAAAAATTATCACAGTTGACGATGCAATAAAACAATTACGACTGTAATCTAACAATGGTGCACGTTGTACTTAGCATTTCATCCTAGTTTAGTAGTGTTGATTGAATATTTAAATTTAAAAATTATTCAAAAGTGTAAATTCAATACTGAACAAGGAGTGTCAGAAGAAGGACATAAACGTAGGACTTATGTAGTGGAAAGATACAAGATTTAAGATTAGTAGTTGTTTCCATTTCTTCATCTTAACACGTCTCGTCTAACAATTTTTCATCTGATGAAAAGCTTCTGTCTAGGCTTGGCCTTCTAGTTGTCTTTTATTGTGCCACTAAATATGAATTCTATGTTACATTGAAGATGTTCTATTATTATCGTATGATATCATTTACCAGCCTGCCGACTACAAAATTATTCCAATAACTCAAACAATAGTCAATAGATAATTTCATAAAATATAATCGATAAAATAAACTAAAAGTAAATTACGACCAGCTTAAAATATTTGTTGCAAATGCAAAATTTATTTTATGTAGCTGCATTTATTTAATAATTAATATTTAGAAAAACGTTTTGTAATATTTGTTTCCGGCTCGGATTAAATGAAACAAATAGTTATCGTGTAATGTTCGATGGTATTTGCTTTAGTTGTAGAAATTAATACCGGTTTATACCAAAGAATTAGTTCCGAATTTGTTTCCGAGAACGCTTACATGCGCATGCATATTCCAATTAAATTAATTGGATAGGTCATAAATAAGGTTTAACTAACCCATTACATTCCTTTTTCAATAATCCTATGTAAATTAGTGATTTATTTAGAAGATAGACTTGTTCGTAAAGTAACGAAATCCTCCCAAGAAGAGCTAGCAATCAAACCTAAACAGTTATAAAAGAAGTTAAACTTTGATGTTAGATGCAACCCACTAAATCCAAATAAACAATGGAACATTTCCTGAAGTACGTTTCTTTTAGCTTCACTAACTAGAAAAAATAATAGAACACATCAGAAAATGCCTAGAAATAATAACCAGAAATGTATGATGCTAAGATAGCTTAGCTCTCTATTGGTATTGATGGAATAATTCACGGCGAACGCAACAAAAGGAGAGAAAAAAAAGTACAATAGCACGCGGAAATGTTTCTGCCTATCCGACGTCATCAGCGCGGTTTAGAGCGTAGTTTCACCTCCACTTTTTGTCGCTGTTTGTCGTTTTGGAAATTGTGGTGTTAACTGTGAGGCAACAGCGACAAAAGGTGGAGGTAAGAGGTGGAGGTTGAGGTACCGGGAGTGTACCTTGTCACATAGATCAAATTTTCGAAAGAGCCTCATGATGACATCGATTGGTATTCTTTTCTTTTTTTATCATAAGCTGTTCGAATACATAGCCATTACCTCTCAGCGCCGAAAGGCGAGTAAACGATAAAACAAATCAACTGCTACGGCATCTGAAATAATGAAGCTTAACATTTATTGTCGCGTTCGTTCTTAGAATCTGAGTTATATTTGTGGAAAACTGGATTTGATGTTCGATCGGTATTGTTAAACAATGTACATGGTATCGCTATAGGAGCTTTTCCATTTTAATACTTAACATTCCAAGCGCGGTGGGGGAATAGCGGCAGCGAACAACGGAAGTTCAACGAAGTTTAGATTTTAGGAGGTTGCCATCATCTTCTTTTGTTGAATCCTTGCTTACGTCGGAGTTGTTTATATAATGGACGCTAATGTATCCTGTAGTCGCGCAGGTGCGAATCGAAATACTTTACCCTACTATATCTATATGTACTGTAGTGAGTGCATCGCTTAATATTTTACGAGCTACGTCGCTCGTTTATTATTTAGATCCCTAATAACACGCTCCAAGACGTGTGCATGGGACGCGAGAGCCCAGTAGGCCGGCACGACGAGAAAAACGCTTCCACCACCTATAAAATAGTATCTGGAAAGGTGTATGCAACGAACGCGTTCCGTATCGATGAATAATTTATATCATTTTAATAGATTGTTCGAAAGCGCGTCTTGCGCCGCATTATAAGCAGCAATTGCGTACCGGCGAAAAGACCGTAAACGCGTTATAAGCTCTTCAGTAATTGATACGGTCGCGGTACACGTGAAAATATCTAGGACAGTAATAATATAAGTAACAATGGTACGTATTTATATTATTCTATATATTTCTCCCTATTTTCTATCAAAGAAAAAACGCACCTCGTCCGAGGGGATATCTGAGCTGAGAAACCTCATGAGAAGAGAGGACAAAGGCAGATACAATTGCAGCGACTAGACAGACTCGCGTCTCTTCGCCTCATAAGAAAGAGTTCGTGTTGTCTACTGGCTTCCCCGAGAGTCTACAAAACACGAGTCTATCTAGTCGCTGCAAAAAAATAATAATTCCACCTGCTTTTGTCACCTCTACTAACGAGAAGTTATGCGTGTCATATCTTATCGTTATTGATAATAAATCGAATTGTGAAGGAAATTCCACAAGGATTCACGTTAAAGTTTGATATACCCATGTTTAAATATTTTCCAGATATTGACGATTGTTTCTTTAAATTGCATATTACAGGCTAATGTACTGCTGTAGTTCGCTATGAAATTAAGTGACATTATATTAGCTGAATATTTAGCATCGGTAACTTTCGAGTAGTTGCCGAACAGCGCAATATCTCAAGACAAACAGAATGAATGCTTGCATGCTCCGTTAATGTCTTGAAAACCATTAAAAATAATTATATCAAACATGTTTACCATACTACGCCACAGTCCTTGTCATTATTAGGTATATCAAGTCTTAATAAGAATCTATACGGAATTTCCCTTCCAATCCAATAGTGTAGTTAAAGAGACCGTGATACATTCGAAAAAAAAATTTCCATTGGAAAATAGTTATATTTAGAGAGAACATCCTGTATAAAATTTAGTGATAACCAGGTGTGGTGGGCATGAAGCAGTTAATTCCACAACTGTAGATATCTTGTATCTTAATCTTCGTTACATCTGCAAACATTTAATTTGAACAAGAGCGTTGCAATTGCTTAAATATTAAATATCTGGGTACGTGTACAACATAGAAAAAAAAATCGATTTTGGCAATGTCTCTGCTTTTGACTACAACAAAGCATTATCATCCTCTGTGATAATTAAACAGCCACTCGAACAAATTATTACAAAAATATCAGGGGTCACAAACTAATAGAGCACAGCCATCGATGCGCGGCACCTATGCTAATGTACATGAGACAGACGAATCGTCGCAGAATCATGAAAAAATAATGAAGAAGCTACCAGTATGAACACCGGACGTGAATTCTGTTAGAAGACGTATGACTAAACTCGAAAGAAGTTACTATGGGTACATTGTAGTAGAAAGCGAAATTTCGGAATTTTCCGAGAAAATATTGAAGCCATCTCCAAGTTTACGCGACTTACCTCGTGTCGTTGTAATCATTGTAGGTTTTCAAGAGGACTACAAAGCTATTCAAACTGATGAAGTTTTATTAAAGCACAATTGGATGAATACCATTTCAGCTTCCTTCCTTCTTAACTTACTGTTTTAGGAAAATACTTGAGGATAAAAAAAAAAACTACACGGAGACAATTGAATTTTAAAAAGTGTTTTCACGCGAATGACATTTAATTTTCATTCGGTTTCCAGGAGCTACCGATCATACAGTTTTTGCATTTCATTATTCGCTTTCGACGTCCCCTGCTTTTTTCATTCGGTCGACCTAAGTAATTTTCTTAGAAATGTATTTAGATGTACATACATAAAAGACGCAGATACGGAAAAAGAAAAAAGAAAATAATAATTCCGTTTTTTTTTTTAACATGCTTTCCTTTTTCTTAAAAGAGCAAGGATAATAATGCATTCCGTCCCTTTGGGCGTAAAGGAAATTGAAATATTTTCTTGTATTTTTCTTCGTATTTTACTGTCAAGTCACAGTATTCCTTCACGTATATTATACGTTAATATTACATGTATTCTAGGCATGCCAGAATAACATTAAAACTTAGCTAACGTTATAACGTAAGACGCGAAAGATCTCGAATGTTTCGCATTTTATGCCGAACGTGTTCGTTTTTTTAGTTGAAAACACGGAAGTTGAAGGTAGGAAACATGCATAATGCAGGCTTTTTATACGTACGTTGTCAATTGAAAACAGGAAATACGTAAATACAGCAACTTTATCCTTATTTATATCATTCGCCAGCTGTAATTCGCACAAAATAGATTTTCGAAGCTTAAAGATATTCAAATTGGAAATAGGCGACAAATAGAAATGCTGATGAATCCCACGAATAAATTAACGACCGGTTTCGTACCTTTCTACGATATTTTGCTTATCAATTTTATTCTGGCTTGAAGATGTACGTTTAAGTTAAATGCTAAACATCATGCTACTAGTCGAGAAGATGTTGATCGGTTGGTAGTTAGAAATCCCTGATTTAACACCATCTTTAAGCTTTCAGAACATAGAGCGTCTGCAAGAAACAATGTACAATAGAAGTCACATCATTTACAAATACTGTTAGCAACACTTATTAATACATTTGGTGATTTGTGCAAAGGTAGGAAGATTCCTGGACCAATGAAACGCAAACATTTAACAAACACCATACGTCTAAAGGACTATTATCATCTCTTCCCATTAACAGAATGTTTAAAAGGTTGTTTTGTTAGTGTTATAAGTGTTAGTGTTTGGTTTCTAGTTGTCTTTCTCTCCTCTTTGATAATATTTATTGGTGTAGTATTAAGATATAGTACCTTTAAAGGATGTTTGATACTTTAGCTTCATTCTTTACTAGCAATCATATTGTGATATTCGCATCTTTCTATTAAAATTAGGACATTTCTATTAGAAAGAGCTGTCAAAACGATGTGTATCAAATAGTGTATTTGCTACGCAATGAACAAGGACTATTAAGAATTCTACCGAGAAAAGAACCGAAGAAGAAAGGAATTCAAAAAATACTTTGTATGCGATGAGAAGGTTTAAGCTGATATTCATCACATGCCACAAAACAGTAATACTCCTTCTATGCTTCAGAGTTTATTAGTGTTTGTCAATGTGGATGAAGATATTCCAAACTTCAAGCAAACAACTCTCCATAAGTTAAAGGTGGAAGGAGGTAAAAAGGACGAAACATCATTTACACGAATTAATCGTGGGTTAATTTAATGCATAACACCGTAAATTCAAAAACGATGGAAATTGGCAAAGATGTCGATAAGAATTAAAGCACCACGTAATCGCGATCAAACGTCTGCGTTAATTCACGCCGACAATGAGAATGGTTTTGTTACTGTATCAAAATGTACATTTCCTTGTAAAAGAGAGACATAACAGATGCACACGATGAAATTTGCGGAGATATTTATGAAAAGCGGTTTATAGAACAATTACCACCATCTTTGCCAGATCATTATATCGTCGCAGTCGATAACGCACCATATCGCACTTGAAAGATAGAAGCACTGCCAACATTAAATTGGAGAAAGGACGATATTGTAATTAGAAAATAAGTACATTCCAATAAAAGCGAGAGTTGATTATATTATCACTGGTTAAATATAATTACAACAAATGAAGTCGTAGGAAATCTTAATCACAGAATATTCCGTTTGCCGCGTGTTAAACCTTATTGAAATATGGCGGGCTCAAATAGAGCACTATATCCATATGAATAATGCTACGTTTAAAGCTGCGGATATATCACTGATAGAAGAGGGTTATGGTAAGGTTTCTGCAGAACAATGAAGAGATTACGCAGCCCATGTTAAGAAAGTATTAGTAAATATATCTTTCGTCGTCTACAGTGGAAGAGGAAATGTGGAGAATTGATTAAATTCAAGGTAAAGTAAAAGAATTCATTATTTCTTGCAATTCAAGAAATAATACGAAATTAGTTCTGCAGATAATAATAATGGTTCTGGAATAGACTAAATTAAATACACATATACTGATAATTATATGCGTAAATAAAAATATAAGTAAAAGGTGTATACCATATATTAATTATTACCTGTTTAACGTTTACTGATGATAGAAAAATGTATTTACTATATCAGATATTTTTATATATATTATATATACATAAATATATATACAATAAAAATGTTAATTAATTTTAATATAATTAATATTAATATATAATAAAAATATTTAAGAAAAATATGTAATATTTTTAGCTTATCAGTATTGTTATATCACCCTCGTATCTAGCATTGAATTTGAATTGAAGTATAAATTCTTGTGTTTATTAATAGATCCACTGACTTATCATTATTTAACTAATATCATCAGTATAATTGGTAAATTAGTTGATCAGTAAAATAGCTCGCTTAAAGCCTCATTTCTATCCTTGCTATATTAGAGAACTTCTAGTAATAATATAATCTATTGTAAAAAATGAAATGCGTTGAACGAATACACTTTACTCTGTGGCTATGTAGGTTATGCAGATATAAACATGTACTATTAATCTATTATGCTACATTTGAATGTTCAATTTGTCATTACGTCAAGCGTCAAATGCAGAACTGAAAAAGGACTATAGAAATGAATGCTGTAAACTGTAACGATTCCTACCCCATTGGCTACAAGCCACTGCGAAAAAGATATATGGAAATTAATTGCAAGCATTTGCATTACAAGGACCCAATTAGCTTTTTCCCATTACCGACTACGTCAGTCATTTACTGCTACGTTGATTGAATCGATGTGTCATTTACGGGTTATGTCCCTCGGTTGCCTACATAGAACGTAGTGTAATTTTACATCTTTAAAGACGTAAAGTCATAATAATAAGATATTGGCAACTTTATAAACAGCGTAAAATAAGTTTTTTTAAATTTGGGGCAAGTAGCTGGAAAGATATTGTATGTTACTCGCGCCGTAAGTACTTGAACGCAAAACTGCATTTGTATTCCTTGCGATATAAATACATAACTACTTCGTTGAATAACGAGAAGGTCTAACCAATCTAACACAACGCTTTGTTACTGACGTTTCAGGATGTATTAAGACAACTACAACCACAACTTTCAAGTTTATGGAATTATACATCCATACGTAAAGAACACCGATACAATTAGCTTTTTGAAACTTTACGTTATATTGAAAGCTACTAATTATACGTTACTATACGAAAATAGGAATACGAACTATATGAAAAATAGGAATTTAGTCAAGTTGCAATTGCTTAGTTGCAATTCCGTCACGAGATGCTGTATAGTTGTATCTATTAGGTATTTCCTCATCCAAAGTTGTTATTTAGTAAAGACTGTTAACAAGTGTAATGTTGATAGCTGATTGTTTAAAAAAAGATTTCTTCCCTTATAAAATCTCCATATACAATATGTCTCAAAAGTTTTATACAAATGAAGAAAGAAGAAGAAAGTTTATCTTACATTTCACAAAAAAAGCTTGATAAAAAGCTCTGCATGATTTGTGTAGGTAAAATATTATTACATGGCAAGCCCCCTTCAGATATGTAATAAATAAATTTAAGTATTCTGAAAGTGTTGAAAGTTAAATGTTAAATTGTTGAATGTTAAATTTAAAGAGAAACATCTGGCATAAGCCGGAAACGAACATATTGAAGCTGATGTAATCCAAGAAGATCTCAATTTGTGGAAAGTAAGTAAAACTATAGTTAAAGGAATATTAAAGGCCAATTAATTTAAACCATCCTAACTCCAATTTACCCATTCCTTAAAAAGAAGGAGATGTTGAACGAGGGTTCGAACTTTGTGCTCGTATCCAAGGAGGAGTGGAAGATAACACTCATGATACGACACGTATTTTGTTAATCCAAGTTTCCGTGTCCAAACCATAGATCCACAATCATTTGAAGGTAGTTGTTGGACCATTCTTTGTTCGAAATAACATAAATGGAGAAGGACACGTAGATTTTTAAAATATTCAGTTGTCGATCTTTCTTGATGAACTGCACTTATACTAAGTGAACCAGAAAAAATATGGTACCAGCAGGATGGAGATCCATGTCTCTGTAACAGAAATATTCGAGATTTTCTCCTCCACAGTTTTAACAATAAAGTGATCGGGAAGTACATCGGGAGTTTCCTTGACCTTCAAAGTCTCCAGACATTACCCTTAAGACTTTTTTGTCATTTTAATGCCATAATAGAATTTAATCGACGCACTATTTCTTGGGCATTATTAATTGTTTTTAAACTGATAGGGAGGTTATATATTTTTTAATCATATCTTATTCGAAATGAAAATGTAGGCTTCCATGGCCGGAGTCTGTTGAAACTAAACGTTTTCCGGGTTCGAACCGCGTCATGTCAGTTGGTTTTTGCCTCTGGCATGGTTCACATGCCGAGTTACCATGATCAACTGCTTCCCGCTCAGTTAGTTTCGCCTCTAGCGTGGTTTACACGTTGAGTTACCGTGCTAACTGGTGCCTCTCCTTCTCCTGAAGAAGCTCCATACGATGGCAGGCGAAACGTCGAGTTTATTATTATTATTATTATTATTTTTAACGACATGACACGGTTCGAACCCGGAAAACGTTTGGTTTCATATCTTATTCCTTTATTCGATAAAGAATATAATCAATAATATATTTAAATTTTTATCCGGGAAAATCATTAAAATTTCTATGTCTTACTCTCACCCTAAATCATAATTTTGATTTTTTCCCGTATTCCAGCCAATGTTTTAAAAATTTTATACACTATGAATCTTACAATTCATGCAGAGCTTTTCATTAAGGATGTTTCCTTTTTTTTGTGAAATATAAGATAAACCTTTTCGCCGTGTGAATAAATTTTTTGGGACAATTTTTGCGAAGGTCCGAAAAATTAGGACCTTCGCAAAAATTCGAAAACTTCTCAAAAATTGAGGATCGTGAATCCGGGAATGTCCCTAGACACTCTTTTGGCAAATGAAAATTTGTTTGAAGATAGTTTTAAAACGAAGAAATGAAAACAGTCACTAACCTTAATCTGTATACTAAATACTAACGTTATCTTGTTACTTTCCATTACATAAATGCAAGGTTTATGCCCTCGAACACCACTTTCTCAATACTAAACTACTAAATACACTCTTGAAATGTTTTTAAATTTAAATATCGAATCGAAACTATTAAACCTGCAATAAATGCCAAGTACAACGTACCATCTGGACCATGGCTTTAACCATTGTTAGCTTACGTTGGCAACTGTTTTGTTCCATTGTCGCCTATGATAATTTGCAACAATTTAAAAATATACTATTATTGATATACATTGTGATGTGGGAAAGTAACTGCTGTCGGAATTCGCAATTGTTTTATTCCATTGTCACCCGTGATAATTTCTACCAATTTAAAATATACTATTATTGAAATAGATGCCGAAACGAACGATATTTACTGCAACATGATGCAGGGAGGCAACTGATACCGGGTTTCTGTGTTCCTCGATGACCCTTTTGAATACAGTGCGACATTACAACATTAAATTGTACTGAGAATTTAGATGATACCGACCGAAGGACATTTAATTGACTTGTATAGCCTTTATACGACTAACGCATCCCCTAGAACTTGCTATGGAAATGTCTAATATTAATTTCCAAAAAAAAATTACAAAAACGCTTGTCGTTAGTTGGTCTTATATTTTATTAATTTAACGCCCCTTAGATATTTGGCTAAACGCAAGAATCTTTCTCTAGGGATCGGCCTTCCTACCAACAGATGGACCTTCATACCCGATAGGTGTACAATGTGAAATTCGAAAAAGATAATGGTAAACTATAGTGCTAATGACAGCCAACCTCGTTAATATTCCTTTATAACTTAGCATATATTATGATATATGTAGTATATGTAGTAGTAGTCATATTTTAATATTATTTAATATCATTTTTCGATTGGTATTTAAAAAAGTTCAGTATTTACATTCTCCTCTCTTTTAGGTTTTATGAACAATATATAATGTAATATTACAAATTAACGTCCAAGAAATTATCTATCAGCGCTACTCACACATCTCACTTAGAGACTTCAGTTTGTCCATCCATCGAAGATAATGGCTCTATAATGGTAGAAAGCTCAATTCCTAAAAGAAAATTCCTCTTTCTAGCCTATTATTTCTGGACCATCTGAGCTACAATGAAATAAGCCTCGCCGACGATGGCAGTGGGAAAAACAGGCATTAGCTGCTTTTGTGTTCTATTTTCTCACTTGCCAGAACTTCTTTCTAAATTAATATAAAATCTTTCTAAACAAGACAAAAAACAAGACTCGCAAAGTCTTGTTTTACTGTTGTTTTACTTGTTGTTAGCGCAAAGTTACAAATATCTATATGTAAATGCACCGAATTAGTAATCCTTCGGTCAGTCTTCATTAAAATTCTTAGTAAAGTTTTAGTATTGTAGGTGATGTAAAGTGTTATCGAGCAACATGAAATTTCAACTACAGTTGCGTTCCTGCGCCATGCAATATCAAAATTCATAATTTCCGTTTATACTTCCATAACAGGATATCTTAAATAATAGAAACCGTTAAAGATGGCTGTTAAAATAAAACAACCACCAACGCAATTAAACAACGGCAGTAAATTACGCTAATTTTATAATTAGCTGTTGAGTCTATCTGTCATCCTCCTAACTTGTATCTAAATAAATCTCCAATTTAAAAGGTGGTAATTTGAAAAATTCAAGTTGAATTCGAAGGGCATGCCTTTGGAGAAGTGGAACTTGGATAAATAACGTTAATTTTTGGTCTAAATTCTTACAACTTTAAGTTGCCAATTCAAATCTATTCCAAAATGCAGAAAGTGACGCTTCCGTATTCCAATGCCCTAAATTTCATTAAAATAGTTTCCGCAAATCCCAAATCTCTAAATGTTCTCAACTCTTTACCTCGTAAAGCATTAGAATTACATAGTTGAAAATGTAGCCAATGGTTTTCCGAGAAAGTGCTTAAGTCCTTAAACACTATACTCATCGTTGCTATCAATACTACATCTATTTATTCAAACGGATTGAAGCTTTTGGAAGAATATTTCTCGGCACATATATGATGTAAAACATATTTTCTGCTATTTAAAAGATCCTCTTAAAAATACCAGTCCAAATGAGAGTTTTACTCTAAAGTCGTGATAATGAAAACTAGCGCAACACGATAAATTTTCAAACATAAGTGAAAAACCTTAGCAACTGAAGTGATATTATATTTCTTAATTTCAACGGTTTACGGTAGGGTTCGTTACACGAAACTTTTATAATATATGCCGTAAATATAATGAAGTCAAATAAATGCGAAGATAAAGATGTATAAAGGAGTCTGTTACGTCGATATATAATGTTTGTCAGAGGTGTAAACAGCAAACCGATAATACAAGCTGTAAATTTTATGGTTTCCCTTTTTTATTACACCGAACAGTCTTATGGGCGACATTGCACTAATTGTCAATAATAATTTGTAAAAAGAGAAGCAATATAATCTTTTACGGATCGCAACACAATTATGAATGTAACCTTATATCTTAATTTCGGTGAGCGATACAATTTGAA
The DNA here is from genome assembly GCA_020654165.1 of Oryctes rhinoceros. Classification (NCBI taxonomy): domain Eukaryota; kingdom Metazoa; phylum Arthropoda; class Insecta; order Coleoptera; family Scarabaeidae; genus Oryctes; species Oryctes rhinoceros. The sequence continues at coordinate 9,399,286 of JAIOKQ010000399.1, read as the reverse complement.
ATTATAGAAACCATACTATCTCCGCTTCATATTTCTGACTGAATGAACTAAAATCGTCTGGGCCAAGGAAACATTTTGATGTGTACAAAATTGTAAAAAATTCGACAATGAAAGTATTCCGTTGTACTTCCAATAATCACACAATAAATTGGGATATTGGCTTACTAACAGTAAATAACAAATATTTTTCTACAAAAAACTTCTCAACACTTTATTGAGGTTAGCTACAAGTTATTTCAGTTAACCGTATATATGGCAAAATTACGCAAGAAAATCTCATAAAATCGCCAGAAATGTAGGTTGTTCCAACATTTGTAATTATCATTACCTTTCCATAGAAGCCATATTTGGTTGACACTGCAATAGTTACAGACACGAAAGTATAGATAATAGCATCCTGATGTACAACAACCGGTATTGCAAAGCTTCTGACGATTAATCGAAAATCAAACATAATTATAAGACTTACATCGATTTTTTTCGATGGAATCGAGAAAAATATTTATTTTTAACTTAAAATATGCAGCTATAAATTGAACCATTTTACATTAGCGTTTCTATGATTTATTAAATAAATACACTGAAAGAAGTTGTGAAGATAACGCTATTTTGATTGCAGGTATTATTCTTATTAAGAGAACTCATAAATTTTATAGCGACTTTGACGGAGCTAATCGTATTTTTTAACCCCCATTTACTTTTTCCTTTTAATTATTTCGATTTGTCAAGTTAATCTGCGTCATTTTTCGTATTAAAGGTCTCTAAATTAGAGCGCACGCTGCAGCATTAATATTAGGAACTGGATGTAATTATTACCACAGTAATATTAAACTTTACATAGTACACGATATGTATCTGTTTGAATTAATGCAAGTTACTTAGACGTCCATTTTACTTACATACATTAGTGGCTGGTTATACACATATATGAATAATACACATGTTACCGCAGCCAATATAAATTAGCTGCTGTCAACGTTTTCGGTAAAATATCGGTAGTACCTTAATGAGTTGCTGCAGGTTATTGATACTACCAATAATTAATGTTTCTATTAGCATCAAGTTTACGACCAAAGCGATAAGCATACAGAATCTTGGAGAAGCGGGCTTTGCAGCGGTGTATAACTAGAGCACATAAATTACTAGAAAATTATCAAAAGTTACATACAAGATAACTGGTAGGCAAGTTTGATATTACGTCCTTTTACCGTTTGTGGATCCCGAAAAGAGTATTTTTGAATTTAAATGCTACTTTAAAAAATTCATCGTCGTATCTTCTTTGCAAAGTGTTTGCTGTATCTAAAATCTCAGACCTACGTATTCCGCAGTTCCATTAGCAAGTAATCCAAGTCCAGTTAATCACCCTCTGGAACGAACTAATTAGACAGGCCAAGACAATTTGCTTCCGCTTCCCACAAATACCGGAAATCCGGGTGTGGTTTCCTATATTAGCTTTAAAGTAGTTGTGAAGGGAATTTATTATGATCTAATAAAGACCTTTGTTGTTGCATCAAGCATCGAGGAAAATTTTGAGATAGGAAAATTATATAATTCCTAATCATAATAATAATATTAGATATTACAGCGACACCTTAACGCAAATAAATTGAAGTTCCATTCTTAGCTTGATGGTTTAATAATTATTGTTAATTGATGCGAATACTGCTATTCCATATATTCTATTTACCATTTTCCTCAACCAATAAAAATTTAATCGAGGAAAAGCTTCTTAGGCGTATCGTGTAGTAACATACTAGAGCATGAAAACAAAGTTTATTTATTATTGCAGAATATTAACGGGTGGATTTTACATAGCAAATTGGTTCTCAATGCTCAGAAATCTTATCCTTCACAAGAGCGAAATGCGATGTACTTCTGAACTTAAACTTTTGCCATTTAAAGTAGCGGACACATTATTGAACTTGTTGCCAGGTTTAACATGATATGCTATCAAATTTGAAGTTTGAGAAACGTTATAGACGTGAAATGTTTTTCCTTATTTCATTGTATTTTCCGTATTGATTTATTCAATATATGCCTGCGGGAAATTTAGTAACTAAAAAAATAGATAAAAAGATATACTCATTGAGAAAAATGTTTAAATGAAGTCATGGTTAGACAGAAGCATCTTGATTGCGAACGTGAACATTGAAGGTTGCACACTTGCAAGAAAAGATAATGGATCACATAGAGTGATGTAGCAATTTATTTGAGAGATTACCTAAATTTTGAAATATTTGAAAGATTACCTAAATTTTGAAGTATTTGAGAGATTACCTAAATTTTGAAGTATTTGAGAACACTATTACTATAAAGCAGCTCAAATTGTTGGATCGCCAATTAGAATTACAGCAGCTAGTTCTACATTAGTAGATTTCGTTTTTGTATTGTTGAACTATGGAATATTATCTGTTCATAACCAGATCAGATTACGAGTTAGTATATTACACTATTAAAATTAGTTATGATACAAATGGATCACCACAATATAAGTGCTTATCTTAGGCTTGACCTGCAACTAATTCCATTTTTTGGACGGATAATTTAGTAAGTTTAATGAATTATCACATGCCGCTAGTGTCAGCATGTTTTACCAAGAAACTCACACCATGATTAGCAGATACTTTAAAGACTATTCAAATGCTGAGAAACAACGCTCTATTATCATTTAAAAGAAATAAAACCTTGGGATCAGGAGAATACTACAAGACCTTACAAAATTTAACCACAACAGCTATTCGATCAGAAAAGAAATGTTTTTTGGGTATAAAGTGCTTTATATGTGATCTAGTAGAAATTTCTGGAGACTTTTTGGAACGCATTGGGTTTGTGTAGACAAAATCAACCAAAATCAAATTATTACCCAATCAATAACCCTGATGAAGTGCTCTTACTTTTTTTAATTGTATTTACTTGTTTACTTGTATTAATGAAAATATAGGACGTAGAATTATATTTTCTATAAAATACAAAGCAAGTGGTTGAGATCTCAACCACTCACCACATCTCACCACACAAAATGAGATCTATCAAGGTCCAAATATTGGCTTTATTCAGTTGTGTACACCTCATATAATATCTCTCGTCATACACATAGTTAATTTCCGTTTAGAAAATAGTTGCTTTCCTAATTACTGGAAACGATCCTTTGTTATCGCGCTTCCAAATTAATGAAATTAATATTTTGCCTCTTACACAATCTGGATTTAGAAAACAACACTACATCGTTGCTGTGTTTACTTGATTATGCTAAAACATTTGATAGAATTGCCCACAGATTAGTGGATAAGGGAAAATATTTTAAAACAAAGATAAAATTGAAGTATCTGAGAGACTTTACATTAAATGAATCGCTTTTTAAATAATGAATAATAAAGATTTAAATTTGTGGTTACCCTTTTGATCTGTTTGGAAGAAACGTATTTTCAAACCTACAGCATCTCGTTTAATTAACGTACATCAATTCACTTCCTTAATACGGAACACTAACAAGTATTCTAATTTCACCTATCGCGTTTTTACATATTGAGCTTTTTAATTACCGTTGCTACGTACATCTCCTAGACTCTCTAATCTAGTTACTTTGGTCTTTTCAGTGGCCTACGTGTTGATTTTACAGTGGTAATTTTGTTCTTCCTGTTCCTCGGTTTCCTTTTTTTTTCAAAAACTCTATTTAACCAAGAAAGAAATATGTACGAATGGTATTTCTTACTACAATGCAGTTTAACAACCGATTTACGTCTTATGTAATAGCTCTTTGTGTACATTTCTTTTCTAGAAAGTATTCACTAAATGTACGACTCTTCTTACTTAGCGCTGCCTCAAAATTTCCCCTCGCAATATTATTATATAGTTTGCCGATTGAAACGCTTTCGTAATCCTTTCCTTGCAGCATGTTTACTGGCTGGGTTCCAACTCCTTCGATCATATATGCGACAATCTAAATTACATTCCCCTAGATATTCCGCAGAAAACGACACAATCTTGTCCCTTTAGTAATTATAACTTTGCGATATAACTGTGTTGCCACAGCAATGTTTATACGCTCGATGCACCTGAAGCAACGTTTACGTTTCCACTTATCCCTAAACATGAACGTCGCCGAACTCTGTGTCTCTCGAAGGATCCATCCTCCCGGACCACTATCCAGACTGTAGACTATTACTGTGTAATACTTTTGCTGAATTAAGTAAGCTAATTAAAGCAAGGTAAAAGGAAGAAGATCCCCTGCGAGGAAACACGTGAAATATTCCGAAGGATGTTGCTAGCGAGGTTCTTTGTCCGTAATTAAATTTTTTGAAGGAGGTTAGTCGAAGTTGCTTGCTCGTTTTCAAGTTTTACTGACGAATTTAGAAAATATAAACTACGCAATGGGGAAAAGGTTTGATGTTCGATGGGGTACGTGAAATGTGTCTAAAAGCTCAACTTTACACAATTGAAACTTTGTGTGCATATGAAAAATGATTGTGTTAAAATTTACGCAATTGTTTTGTATATTTAAACAAATTATTTCGTTCCTTTTAAGGGATGCTAAAAGGCACAAGATAATTTTAATTTGGAACAAGTAAGAAGATACTAGAATCGGTTCCTATCAGCTGTGATCAACCAAAAATTGCTTCGTAATTGACTAATCGATTGCGATCAACTTGTTGGCCGCTCCTGCTGTAGATATCTTCGATTTGTTACTACGCTTTTATTTATGATGCGTATTAACGTTCCGCTGTTGCTTTATTCTCATCCAATACCAATAACTAAAATAATCAGAAATTAGTGGTAGAGAAGAAATCACCGTACCCTATCCTACGGCTGCTTCGATCGTTTTTAACTTTGATTATTACCGTTAGTATTATAATGCACTGTTTTCAGAATAACGAAGTATTACTGAGGGAATTCTCGAGGCGAATTTTATGAAACCGAAAACAATAACCATAAAGCAAATACTCCAATAATTAATCCGGAACTTGTTTTGAATTACATCATTGGAATTAGAAAAAAAAATGGATCTCATTTACAAAATCGAAATCGTTTAATATACGGAGAATTTAGTACGAATGTACACAGGATAATTGCAATAATTAAGTCATTCGGTTGCGGATTAATTAAACCATTATTCAAATGCGCGGAATGTACTAAAGTGGCAATAATCAATGGAATTACCGACTATCACGGTCTATATTACGAAGTATAAATATTATTTGATAGAAGTGCAGCTGATATTTGTGCAACTGCAGCCGATATTTGTACTAGCTATACGTACCCTAGAAATATAAAATTTTGCTTTTTTCTTTAATAGTAGGACAAAAGTAAAATTATTGTGTACATTCTCTACACGGAGTAGATATAGCTTCTATTACAGATACATTCTGAAAATACAATAGGAGATGAGAACAATTTTATGCAACAACCAGATATGAGTAGTACAGTTGTGTTCATAGTAATAGCAGCACCGTATATAGTATTGCATTAGTGACTTGTTAATGAACTGTTATACACTCCGCCAAAAAAGTATCGCATAAACTAAAAAAGGGCATTTATAAACCAAGATATTTTTATACGTTCACAAAAAGTTTGCCTCGTGTATGTGAACTATAAAAACACTAACAAAATCATGGAACATAGCTTTTTTACTTTTTTTTTCTAAAAGAACACATTTAGAAAAATGCATATGTGTAAGGTTTGTTCAGTTGTTCATTGAAAGTCTTCCTATACGGACAAATTTTAAAGTGCGAAGTCAGAGTTCTGTACCAACGCTTTTAAAACTAAAATGAGCGATTTAACTTCAGAACAAGTGGCTGCTATAGTTTCTTTAATCGAAGATGGCCGATCTCAAGCATACGTTGCTAATTTGATGAACATCAATCAGTCAAGTGTTTCTAGAGCCGTAGCCAGATATAGGGAAACAGGCAATTACAGTAGAAGACCTGTACCAGGTCGTCCAAGATGTTCTACTCGCCAAGATGTCCGCTATTTACTACTACAAGCATTACGTCGAAGACATGTAACTGCGAGACAATTGCAGAACGACTTGACTAGAGTCAGAAATACTCGTGTGAGTACTCGAACTATTCGGAATAGGTTACGACAGAGTGGATTAAGAGCTAGAGTAGCTGTAACAGCCCCTCGTCTCACTAGGAACCACCGAGTGGCTCGCTTAAGGTTTGCCAGAGAACATGTAAATTAGAACATTAATGACTGGGCCAATATACTCTTCACAGATGAGTCAAGATTTGGTCTTTACACCTCAGATAGGCGTATCTCAATGTACAGACGAGACGGTGACCGCTATTCGCAGCGTAATATCAGACCTAGACCTAATTTCGCTGGTGGCTCTATTATGGTTTGGGGAGGCATCCGTTTAACAGATCGTAGAGAGTTAGTACCAGTAGACAGAGGTACACTGACTGCCCACAGGTATATGACGGACATTTTAGAAGAACATGTAGTACCATATGCGCCAATTATAGGAAACGAATTCATGTTAATGCACGATAATGCACGACCGCATGTTGCAATAATCGTCCAGGAATACCTTAACGATGTTGGTATTCCAGTTTTAGATTGGCCCGCAGTAAGTCCGGACATGAACCCTATCGAGCACGTGTGGGACCTCCTTCACAGACGGATACGAACCCAAAATGTTGCCCCAGCGGACCTGCATGGACTAGAAAATGCTCTCCGTGACGAGTGGGAGAATTTGGATCAGGCTTATATACGGAGGTTAATCGAATCTCTGCCAAACCGTATGCGAGCGGTCATAAGAGCCAGAGGTGGCAATACTCAGTATTAAAAGCTACTGTTATGACATTTTTCTTTCCAAAATTATAATTTCTTGTTTTAATAAAAATCTCAAGTATGAGTTCTTGTTTTTATTTGGCCTGTATTTTATTTAAACAATCATAGAAATTATATGTTAGAGCGCATTAAGGTATATTTACAACTTTATGCTACAAACAAAGATTATGCGATACTTTTATGATTCAAAACTAAATTATGCGACACTTTTTTGGCGGAGTGTATAACACACCAAACCAGGGCCGATTAATATGCACAATTCGTGAAGTTAATATGGTAGCACCAAACGAGTTTGAGAAACGTTATGCAAAGCAATTGAGGTTTAGTTAACTATATGAAAAAAATTCGCAATTATTACAATTAAATTTTCTGAGAAAGAAAATTGAATTGTAATAATTGGGCATGTGTTTTCTTCTAATAAGCTTGAGAAAGGCGGAAGGAAGAATAGCACTGACCAACAAGGTTTTTACCATAAGTTAGTAACTGATGAAATTGAACAGCATGTACAAAGTAAAAATGATTCGGAAAGTGGCAACATTGGCTTAGCTCTGGTTACAGAGAAAATGCCTTTATTGTATGACCGGTAATCTGGTCTACTGCAATAATGTTTACAAACTTTCTGAAGCTTTTGGAATACATCATTATCCCGCTCCTTGGAGATTATTCGTAGACTCATCAAACACCAGCCTAAAAGCAGTTTTGTTGCATAATAGAAACCATTATCCTTCTATTCCGATAGGTCATGCCGTTTCTATGAAAGAAACTTACGAAAATCTGAACATTTTATTAGAAAAGATAAAGTACAAAGACTATTCCTGGAATATTTGCGCAGATTTTAAAGTAATTGGAATTATTTTTGGTATGCAATCTGGTTACATCAACTACTGATGCTTTTTATGTCTTTGGGACAGTCGTGACATGAGAAAAACATTACCATAAGCTAGAGTGTCCACTACGACAACAGTTTATACCAGGAAAAAACAATGTACAACATCGTCCTCTAGTAGAAAAAGAAAAGATCATGATACCACCTCTCCACTTGAAACTTGGGCTCATGAAAGACTTTGTAAAGGCACGGGATCTCGAAGGTGAAGGTTTGACATACCTTCGTGAAATGTTTCCAAAATTAACACAAGGGAAACTGAAAGAAGGTATTTGTATGGGACCTCAGCTACGAGAAATAGAAAATGATGAAATCTTTGAAACTAAATTAACAGCGAAGGCAAAAACAACTTGGCTTTCCATGGTACAAGTTTTCACGAATTTCTTGGGAAACAAAAAGCTGACAACTTTCGTAATGAATAGGTTAGAAACATTTCACGCTGCTGGCTGTAATATGACCTTTAAAGTGCACATTCTACATTTTCACTTGGATTTTTGTCCGGAAAATATGGGCGACGTTAGCGATGAACGCGGTGAGCGCTTCCACCAAGACATCTTTGGAATGGAAAAACGGTATCAGGGGAAATGGAATCCTGTTGTGTTAGCGGATTACTGTTGGATGTTAGGAAGAGATGCTGTAGATATTGTTTATAAGAGCCGGAGCAGTATTACTTCACATGTCTAATTATAATAATTTGAAATATACATTAACTTATGATCTAATCTAAAAAATCTTTTCATTGAAATATAAAGAAAAATCGAGCTAACTCGACCTTCTACCTTTTATTAAAATAAATGTTTATATGTTTTCTATTGAAATTAGTCTAAATTATTTTATGGCAAAATCAAAAGTTGAAATTTGTTGGCCAATGTAATTATAGCAATTAGATGTTCAGCTTACGTAGTGCTGGTTCAGCTTACATAGCGCGGCAGATTATGAGGACAGTAATCATAAGTATTCACAATAGTGAGAAAGAATAATTGAGAGCATCCATTCAATACACATAATTAATAATTAGTTTTCATAATAAACCATGTAAAAACCACATTCGATATCCTAGGACCAAACAACCAAGTCAAATCGAAGTGTCTGCAACGCAAGAATTATGTATTAAAGAATGGTGAATATTAACTAACATCTAATCGCAACGCCAATTACATCGTACGAAATACGTACTTGAGCAGAGAATATGCAACTTCGCATCACAACAAAGTCCGACAAATGATAATTCGTAGATGGCGCACTTGCATGCATCAGATAAACTGTTATCTCGTTGAAGTTCTCCCTGTCGAATTACTTTCTGAAGCGTTACGAAGTAATCCCATAAAGGAAAACGTTTAAATAACGCTTGCAGAGCGAATGCAGTCCACGTCATAATTCGTCGGGTAATCCTTTGAGAGGGATAGAAAGATAAGCAAATAATCCTAATGGAGACCGGTCGTAATGCAATTTTCCATTGGCGCTTGTTGACCTAGAAAACTTATCGACGAGAACCGTTTGTAATCTAATAAATAACCGTCAGTGGATTGAAAAGTCACGTGATGTTATCACGTCGTTGGAGATTTTGTGGTCGGAAAGTAATCATCTTCATCGGACGGTTAAAATGACAAGGAAAATTTCGGGGAAATACTCAAATAATCGTATTGCAAAATATCGTCAGTTTGAATACTTGATTCGAACAGTACTCGGAAAGAATTTAGCGCCAACAACTTATTTTAATTTTCAAATTTACGCCAGTTTGAAAATTGTCGTAGAATACAAGGAGAAATAACAACATACTTGTGTATACTTACATACTTAACGTAATGTATTTATAATAATCAGGATGAAGGGCGGGAAGCAATTACATAAGCTTCATTATCTCAAATTTTTGTAGTTTCATTCCTTGTCTGGAGTGCTCTAATGCTCAAATTATCCTGGCATCAACACTTGAGCTAGTAAGACTTCAAATTGTTTTAAAATATCGGGCATCAGCTTTGTAATTGTTTCAGCTGTACAGTTTTCTATACCTTTGTTAGCTAATAATGTTGCAAATGTAGGTTTAGCTCTAGTATATGTACTATGACACGCATAGTAGAACACTTTTTACAATTGCTGGTTTCATCGACACATAGTCAAAGCAGTTCATCTTTTAGTGCTGTTTCGATTGTTTCTTCTTACCTTCTTCTTCTTGAATCCTCGCATGCAGATAGTACATAGGTCCGTAAGGTTACTCTACATGGTAACCGCCAATCAGGATTATAGAAGAAGTGTTTAAGTTCTGATTTATCGAGCAAATGAAGTGGTAGACCGCAAGCAATCAGCATAAACAGTAAGTCAAACAGAGATAGTGTGCACATTCACGTTTCACGTTAACGCCGGTAGATTAAATTCTTTCTGCCAACTTTACAAAAAATGTTTACACCTTCAAATCGTGAATCGCAAACGGTAATATATGTATCTTTATATGACTCAATACGTAAACGCGCACACAACATTTGCTTATCATTTGCTTTAACCTAAAACAAACGCAGTAAAACAATGCTATTATTCTGCAGCTGAAGTACTTCATTTATTTCAATACGATCATTCACCAGACCGCAGATTTGATCGAGTGATTCGCTCCTTTCAAATGCCTGCAGTATTGACCGATTTAATTTGTTGATGTGAAGTATTTATTCACCCTCTCGCTTATAGTTATAGGTTCAAATATGTCCTCACGTTAACGGTACAGAGCGAATACCAAACCAAAATAGTTCGAATTACTAACATATATATATTTCGATTCACAAATTCAATTATGAAATGGAATCTAGCAAATCAATTGCAATCAATTACAAATTCCAAATACGCAAAGGCGACATGTTTACCATTGTTGGAAATGTCAAAGAGAATGGCGAGTAATGAATAACAAACACATACCTAGGAATCAATTAACCAAATAATACTAATGGAACATAAATATTGAATTAAAACTGCACTAAAATGTTCTATCAATGGAGATAAATTAATACGAATGTGTGATTATATAATTACTACGAAACGTTATATGGAAAAACTCAATACAGATGCAAATTACCCTTCTCTACCCACATTCAACGAAGATATGCAAATTTTAAAAATTATCGTTTCTTTTTATTGCAAGAAGCATATTTAAAACTAAAGAGAAGCGTAGCTCTGTTTTCGGATTAAAATGGTTCTTTGTACGCCAATTGTTGCTCAAATGAGTTAACAGGTTTTTTAATATAAAGCTTTATTTGTAAAATTATCGTTGTTGAGGTATCAAGAGTAAATTGTAATGTTTCGGTTTACAATTTACCCTCTCGCCTAATAGGTTTATGACAATATGCCACAAAGGCCGGAAAACCAGAAATTAAGATTAACCTAAGCGGATATTAACAACCAAACGCAAATAACGTGTTTAGCTAAACTAATACAATCCTAAATACTAAAATAACGCTAAAGAACCCAAATAAATATAAAATTGATAAAAGATATGTAAACAACATTTTAAACCAGCTGTTACAGAGAAGATAATCGTACTGAGAAAACTAAATTAAAGCTACTAAGGCAACATACGCTCTTACCTTCGAAATGGAATAGACATTATTGTAAAATGTTACAGTTTCTCTTGTATTAGACCGTCATCATATCCTGAAATGAATAAAGAGCTAATAAATTTCAGGAACCAGGCATTCACGTTGCTATATTTGCCTCTTTGAAGATACTATTACCTCACAAATTTGTGCAAAATGTCCTAAAGGATTTCTAAAAAGTATCAAACTTTTTAGAAAAAAAAAAAAAACGATTTTTATTTTTTGTCAATATTTGGCGTAATCGCCAATGCAATTACATTTACATCACTGACAATAGGTCAGTATAACTAGAAGTGACACCAACTTCTTTATAAAACAAACAGGTATTGTAATATGCAGGATTCGATGATGTTAAAATATAAAATTTCTCTTTACTTCTTACAAATTCTTTTTTCCTTCTCCACGATTTTTTGTACCCTTCTGTTAGTTTCTTCTTTATTTTGTTTCTTGGCAGTAAATCTTTGTTTTTCTGTTTTTTTACTCTTGGTCTTCATTTTCTATGTATTTACTGAATCCACTTTCCACAACTTTGCTACATCCTCTGCTCAAGAACATTGTCAACAATAATTTTTAATCATTGACGAATCCTCACGTTTCTCCTCCTCCCTTTTGAAAATTATCATCTAATACGATACTGTAATCGAGGTCACTGAATGCGAATCTCAACGAAGTGACTGATCTCTATTGGCCACTTCGGAAACTAGAGCAATAAAGAAAATGTTTTCTTGAATTTAACACAGAATAGACATCGGTCAAAGTAGGTCAAAATGCAAATAGAAGATCTTCAGTTCTTCATAGCTTATCACTTCACTGTTTTTAACAAATAATGAACAATAAAACTTAAGTTTCGAAAATCGATATCTAAATCTATGAGCATATATGTATATTCTATTCACATTGAGGGATTCTTTGAAAGGAAGAGAGAGACGAGGATTCTTGAAGGATCTTAGTAAGTTCACGGATGTGATTACATATATCCTTCCGTGCCTTGAATCTTTTATGATGCTACACAATATTACGCAAATGTCTGATCTAACACTCTTTCAATACTGCTTGGTTGTTTCCTCTCGTCCATTTGCACAGGTAGTTAAAATTTTACGGTGTTGGTTCAACACCGTCGCGTAGTAATGGGAACCAAAGGTATGTTAGATGATTCATTCGCTCTATTTCGGTGAAAAAATTCCAGCCAAGACAAGCAAAAAATATGAACATTTAAATAAAACTTTAATTAGAATTCCTTAATTACCCAAAAACTGGTTTTTATTATGCTCCTTCCGAATCACCCTGTTAATAGCCGAGAGTAATGTTTTGACTATTGTACGGCCATATTGTCGCCATCTACGTTGTATGCGTGTCTTTCGAAGGGTTCTTCCAATAATTTCTTTCAACAATCTTTCCTAAAAATTACGGAAAAACATTAAGAATATGTATAAAATAATAAAACATATTTCGCGATCTTGTTAAAGCAAAAGGAGGGTTATAAAACACCACGGGACCATACATCTACAGATTCGGCTGATATAAATTTTAAGCGAAATAATAAATGCCACCAGAGACTACATTATTCTGCAAGTAAAATAAAACATTTTCAAGGAAGCAACCGCTGTTTAATTAACTGCGTGCGTACAGCCCTATTAAGAAATTTAATTATAATTCCACGCCTTAAACCTAATTTATACGTTGTAAATTTGCATAGCGAGGAAATTTATTCAAGGTGTTAATTCGTCTCGTATTCTTTCCGAAATTGTATTTTAAATGTAAATACTGTAGATGAAAACGTATTGGGGATTATAATATACCGACCGCTCGAATTGTTTCGTACTTTTCGCGCAAAATATTATCGTAAATATCTTTATCGCCGAGGCTCTTCCCTGCCGCTGTATATTGCGGAAAATTATGTGCTACCGGGCGATGAAGCTATTTGCCGAACCTATATACCTTCCCAAGGTGCCTGAACTTTATTGACTATGTGTGAAGATATTTAGATTTTTGCTCGCACTGAAAACGCTGAATACGTATCTTGAATTTAATGAAGTATCTCGTTCAAAAGCGCTGCTACGCTGTTCCTTGAAGAAGTACCGTTCGATAGGCTATTATTCGAAAGTGCAATTTCACCTTGGCTTCTTGGGAAAACTAATTGGAGGCGGATAAGGGCGCTGTTGCATGAAATATGAAGCAATAATATAAAGAAAAAATTGAATGTAGATAGTTAATGGATACGACCGTATTCAATTCGAGAAAAATATTTAAGGACGGATTCTAAAAAATTCCGATATCCCAATTGTTTTACTCTTGTGAGAGCTTGACATCTGATTAAGTGCACAAACACAAAGGGCGCCCTAGATTTTTCGCTGACCAATAAAATCATTTCCATTTATTTCATCTAAAAAAAAAATCATCTAAAACAAGGATTATTATTTGAGTTGATTAGCAGTTGATTAATTTGTTCTATCCATGAATTTATGGAATTATATTTATTTATTTCGTATAGATACCTATTTGATCATTGAACCTGGGAATCATAGTTTACTAGTGCCAATGTTGATACTTTTTGTTCTTCCGGGTGCGAAAATTAAATAAAAGACAAATACACACGTAAATATTGTACGTACCCGATTGAATGCACATGGTATAAGCAATCGTCTTTAATATCACGCCCACATTCAACGTCTTCTAAGCTCTTAAATATATGAGAAATAACATTACTTCGAGAGCGACCACGGAATTGGCTTCTTCATATAAACCTTGACTCTCACTCCGACCTTGAATGACGCCTGGACCGCGGAGTTGACCTTGACCCAGTCAACAATCTCGAATATTACCTTGACTTTGATAACTACCTCAATATTAATCTTAGTTGAACTGCTCTGATCATATCATTGACGTCGCATTTATTTTATCCCTAACCTCGACTTTGTTATTGACTTTGATTCTGGAACCTTCTCATTGACCTTAGCCTATGCGAAGTGCAAGGTCAAAGTCAATGAGGAGATTCCAGAATAGGTTAAGGCTCTCTATTTACGACCATGTATAGCTCACATTAGTGAACATTGATTGCAGTAGATATCTGTACCTGAAGCTCACCTACACCTAGGATATACAAGGTGCTGCTGCTTTCCTTGTCTCTGAGGCCACAAAGCAATAGATTTGCACTACATCAAGAAAAACCGGTAAAGGATGGCTTTTAAGCCTGAGGAAACGAATGTGCCTATAAAATCATTCCATCACAATTCGTTCTTTACATGTTAGGCTGCGCCTGATCAGAAACTTGTATAAAATCCATGGATAAGAATGGAGTACCTGTATGAAAAAGTGCCCTCGGCTCTTGCATTGTTACTAAAAGAAGATATGTCCCGTCCTTGTCGTTACTACATCTAACATATTTAGTGAACTATTGCCTTAACAATGCTTTATTTTCAGACGATTTAAAGCTAACGGAAGACTTACTGAAGACTAGTGACCGATCGTCACTGTCTTGCTAGTCACATCAAAGATTCCGACTTGATCTGAGTAAGCATTTGATAAAACTAACTACATCATTCCTCATCCAACAGAAGGCAGCTTGTAGAGCTGAAGCAGAATGATTTAAAATCAAATAAGTAAATATGTATTTGTGAATTATTACTAGAGATGAGAGAGGCTGGCGAAATCGTTCCTTTTTTGCAGCGACTAGATAGACTCGTGTCTATTCGCCTCATGAGAATGGATTTCTCCCCCAAGACCGACAAGACACGTGTCTGTCTAGTCTCTGTAAAAAGGAATAATTTCATCAACCTTTGTCCTCTTTAATTACACTCGCCGACAAATTTCAACCTTTGATTTTGCCATAAAGTAATTTATACTAATTTCAATAAAAAACATATAAATATTTATTTCGATTTTTTTTTCATATTTCAATGAAAAGATTTTTTAGATTAGATCACAATTTAATGTAAATTTCAAATTATTATCATTAGAAATATGAAGCAATATTGCTCCGTCTCTTCTAAACAATATCTACAGCATCTCTTCCTAACATCCAACAGTAATCTGCTAACACAACAGGACTCCATTTCCCCTGATACCGTTTTTCCATTCCAATGATGTCTTGGTGGAAGCGCTCACCGTGTTCATCGCTAACGTCGCCCATATTTTCCGGACAAAAATCCAAGTGAGAAGACAGAATGTGCACTTTAAGGGACATATTACAGCCAGCAACGCGAAATGCCTGTATCCATTACTAAAGTTTTATGGTTGTGAGCTTTTCTGTTTCCCAAGAAATTCGTGAAAACTTGTACCATGGAGAGCCAAGCTGTTTTTTCCTTCGCAATTAATTTGGTTTCAAAAGATTTCATCATTTACCATTTCTCGTATCTGAGGTCCAACAAAAATACCTTCTTTCAGTTTCCTTTGTGTTAATTTTGGAAACTTTTCACGAAGGTACCTAAAATCTTCACCTTCGAGATCCAGTGCCTTTACGAAGTTTTTCATGAGCGCAAGTTCCACGTGGAGAGGTTGTATTATGATCTTTTCTTTTTCTACTAGAGGCTGATGTTGTACTTTGTCTTTTCCTGGTATAAACTGATGTCGTAGTGGCCATTCCTGCTTATGGTAATGTTTTTCCCTGTCACGGCTGTCCCAAATACATACAAAGAAACAGTATTTGTTATAACCAGATTGCATACCCAAGATAATTGCAATGAATAGTCTTTGTACCTTATCTTTTCTAATAAAATTTTCAAATTTTCGTAAGTTTCTTTCATAGAAACAGCATGACCTATCGGAATAGAAGGGTAATGGTTTCCATTATGCAACAAAATTGCTTTTAGGCTGGCTTCCTGGCTGGCTTTAGGCTATCCCACAAGCTTCAGAAAGTTTATAAACATTATTGCAGTAGACCAGATTACCGGCCATACTATAAAGCCATTTTCTCTGTAACCAGAGCTAAGCCAATGTTGCCGCTTTTCGAATCATTTTTACTTTATGTATACTATTCAATTTCGTCAGTTACTAGCTTGGGGTAAAAACCTTGTTGGTCAGTGTTATTACAAGATTCGGTACTGAAGATCAACTATTTGCCTGCAAGTACAACATCTCCAAAATCTCCCAACACGCCAAATTTCTATCCATTTTAATACTAAAAATGCTCTACTAATTTATTAAGAAAAACTGTTGTGCCCCGCGTCAAAGTAAAAAACAACTACAAATAAAGGAAATGCAACTGTGAACACAACTAACAATAAATGTTTTGTTTAGCCTGTAACACACACACTAAAAAACTTAAAGAACTATTTGCTAGTACTCTATGTTATGTGATATGTCCATGGTCCAGGTTACCATTTCCATTCCAACACCGACAATATGAAATCATTTAGACAGATTATACGAGCGTGAGCGATGGCCAAATTTTAACATGCTAGTAATTGGATAAACACCATGTGTTTTATGAGAACTTAAAATCACTAATAGGAAGGCAAAAAACATTAAAAGGCAACATATTATTTTAGGGTATTCATACAAAAATCAATAAACGAGATGGAAATACGAAAAGGAAACAGGAATTAAAGAAATAGGAATCTTTAAAATTTATAAATTAGAGAAGGTCCAAGAAGATACAATGTACAAGATACAAAAGTGTGAGTCAATAAAAGTTAAAAAGCGCTGCACACATTTTGAAATAAAGTGATAAAACAGGCACTAGTAATAAATATAAAGAATAAATAACTTGAATTAAATGAATGAATTACTAACGTCTTCGGTATTGGTGTTAAGATATATATGAAGCAAACTATCGCATTTACAAAGAAGCGCATATTTCGAGGGCTAAAGCCAATCGTGCTGGAAGAAGAGGGTCAAAGAAGCAAAATACCTCGGAGTATGGCTCGATCAAAGACATACATGAAACTCTCTCGTCAACTGTCGAAAATCGCCCTATGCAATCGGTTGGAATGGCGTATGCAGTAATAAGAAGCAACCACTAAACAATGGAAAGTTAAGAAATCTCAAAATTAGCGGAGGATTACTCCAGGTCAGACACAGATCTACATTTACAACGGACCTACTAAGCAGAAACAGGAAGTCTCTCTCCGTGAAGAACAATAGTGGGCCTGCTAACAAGTCTCTGTAGGCTCAAGAAGCGCATGGATAATTTGGACCTTACAGAGGAAACAATAGGTAGATTCTACCAGGTGGAAGAATAAGCTGCCGTTCAGATGCCGTGTGACTGTAGTAGTAAGACGGAACCTATATTGAGGGGTCACTCACAAGACTACTAAATCTATGAAAGAAACCAAAGCGAATGTAATCGATATAATGCGAAAGGAACCACAATTGATCTGAAAAGGTCACAGTATATATATCAAGAACTACCTCGGGTAGTAATCTAATCAAATATTTTTGTCATTCTTCTACAGCAATTGAAATTGAAAATCATGGGAATAATTGGGGACTAATTAAATCTACAGAGTAGAATCTTCTGCAACAAATAAAGAACTAAAGATTATGAGCAATAAAAATAAATAAATAGAAAAATGTTTTCGCTATAATTAAAACGATTACTAACACCTACGCTAGAATCAAATGCTCTTAAATTAATTTTCCAAACGATATACACTATATACTACTATGCAAAAGAATACAATCGAGAAGACAAATAAATTAACAACAATCGGTTCAATATAACTTATTAGTTGTGGCAATACTTTCCGATATATTTATCTTCTTAGCACTTCTAGAAACTATAAAATTCGCAGGCAGGGTTGGCAGCTCTGACAATAGAGACCATATATTGGTAGGAAATTAAGGAATACGTTCTTTCTTCATGGAAGCACCAGCTTAAATTACCCGGAAAATTTATCTAGCTGGGTGAAAGTTGAGAAGTGATGTTCAGCCCTTACAGTATCGGCACCGCCTTTTATTCTAATATCCTGTTTGTGGATGCAATATTGTATGGAATGCGTTGAAATATATCTTGCCTTTCTACTTCACTGTTTTAAATGCTTTTGTTGTGTACCACATTTTAATATAATGCTACAATATAATAGTATAACGAGCTTTACATGCCGGTTCTGAGTTCTATAAGATCATTTTATGAAACTACTCGTAACGTATGCATTTTGATAACATTTTAATTCGCGCTATAAACTCAGTTGAGCATATTTTCCCTCGCAATTACCATCGCCTTCTGCGTTCCTATATTTTATTATTTTGATTTTTAAATATTTCTGGAAAATATAACAGACAATTTTAACATGCTTTAATGTGAAAAATTCATCTCTCCTTGAATGATGTCTGAGGGTTTATTTTTATAGCTTCCTTATTCAATTTTTTCTTGACAGCTTTTACCATCGTACAATTATTCCTGCCTGATGCATAAATAAAACTAAATTCGAAAGTTTAAAGCACATTAAAAAAGTTTGATTTACTTCTTCATTTCAATTTTAACTGCATTCTCCAATCGTTTTGCTTGGATCGAAAGCGCCGTAGAATCAATACAGTATTGATCAGTGATCAATGATCACTAAAGCTCGCCATCTTCCATTTGCTTCACAAGCGTCGGTGTGGAAGTGATCGTACGTTATATGCGTAAATTTATGCTTCGCGTATAGATTATGCGATATACGTTTAGAAGTGAAGAGATTTATTCTGTTTGGAAGAATGAAGTGTGCATTTGGTTTTCGTTACTTAACAACGAAAAACACATAGTTACACATAAATCATGTATAAACCGTTCCCGGTATACAACCGTTTCATTATTATTGTGCTTTGCCTTTCCCACGTGGTCGTGGCCATGTGTTTTTGATAAACATATTGGAAGTATATTCCAAGTTAAACTTTTTATTTTTGCGTCGTCTTATCTTAAATCCCGAAAAATTTCAATAAACTCATACACTTTCATCTGACGATCTGACGATTTTCTTAATCCACTTATCGACGACATTCTATTATATTTAACGTTTTATTTAACGTACATGTAGCACTTCCCTACGGTTGGGTGCAATCCAACCAGCCGCCAAACACATACTACATTACTACTGCAATAAGATCAATTGCGCATATATTACGAATCACATACTCGAACGATCACTTGCATACCGACATCTGCGAAGCGCTCGGTAAGTGGCGAATATTATTTACGATTAGTTTTGGCAACCCAACGTTTAAAAATAGTTGATTTTAATTGTACCCTTACAAACTTCCTAAATGACGGCATTCAACTTTATTATTTAGACGTATTTTCTTTCCCCCTACAACTCAATCAAAAAATGTAAACATCTAAAGATGCGCGTTCGTTTTCCATAAATGTACGTCCACGCACCAGCAATGGATTTGCTGCTTGTTCGTTAGTAGTTTGTTGGGTTTCACTTTTGCTAAGTCAACTTTTTTATATCAATTATGAGATTTGGACTTTCTTGACTGTTTTCTATTTTTCACATTCCATCTTGATTGGCCCATGATTAAATCATAAATTTTTAGAATAAATCTTTTATCATCGGTATGGTATTGGAACAACCATTATGGCCAATGTATGGGTATTTTAGTGACCAAGTCCATTTCCTTGATGATATAAATCAGTCGTTGTGCAGAAGCACGTAGGCCTATCTAGACATCTTAGGCACAGGGCTTAAACATCAACGCTTTGTTACGTAACTCGTTTCATTTATATTATTGCGAACGCTGAAGGGTGAGTATCGATTTGTTAACATTTTTTTTATGATTTCGTAATGTGCTTCATTATGTGTTACAACACAACAACATGCTACACTTTGTGCCTCCAGCTAAAGCAACGTTCAGGGTAGGGTATGGCGGAGGTCCGGCGAAATTCTTAATTAAATAGATTTTGAGAAGGGCACTAAGAGCTCTCTTCATAAAAAAAAATAAAAGAACTACAAAAAAACTTTGTTGCGCCTCCTCTAAATTTGTGGAAAGATATTATTTCCTATAAATATGTTTTAGGAAAAAAATTTAAAAATAAAAACAATATCAATGATTCCAGGTCTGTCTCGCTTGGCTCTTCCAACACCTTGAATTTGTTTTCATAACTTCTCCCGGGTGTATAAGTACCTTGAATCACTGTGTCGTATATTTTGATCCTTTCCCAACTACCTGAAAATGTAAAACAGCCACCAAAAAGGAAGCTAAGGCACCGAATCTGGGAAAGAAAATCAAATAGAAATGAAAATGAATAACGAAGCCAAAGAAGAAAGAAAATAAACTTGAGTGATCAGTGAGATAATTTAAATTACAAAGAATTTTAACAACAAAATAATTTTAAACGTTACAAATTGACGAAGAAAAACTGAAGACACGGAGATGTACGCGAGACTAAAGAAAAAAAAATAGTTAAGTTATACGGTAGAATATAAAATTAGGCGAAAGCAATTTCAAAACTCAAACTGGATAATTCAACAATAGGACAAATTTAATTGAAGCACATTCGAAAAGGATAATTGGAACATATTCATCAGTTTAATATCTCTTTTCTTTGCAATCACGTCTGATCACCACCAAGGTTGATAAAAGAAGGAACGAAGAAGAATTTCATACTATTCGAAATAAAAAACCGCCTAACAATAAAATTGTTACAGTATAATGATGTTTTTATTCCCAGCGTCGAAGATATCTGCAGCTAGCGCCACGCGCACATCCAACCTGGTGTTTTCAATTTGTCTGCTCGTGCCAAAGGAAAGGTCCTTCGAGCCGGCAGCTCGTTTTCCGGAGTAATAATTCTTTTTCTGGCCTATTGCTTTTAGAGTGTGGTAATCCTAGGTCTAACCAAGAACGATATTGGCGAGACGGAATAATAATATATTTTCCTTTCATGTCCTCATTCCGCAAAACATCCAAATTTATGTAAAATCTTTCTAAAACAACATTCACTGAAACTTGTATGTCTCTCTCAATGTAAATTCGTTGATTAATTATTACTCGTTGTATAATCATCGAAATTCTCAGTGAAATTTCACGTTATACAATTGTTTTTGGTATAAAGTGCCATCAAAAAGCATATTTATACATCAAGAAATAACAGTTCTCACTTGGGTTTGGATATTAATGTATTTTTGGAAAGGATGTTGCGTGCAAATATTCTTTTCTTCTTCTGAACTACCTTGTAATTACGTTTATCTTGGGAACTTTTCCTATCGATGCTTAAGTAATTTTGCTAGGCAACTCATTTAGCACCATGTCATTTATCATGATTAAAATTCTATTCGACGGGATTTTGCAACATTTTTACTACATTTACAGCTTCAATAATTCTCGGGAAGATTTTATATATGTCCTTGTCCCCTTTTTACCTTTATTTATCTTATTAAAAGCTGTGATTTTTTACTTACCTATTTCCGAAAACTTTGATCTACTTGTAAACTAAGTAATTAAATAAGGCTAAGGAACTGTAAATTACCCGTCTTTCTCTTAGCTTGTTATTTTTAGAACTTCAGTGTATCTATTGAAACTGCTCTTATATTTAATGTTCTTTTACATTATTTCACACATAATTTCTTTAGACTGCGGTATTAACGCTTTAAGTTTCATGACCTTTATTACTGAAAAACCGAGGATGCGCTCAAGTTCTGCCAATTCTGGAGAACCACTTAAGATTCTCATAATACTTTTAAGTAAAAGTAATCCTGCTATCTGTTAGTTATTGCGCGATCGTGGCATTTTCGTAATATAACGTTAATAGAACATGTTATTCCTTTAACAAATTTTGTTTTGCCCATTTCAATATCTAGTTATTTATATCGTTTATTATTAATAACTCAATCCACCTTTACTCTTGCCTAACCTACTGGTAATAGTTTTCCATAAAACACCCATAAAACTTTTCTGCGATTTTAGGAAACTTCCAAATTTACTTATGTTTACGTAGTTTCCGCACAAAGCGGCACTTTCCATGTTTTTCTTTGTGCATTGTTAGGCATCAATTTTAATCTTTAAGTTAAATCGCTACTACAACAAAGAAAATCGATTTCTTAATTCTACGTGTTTTCTATTGCCACGTTTTAATTTTTAGTTGTTTTTGTATATGTACAGCAAATTGCAATTACATTAAAGTAGTAAGCATTATAAAGCTTTGGTAATTAAGAAATAGCAATTGCAAAAACCCACTAGCTTCTATAGGATTGCAACGTTCCATTACAAAACGTTGAACGGTACTGACACAAAGCATTACCATAAAACAATTAATAACAGCAAAGCACATGAAACGCCAGGATATTACAGATTCACACGGAATAAGAATACGAAAGTAGAATATATCGTAAAAAGTCTATTATAAAATGAACGTTTTCCTAATTCACGACTGACGCCTTCCAACCGTCGGCTGAAAGGAAACATTGCGTGTACTTATGTATTTCCGGCACTCAGCCGTTGTAGGCTGACGACGACGATTAACGGGTAGAAGCACAGCAGTCACGAAATAGCAAAAAAGAATCTGCGGAAATGCACTTTCGCATATCTTATCTTAATTCGGGATTTCCTAAATACATAAATTTACATCTAAAAAGAACGTTACGGTTGTACTTTAGTGTATAATAAACGAGCGGAAATTAGATCATTAGGCCACATCTGCTTAGATACAATGGACAGACAACGCCCGTGCTGGTCGTAAAATGCAGGCAATAGGAAAGGTAATAAAGTTATTTGAAAAGAAAAGTATTACAACCTTCCAACAGTGCACGTACAATGCAGGACAATAGAATAATATTAAACGAAACAACATCACGTCACATATCATGAGAATAATCCATTTACAACATTACATATACTGGATCAGTCATCACTAGAATTCGACGTATTGAGGTCTTGGCATGTACGATCTAATCACTAATCATTAGAGAGGACAAAGACGGACGGAATTATTCGTTTTTTGAAGACACGAAACAGACTCGTGTTTCGTCTCGTTCGTTTCGTCTCGTTTCGTCTCGTCGAGTCGAAACAGACTCGTGAAACAGACCAGTTGACAACACCAATCCTTTCTCGCGAATAATAACGAGTCCATCTAATCGCTGCAAAAAAGGAATAATTCCACCTACCTTTGTCATCTATACTAATCATACTATAATAAGATATTTGTTGGGAAGTACTTGGTCAACCATCTCCATAAAACAGAATGTTGAAACTATATTTGCAAATTCCTTCTAGGAAGACAATCTTTAAATTTAGTATGCGAGCTAATCAATCAATAACAAATTACTGCGTTGCCACTCTGATCAAGAAGATCAAACTATGGAAAAATCCATAAGGAATTATTGCAATCGTTAATCTGCCTTTGTACCACTCGTCTCCTAATGCGCAATGAATGCAGGCAAGTTCATAAGATTTATACTATCACCCTTAAAAGAGCTTATTGGCTTTGGGTTTGGAAAATGATTACCACAAACAATTCTTTACTAAGCCATGTAGCCAATAAGAACTAATTTGGCCAAAAGAACACTAGTCTTAACCAATGGATGTATCGAGGAAAACTTTATGGATCAATAACACCGAATTTGAATTTCTGGGTTCAAAACGCAAATATTAAGTTCGAGCATATTAGCGAACCTTGTACAATTCCTTCTGAGGTTTGAAGTTATTTTGGTGGTATAATAAAGGACGATTCAGTCAAAATCACAGAAATTATGAAAAAAGAAACGCATTTAAACATTCCAGAGGATAATACTATTGCATATGGAAGTCGCACTGTCGATCGATAATGCCTTTCTCAGCAGGCTAACCTCAAATATATCGCTGGGATATGGCAAGTGACATTATTGGCAGGACTTCTTCAAATTTATTGCTAATTGTGCTTTTGTTGAACTTTTGAAATTATAATCTAGATAATGCGTAGAACGTCGATACTTCAGGGGAAACACTCAGTATTTATACAAAAATTCGTTAAGAATTTTCAATTTATACAAGTTGAAGCATTGTCAACTCCCACTATGGAGATCTTGCTTATTCCTGCAGATAGAAGGTGTATTAAAAACGAGTACTCTTGTTCAGTATTGCTTTATTTTAAAAAAATGAAGATGTTGCCGGTAGCACGTGATAGAATAATCTTGCTTTTCTTACCTCTCTCGAACATTCTATCTGATTCCGATGATAACCGGCAACACCCGATTTCAAAAATACAGGTATGTACAAAACAATTATGCCGATTGTAAAGCATGCGGACCTTACAGGTAAGTACGAAAATATTGTTACACTGTAAACATGTGGGAATTACAAACAAGTGTAATTAATTATGAACAGAAGGTAAGTTTAAATTTGGAAAAGCTACTGAATTACGTTCGTTAACTCGAAGAGAAAATATATCCGCGATAAATCTGCAGCTTTTTTGGTTTGAAGGAAGAGCTCGTTTTCTTCGAGAATATACAGTCATTAATCGATGCCAAAGCCGATCACCAATAAGACTGTCACGACCGCGTTTATGATCCGCTGTTCAAAATTTCAATAGCAAATGATAGAGTAAAGAATTTTAATTTCGCCTTTAATTTTCGTAAGCAAGCAAACATAAAAATTTTATGACGACTTAACATAAACGACTACTTTCAAACATAATTTAACAATGTCTCTTTCCACATAATACATATTAACATATTTTAGGGATTTGAAACATGCTTCGGACGAGTTTATTATACTTCCAAGATCATCACTAAAAATAAATAGAATTTATTTCGAGAAAAAAAATGTGTTCGCAAAATAAGGTACAACATCGATCCGTTTACAAAGCGCGAAAATAGCGCGGCTATAAAATACCGCCACAGTACAACATAAAATAAATATCAATTTAATAAGAAATATTATCCCGGAAACCACTACTGTATGCGGAGCCGAAACTAATACCGAAGAACAACAAACAAGATGTGAATTCCAATGTTTTATTTTGTTTTCCTATACAGCTGACTTGCAATTTTCACGTATAGTTAGCTCTATCAGCACACAAATCAAAACTGACATCCTCGGGTTTGGAAACTTAATTTTCTGAATGTAATAAGATAGATAGTGGTGGTGTATACGTCCATGACTAGATAAGTGACATACATCTAGTCGGAATGACATGTAGTGTAAAAAGTGATATATGTACTGCTGCTATTTATAACTACAATTGTTGTAAACAATTATTGCTAGTATTAACTTACTGACAACATTAATGTGCACTATGATATGGAATGAAACGGAAATCCAATATATGTCAGATACATATATAGAATTAGCGTGGAAACGGACCAGAATTAACAATTATCGTGTGTTATCTACGCCTATGGGTATAACACGATAACACTTGGGCGTTTGACATTATTTCTTGAATACAGCACGCAGCTAAGAACGTTTTCTTTCTGATACAGCTTAAGTTAAATGTCTTGACGTCTTTTCGCTCATATGCTTCCATTTGTTAATTGCAAATAACGGCTAACTACGACATATTTTCCACTTATTATTCATTAAATAAATAAAATTATATTTAACTTGATTCATGAAAACAATTTCACGTTAAAAACTGCTTCTACTAGAGTCTAGCCTTTAGCGTATTCACGGCTTTAAAATTATGTATGTTCCCTAACAAACTTGACGATTCCTTACAAAGCGTTGCGTTTAGTGAAGGAATTTACTTCTTAAGTAACTTCCTTCGCTAAAGAACTGTGAAGATTAAGAACTGAGTGAATTAGGCTTAAGTTATGTGACCAAATCGATAGTTGCCTGAAGATATAATTAATGACACAGAAAGGAATTAGTTGAATGGAGAGTCGCAAAAACTGCGGGACAGCAATAGCCGTATCTAATCGTGTCGCTGAAAACATCGCTGAATAATCTTTAAACATATTGAAATAATTTTAAAATAAAATTTCAATATTAAAAGCACACGACCTTTTGCCCAAACGACAATTACTCCTGTGTCATTGCGTCGCTTGACCTATATAATATATTAGCCTCAATAACGTAAACGCAGCACTTATTATATAGTATCTAGATAAATATAACACTGCCAAGATTGAGTATTTATCCACTATCATTAAGAATATAGCTCCTCTTGAATTTAGCAACTACATTATTTATTTATTATCCAGAGCATTTATTATCCAGACTATTGTATAGATCAAACATCACCATACTTCAAACATCGCTTGAGTCAACACAAGAACGATCGTCGTTTGAGCAAGGTCCTTTAACCAATCACACAGATAGAAAGGATCATAATTTTGGTTTTAAAAACGTTCAATTTATTAGATCCTGATAGTAATTGTAAGAAGAGACTTCTCCATAAGACGCACCATATCTAAAAAGTCGTACTGTCAATTTCAAGTCGAATACTAGGCAATTAAGTACCGTCTATTATAGTTTTACAGTACAATTACGAATAGGTTAATCTTTTGGAAAACCCTGAACACCTAGCCTCTGGTAATCTGTTTTTAGTCCGTTTTCTTCCTAAATTGTTTTTGTAATAACTCGTATTATACTACCTTCAATGCCGTGTTTCAAAATTGTTTTTAAAGTTTTAAAAGTTTTGCAGTAATATTCCAACCATTTTTCTGCATCCTTTAAAAATATTGTTATTAGAGATAAATAATTTTATTGCTGTAACTAATCGAAGACAAGAGATTTGCTGTTTTAAATTATCGGCATTGTAAGTAAAACCAATTTTGATTTGTTTACATTATTGCAATAATTTTTTCACAATTGTAGTTCTAAAATGAGTGAAATATATATTAGTGAATAAGAATCTTCTTTTTTCTTTAAACCACCACAGACTGGTCAATTATTTAATTGATTATTATTTCAAACATAGGTAGATATTTGATTATTAAAATATGCTAGCCGATTTAAACGAACTAAGCGTTAACAATATTTAAGGTTATTTAATTAATAGAGCTGTGGCTGAGCATACGAGAGGCAGTAGGAATGCTTATAACTTATTTATGTGTCTTATTATGTTTTTAGTCAGCCCTAGACTACTACTACTCAGCTTTCCTGACTTATGTCAACTGTAATCCAACTTTTAAAAAAGTAATAATTATGTATAAAATAAAGTAAAACGGAAAATACTTGCTTATTGATAAAGTATCCGAATATTTATATTAACTATTGTTTCCTTTTTTGTCCACATTTGCGAGATGAAGCTGATGGGCGTTTCCACGAAATTTGACTAGGTTTATTTCTGCATCTATTATAGACGTCGTTGTAAGAATACTTTTATTGAGAAAAAGGTTAATCTACAACATATATCGTGTAAACCAAAAATTTACAATCGCCTAGCTTCATTACACTACTTTCTCTAAAAGTTATTGCATATTATTAGTGTCTCTACTTCTACTCACCAGCATGATTTAGAACTCAACCATGGTATTTGAATCCACTTTAAAATTGTTCTAATCCGTTCTGAATAAATAAAATTCCTTTCACCGTAACGCGATGGGAAGACCGCTACGAGTGGGAAAATGTGACGGATACCTTTGGAATTTTTACAAAATCGAAAGGCAAAATCAAAATATCCGCCATTAAAATCTATATACTTCTGCATGCGCTAGAACCAACGCTTGAAGCATTTTTGCAACTCTAAAACATAACAAACGTAATTTTTAAATGCTCCAACGGTCAACGAAAGAAACACGCAATCATTTATTGGAGGTGCTCTATAAACAATCGGCTTTTGTCGTATTCGGTTCAACTGGAAGCGCTCAAATTTTTGATTGTTGCTTAATTCCTGACAGCAATTCCTTACAGCAATCGACACAAAGATTTTCCGCGGTTAGATCAAGTTATACGGAATCCATCACAAGCAGATCTTTTTCACATCAAAATGTTGTAGAATCAAGTCTGTCGCAGTCTTCGATATATCTAAGAAAGCCTCTATCTCACGGTAAGTCGCATGCTGATCCTCTTTAATCATATTGTGCGCACAGCAGCGATATTTATGGAGCAACAACCAATTTCGGTCGACTTTAACGGAATTCGTCGTTCACCACCGACGGAAGTATGACCATGACGGAATTTTGCAAATCTTTTCTGATAATATCTCATTACCCACAGTTGAATCATGCAATTTGACGCGTTATTTCACTGAAATTAAAAAAAAAAGCTAATCCAATGAAAGCTTTGAGGTAAAATTGTCGAATTAATTACTCACCTGATTTCTGCTTGCCGTCACTGCTTCAACAAGAATTTTGCGAAGCTAGTCACTTGTAAAAACATAAGGCGGTACCCTCGTATTTGTTTTCTCTTCTTCTCCAACCCTTGCTTGGTTCTACAAAAATACCTCCTTAAGTTGTTTTCTTAGATGAAACTGGGGGAAATGCTAGGAAAAATAAATAAAAACCCGAGAAACAGAATAGCCTCTATTAACTTGCAACTAAAGGGACACTACATTATTATTATTAAAAAAAATGTAGAAAATCAATGTTCCACATGCAAATTTTCACGTGCATTCATGCCTTGACATCAAAATAATGTGGCATTCTAAAACGTCCCGCCTTACTATAAATTGCGCCTCTAAACTTAAAATTGATAATAGTATCCACAAAGAAATTTAAATGTGCTAGCAACAGTTCAGAATGTCGTATATTACATAATATTTTATTTAATATAAGCCTGGAACTAAGTGTCCCTATATCGCATGGATGTTTAAAAAATAATAAAGCAGTTCCGAACTAATTGAGAGGACTAAATATAATGAAATATCTACAACCCAATTTAATTTATGGAAATATATTTTAGTTCGAATAATTATAATGGACTTTCGTCAAACTATTAATTTTATATTTTACTAAAAACATTACTGCGTGGATAGTGTGATACAGGTTACATTACTCTGTTCAAGTATTTGAAATTTTCCCCGATAACATAGGATATATTAATGGGTAATCGCGTTGCGGAAAAGCGATTATCACAATTTACAAAATTTATTTTATTTATAACAACACAATAGATACTATACGCATAAATATGTATGACGCACATACATATAGGGCTACAATGTTTCGCATTGCCGCATTATAATTATGAAATTAATTTAGTTCTCTATGCCGCATTGCTAACGAACTATTGGTCGTTATGGGTTACGGATGACGTTCGCTGTATTTACATGGAAGTTGCTAATAGTCAGTGACCTAACGGTTCAGCTCTAATTCGAATCAAATTACAGATTCATACATTTTTGAAATTATTTACCGGGCTAGTCGTTTCAATTTGAATGCAATATATTTTACAATACATATTATATTTGGATCCAGCATCAATATGATATTACATTATTCTCTACAATACATAAAAGTCGGAAATCAAATATCATATTTGTTAAATTATTCAAAAGTATCGGTACTATATAACGAAACAGTAAAAAGGAAATACAGATAAATAGTTAAATATAATTGCAGCTGCAATATTCCTCTACGAAATTTCTTTTTTCGAAATTTTGTTTTCGGGCAACAGTGCAAGGTTCTTGATACATTTGCGGTACGAGGGAATAATCTGTATATTAACAAAGATTTTGTTTTTGTTTGTTTTAGAAGGTCAAGTTAACTCGATTTTTTTTATATTTCAATGAAAAGGTTTTTTAGATTAGATCACAATTTAATGTTTATTTCAAATTATTATCATCAGAAATGTGTAGTAATACTATTCCCTCACTTATGCACAATATCTACAGCACTTTTTCTTAACATCCAACATAATCCGCTAACATAACAGGATTCCATTAACCCTGATACCGTGTTTTCACTCCCATGATTTCTTAGTGGAAGCGCTCACCATGTTCATTGCTAACGTCGCCCATATTTTCCCGACAAAAATCCAAGTGAACATGTAGAATGTGCACTTTAACAGACATATTACAGCCAGCAGCGTGAAATGCTGTGTAAAAATGTAACATATCCATTACTAAGGTTTTATAGTTGTCAGCTTTTTTGTTTCCCAAGAAATTCGTGAAAACTTGTACCATGGAGAGCTACGCTGTTTTTTCCTTCGCTGATAATTTGATTTCAAAGATTTCATTGTTTACTGTTCCTCGTATCTGAGGTCCCATAAAAATACCTTCTTTCAGTTTCCCTTGTGTTAATTTTGGAAACATTTCACGAAGGTATCCCGTGCCTTTACAAAGTCTTTCATGAGCCCAAGTTTCACGTGGAGAGGTGGTATTATGATCTTTTCTTTTTCTACTAGAGGACGATGTTGTACATTGTTTTTTCCTGGTATAAACTGTTGTCGTAGTGGCCAGTCTTGCTTATGGTAATGTTTTTCATTGTCACGACTGTCCCAAAGCCATAAACAGCAACAGTATTTGGTGTAACCAGATTGCGTACCCAAAATAATCGCAATTACTTTAAAGTCTACACAAATATTCCAGGAATAGGCTTTGTACTTTATCTTTTCTAATAAAATTTTCAGATGAGTGTAGTGATTCGTAAGTTTCTTTCAATGAAACAGCATGACCTATCGGAATAGAAGGATAATGGTTTCCCATTATGCAACAAGACTGCTTTGAGGCTGGTCTTTGATGAGTTTATGAATAATCTCCAAGAACTGCGATCATGATGTATTCCAAAAGCTTCAGAAAGTTTATAAACATTATTGCAGTAGACCAGATTACCGGATATACAATAAAGACATTTTCTCTGTAACCAGAGCTAAGCCAATGTTGCCGCTTTTCGAATCATTTTTTACTTTATATATGCCGTTCAATTTCATCAGTTACTAACTTAGGGTAAAAACCTTGTTGGTCAGTGTTATTAGATCAGCATGAGCAGAGAGGCGCCTAGGATAGATGCTGTCAAGTAGGTGTAATATAAACAAACCTTTCCTAAGCGTGTCCCTGCAATCATCTTAGTCATTCGGAATCTCCCAGATGTAGTGCATGTTATAAAATCCCACGTATTTGTAAGTCGGAATTATGTAGAATACAAGAGCTTTAAATCTTATGAATACTTTTCAACAGGAGTCTATGTTGGGTCCCTTTCTTTTCTTAACGTTTGTTAGTGATACTACAAATTACATATTATTACACTGCTACCACAAGTTCCTCAAAATAACTGAAACATTTGAAAATGGTGTGGCTTTACAGGAAGATATAGCACCGCCTCGTCGGTAAAGTATCCTCAACAAGGAATGTAAAGAAAAGAAAAGCTATGAGTTTTGCAAGAAAACGTATTGTCGATTACGAAATTAATAGCTCTGTGTTGGAACGGTGTGAGACGTATAAGAATCTTGGAGCTCCTACGAAGCTGGATTTCCCTTCCAAAACATTAGAGAACTCCAATGTCACGCTTTACAAAGTATAAGTATAATAATATGATAGGGACTGTTCAGAGAAGGTACTTGAAAACTCTACATTTTCGAAAACATTAAATCTTATCGCTCAATTACGATGAGTTACTGAAGGAGCTCTGTTATATCTGAAGATTGTGATTTTCGTTGCCGCGCAGAGGCGCACACCGTACTAAATCGGGTGATGTTATATGTATATGAGCATAAATCAGTTTGCTTGCGTGGCTGCCACTGTATAGTTGAAAGCGACCGTGTACTATATTGGTATGTGATATAAATTGGTACGTGAGCGACAATACGCAAGATAAAAAAAATCCTTAGATTGGTACTTGTTTTTAATATATCACAGAGGTTCCGTAAAATGTGATGCTTGCAATGTGATCCTTATGATTTACAACGAACAACGGTGCAAATAGCATGTCGAATCAGCAAAACATAGGCTAAATGCAAAAAATTATATACGATATCGAATTTTCTTGACAGATTCTATACACATGTCAAGTGTTCGTACTATACCAAAAACCATCGCAGAGCAAGAGGCGATGCGTTCGTGTTGTCATGTCATATGTTCCTGCTTGGAAATTGCCGGACAGAAACTAACTGCGATAGAATTTTCCGCGCGTATAGGATGTTATTAAAAATGAGGGACTATGGATAAACGCGGACGCAAAACAAGCGCTAAGAATGACAGTGTTATAGTGCGTTGTGTTGAATTTTGATGGACCGTAGATACCATTTCTTTTGTACAACAAACGTCATGTATGAATATTGCAAAAATTATATCGGCGCAAATAAGGCGTTTGTAGCAGCATTAGAAAATCATACCTTTCTTAATATATTGCCAACTGCGCAATAACGATATAATATTAATATAAAAAAAATATATGTCGGCTCCGTTGTGTCTATATCTGGATACTAATTGCGATTTATAGCCAACGTTACTGTAATATCCGGGGTTTCGTTGCTCTGTCGTGAATATGTGGTTCTCTCAATTTTCCCTTAATAGTGCTGCTTATAAATAACTACCAGTTTTTACGTTATTTTTCAACTAACTTCTTGAAGCGTTTTAATGTTACATTTAAGTCTCTAGGTAAGGTAGCAGCTTGTGCCTCAATATTTCGTTTTTTCCAACAATGTTTGTTTCTCATTAATCGATACACATACGTGTAAATTATGCCAATTCAATTTGATAATCTGCGTTCTTCTCCTTATTCATATTTTTATAAACAATAAAATTATCCTTTCAATTGATTAAATTTGAAAAGCAATGCATTTTTATAAAAAAAGTAATACACCTATTACAAATGTTTTGAGTTGAAAAGAGCTACGATTAGCTCAATCTAATCAACACATCAATTGAAATCCGTGATAAAGAAGATTTATCGAGTTTTCATGCTTCCCCATAAATTTATCTGTGATGTGATACGGTATATAAACTAAATAAATAGGGGCATTCTATCAAAATAAAGCTGCCTCTTCAATTTTGCATGATTTAATCGAAAAGAGACTCTATAACAATAGCTTTCTAGAATCATTTATAACAGCTACTAAGAAGCACATATATATAACACGAAAATGTGCTATTGACGTACTCTTAATTACACACGCAGAGTAAAAGTTTTGCGGGTGAGTTGGAATCTAATTTATTATTGCGCAATGTAGCGACGAGTCCGCGAGAACGTGGATTAAATCTCAAAGTCTCTATTGTTTCACGATTCACACGCTCGAATCCACTTTATCCGTACGAATTCTGATTACAATGCAGATATTCCGATTAGATATGGATATTTGCTCTGGCCAAAGTTCGCGGACAGATTTCGCAGTCATTGCTCATAATCCCCGAAGGGATGCCTTGAAAAATCGTACATTTGCCGCATTTGATGTACTGTAGAACGTAAATACGTACTTCGCAGTAAATTTGTATTTTTTAGAATAAAAATGCATATACTGTTATTTATTCGATCCACTTCATTCAGAATATTTTTATTAGACGGCGTATGATCTGTTAATGAAGGTAAATGAAGTAATTTTCGCTTATTTTTATGTCATTACTTCCAGAATGGTAGGCATGCATTTCTTTGGCACTAAAGGAAGCCAAGGAATGTCGAAGCTTGTCGTTTTTAAAGTTGCGGCATTAACAATGAGGCAACTGCAATAGAAGGAAGAGATAAAAAATATTCTCGAAACCACGCTGATGACGCCTAGTAGGCAGAAACATGTTCGTGTGTTAGAGTATTTTTTCTTTCCTTTTGTTGCATTTGTGGTGATTTATTCCATCAATACCATGAAGAAGCTAAGCTAACTTAGCATTAAATAATATTTGGTTATTGTTTCGAGGCGTTTTCTGATGTATTGTGTTTCCTCTTATTCTTAAGTTTTAATCTTTTTAGATTAGGTAAATGCCTATTGCTTATCTTGTCTCTTGTCTTTCTTAGTAGTATCCATTAAACGTGTCCTTTTACAAAAAAACTTTCCTCTTAGATTTTGCAATTTTTCATATTTCTTTTTGATCCGGTTATTATGTAAAGTTTATATAATATAAACAATGTCAAAATTGTTTTAAAATAAAGAAATAAAAAGAAATTGTTTTAAATATATATACATACATATATATATATATATATATATATATATATATATATATATATATATATATATATATATATATATATATATACATGTATATGTTGCAGTTGCAGGAAAAAGTATGTATTTATGCTCGCTATTCTCGCGCCTCTTGTTCTTGCTCCTCTATTATTTTTAATTTGCTTCGTTTGAGTTTCGTAGTTATATGTCACAGCTTGCTTTTTAGTCAGCTTCATATAAACCATTCTTCTGGAATAAATATTTTCTTTAGAACAGATTGTAGGCCGATATTCAGCAACTGGATCTATATTTTCGTTCACTGCTTCTAAAAACAATTCACCCGTATCTGTCATCGGTACACATACAAATATACCGGATTGTTACAATTCACAATATCGAGTTTAGCTGTCATTAGCACCACGCTCTCTGTAGTACTAACACTTTTTATCTCCTATTATCTAGGTAACGGAGGAGTTTGGAGAGTATTGTATCTCTTCCTATGTACCTCCCTTGTAATTTTGTAAATTAAATAGAGTTCGTTTCGTAATCCTCTTATTTGTCAGTAAAGTTTAATATCGTACAGTTGTTATAGGTGGTGCAGGTCATAGAATAGCATACAGTTAGTACTTCTGTTATGTCCCTTGTCGATTCCATTTTGCTACTTCTAAAAGTAAGAATCCGATTGAGTTTCGTCTTCGAACTGTTTTTTGAAAGATAAAATTATCATAATTCTTTTAAGCACATCTGTAAGACAAATGCTAGGCAAATAGTTTATGTTCGGTTAGATACTGCTATACACGCATGACGGCAATTAATTTATTTAATTGACTTTATTTAAGTGCCTTTTAGGTTTACTTACTGAGCAAATATCTATAGTTAAAGCTAAACGTGCTCCGCGTTTGGGATATGTCCTGTCTCTTTAACGTTAAATGTCAACTCGACATTTCGTCCATAATCATATGGGTTTTCTTCCAAAGAGGCAAAGGTGGGATCTGTCTGACGACAGATTGACTGGACGTGACGCTCACAGTTAGGTAAGGATGGGCTGTTGCAGATAACGACATTTTTCCACGAAGCGGTATAAGCTAACAGATTTCCCATCCCGTTTCACGATTTGTTGGATGATATTAACTGAATCATGGACAGGAACTTTTGTGAATAAGGTTACGTCGAAGATACTAACTAGCATATTCCTTGGTTCAAAATGAATGTGAAATAAATTCCTCGAAATGAGTTAAATACATTCGAAGTGATGTCCTCTCTCATCTTTTGGGAGAGTTTGGCAGATTCAAGGCATCTGACTATTTCAAAACAAATTCAGTTTACAGTTTTCGGAAAAGTTCTAACAGATGCTTCGACTGACGCTATAATTTGTTCCACTGGGATGGTTTTTGGTATAACTCAGAAATTTAGGTGTTTTGATAATACGGATTCCTCATCCTTAAATAACTGGAGTGACAATAGCCTTGGAAATCTACTTATTGGAATATTTCTCTGCTGCGAGTTTCTGAAATTTACGGAAATGAGTTTCGATGATCAGTTTGAAGATGTTGTCAGCTTATGTATTTGTGATTCTATCGAGGAAACACCAATTGTCAGAGCAAATTTGAGCGTGTTCGAGATGAAGTAAGTAAATTGCTTAGAAAAGGAATCGAGATCAAATTGGATTTGTTTGAATTTGGATCCGCGCACGAGAAATAAGGTACGTGAGAAATAAGGTCGCTAAGGAATGACTGACGGAGAGGTGATGAAGTGGTGTTTAAGTTTTAGGAAGTTCGGGGCGATATGATCGCAACAACAAAAAAGAAAAGTTAAGCTGAAAAGAAGTTTGGCAATTGTATGACGCAATTTAACTTTTGAAGCGGCAACTTTTCCGTAGATGTCTTTGAAATAAACACGTAGGTTTCCATGGCTTATGGCTCCATGGCTCCATAGTTAAAGTTAAACGACCCTTTCCTCTCTTCAGGAGAGGAAAGGGTAACAGTTAGCCCAGCAATTGATCACTGTAACCTAACATGTGAAACAGACCAGAGGCAAAATCAACTACGGGGAACCAAGGAGTAACACGCTAAGCGTTTAGGTTACGTTTCGTCTCTAGCGTGGTTATAAGTTGAGGTAGCGTGTTAACTTTTGACGATTATCTTTTCCTCTCCTGAAGAAGCCGTATATGGTTGTGGGTAAACCCTCGAGGTTTCGTTTAACAAAACCGATATGATACGATCTAAGCCCATACCATTTTTATTTTTATTTATATAATGTTAATTTTAACTGATTCTGGCCGTAGAACACTACGTTTTTAATTGTTAAAAGCATTCGCAAATTTTCATGTCACTGAATCATTGAATCATTGAAAAATTGTATACTAAACAATATGGACTGCTGATTTCACTGTACGTATATAGCACAACTGAAAATGGTTTTCTTGTATACAATATTTTCACCAATTAACAACAAGACTTAAATATTCCATCATAGACAAAATTTGCTTTGATATTTCTAGATTGAATAATATAAACTGATATTTTTAAATTGAATTCATTGAATAATTAAATAGTACGTTTCGTTTCTTAAAAGTTCAAAATATGTGCCTTTTGTGCAAAGAAAATGTAAAGCTTATATTTAGAGAAAACAATTAACAACAATTTCAACTGAATATATTTACAAAATAACAAATCTATTTTACAGGATAGGTAGCAATTTAATTTTCTCAGATGTATTTTAAGAATGCGATTTATTATCAAACCAATACTTTATTTGTAAGTCGAAAGGAAAGTGATTTATAGTATTGAAACATCCAAATAAAAGTTTAAAGACAGCATAATATACTAAGCAGACGTTTACAATGCTATGCTTATTGCACAACTCCAAATTGTGTTTTGTCGTGTGAATTTCTAACCATTTATTTTAATGAATCATTTATTTTAATTACTTGTTTATTTTTATTACAATTATTTTGTGTCTCTTAGTATTTGCTTCCCAAAGCTTGTTACGTTTGCGTAATGCTGTTTTTGCTGAACTTTAGATTTCAACTAACAAGATTAAACACTTTCCTTCCAGTTTTATTGCGATAGTCATACAAGAGAAGAGAATACAAACTAGGCGCTTTAAAATATGCTTTACTCATGTTATGTGTCATCGAGCAGACGTTCTTTGTGTACAAGCATCAGAAGACAACAATTCATCTTGCCTTCTATTCCTGAAAAAGTATTAATGTGCAATGCATCTTCAGTACCGTAATTAGTGTTAATAGTTATTACAAATAACATATTATATCAAAGTAATGCCTAAGAAATTATAAACCTATTTGCCCTAATAATAATAAATAACGGTAATATCAATGTTCAGGTTATAAGTATATTAAGAATTTAATTTTAACTCAACCAGAAAATATAAAAAGTGAGAATCATTGAAAAATATAATTAGATATTAGTAGTGTACTGTATTCAATACGGACGTAATATACATATGCCCATACGTGTAATGGAGTATTGCGCAGTAAATTTTCTCAAGCAACTACAAATTTAACCATCGTGTAATAAATGAAACGTTATATGCGAGACAACGGGGATATTTATTGTCAAGTTTGGAGAGTTTCTGCGACAAGTCATACATTTCATGTGCATAGGTGCACTACATAAATATCCACATTATTGTATGAATGATTATATATTCCAATTCGTGTATCCCTGTACGTTATAACATATTCATATATGTATAAATACCTTTCAGCGATACTTACAGCATTTAATTTATGGTACACTGTCGAAGTTTATGATCCTTGGCAAAAGAGCAATTTAGAGCTATTAAATTAGTGATAGTTGGGCAAATTTATAATGTAGAGTGTGATCTGGATAAGGCTGACGAAAGGAGAAAAATGATTATTATTAATTTTGCGACGAAAGTTTGTTCTTTATGAAAAATTCTGCTCTTCAAATTAATTGGTTTATTCTGAAAAAGACGGAGGTTAGATGTGCAAGGTGTAAATTGAGGAAACGTAAAAATGCCTCAAGGGTGAAGTATTGTTTATTATTTTAAACAAATTACTTACAAAAAGTTGCTTATAAACCAATTGGAATTTTGAATTTTATATTTTTAATTTTAATCCACAGAAATTGACAATTAACCCTGGTAGCATGAATGGAGTACTACATTTTATGCTGTGTAATGTCAGTAATAATGAACTCATAAACTATTGTTACATATTGTCAACTCTTGCCATAGTATAAGTGTGGAATGAACAGGACATCATTAAAAATTCCACAGCGAACATTCACTTTTTGAAAACGTTAACGTTGTAAAGGACGCAATTTGGACTTTTAATAGCCTAAAAGACTACTTTGTAACGGAATCAATCAATTCTTTCATCAATAAAGAAACACCCCGTAATAATCCCGTGTTTGTCAAACCAATACCATAAACCGCATTCTACTTTTGTAACTGGATTAAAATAAAAACAATGAAAACATACTATTATTTACGTATATTTAGTTATATTTAAATATATATAATTATTAATAATTATATTATTTTCATTGCAAGCAACACATTCTCTTTAATTTACACATATACATCTAATCTCGTTTCTTTTTCACGATAAGCTAATTTCCTTCACTTTTTTTTAAATAACAGTTTATCATAAAATAATGTTAAAGATTGTTTCCCTTTGTCAGCTGTTTCAAAATTGTCGAAAATATTGAATTAAATTCGCGGCCGCTTGTTACAAAACAGTTGAATGAAGTTGATGAACATAAGCTGAAATATATAAATATATAGTCCTTGTTGTTTGTATTTAGAAGATTGTATTCAATTTTATTTCCTACTTGGTCCGAATAAAACGAATCGATCTGGTTTATGTGTGCGAAAGTTGTTTGAAAATGTACCAGCCTAACGTGGAACTACGTGTCTTTTCTTCAAATTTACTTCAATTACACAGTTCATAACTATTCCAAGAAAGCAGTCGCTTCGCGAGAATCGAGTTTCCCGTCTCGTGGAACAGCCTTCGCTTTTTTGGAGCCGATTTACCACAGGCCATTATTTCGACTGTGCATAGGCTTCAGGAGGAAGATGATCTTATTTTTGATGCTAGATCTCCCTAGGTGCCAGCATATTAGAGGTGCCTCAGAAGCTTATACAACAGAAATTGTAAATTAATCAACAAAACAAACGTCAACGTACCTATAAGGAGAAATCGATGCTGCGAGAAAATCTGATACGAACTGCAATCAAGCCTTCTATAACGCGTTAAGTGTTAAAGTTTCAAGCCTGAATATGAAGATTATCATTATCCGTTAAAAGTACTCTGGTAATTTCATTTGTTTCAATCGATTTTAGTAATTCTGTGAAAAATCCGACAGGTCAATAAATTCTTGTATTTGAAAGACAATACGTTTATCGAAAGTAAATCGAAATAGTTGCTGATGACTGAACAAATGAACTTAATAAGCAACTCGATTTATAATGGACGCACGGTTACTTCAACGGAAATGAAATAAGAACATCACTGGAAGAAGCGTATAACCTTACAGTGAGACTATCTCGAGAAATTAGACTAAAGTTGTCAATTTTTTCTGTGTTGGTCTGGAATCTTTCTAAACAAGCTTCGTACAATAATAAGCAACAACTGCTTGCGTACGCAAATATCTACATAAAAAGGAGAACAGAGAAAGAACTAAATAAAAAAATGGAAATTAATATATCAGAAACAAGGGAAGGTAAACGAAGAAGAAACGAAGATCGCATATTTCACGTATGGGAAAAACTACAAAAAAGAAAAATTAGAAACTGTTATACTTGATAGGGGAGGAAAAATTCGAATACACAAAAATGACAATGAAATACAATAGATAGAAGCTAGTATCACCAAGAAAGCGAAGAAAAAATCATAAAGTCAAATCATACATCTGAGCTGTTAAGGCTAAGAATACATATACCAAACAATTATTAAACTGATAGTAAACAATACGTTTCCTCTCTATGCTATTTTCGGAACGTTACTTCGCCTAAATGCACAGAATGAAATGAAGTAACTAAATTGTTTGTGAGTTTACAAATAGCAAGAAAATTGATTTCAATCGCGCATTGTTGAGTGGCTTGAGGAATCTATCTAAATTCTTGATTTCTAATTTCAACTACTTACTGACTCAAAAATGGGACTTTTTTAACGCACAAACCCATAAAGTGTAAGTTAGCATAAACACTATAATCTTAATCATCAGTCATTAATGGACCCGTTAAAGTTGCTGACTATCGCAACCTTCTCCTTTAAAATTTATAGAATTACTTGGTTTCACCTGAACAGACGCCACCGTACACAAATCATATTTATAAGATATGAGAGCTTTCCTAGAATTCTATACTCGAAGGTTTGGCACCAGGAGCGTCTTTAAATCTTGCTTTAGTAATTAATATCTCCATTTCTTCGAAAATTACGCAGC
This sequence comes from Oryctes rhinoceros, assembly GCA_020654165.1. Lineage (NCBI taxonomy): Eukaryota > Metazoa > Arthropoda > Insecta > Coleoptera > Scarabaeidae > Oryctes > Oryctes rhinoceros. Next base: position 9,358,796 of record JAIOKQ010000399.1, on the reverse strand, counting down.
AGTGCGTGTTTTTGAACTGATATTTTATACATACCTAACGTGCCCACTTACGCCTACCAATAATTACGTTCGCGAGAGGAGGTCTACCTGTCGCAGCACACAGAAACAGCAAACGGTTTCCTGCTGAATATTGCACAAAGCGAGAGCGTATCTAAATGTAAAACGAAAGACGCGCGTGTTAAGCCCATACGCTTCTATACGTAAAGGTACAAACATCTTTTGTATACCTCGGGCAGCATCTTTGAAATTGCGAGGTACTCTCGGAAACATGCATCAAATCAAATTAGGTCCTCTTCCATTTAAATAGAGGTAAAACTGAAAGGCTGGTTTTCCCGTAGAAATATTACAAAACGTTGACGTCAGCCAGCCGAACGTGCGTCACCTTTTCGTGGTTCACCGCACAAAAATACTTTGGCATAACATTCGACAAACAAATTTAACGGTCTTTCCCTTTTCGCTTTGATTTGAATGGACATTCAAAATAATAATCTGTTTGGTTCTTTACAGATCTTTGAGCATTGGTTATTGGAAGATCGCGTTTCTAAACGTATGAGAACGACGCCGAAATTTTGTATTTAGCAGATGTAGATCTTGGGCTATTGCGTATATTTAGACTGGATGTAAATACTTTAATATGTACAATTAAGAATTTGGACGTTCCGCACCTTCGTAATAACACAAGGTGAAAAACGTCCAAAGTTAGTACACAAGAAAAAGATTTTGATATATGATCAACTGATGAATTTGCTACCTTCGTCATAGAAAATAAAAGACAAATCCATCATTTGAAACGCAGATTCCCAACGCAATTAAATAATGGCATGAAATGACGCTAAATTTTATATTTGACTGAGTTTATCTATCATCGAGGCAACTGAGTAAATTTCCAATCGGAAGCTGTTAATGTTAATAATTCTAATAGGAAGTACGAGTCAAGTTTAAGTGGTTGAAAAGGGACACCTCATAAACATAGCGTTTACATTAGTTTTCTTTGAAATTTCTCATTCAAAATCTCGTTTATTTCTTTCAATAAAAGTCTAAATTACAGAAAGAATGCTTTAGAGGCAATCCAGAATTCCACCACACTTGATTTCGCCTAAATAATTCGGAAGTATCCTAAACTTCTAAACTTTCACAATTTTTTCCCTTCACACAACATTACAGCGCAGGTATCTAAAGCGATTATACCTTGTACGGAATTATGATTAAGACTTAGGAGAGAGTGTGCTACTTACCCTTGAAATCTGCAAAAATGTCTAATTTTAAGCAAATGAAGACATAAACAATCATTGTTCAAGGCATTTTCCCTTACGTTACAGACATGCTTCAATATTCCTTAGAAGTTCAACACCCTGTATCTTCCATAGTTGTTTCTTATATTAGTTACCATTAGATTACTAAGTTGTAATAAAAGTTCTTTTTGCGCACACTGTATAGCTGAAAATGTGTGCTGAACGTTAAGCAAACAATTTTAATTTTCCGCGTTATTACAATTTCCATCATACAAAAATTGCATTTAATACTTTTCAAGAATTATGTGTAAAAAAGGCTAATTGTTAATGGACCTCGCCTCCTGCAAAATGAAGTAGGTATTGAATAGAAGTATATATATTTCTTAGTTACAAATAAATTTTATTATCAGGTCAACCGTAAGTGTAATACTAACAAGACATCTATTTTGTTGAATGTTGTTTTCCTTCTTTTTATTTCAAATATAGTTATATAATAATATAAGACTTGAAAAATACATAATTTACAACTATCCCCACATGTACTTGACACCTCAGCAAAAATATCTTTTGGTTTATTATATGTAACATAATGTTATATATGTTATATATAACATGTTGAGTCTAAGAAAAGCTGAATAAACGCTTACAAATGGATCAAAAACTAAACTAGAGAACTATTGACTTCGGTTTTTCGTTCAAAATGTACGTTGGAACAGTTTGTTATTTCTTGCTTTTAGTTACGGACGAGTGTTTCAATGTAACCTTTAGACTTGGTCATTACTGGTAATATCCAATTAATTATTTCTATTTACTCGAGAGATTTCCGCCTATATATAACCGAGAAAGAGCCAAAAATACGGGAAATGCAATGAATCGAAAACATCTCGTGATTCGGCACGTACGGAAAAGGGAAACCAATGGAATCCAATTAAATCGTTAATCCACGCCAAACATATGGCACACGCTGAAGTTACTTGCAGCTAAATAATGGCTTATTTCGTCCGCCTAACGAATGACATTATACACTTGGGGAAAAATAATCTGCGTTGAAAGGATGTAATCGCTGCGTCAATTAGTCCCTTAACCGAACGCCAACGATACGATAATTACATGGCGTAAAACCATATATACAAACTGCAATTTTAGAGGCTGATATTAAATTACTTTGAGAAGCAGTATAAACTTTCTTGGAGGGAATTGTTTTTATAGAAAAAGTATAGTTGCAGAGGATAGTATGTGGCAGTGCCAACGCTGTACGGAGATAATTCAATTGAATATAAGTATGAATCTATCTATAGGTTTAGCTTTGATGAGGTAATACTGCAGCACTGGTCAAACAAAGCAGCTGTGAAAAATTTTATTTCTCATAGTAACGCGCCCTTAATTTACACGTACCAGGATTTCCATTGATGTCTGAACTATACATTTCCATTAGAAATCAACTCAGTATACTTAGAAGGATGATAATAGGATGAACGGGCTAGTTAAGCAACACATTCTCACTGAACAACAGCCGAACCCATTTTTAATGGTTTACCTGTATATCTAAGTATCTTCAAAGAAGAGATTGCAGAATGAATGCCATAGCACTCATTCATTGGCATACTATTGTAAAACATTAACACATTTGATGAGGTTTAAGGAGCCAATCGATAATTTCTTCAAAACTATTCAGAATGTCATCAAACCTTAATATGAAATGAGATGGAATTTCCTTTCCAATCCAATAGTGTAGTTCAATATACCACGGTCCATTTGGAAGAGTTTTTTTTTTTTTAATATGAAATTATCTGTATCTAGTCTTTGAACATCCTGTATAAAATTCAGAAACGATAACATTGGGATATGATATGCACGAGCTACTATTTCGTTCCTCAAAAGTAAATATTTTAGTCTTCATTACATTCTCAAATGTTCCATCATAACAAGGATGGAGCAAAATTGCTAAAATTGATATGATGGATATGATCGTAAATATCTCAAGAAGATTTAATTTTAGGGCTAAGGTGCCCTAACTGAAATTTTTACATGCGATGTGTGCAATCAATTATGCTGATAAAAAATATAATATTATTATATTTAAAGTAAGTTCGTAACAACTTCTAGTTCAACATTATTAAAACTTCCAACTAAGGAGTTTCATGAAATATCCTGTATGTATGTACATATTGAGAGTCGCTCCTATGGTTGTACCTACCTTGATTGAAAATCTTCACAATGATAGAGGGAGCATTCATTCATTACTTAAATGGTTAGCTGCGGTTGACGTTCTAGTTGTGTCGTATTACCTTTTTGGTGGGTAACACATCAAAACTAAAAAGTCAATTACAGCCCAACTGACAGATAATAGCGGTCACGTAATACATATTTGAGTAATAAATGAATATCTTTTCTCCTGTTCCGAATATATCCGATCAAAACAACTGCGGCTCTCAAGCTGGACATCGATGCTAAAGTGTTAGTGGTCCTTGGCTTAAAGTTTCTTTACTACTTTTTCGATCCTTTGCTATTAATATCCGATTGGTTTATACTTGTCTCCACTGTATCGCCTTCCACTTCTTTAAGCCAGTTTTTCTTTGCTCCTCTTCTTCTCTTTTGCGGCCTTCTCCTTCACATAACACTTTTCTACCAACTCCTTTCTTCGGAATTCGAGTAATTTGCTTTAACCTCCTCATCCTTTGTGCTCTAAATTTTCTGTCACTTTTGGTTTCTTGTACTAAACAAAATTCACAATTAATTGTTCTTATTCCTTCCAATATTTCTCTCAACATTTCCTTTCCCCAATTTCCAGTTTTTGCTAATATTTTGTCGGAGGAAGAGGATAACCAGTCGGTTTGTTTCATATTCTTCAATTTGGGCTCGATAGATTTTTTGCCCTAAGTATTCATAATAAACACCCCGCCACTTTATTTTCTTCGATTCTTTTATCGATTTTGTTCTGTTCTTGGTTGTTAGCTGTTATTGTTACTTTTAGTTATTGGAGCTAACTAACTCCCAAAATTACAAACCTTTCCCTCTAATATGCATGTATCGCTGCATGTTAAATTTATCAAAGCTTCTACTTGCCGAGGAGTGTATATAAACTTATTGGAAATATTATCAGCTTACAGTTTGACCGTTGTTACAGTACAATTCTAATACCGTAATTATCATTGAGAGACGTTGAGCGCGTTTATGATATTCCTCGATAGCCTAACAGCGATTTATATGTATTTATTGCATTATTACCTAGAGGCGAATGGCGAAAACACGATCGACTCGTAATTAGAACGCTCTAGGACACTGACGGGCAAGAGTACGCCAGCTACAGAACTTATTGCCGTCGCAAAATGTTGAAGTGTCAAACTGAAAGTTGCGGTCTAGACTGTACAAGCCGCAGGTATCAAATGCAGACGTCTGGCGACAAGTTTAAATCAACATTGAAAATACAAAAAATATTGGTCTGGAGTTGGGAGAACTACATAAACAATCTAGCAATTGTCATACCTACCATTTACAAATAATTTAAATACTGTTTGGTTTTTGTACTGTATTGCATGGCTTAAATCATTCAAGAGTAATAGGACCATGATCTATCACGTTGAAGAATGCTATTGTGCAGCTACGACCGTCTTTTAATCCACATTACAAAACTTAAATAATAATAAAATAAAATAAACTGCGCACACCAGTTTCAATTAAAATTGTTCCTTCCTCGAGTAGCAGACTAATGAATTAAAACGAAGAAATCAAAATATCTGCCTAAAAGTGTTAAAGATGTAATTAACATAACATTACATACGCGAGTGGCGTCTTAAGTTTTTACGAATCACCATTAAGTAGTACATAGCATGTTGAATTAATGTTTTATTGCTCCTTTTCGCCTGATTTAGTGCCTAAAGGCTTCTTTTTGTTCCCGAATATAAAAGGAAAAACTGCGCGAGCTTTTTGTACTGTCGGGACACGTTTTGGACTACCAAAGTGGACACATGTTCCGACAATTGATTCGAACGCATGCACAAGTGTGTATATTTTAATGACGAACATTTTTACCAACAAATTTTTTCTTTTATTGTTTTTGTAAAAACTTGAAAATATCCATCCATACATACAATGCAACCATCGAGGCTTTAAAATGGTAAATGGCAGGTCGTCAATAGCAGACTAAAAATTGAAAAGATAAACAAGCTATATTTTTCAATTTCCTTGTTCTGGTATTGTTTTAACATTCAAACTTAGATATATACACTCCGTCAAAAAAGTACCACATAAACTAAAAAAGGGCATTTATAAACCAAGATATTTTTATACGTTCACAAAAAGTTTGCCTCGTGTATGTGAACTATAAAAACACTAACAAAATCATGGAACATAGCTTTTTTACTTTTTTTTTTTCTAAAAGAACACATTTAGAAAAATGCATATGTGTAAGGTTTGTTCAGTTGTTCATTGAAAGTCTTCCTATACGGACAAATTTGAAAGTGCGAAGTCAGAGTTCTGTACTAACGCTTTTAAAACTAAAATGAGCAATTTAACTTCAGGACAAGTGGCCGCTATAGTTGCTTTAATCGAAGATGGACGATCTCAAGCATACGTTGCTAATTTGATGAACATCAATCAGTCAAGTGTTTCTAGAGCCGTAGCCAGATATAGGGAAACAGGCAATTACAGTAGAAGACCTGTACCAGGTCGTCCAAGATGTTCTACTCGCCAAGATGACCGCTATTTACTACTACAAGCATTACGTCGAAGACATGTAACTGCGAGACAATTGCAGAACGACTTGGCTAGAGTCAGAAATACTCGTGTGAGTACTCAAACTATTCGGAATAGGTTACGACAGAGCGGATTAAGAGCTAGAGTAGCTGTAACAGCCCCTCGTCTCACTAGGAACCACCGAGTGGCTCGCTTAAGGTTTGCCAGAGAACATGTAAATTGGAACATTAATGACTGGGCCAATATACTCTTCACAGATGAGTCAAGATTTGGTCTTTACACCTCAGATAGGCGTATCTCAGTGTACAGACGAGACGGTGACCGCTATTCGCAGCGTAATATCAGACCTAGACCTAATTTCGCTGGTGGCTCCATTGCGGTTTGGGGAGGCATCTGTTTAACAGGTCGTACAGAGTTAGTACCAGTAGACAGAGGTACACTGACTGCCCACAGGTATATAACGGACGTTTTAGAAGAACATGTAGTACCATATGCGCCAATTATAGGAAACGAATTCATGTTAATGCACGATAACGCACGACCGCATGTTGCAATAATCGTCCAGGAATACCTTAACGATGTGGGTATTCCAGTTTTAGATTGGCCTGCGGTAAGTCCGGACATGAAGCCAAAATGTTGCCCCAGCGGACCTGCATGGACTAGAAAATGCTCTCCGTGACGAGTGGGAGAATTTGGATCAGGCTTATATACGGAGGTTAATCGAATCTCTGCCAAACCGTATGCGAGCGGTCATAAGAGCCAGAGGTGGCAATACTCAGTATTAAAAGCTATTGTTATGACATTTTTCTTTCCAAAATTATAATTTCTTCTTTTAATAAAAATCTCAAGTATGAGTTCTTGTTTTTATTTGGCCTGTATTTTATTTAAACAATCATAGAAATTATATCTTAGAGCGCATTAAAGTATATTTACAACTTTATGCTACAAACAAAGATTAGGCGATACTTTTATGATTCAAAACTAAATTATGCGATACTTTTTTGGCGGAGTGTATGTATATAAAGTACCATTGAATGCATATAACTACCATATATTACCTTAAAACCATTAAATTACTTAAAATCTTATACAGAACTTGATGTATTAGCCCAACATGTAAGAGAACCAGAACAAATTTTAATATCATCGCCTTGAGTGTCCATTATTAGAGATTATAAACTGAAAAAAATATGAATAAATTCTGTGTATTACACAGTATATTGAAAAAATAACTAAACCTGTTAAATTAAAAGGAAGGAAAGCTGCCAAAAATTCCCGTCGCGGCGGCTCGAATTTCCATTAAACGATCCTTTCATGACAAGTTTGAGTTTCTGGAACAAGAAATAGTAACATGGAGATAAACCAAGCAAATACGGAGAATGTTGAGGCATAGAGACTTGGTTTTCTGACAAAAATTCACGAAAAACCACATCTCCAACTAAAACGATTATCTTCCACAAACGCTTCATGATACCCACATTATGTTTAGGAACATGTTACGCTATGGAACGAATTTTCTAAATATATTACCTTTACAGTTGGAAAAACAAATTAACATTGTCTCCTCTCGTGACTTCGTGAATCGCAATTTTTGAGATTTCGGAGAGCTTGAGGGCTTTCACGCAGCAGTTTGGCGTACTTGAAACAGTAGGTCTCATCTCTAGCTGAGAAAGCACACTTCCATCTGGCAGCCAATCATATCCTTGTAATGTTTAACGCGAGCAACTTGTGTTGATGTGTGTTGATTTTCACTTAGCATCCGAAGAACTAATCACGATTGTTTAAAATTCTTGTCAGAATTTTAAAATTCATGTCTTTGGTCATATTTAATTCCTCAGCTATCCATTCTACAGCTGAATTTGCACTGTCGGCGATCACTTCACGTACTTATTCTATCAACTCGTGATTTTTGTTTCTTGGTTGGCCTGCCTTTGAATCGTCAAAACATCGAATTGTTTATATCACTCGACGACACGTGTACGGAATAACCATATCAATTCAAATGTTTTTATAAAAGGCTTACCAAGCTTGAGGCAAAATTTAATCTAAGCTCCTTGCTCCATCGTATTTTTATGACGAGGTGACAAAAGGCACTGTCCATCGATTCTAATGATGGCTTTTCCGTTTTGTGATTTTCATAAAATACCTATTGTTGATACATCAACAATATAATTTCGTTCTTCTCCGATATTAAATATCCTGCAGTACTAACTAAAGAATAAAATGTCAAATGATAGGCAGAAAGCTTCCAAATTACATCACATTCGCGCATCATACGCGCATCACATCGGTGAGAATAATTTCCACAAACTACAACGCGCAAATCAATCTGTCGTTAATTGCACGCGGCCTACGTATAGCTCGTACGTGGTTGTATATGGAATACACTATAAATTATCATTTAATCGCATCGTATCCCGTTGCATTAGACACAAGGAATAGCTAATATACTCCCCTTGCGGTGATTATGCTCCTATAGGAAGGCAGAATATGATGCATTAGTCACGTAGTAATGAGAGATGGTGCAGTAATTGGAGCGGAATTGAGGAAGAATTGCGATGACAGTACGTGTGTACCTACGTACAACCGAACATTGCGGTTCGGCGCAATCGAAATTATACACATGGGAGTTGGTTGGTTTTCATTAAAATTCCTTCGAATGCCCCATACAACACTGCAAATTTCATCACGCCATACGATGCCTTCATTTCCTCGACGAATCGAGCAAATAGGATCCTGCAAGTTTTTCAGTTTCAGTATGGAACCTGAAAATCTAAAGCTTATTGATGTAGATCTTAGTCTAATATAGACGAAATAATATTAAATGACGTTTTTCGACATTTCATTAGTCGCTGAAAATTTTTATACAGGTGTCCCAATCTTCTAGTGAAATTGTAGAATTGTGCCTACTATATGAATATTAGAGGCTCCAAATTTTAAACTAATGTAATAGATACCATCCTCCAAAAATATTTGTATACATACAAATTAAACGGCAAATAACGAACCAAGGACCAACTTTATCACTTTAAATAGGACATCATGTATTTCATGTGGTTTTTAGTTTGCTTATTAGAAATAAACCAACACAGTATGGTAATCAACACATAAGTACCAGCAAGCTCCGCATCACACAAGTTTAATAAATTAATAATAATTTAATAATCAATGCAGGACGACCGTTTCGAGGACGTCGTTCGTTGTAGCTTTTACAAACAATTGCTCAAATGTATGTGAAAGCAATGAATTTCAAATGTTTGGAGTAGATTGTAAATTTTCGCTGATATATGTGTTATTCATGTTTACATTATTTATTGTTGGTTTGTACGAAATTTTGTTTTCTTTGTTCCTTTGCGCTAAAGGGATGCGTTAGTAATGTTATGCATTTGTAAAATTAATATTTCCAGTAGCTTTTGATTTGACAAACGTTCTCAGCCAGCGAAGTGCAGCTTATATATTCTGCTAGTTGAAATACATCTCTTACATTATTTCGTAATATTTAAATTATACCTTCTTACCTAAGTTTTCATTGATTCAACAGTCTAAGATCGTCAATATCAAAATAATTTATTACTGTTCTTCATAACAATCGAGCCTTGTTAACATCATCATGTGAATCATGTGAAAAACTAACGTTTAAGCGTAAATATCTCTTTTCCTTTTCATATTAGATAAATGCAGCATTATCGAAGAACAGTAAAGATAAGCATTTCCTATACAGTGAATACAGAAAAAAAATTAAGGTAAACCTAACCAATCAATATTCCCACATCGTTATTTTCGCCAAAGGGAACGTGATTGCGAGAATGTTGGAATATGTAGCCACAGTGGCAATGATGGAACTTGTATGCATATAAAGTTGGCCATGAATAGCCTTTTATCGGCGATCTTCAAGGTAGCGTGATCAAATCCATTCTAAATACTGTTTTATATGCAAGAATTAAGGTTCATTTTTGGAACAATGTTAGAATGAGAAGAAGCATTGTTAGGAAAATACCTTATTCTCAGCGTAAAGTTTATTTGTAAGAAAGAGCAACGATCACAGCAATCGACCTTAATACTGTGATGACTGTAGATCATGGCACATAGATCACTTACTTTCCCGTCTTGGTCTTATTCGGCTATCAACAGGTTAAAATATGGCTATTGTCACTCTCTTGCATATTTGTATAAACTATAAAAAAGAATTAAAAATCAAAACAAGCCTAATTATACAACTAGTTTCTCTTATAATAAAATATAATTTTTGGTTTCAGGTTTCTATATGTGCTTCAATTTTTAGAAAAGTACCAAAAGAAATATTAGCAATGCCAAATATTGCTATGAATGAGTTGATATCGCATAATATTTGGCTTTTCTTATGCTAATCAAACTATATAAAATTTTGCATTGTCATTTGTTTTTGCTTAAAAAAAATTGTATCGAGCAACATACACACTAGTAATCACGTGACCATATTGTCATCTTCAGAAGATCAACGTGTGGTTCTATTTTTCAATTTCAGGGCTCACTATTCAGTTGTATTGTTTGCAAATTATTTTTTTTGATAAGCATTTTTTATTTAAATGAAAAATACTTTATCGAAGGTATATGGTAATACAAGGTACAGGTAATGTGATAAAGAGTTGATTTAATTAGTATAAATGGTTGCAATCTTTGATTAAATAATTCAACGAAGGAGATGTAAGTCGTATTATACAAAAATATTAAAACATATCTTGCCGTTCTGTTTCAACATTTCCAATGGTTAGGATATCTTTAATTAAATACTTTCTGCTGCTGACACTGCTAATTTCTCGCATTCTGTATATTCTCTTCACCGTAAACCATCATCTGCCATCTATTGCTTATAATTAATTTTTCAGTTGGTGTTGCTTATACAAACCTTTGTCCTCGTTTTTGTGCTAATATAAGTTTGCGTGCACGGAATATTGACTTCCTTAGTTAATACGTCTAGACTTCATTTGTTATAAAGTTCTTCCGTACAACCTTACGCCTGAAATTTTTGTCATCCTCTGCTGATCATATTTTCAAGTACTACACTTCTGCCCTCACTCAATTTACTATTTTCTATCGTTTATTACTTGTAACGCTACGCTACTAGATCCCCTAGTGCTACTCTATCTCGTTTTATTTGATTCTATTTATTCGTAGCTCTATTTTACTTGCTTTCCTACTACTTCCGTATTACTTTGAAAGTTTCTGTTAAACAGTAATTTTATACTTATATGTACATCAAACACTGCCAACTTTTGCTGTGACAATCTTAGGTGTAACTAATTTTATAACTTCTCCCAAACCACTGCATGTAACACAATGCGTAATGAATTTCCTTGTATCAAACCTATTGTTGTTCAGGAGATTATCTGTTCAGTAGACATATTATATTATCAAAGCAACTACACTACATAGCATAACAGCTGTCATGCACATAAGTAGCACATAATATATTAGGTTATCGATCCACTGCTAGAAATACATTTACAGAGCAATAGTAATTGGTCTTGGTTAGTAACCGCCATTATAACCTTTATTAAAGCAAATTTGGTCCACTCTTTTTATCATCACTTTTTTGAATTGAAGATGGTTTAACTTCACGTTTCAGACACAATCTCCATTACTTTCTATCTGTGCTCCTTTGTAATGCCCTCAATAGTCCATCAGCAGCCAATTAGATGACAGTGAAGAATGGGCGCGGTTATTAATAATACAAGTTCTAAGTAATTTAGTGTAGACGCTCGTACAGAGTCGTGGCGGTTTACAAGCGTCCCTCAGTCAATTTTCGGTTATTGTTGTTGTCTGTATTCTCACATTAGCTTCAGTATATAGTTCTAATTTACTTTACCATATTTACTATACATCTTTTAATTAATTATTTTCGGAATTTCTTTTTATTTTAGTTAAATATGATCTTCTTTTTTCGCTTATTATTGGCATTATTTTCTTTTTAGCTAATTTGGTTTTCATAGTTTTTTTTTTATATTTACTATGTCGCTTAATAAACGTCCCCGCCAAGAACTCATGGATACTTGAGTTTCATTGCACAATTTGTTCAGTTACTGTAAAATGTTGCAAAACAATTTCGATTTACGGGCGATTTAGAAGCCGATATTCATCGCAATCTGGTGTTTGGAATAAGAGTTTTTATGCCGATCTCTGCGAAGCCATTGCGATAATCTAGCCTTTAAAGATTTTCTGTCAAAATATACGGGTGGAAGTATGCCTGACGAGTAAACGTTATCAAAAAACTATGTCGCAAAAATACACACAAAAGTCGTAAATAAAAATAGAACCGACCATAGTTCACGTTATTGTTGGTATTTTGTATGTATGTACATAGATCGTCCAACAAAGCCTTATTTAATAATAGCCATCGGAATAATAGAAGTAGATATAAGAAAATAGTTATCAACAGCTGCAGTTTCCGAATGTTGATGCATTAATTAATCACACCAAAAAAGTCTTCTTGAAAGCACTTACAAGAGTTGCGTTATACAAAGACAAATGGCCAGCACTTTTCTTACCTCCGTCTCCAGTAGTAACGAAGTAGTGGTAAGATGTCTGACGTAGTTAGAGACCCCTTTATTTTACGCAAACGACTTGGAGAAAGTTGCTCATATAGTGAACAATTTAAACAGGGGTGCACACAGCATAAGTAGATGTAAAGAACTCTGTTACAAGGTCCGTAAAAATGGACCTCATGATAGAACTAATTTGCATGGTATTAACGAACATTTTCGTTATATATATCTCAATATACCTAAAAAAAAATAACACTGAATCACAAACGATACAACTAGAAGATGGAACTGAAACATTAGATGTTATAATGAACAATTAAGGAATATTTCTGGTACTACTATATCTAAAAAAAATCGATGCATCTTTTATCCGCCAGCCAAATTTGTTAATATTAAAACTGTTGCACAACGTAAATAGCGAAGCCTTATAGGTCCGACTTTCACTACGCTCCTCTCGCAAGTTGTAATGTGGAAGGAAGCTTTTCAATATTTAGAGATATTCTAACAAGTAAGCGAACACGTTTCACAGCAAAAAATTAGAGTTTGTTTTACTAATTAGTGTTACTTAACACTTCTAACATGATATCTATATAATATAACCCTAGACACTATTTTCTTTATATAATGTCGTGATATTAATGGTTTCCGTTCGATACTTCTGATACTTTATATTTAGTTTGAGCGTCTCCAGTTAAACAACACGCAGAAGTAGTACCGTCCGACTGTGTACCGCTTTCCGTAACGCATATGCACGCCACAGTTGAAAGAATGTATCACGCCCCACTCTGTCAACCGTCGACGACAGAGGCGGTCGTCGATCCGCAGTACATACCATATCAGAATGGTGCCACGTAACTTGTTACACAAATAACGTGAACTACATGCATCGGATTACGAAAATGCACGAAAAAATGAGTTAAGCATAAATTTAGAAACTATTGATTTGTCTACATGAACTGTACTATCTACGGGTATTTAATCAAACGCTAAGTTTGGTAACTACTCGGCCTAGAAATAATCTACGAATGCAAAATGTTAACAACGAAGTCATGTAAGTTACCAACGACTGTTTGTAACGTTTCGTTTAAGTGATTTTCTGCAGTCTAATTACAACCTAGATAGTTGACCAGTTAAATACTAGTTACAGGCTAACTTTACAGCAATTTAGTAATTATAATCTAATAACTATAGATCCGAGCTGTTTGTTCGAGTGTAGTTGAACGGTTGATATTCGCTCCTTTTAAATGAAGAAGAACGACAACCGCATTACGTGGTGGAACTTGGCCTTTATGCGTTAATCATACGGGTTCTCAAGCGCGAGAAACTTAATAGCCAAACTTTAAAAAAGCCAAAGAAATACATAAACATATAATCCATAACAACAGTTCGTTATAACGAATACCTAAGCAACTGGGCGCTTTTACATGAAATCGGAGAATTAGGGCCCACGAGATATGTAATTGTTTATATTCCAATCAATAGCTTCCACAAAAGATCAAAACACAGCAATTAGAATCAGGTTCCATTTTTTTTAAAACTCCTTATTTCACGATGAACCCGTTTGATGAACTCTATTTGGTTTAAAAAATCTCATAAATACGAAAAAACTACTAAAAGCTAAGCAACACAACAGTATAAAATTATAGAAGCGAGTCTCTAATTGCTATAAAATTAAATTAAAGAAATACTGTCTATTTTAATTAAGTTATTAAATTTTCTTAATGTCAGTATTGAAAATTTGACGAGGTTCTAGAAAGGTAATAAATAATGGTATTCTCTTAATAATCTTGGTATTCTTAATGTACCTTTTTGAAAATAGCCTCAGTAAGAAATCAAACCTAATATCTTCCATTCGCCAGGCAAGTATTAACTAATACACGACGGGATCTACGCCAGAAACGAAATAACTTTTTAATGCCTACATGTTTTCTACATAAGTTTTCTATTCCGTTCTTATGCTTTCCAAGCTGCGTAGATTACAAAGAAAAAGTTGAATGATATGGTCCTGTATCTCAGAAAATTCACATTTACATTTGTTTGCACTATAGACTTTTTCTTATACGTCTAGACGCAATTCTTTCTATTTTTTCTTACTTCTTAGAGTACCGAAATAACGACAAACGTAACGATCATCTTTAGATAAAAAATACTCTAAACAGCAATGAACGGGTTGATTCTTAATATGCTGCGTCTTTTTCTATATCAATTAGTATCCTCAAACGATATGTGCAGTAACTTGCGTATAAGCAAAATCTATTTTCCGACGAATTAAGATCGAAATATTGCATCTCTAATTCCAATGTGTTCGAGAAATACCATCTGCACATACACACCGCCTTTCTAGAGCTAGACACATCTGGCGTTTCATTGAAAATACGTATTACTGCGCACGGTGCCCGTAATACTGCCTTTCTGTGTGTAGAAGATGTAATAAGACTTGAATAAGTTTTGGCACGGAACTGTTATTCATCGTGTAGTTCCTATTCATCTAGCATTTTCTGTTCGTGCCGTATTACAGAAAGTCTACTTCCTCGTACGTATCGATTACTTCATATCTAGCCGTTCTAGTTATAGACCAATTCCGAGTAGAATTGCTGGGAAAGATTACACTTCTTCAATACTTTGCGAAGACGGGAAAGGATGGAAAACTTTGCTATTGGGAATCGGTAATAAAACTATCCATTGATTATGCGGCTATTCTTATAGCTTTATGAGTACTTTCAATCGATTTCATCGGGCAGATATTGATTAAAGGATAGAAAAAGGAAGCTCTAACTTTTGCCGAAATTATGCAGCTAGTAACCGCGAATTTTTAAGAATATCAAAAAATTATTTCCACGCAAGCCAATGGAAGCAATATGCAGTATTGCTCTAACGGAATGGTGCCACAACGTACCCATGTAAGGGGCCCACTGCTGTTTTATTGGTATCATATCAAAATTTGCTGTTATTGCATATCTAGCAAGATTGCCTGACTTCGCCGTTCCGGATTTTCTTTTAGTGGAGTTTAAAGTCTAAAGTATACTTGACTTATTGTCAAATACTTCTTAAGCTCAAGAGAGACCAGGGAGCTTTAAAAACTAAAGATGTTATCACAAATTACCGTTTTTAATCTTAGTAATAATCGGGCCAAAGACATTTTTCATTTCATCACAGCGGCTTATTAAAAAACGTTCAATCCTATTGCCGAATCCTCCATTATTACAGTTTATTGTCATTCATATCGGATCTTCAGGAACCAAGTTCGTTATCGTAGTTCCATCTGCTGGTTTTCCTGGCATACAAACGACGAATAACTCCAATCCATAGCGTGGATAATTTTAGATTCTCTTAGTGGCTAAACTTCATTTCTTGTTCCATTAAAATTTCACTACTATAGTTAAGTTTGCTTTAAAACTACTTCGCTCCTTTGACTTAAATTTTTAAAATTTCTACTACGGTACCAACTTCTATTCTCACGTGACCAAAGCGTAAACTTAGACACGTAGTATCCGACTGATTTCCCTCCTCTTCCTCCTCCTCTACCGATCCGTTTGTAAGAAAAATAAGACGCAAGAAGAAATCGCGACTTATTTCATCATTTGAGAGCATGGGAGAAAAAGGTCGCGCTATCGTAAACGCCGGTCACTTCTACTTTTAATTAAGTTTTTAATTAATTTTTAATTGCAATACTTTTTGCCCGGTTTACACCGTTCCGCATTTCATCCCCCAAAGTTCCGCGCCGAAAGATCTTAAACGAACGCCGACGCTTGAGTCTCGTAAAACACCTGGTCGTATAGAAGGCGCCCTTCTAGTTTGAAAAAACTTGAATACGCCCAACACGTAACACTAGGGCACCTTCTGTACGGTTATCAGCTTACCTCGAATACATTAGGCACTGACGTTTTGTTCTCTGCTTGTTCTTAGTGCTGGGCGCCGTTCAATCTAGCGGAGGTGCCGCTGGGAATTCCGTTAACGACTGTCCGCCGAATAGAGGGCCCCACTTCGATACGAGCGCATCGAAAAACGTCACAGCGCTATTGGGAAAGACGGCGTACCTTAATTGCCGCGTAAAAAACTTAGCGAATAGAACGGTAAGTAGCGCAAGTCTCATCTACGTAGGTAGGTATATTTTTACTTGGAGAAATCTCCTTTTAATGATCTACTTATCGTAGCTTCTAACTAGAATTACTTCTCTTAAACTTTGCTATTTCTTTCCTCTGTTCGTTATGTAATAGTTTAACAAAGTCCTTTTAATGGCCAAACAATGACAACATTAGTACTTAAATACACAATACATAGATGCAGCGAAAATATTTCAGTGCATTTAAAAATATTTGATTGTTGTTTACAGTGCGGCTCAATTAATTTTTGTGTGAATAGGATAACCTATATGTTATATCAGTTTACCACCTTACTCTTTGAATATTTTTCATTCCAGGTGCATTGTATTTTAGTTTAGTAACATTGGAGATAGTTGCGATTTTCTAAAAAGTTTCTCTGTTTTCCAAGTGTTTGTAAAGTTTCTTACTCAAGGAGAAAATAAAATGAAGTTTTATCTCATAAAATTCTGTTTAATAACCCTTCAATGAAGGTAACTTGCATATTGTACAACATCAGAACATTAATTATTTTTACAAAGGAGGTCGGTTTACAAGCGAGGTGCGTAGCGATTTCTTTCATTGCGGTCAAGTGACCAATCGTACCCTTTGAATAATTTCTTTATCTTTGTAACAGTTTTGTGGCTTTGAGAAAGTTGAGAGTTTTCTTCGACTCCATGTTTTAGAATTTTCCCGGGTTTATTTTTTATGGCCTAATCTACTGTGCCTTGTGGTACTATTGCAGTTGCTTATAAGGAGCAGAACAGTTTCCTCTTCTTCCCCGCATCCGTTTGATACTGGTTCAGACACAAATGTCAATTCTGTGTAGAAACTTGCTCAGTGGACACTAATTAGTTACGATGTCAATGATGCAGTTGTCTTTTAATCGCCGCTTCAGCCATATAATGGATTCTAAGAGACCAAGTTGCTAAGTATATTAGTATGCAACGCAATTCCTTCCTACGAGTGTATTCAGTAACTGAGCATTAAGTGCTTCTAAGGATATTGTTTACTGTAAAGATCCTGTTCGTCTAGCAAAAAGAGCCTGTTCTTTCCAACGAACGTTTCCAACATTTCCTGATCACATAAAATATTGCACAAATTTCTGCTTGAAATATGCTTGCAAGCTTCCAAAGTGTGGAAGAAATACTCCATTCAATCTGCCTGCTCCACATATTCCTGCACCCGTTTCTAACTAGGTTTTAGACGCGTCCATAAAATAGACGAAACTATTTAGAGTAACTTTGTCCTGTTCCATTCATCTCTACTCCGTGCAACTTCTTCGTGGATTTTTATATTAATACACGTCTTGGAGATTTTCTCTGACACCATACTTAATACGATGATTTCATCTTGTATGTTGACGATGGACACATCGCTGTCTCTTCGCTTTTCCTATAGCATTCCGCCATTCACGTAGTAGTCTCTGCAAGAGCCCTTGCCCTAACCTGCAAATGCAGAGTTGGCTGGTCAAGTCGGGCCTCGAGTGCGACGGTTCATGGTTGTCGTTATGGTTTCGGTTATGTTGAGACATCCTAGGTGCTGTATTCAACTTGGTTTATTCCTGCGTTCTCTCCAGTCTAATCTGGAAAAGGTTATTACTTTATTATTATTAGGTGTTAATAATCCGCAATTCGTACTCACCCATCAATTTTTACAATTGGATATAATAAAAATTTAATAACAATTCTAAAATACATTGATCTCTCATGACAAACTTTGTGAGCCAAGACCTTCTTTCTCGTGATGCACTTTAACTGGATTAACCTGGCAAAAATATTGACAATAGAACCTCACTTGAACCTTACTCTTATTTGAAACGGCACCTTTGCAAAATATGTCTTGAAGCGTTTCGTCACAATACACTTTAGACATACCTATTAACATCTTGAAAATGAGTAGAAAGTAGAAAATGAGTTTCAAACCAATTACAACTCATTAATTTTCTCATGCAGTTACTGATCTAGAGTGAACATTGCAGCTTTACAGACAGGTTCCGCTTGCCTTGTAAGAAATGCCAGCAAGTTAGAATTCGCAATGTTTCCAAAAGAATAATTAATATCTTGGAAAACATCAAGTTTATGTAAATAATTGTTTAAATTTTCAAATTTGAAATAAAAGCAACGGTATTCCATTTCAAATACAAAAATTGTTAGCTATTTCTAACACAACAAAACGTTAGCAAACGAAAATATTTTTGGACAATGTAGGTACAGTTTTGTCAACAAAATGGTTAACTTGCTTTTGACACATTTCGAAAGTTTTGTAACCATGTATAAATCTGTCCATATATATACACTCCGCCAAAAAAGTATCGCATAATTTAGTTTTGAATCATAAAAGTATCGGATAATCTTTGTTTGTAGCATAAAGTTGTAAATATACTTTAATGCGCTCTAAGATATAATTTCTATGATTGTTTAAATAAAATACAGGCCAAATAAAAACAAGAACTCATACTTGAGATTTTTATTAAAACAAGAAATTATAATTTTGGAAAGAAAAATGTCATAACAGTAACTTTTAATACTGAGTATTGCCACCTCTGGCTCTTATGACCGCTCGCATACGGTTTGGCAGAGATTCGATTAACCTCCGTATATAAGCCTGATCCAAATTCTCCCACTCGTCACGGAGAGCATTTTCTAGTCCATGCAGGTCCGCTGGGGCAACATTTTGGGTTCGTATCCGTCTGTGAAGGAGGTCCCACACGTGCTCGATAGGGTTCATGTCCGGACTTATCGCAGACCAATCTAAAACTGGAATACCAACATCGTTAAGGTATTCCTGGACGATTATTGCAACATGCGGTCGTGCATTATCGTGCATTAACATGAATTCGTTTCCTATAATTGGCGCATATGGTACTACATGTTCTTCTAAAATGTCCGTTATATACCTGTGGACAGTCAGTGTACCTCTGTCTACTGGTACTAACTCTGTACGACCTGTTAAACAGATGCCTCCCCAAACCATAATAGAGCCACCAGCGAAATTAGGTCTAGGTCTGATATTACACTGCGAATAGCGCTCACCGTCTCGTCTGTACACTGAGATACGCCTATCTGAGGTGTAAAGACCAAATCTTGACTCATCTGTGAAGAGTATATTGGCCCAGTCATTAATGTTCCAATTTACATGTTCTCTGGCAAACCTTAAGCGAGCCACTCGGTGGTTCCTAGTGAGACGAGGGGCTGTCACAGCTACTCTAGCTCTTAATCCACTCTGTCGTAACCTATTCCGAATAGTTTGAGTACTCACACGAGTATTTCTGACTCTAGCCAAGTCGTTCTGCAATCGTCTCGCAGTTACATGTCTTCGACGTAATGCTTGTAGTAGTAAATAGCGGTCATCTTGGCGAGTAGAACATCTTGGACGACCTGGTACAGGTCTTCTACTGTAATTGCCTGTTTCCCTATATCTGGCTACGGCTCTAGAAACACTTGACTGATTGATGTTCATCAAATTAGCAACGTATGCTTGAGATCGTCCATCTTCGATTAAAGCAACTATAGCAGCCACTTGTTCTGAAGTTAAATTGCTCATTTTAGTTTTAAAAGCGTTGGTACAGAACTCTGACTTCGCACTTTAAAATTTGTCCGTATAGGAAGACTTTCAATAAATAACTGAACAAACCTTACACATATGCATTTTTCTAAATGTGTTTTTTGTTAGTGTTTTTATAGTTCACATACACGAGGCGAACTTTTTGTGAACGTATAAAAATGTCTTGGTTTATAAATGCCCGTTTTAGTTTATGCGATACTTTTTTGGTGGAGTGTGTATATATATATATATATATATATATATATATATATATATATAATATATATAAATATATATATATATATAATAAAATATATATATATATATATATATATATATATATATAAGTCCTAATGTCCACTTAAACAGAATTTAATAATTAAGAGAGAAACCCAGGAACATAATATACACCTAAAAGTACACAAACCTACTGAAACTATTTTTACAATGAAGCTTGTTTTTTATGGTTGTGAATAATGCAGCACCTATTACTTAAAACTTACTCCAAGTAACAAAAATCTTAAAAATGAAACCGGCGGTTCAAGGCTGTAAATAGCAACAACTAGGACAGACAGAAGGGATTTTGTGACGAGAGAGTGAATTTCTTCTATATTGTTACAAAACTTAATATGCAAGGTATTAGAAAAATATTTTATACTTAAATGTGGTTGAAAATACTAGACTGTTAAACTTGGTTCTCTTGAATTTGGTATTTATGGTTATTATTACAGGTAGAGTATGCTGGTTGACGTTCGCTTGAATGCCGACCTAATATGCAAACATCCAAAAGTGAAATAAAACACAGCATTTTTTGACGAATCACACATCAATAGTTTAATGGATCTGCTAAGCGCGTTGATAACATATACAAATCTTATCCTTGATTTGGCATCCGTTCATAAAAATAATAACGAAAATTTCTTAACAAAGATGTCCAAAGAGAATAGTTCTCTTTGCCATGAGAATTTTATATACAGATGCTCAAGTACGTGAACATATTGTTAATTTACAGGAAATAATATCCTTACCAGTACAATATTTTTTCTGGATACAGTTTCCGCAAATCTACTATAGAACTGCTTTAGAACTTAGAGCCTAAAAAGAACTTCTCTTTTATCTTTGACAGGCTTTAGAAAGAAGAAAAGTAATATTCACATGATTATTTCCTAGAAAATATGTAGTAGGCACCGAAAGCAAAATTTCACAATTAAGGAATCTAAATTGCACATATGTTTGTATGTTTTATATCTGTTATCCAAAGGTAAGGCTTTTCAGTAAAACATGTTTGAAATTTCAAAGGTTTTAATTTTTTGAGAAATAATATAGCGCATAATATGATAAAACATATTTCTTTTCGACTTTTGTCTGTATTCCATCACCAGCTCGTCACTTTAATTCCGTATTCCCCCCGTATCTCCCGGAACGCGATTTAATTTGTTTAATATCTTGATGAAATCTCTCAGGTTGCTCATTACACACATTGCCAAGATCGGAGAGAAAAAATCTAAATGATATGAAGGAAATGAATTTTCAGACACATTTGCTCCCAAATTTTTTTAAGTAATTCCAGCACTTTTAAAGGATTGTCAGACAAGTGCTTCGCTTTCATTTAAGGTATTGTCGAAAGAGGTATCTTTCACCTGATTTGGGACTGCACAAATATTTCTTCATTGGTTTTAGCTTAACATTCAGTAGGCAATGTTACCAATAGTGTGTTTAAGGTTTTATGATTTTATTTTCAAAGGTTGATTAAATATCTTAAAATAAAGTCATCAACGTATAAATATCATAATAAAAATTGCACAATAGGAAAGGTATTACCGTCCTTTTCTTTATTTTTTACTTTCTAATTTTTAATGGATAATTAAGCACCTTAAAAAGATTTTTATCGGTAAAACGAGTGATCAAGAACTTATGTAAAGTAAATGTAAATTCAAACGGTAGGTTATTAGTGAATTTTTTACTAAGTAGACTGATGTTTGCAACTTTTCCCAACCTGTTTCACGAGCTGTCACTCCACTGCTGGTTTGACGTAAATTCTTCCGAAAAATCGTAAGGAGAGTAAAAATGGTCTATGGCACCAACAGTGTTGACATGTTGTTAATTTATGGGGAAATATGCCAGAATTCTGCTTCTGCAAGGCGATTATACGCTGAGCGGTGTCCCAACAAGCCTAGATCCTATTCCCATCGCTATCCCACCACCGTTGTAGAAATCCATGAACGAGAAACTGGTGAAAAACACGTCAAAGTCGGGATCATGGACCTGACCGATGCCAACAAATTTTAGATCCCGACGAACGAGCCTCAAATCTTGTCGAAGAAGATCCTTCCAGTAGTACTCGAAAAATATCTCGCCAAGTAAATGTATCAAGCTAAATTGTCTTACGAACGCTGTGCAAGGATCCTGAAAATCCTGTGAATCAACCTGAAGTTCAACCTTTACGTTTACAAT
The DNA here is from genome assembly GCA_020654165.1 of Oryctes rhinoceros. Lineage (NCBI taxonomy): Eukaryota > Metazoa > Arthropoda > Insecta > Coleoptera > Scarabaeidae > Oryctes > Oryctes rhinoceros. Next base: position 9,336,269 of record JAIOKQ010000399.1, on the reverse strand, counting down.
TTTGACGATGATTTCTACAAAATCATGCTGAAATTCCCAATTTTTCTTCCATTGTATTGGCGACTGATGACGCAAAATTTACACGTAACGGCACAAATAATTGTAGCAATACTCACACCTGGGCTATCGGAAATCCATATGCTGTTCGTCGTAGTCATTTCCAGCACACATTTTCGATAAACGCTAGTGTCGGACTGGTCAACGGACAACTTACTGGCCCTTTTTGTATTGACAAATCGATTGAATTAATATTACTATATCTTGTTTCTACAATATCAGTTGATGGAACTATTCGAAGACATTCTTTTGAATGTACGTCAACCAATGTGGTTCCTTCACGATGGTGCACCGCCGTATGTTAACCTTTTAGCTTTAGATAATGTATCTGAAAATAAATTAGTCGAGGCCTCCTTGATCATCTAGCTTTAATCTGCCTGATTTCTAACTTCTGGCCCGTTATGAAGACCACGATGTACACCAACGAAATAGTTAATTTAGATGATCGCGTAATCGCGCTGAGACAGATAATTTTTTAACATTAATATCTCCCCTATTGTGCAATTTTTGTTAAGATATTATTGCGTTAATGACCTCATTTTAACATGTTTAATCACTCCTTGAAAATAAAAACTCACAAGACCATAAGAGCCTTATATAATAAGTAGGATTTTGCTTATACACATTAATATAATGCTTTTACCAATCTTCTTGATAATTACATTTAAATTCTGCTTATTTTTCTAACCTCTACCATTTCATCAAAAGAGATGGATACCAATTTTTCCAATCATATTTCTTGAATTACCTTGCCAGGTCTCAGATTAAAGTATAACTACAGCGTTTGTACGATAACCAGGGATGACGGAAAATTAATATTTTGATAGATTACTTTTCATTATATATATTGAGTGCAGCTTCCATAGGTTTTTATATTGTTATCTCTTCTATTCTGTGAGTTGTTTATATGTAGAAATTTGCTCCATTTATAGATTTATCAGTGAGAGAAACGTATGTATATGCAACTACCCAAACTTGTTAATTTTATTTAACATGACCAATGTCTCAATGACATGACCAATGTAATATTTAAAACATAGAAATTTAAAAATTGTAATTTCAACGCAATTCAAAACGCAATTATATTGACTAGGTCATCGTCATCACTCATTCTTATGGTCCATACGCAATTTCTCAACGTATTTATAATGTACTTATTATCTAACATCAAAGTATATAATAAAATGACATAATTGCAATTGTATCTCGAACTTTAAGCATTATCTAATAGTTCTCCTGCTACTGGAAAAGATATTGGAACTTCCTATTTTCTTTTCCTTGTTGTAAGGATAAAGTGAAGATTTTATTTATTTAGTTACTAACCTATTTATTTGTTTGTGCAGTACTTACAGATAAATTCTCTAATTATTACAATGCTACAACGAGAAAGTCAAATACTAAATAAGGTCAAACAAATTAACTGCAAAATAACATCCAGCAAACACGAACTGTAAAGTTCGATCAACAATAAAATAAACAAATTCCCAACGCATTACGAAGTAATTCATTACGTACGCCGTTTGAATAAGCATTCATATACATAAAACATTTAGATCAAAAACGTTCATTTAAATTTGGACCGCCAACATCATTTTATTTTGAGGTTAACCAGTATAGCCTGCAGTTCAACCGCAAGAGGGAAACTATTTGCACAAACATCCGGGATATTAATTGACACTGGGCGTATATACAGGCTTGGCCATTAAAATGGAACACTTACAGATTTTCGCAAATATCTGTTGTTTTTGGATTGGCGAAAAAATAAAATGCTAAAATGTTGTTGCAAAGGATAACTAATTTTCTATAAATACTTGCAATTATTAAGGGAAAGAAACACGATTACTAAGTGAAACTAGGAAGTCGCAATATGCAATTTTGTGTGCTGCAAGAATCTCACAAACTAGAACTGTTATCAGACCTATTAATCATAAACTAGGAAGTGACCTTGCAAAAATAAGATCAAACAAAGATTTTAGCTGAAGTTTACAGAAGACTTACAGAAGAAGACGGTTCAACATTTCGGCTAGAAAGGGCTGAAAAACGCTGAGATAGCGCAGAATAAATAAACGTTTAAGACTGTTTCAGAAGACATGGAACAAGCTTCACAGTAAATGCTATCATCATGATGCACAGCGTCTAAACGTCTACGGGCAGTCTTTAAAATCTGAGGAGATTATATTCTGCATTAGGCTCCGTGTATAATTTTAAAATGAAGTCACCAATGAAGTTTTAAGTTTTGCAAAGCTTAAAGTGCTCTGCTTTATTGGTCAAGGCTGTATACATATATAACGCAAAATGCTCACTAAAGGACGCTTTTATACAAAGCTGGAGGTATACGTGTGTTTATATTTATAAAATCGCGAGCTGTATGCGTTATCCAAAGCTCAAATCACGAATCGATTTATAACACCTACGGCAAGTCTTTTTCCAATATTTTATTTCTAGGAGAACCGTCAAATATACAACGTAAAAATATCGCCCGAGAATTTTCCAAAGCGGAGTAAATAAATTTCAACTGTGACCAGAATCCCATTGAAATATTATTGACAATTCGCTATTCGAAGAAAGGTTTCTCTTTAAAATTAGAATCAGGTCACATTCCGCTGAAATTCGATGAGCCTAGTATTGATTATACATTACATTAATTACTAATGAAAGAATAAACATGAGAAAGTTTCGAAAACTGGAACAGGACGTTACGCTTAAGCTTGAAGAGAGAGGGTACAGTGATCCGTTTATGTTTTGTGCCGCCCTTTGCAGCGACTAAATATTGATACTTTCTACCGCGTAGTGACGCCTTGTGTTCAGCAAACAAAGGCATGGAACCACGTTTATTGAGAATTCTCAACATAAACTAAAATGGAAGTGATAAATTCTACTTGCAAATCCAACAACTATGCAAGGGCATTGCAACAAGTGGTAGAAAGTGTAGATACATCGTGTCAAGAGGAGGCAAAACATAAAAATGCCACTGTACGTTGAATTCGTTTTTACGTTCGCGGGATCGCAGGATACTTTGAAGAGTTTGAATTGGCTTGGCGTTCGAAAGCAGCGGAATAATATTATTACCGACTTGGCCAACGTAGATGAATTGATGCATGATTACAAGGTAAATTTTATTAAATGTACAATCTGGATTTCGTAAGTGATTTAGTTGCGTTTCTACGCTCCTGTGTGTTAAGGACGATGTTCTTCAGACACTGGTCGAGAACTACTAAGGGTTTTAGTATTATTAAGTTATTTAAAAGTTGCTAACACCCTTTTTTTTGTTTTGTTGATTTGTTTTGTTTTGTTTTTTTTTGTTTTCTTGTTTTTGGTCATTCTTCTTGGATCATTCCACGATATCGCTATTGTTCTCAAGCTTTCTTCTATTGTGCTATCCCATATTTTTCTTGGCCTCCCTCTTTTCCTCTTGTGTCTTGATCTTGCAAGCCATACCTTTTCGTTAGTCTTTCTTCTTCCATCCGTACCATATGCCCAAACCATTTGAGTTTCTGCCTATCTATACTATCCAGAATCGACTCTACTCCCTTTTTCTTCTTTGATTATTCTCTGATCTTCTCGTTTTTTTATTCTATCCTTTCGAGTGACCCCTTTAACCGCTCTTAAATATTTCAGCTCGAATGCTTGTATTCTACTCTTAGTTTGATTATTTAAGATCCAACTCTCACTGCCGTATGTCAATATAGGTTTAAATATTGTGTTAAACACAGTTATTTTTGCCTTCCTTGAAATCTCCTTCTTTTTCATAAAAGCGTTGTTCAATACAAATTTATAATGTTATTCCACTTTCAATTCTGCTGTTAATTTCTGCTTCCTCTTTACCTTCCTGATGTATATTTATTCCGAGATATATGAATATTTCTACTTGTTGTACCTTTCCATCTCTATAAATTATATCAACACTTGTATGAATTAAAAGTTCTGGGTAAGAGATGGATATGAAGAGCATAATATGAATCCATCGGTACTAAACACTACCTCCAAATCTCGCCAATTATGCCTCAACTCAAAGAAATCTCAAGTTCCAGTTCTTGGAGGAAAGGAGTCATATATCGTAGCAAAAAGTACAATAGTGCAGCAATATTCAAAAGGGAACAATCGGGAAAATGTTGAATGTCTCTATAACTGAGGTTCCATGCTTTTTTATAACGCTTTACACAACATATGTGAAATTTTATTGGGAATTTGGATGATGACTAAACGGACGATTATTAGTTGATGAAATCACACCTTTATATACCTAAATTTACACTGAATCTTGTCGTGGAAAGATATTTACAAGTTATAGGAAATGAGGAGATCATCGTCTCGACTGAAATAATATTTCTCTACTACTTACGCTCCAGAGCTAATAGGCTATGAAATTGAATTTTGTTCTAGAAATGGAGACACTAGAGGAATCTTTACTTTAGATGGGAAGAGAAACTGAAGTTACCAAACGCGCTGTGTGATAAAAACAAAAGAAATAAAGAATTTTAAAACGCTTACTTTTGTAATTAGCCGTATCCAATATAGTGGGTGTTAGTGCACAAGGAAAATAGTATTAGTCAGCACACGAGGAGGTAGGCACATTAAAACTGTTACCGTAAGCGCAATCCGATTTCTCAAACATCTGAAGCATTAGGAATGTTTCCACAGTCGTTTCTTTCAAGGATGTTCGTCGTTCTGAAAAAATGTTTTTATATCTTGAAAATGAACGCTCGACGTCTAATGATGTAATACACGCGTAATGAAAATAATCTTTGAATTTAATCACCGAATCAGTAGAGTTACCTTCCCAAACTTGTCTTAACCTGCTAAAATTTGTATCTTTCTTCATAACACTTTCAAAATTTCTTGTAACGATATCATTTTTTTTGTTATTTATACAGTGTAGGAGTGTATTAACGTCATCTAATATTTGTACTGTATCTTGGAATTTATCCTGGCTTTCCTTAATAGCCGCAGATTCGTTGGGATTGAATTGTAAGACGACTGATTTTATTTGCCGGAAGTATTTAAAATAATAAAACGCTGCCTTCAGCCATGTCCCCCAACGCGTAAGAATCGGCTCTGGTGGTTCGGGAATACCGGGACACTGTTTATGAAATTCACTGGTACGTTTGGGAGATTTGAGAAACACTCGTTTCGTATTTGTTATTAATGCATTTACCTCAGGGAAATTTGCACGAATAGTTTCAGCCGCAATATGCAGAGCATGAAGTTTACAAGTAATATGTAACATCATCCCATAATGTTCTTGAAGAGAACGACCTACACAACGCATTGTCGCGGCACCATCGGTCATGAAAATTAATACTTGAGTAGTGGCAATTTCAAATGTTTGTAAAGTATCAACGACTACGCTCTCGATAGCGTCGGCAGTACACGATTTTAGTCTTTTACTAGCTAATAAAATTCCCTTTGTAGGTTGACGGGGTTCCAGTATACGTACAATCACATTCAAAATAGAATGTTTTTTACGGTCTGTCGTTTCGTCAATACATAACCACAGTAGTTTATTTTTTATTGCAGATCTGATCCTGTTTTCAATTTCGGTACGTACACTTGGCACACATCTCCTTAAGCTTGTTTCCGACGGTAACTCAAAGTCTGGATTATATTTATTCCAAAATTCACGGAATGGTTTCTTCCTGAGTAAGGAAAACGGTAAATTACACGCAGTCAGCATATAAAATAAATCAATTATAAATTGAGTTGCCTCAGTCGGTGATACACCCAGTTTTTTATTTTTGTGTTGCTGACTATTTACATGTCTTCTACAGCCATATTTATCATTGCACATCAGAGGTATATTACAAATTTTACATATAATCTTACTTCCATTATATATTAAGTCAGGAAATTCTCCACAGAACTTTTTCACTTTGTCGGCCTGTGGGCGTTTCTTACTACGCGCGTCCGCCATACCGTCACAACCCGATCGCATACGGTAATAAACTACCGAAATGCGATGCGAGTTATTTGCTTATATATTACATTACATATCCCCCCGGCCACGCCCGGCGGTACGCCTTCTGACTTGCCACGCACTTTGGGGAGCTCTACTTATTACTATTACTTTTTTGCAGCGACTAGATCGACTGGTGTTTTGTCGACTCTCGGGAACACCGAGTAGGCAACCGAGTAGTCGCTGCAAGAAAGGAATAATTCCACCTGCCTTTGTCATCTTTAATAATAATGTACCAAATCGATTAAAATAGTTTAAATTTCGCCTATTCAAAGAGAAATATAGATCTAGTGCAACAGCTACTTGCCTAACTCTTTTAGAACAGTGTTTGTCTTTTCTTTTTTCTTCTATTTTATTTATTTTTTAAAGAAAACGTTTGATAATAACAATATATGACGCACGCGCGGAGTAGGTTATGTTTCATTCCTTTAATTTTTTTATATATACTACAGGGACAATGTAAAGAAGAAGCAGTTTTCATGGTTTATGAGACTGTGCGTCATCCTGTGATTGCAATTTACTGGAAGTTGGGAGTAGTGTTTTAAGCTCTTCGTGAAGATGAATTGGAATTTGGCCTGTAGTGACAATTATTTTCGAAATTACTTCTACTCTTTCCTGTTGCCTTTTTTGAGATCGTGTGCTTGTAGAAGATTTCTTTTTTTATCGAATCACTTGAACGAGGTATTCTTGGGTGTGAGAATAGCTACGTCTATCAGGATGTGATCTTTATGTCCTCTTTGGTTAGAGTTATGCCCCGTCTGTTCTGTGCTGCTCGCCTATCTGTTTGGATGGTCCGATTCCAGTATGGTTTCATACAGTTGATGTTAATTATATTTTTCGGTGCATGGAATATTTTCTTCTGCGAGGTTATACTTCTCACATAGAGCTTGGTATATCATTCTGGCAATTGGTGTAAAGTCTGGGAGCTAATGAAGTACTTCCGCTTAGAACATGTTTGACCGTCTCTTGTTGATCGCACATACGATATAGACTCAATGCGTTTGTCTAATTGCCTAATATGTGTAACTTAATATTGGCACAATGTGGTCCTGGATAGCTACCATGAAGCTTCTCGTATCGGGAAGGCCGATGCGTGAAAGCTCCTTTATCCACCTCTTCCTGATGCAACATTTGAATATATCGACCGTGCACTTGCTTGCCCTCAAAAATGCTATTTTTTTTGTTGGATTGTAAATTTTTTTTGCACAGGTCGAGCGGTGTAATTTTTGTTAGAGGAACTGTCTACACTGATGGATCTGCTCATAATGCAGATTTCTTACTGTTTATTATTATTGTTATTATGAAGACTATATTACCATGTCTAAATTCTCGGCTAAATATTAAGCTGCTTGATAAAACAACTGTTACATGTTATCATGCGATATTTTTATCGCACGGTATCCATCTAAACGGAAGCATTCACCAAACTGTGTTAAACAAATAAGAAAGAATTTGAAAATCTTTGAATTGGAGTAATTGAATATATTTACACATTATCTAGACAGATGAAGCTTAATTTAGAAGAAATAATCTGCACAATCGGTGTAGTTAGCAATTTAGAATGCAAAACTTCCGGAAGATTTGGCAATTCAACGTTTCCTCAATGCTGGATTTATCCGTAATGGTCAAGACCAACTTGGATTTTGCAATTTTCAAAGATTAAGGGTTTTTACTTTCAAAGCTTACGTTAATTCAACGACTGCGTTTTCCAGTTTGTTGTTGGTGTCTTGTATAAATACTATTATTCAGTATAAATTCTAACAAATTCCTAGAGGAATTAATATTACTTCTCTACTTATATCAACAAGACGTAAACGTTCATTAGTTATAAAGTATTAAGTATTACTACTCTTCGTATAACTCGCATGAAGTATTAAATACGGCTAGTAGACAATTTTATTCGCCATCTGGAATATTTTTCTATAACTCGTGATTACCTTCCTCCGAAAAGAGTTACACCTTGCGTGACAGAGTTAATTTCCCATGAGGTATTCTCCAACGAAGATACGTACCTGCAAGGCATTTCCATGTACAGACAGGAATCAAATCTATTGGAACAGATTGAAGCATTAACTATTCTATAATAAAGGAGCAACTGACGAGAAAATCTAAGGCACCTAGTTCGGCTCAGTAATATTTTTTAAATTGAATATCCAAGGAAATTTAGATGTACTTGTATATATATCTATATTATACGCTATAACTGTGTATAATATAGACGTTATTGGCAGTGTAGCAATTACATACCGCAAATATCCATTCACATCGTCTGAACGTAATACAATAACGTTCGACCCAGTAGATAACGGACAAAAGAAGCTGAATTCTCCGTTCACCTATTTGCCGGAAAAGATATCATCTCTTTGTGTGCTTTTATGAAATTTATGAATAATGTATAAGTTTATTTCGACATCGCTGTTCTCCGTTAGAAGGCGTAATCTTCCAAATTTGTTTTGCAAATGACATTCACAATGGATGATCTTTTCTTCCTCGTTATGTAACTAATTAGCTTTGGCTTTGGAATATGAAAACAGACGGGTGTGTTGTTATGATTTTGGAAATATTTCTAGAATGATGAGCTCCGGTTAAGATCTAGTTTTAGCCCAATATTTAAGCAATACTGTAAGTAATCAACATCAAAAAGGCATAGCTGTATTGTTTTGCTGCTATTATTACGGAATTGTTTTAAAAACAGTCTTTACGTGTGCAAAGGCTCTCAGAAAGATTTTATGAGAACTCTAAGTTTGAATGGTACAATTACTGAATGCAGATTAAACTTATCATTTTTAAAGCTTTTCAAATGACTCGTTCCTCTCAAATTCTGAACCATCTAAAGTTTTAGAATTTTTTTATATTCGATATTACTAAAGAACTGTGTATATGTAATTCGTATAAAAGTAAACAGTTCTATTTAACTTATCGCCTCATTTAATTCATTTATTCATACCATGTGGGTTGGTCGGCAACAGTCTAAGTACTTAAGTTTATAGTTTTTTATACCAGCCGAATGGAACTCTCAATTCCACTCGAAGCTTAGTGTTTTAAGTGATTCCTGAGTAGTTACTTCGCATCTTCTACAACAAAATTCGCTTACTCGACCTAGGTTATGTAGATGCTCTTTCAAAAGGAGTATCAAGTCACCAACCTTGTAGTGAACTTGATTTCATTTGTGCTGCGTCTAATTACATAGGTTAATAGAAAACTCAGCATCTCACTTTCCAGCATCTTGGTGTGACATGGAATTTCAGTCAAGACCCGACAAGACCAGATCTCCCGTTTGGCGAAATTATTTTTGATCTCAAACACGGTCGTTATGTAGCATTTAATACCCGTCCCCGCGCCCAGATAAAAGATAACTTGGTTATGTTATTATGTTTTCCTTCCTCGTTGAGTTTCCATTTCGTTAGCTTCAGAGTTGGGTGCATTTGATGCAAAGCTGCAGCAATTGCGAATAATTCTGTTTAGAAAATTGTTCCGTCCTTTTCCAGGTTTGAGAATAATTTACATCTTAGCGCTTATGATTAGAGACGACCAAGGCAGGTGAAACTATTACTTTTTTTGCAGCGACTAAACATATCCGTCTTATAAGAAAGGGTTCGTGTTACCTACTGGTTTCCCTGAGAGTCTACAAAATATGAGTCTGTCTAGTTGCTACGAAAAAACGTTTCTACTTATGAACGTACCAAAACACCGCATTAAATGTGTTGGCACTACCAAATTTATCTGAATTAGCAAAATCGTAGAATCATATAATATTGTCATATAATCTTAGCATATAGTCAATCTTCTCGACAGTGATCGCTTTTTTTTCTTATTTGAGGTTAACAAACTTTGAATCTTTTAAGCTATATACGAAGTTTTATAAATTCTGAGAGTTATACACGTTAGTTCCAAATCAATGTACATAAATAGGTTCAAGGCAAGTAAATATACTGTCTATATAAATACAATATTAACAAAAAATATTTGATCTAATAATAGACCAAATATAAGTTGTTCTAAACTTAAAGTACTTTCTATTCTATGTATTTACACTCCGTCAAAAAAGTATTGCATAATTTAGTTTTGAATCATAAAAGTATCTCATAGTCTTTCTTTGTGGCATAAAGTTGTAAATATACTTTAATGCGCTCTAAGATAAAATTTCTATGATTGTTTAAATAAAATACAGGCCAAATAAAAGCAAGAACTCATACTTGAGATTTTTATTAAAACAAGAAATTATAATTTTGGAAAGAAAAATGTCATAACAGTAGCTTTTAATACTGAGTATTGCCACCTCTGGCTCTTATGACCGCTCGCATACGGTTTGGCAGAGATTCGATTAACCTCCGTATATAAGCCTGATCCAAATTCTCCCACTCGTCACGGAGAGCATTTTCTAGTCCATGCAGGTTCGCTGGGGCAACATTTTGGGTTCATGTCCGGACTTACCGCAGGCCAATCTAAAACTGGAATACCAACATCGTTAAGGTATTCCTGGACGATTATTGCAACATGCGGTCGTGCATTATCGTGCATTAACATGAATTCGTTTCCTATAATTGGCTCATATGGTATTACATGTTCTTCTAAAATGTCCGCTATATACCTGTGGGTGGTTAGTGTACCTCTGTCTACTGATACTGACTCTGCACGACCTGTTAAACAGATGCCTCCCCAAACCATAATAGAGCCACCAGCGAAATTAGGTCTAGGTCTGATATTACACTGCGAATAGCGCTCACCGTCTCGTCTGTACACTGAGATACGCCCATCTGAGGTGTAAGGACCAAATCTTGACTCATCTGTGAACAGTATATTGGCCCACTCATTAATGTTCCAATTTACATGTTCTCTGGCAAACCTTAAGCGAGCCACTCGGTGGTTCCTAGTGAGACGAGGGGCTGTTACAGCTACTCTAGCTCTTAATCCACTCTGTCGTAACCTATTCCGAATAGTTTGAGTACTCACACGAGTATTTCTGACTCTAGCCAAGTCGTTCTGCAATTGTCTCGCAGTTACATGTCTTCGACGTAATGCTTGTAGTAGTAAATAGCGGTCATCTCGGCGAGTAGAACATCTTGGACGACCTGGTAGGTCTTCTACTGTAATTGCCTGTTTCCCTATATCTAGCTACAGCTCTAGAAACACTTGACTGATTGATGTTCATCAAATTAGCAACGTATGCTTAAGATCGTCCATCTTCGATTAAAGCGACTATAGCAGCCACTTGTTCTGAAGTTAAATTGCTCATTTTAGTTTTAAAAGCGTTGGTACAGAACTCTGACTTCGCACTTTAAAATTTGTCCGTATAGGAAGACTTTCAATAAACAACTGAACAAACCTTACACATATGCATTTTTCTAAATGTGTTCTTTTAGAAAAAAAAAAGTAAAAAAGCTATGTTCCATGATTTTGTTAGTGTTTTTATAGTTCACATACACGAGGCAAACTTTTCGTGAACGTATAAAGATATCTTGGTTTATAAATGCTCTTTTTTAGTTTATACGATACTTTTTTGGCGGAATGTATTTAGTTTTCCCCACGCATTTCGCGAATATCCACTTAGGCTAGCTTTGCTAGAAATGTTACAATTACAGCTTACGAAAACAACTTCTAGGTACTTTCCTTTTGAGAACCCCACAAAGATTGGAAAATATTTGTCTCGTCTAGAGCATTTTATTCTATAAATGTTGAATTATTCAATATGTGTGGCTTTTTCAATGTAAAGTTTTCAAAAAAAAGGTTTTCAAAAAAAAGTTCAAAGTAAAGTCAAATAAATGAAATAATCATTTTTATCGCTTTTAATAACGTTGATTTTAAGTCAAATAGATGTTATTTCATAGAGCAAGTTCCATATATTACTCTTCTATATACCTTTCGCCCTTAACTTTCTCTGAAGGTCTAAATTTTTGAAGAATGTATTAGACGTTCTAACTCTGAATTTGATAAAAAGATGAAATTAAATCATGGGAAAGCTGTTAGATATGTGTTGTTGTAGATTATTAGGAAAGCTATTAGATATTATACACTATCGGCTACGACTACTATTATCAATTATAAACCGTGGGAGACAATAAGAAAGCAGCGTTTCTACATCCTTTTAGGAATTGTTATATGATCGAATTATGCAACCTGCACAATTGATGATGCGATACTGTTATGTCGAAAATATAACGAGATTCGCTAGTGCGAGCAACATGCATAATGGAAGCACATTTCTAAGGAGAATGCGGATAACTGAAAGTTTCCATATTTCTGTGTCCGCGGTCTATCTAACCGCATTGTTTTACGTTGCCAATAAACACATACTATTAATAAACTGTGTCCATTAATGCTTGTTAGTAACATTAATAGCCAAGAATATATTGGAAATCTAACATGTACATAAAGTTTCCATCTTATTGCTTGTCTGATCTATTTTCTTTGGATGGGAAAAACACGTGGATATATACATTTCTTGTTTGTTTCTTGGTTGTTTAAAATTTATAAAATCTCGTCATTTTGAAGTAGTAACTATAATACAGCAGAGAGTCTTAGAGTTGACTTAAACGCATTTTTAAACAACTTTTCATATTTTCCCGAAAAAATAGGAATAGTCGCTGAATTGATCAATGGTTTTACCCTGTTCAAATAAATCTGAAACCAAATGCAAGGTTAAAGGGATCAATCACTTGGGACGGTAATCTGCATGAGTTGTAAAAGCCTATTTACATGTTATCCCTATAAGTTTACTCTTATAGTATGTGAGATTGTACTTCAAAAGTCTTTAGTGTTAAATCTGTAAATTTCCTACTTAACTTGAAGACCCAGAAATGATTCGAGATAATCTGTTTCTTGTACATCAATAGTTAAAGAATTCTTAATCTCAATGCGTAGATTAACGAATACCGAATTACTTCCTGTTTATGTTGCTTATTTAATAATCGTGGAGCAATTCTGAAAGAATTATAAAAATGCTGTCAGAGGCAGATAAGCTGCGAGTACTCCACTTCAAATGTAACGCGCCAATCGTTACCACGACGCGTCGCATCGTCGGTAATGGAAGCATAATGTCCTAGTTTCTGCCCCCAAGGCCCCGAGCGTAAAAACACACGCTCTATAATTCAGATAATCTATTAATTCCCGTAATGGCCGGATTTTTCTTTCCGCCCCAACATTACATCAATCACGTTCAATACTTTTACCAATTGGTTACTTAAATATAAGACGACAAATTCGTCTTCCACTGGGGATTCCCGCTACACGCCCCCGAGTCATTAATATGGTTGTCACAGGAAACTTCTCTTGGAATAAAAGTTCTTTCACTATTTCGTTGGTATCTTCGTACGCATTTCTGATTCCCCACGTTGGTAATGCGACGGAAAACGCATAGCGTGAAACGTTACGCTTACTTTTTCTCTTGATTACTTTACCTACGTAGTTAAACTCTAAACATAAAATCAACAATTTATCGCTGAAGTTTTTGATGTTGTACTATCTGGAATCGTCGATTGATCAACCCACCATGACATGAATTACGCAACTGGATAATTGAGAAACGAGAGTGGTTCTTCCTCCTTTAAATTTTCACGTGGTGGCCATTAATGTAGTTATTGGATATAATGTCTTTAGATTTCCAAACACATCTTGATGACAGACTGTTTGATGTCAACTTGGGAACTATTATTACTGTCCTCGAGGTTTTCTCGTTAGCAACGTACTTGTCATTTTAACTATCTGAAAAGACGCCCAAGAATGCAAGGAATAAGCTCCACTCTCGGGGCCGATCTGGTGACTAATTTAGCAAATTCATACAAATAGGCCGCGGAGCAAAGAATAAAAGATAAGAAAGAGAAGAATTCGAAATCTGTATAGATATCATAAAAAGTTGATATATAATAACATTTATTTTTATGCTTCCTTAGATATTAAATAATTCACCTTGAGCATAGACCCATCTTCGTTCCAATCGGATATCCGTACTTAGCTTTTAGATTAGCTGCAATCCAAAGTGGACAAAACGGAAGTCTGATTATTTGTGCCAATAGTTTCTTCTTAACGTTGCTGCTATTACACCATCATGAATTCTTAATTTCTTAGTATGCTGAAACTACCACTGTAAAGAAGCAGGACTAACATCGATGTAATATTAATAAAGTCATTAACGCATTCGAGCATTTTTTCTAATACCTTGAGTACTACATCCCGTAAAATACGGAAAGATTCTGTTTGCCAAAAGATATTTCCCTCTCGCCCTAGTGGTTGTCTCCATTTACAGCCCCACATTTACAAAAAATCAGAACTATGTTTTCGATCAGTCACCATCACCATTTAACTAAGCGGTGATTGTATTTAATAGACGAAGGGATGTAATAGAATCACTTGATTCGATATCGAAAAGTAAATAAACAAGAGAAATGATTAAAAACAATTAATACCGACCGAAGGTCGACTTCTACCTTGAAAATTTATTGAAAGAACCTAGTTATGTGCGTTGAATAAACAGAAATGTGGATATTTCTCCGCGCATACTACCAGTTTTTTCAGGAAAATTAAACAAACTTCCTAAACCAACGAAATCTTTAATAAATGTTGACTATACGAAAGAAAAATTAATAACCAACCGTTTATTTGCAAACCTACAAGTTAAATAGAAATGGCAAATTGTTTATTCTACCGTCGTATACGCAACTGCCATTTTTTTCATAAACACAATCACAATAAATCGAATAAGATTACATGAGTTTACTTTGACACGTTTTAAAGGCACACACTATCTTTAAATAGAAAATATGATAACAAAAGAGAAATTATAAAGAATAAAGTGAGCAAAATATCTGTTACAAAGCTAGATGAAAAAAGCAATGAAATTACGGAAACTAACTTTCACAACGAATGTTACATAGGCTGATCAATATATCAACGGTATCCCAAAGATTCATTTGGAATACCTCCTGTTGTAAGAGTAGGTAGAGTGTACGCCGATTTATCTACAAACCGTCTAGAGTTAAATATTAAAATTTTATACAAAATCTGAAGAAGCAAAAAATGTTTCACGTCAAAATTAATAAATGTTATAATAATTTTAGAAGTGCAATATGATAATAAAAATAAAAGAAGTAACTGTTGCTAAGCGCTGTTTAGCTTGAGAAGAACTTCGTACTAAAAGAAATATATTTTTAATGATCAGATCAAAATGTGTAACATTAATTTTGAAATATTTAAACTTCTTGTTAGAATCGTTTAAAAATAAAGTTAGAGCCCTTCTCAATTAGAATATCATTTTATAAAATTGATAAGATGTCCATCAATTTTTCATTTATATCTTTAAATAAGTAGTCCACATTGCCTGATAATAAATAAATAAAGATTATTTTCATAACTACATTAATACATAGAATCAATTATCAACTTTAAATAAATGAAGTAACCAAATACCGTATCCTGTAACTATCTTAGCCCTTTATATTTTTGCCATCAACTTAGCATTAGACTTTCTTCTTAGCTATATATTTATCTTTTTCCTTTCTAGCCTGTTGCTTACCTAGCAGACTATACCTTTCTCTATTAATTGTTCTAAATAGTATTTAATTTCAGTGCGGTGACTCCTAAATACCTTTCAGATGTCTCTACAGGTGTCCTGGGTAAGACATCGTGACGTCCATCTCTTAACAGTGGGCCATTACACCTACACGAGCGACCAGCGATTTCGCGCTATACATCAGCCGCATTCAGAGGACTGGACGCTGCAGATAAAGTATCCCCAGCATAGAGACTCCGGGATTTATGAGTGTCAGGTGTCCTCCACCCCGCATCTCAGCCATTTTATACATCTCACAGTGATCGGTGAGTTCCCTAATGTCTTTCGCTTTGTATCCATAAATAGCCAAACGCCGTTCGGTATTTTCTCGGACAGAATTGCTTTTCGCTGTATATGCCTTTTGTACGTATATGTATGGAAAAAAGACGTGCAACTTAGGGTACTTTAAAGTTCGAAGCTCGGTTTAGATCTATCGATATTAATTTTATGGAAGTATATTTGTGTAGGTGTTACACTTATTTTAAAGGAAGCAGAGGAAGCATAGTATCACGATGACCACACTGAATATCCCTCGTCGTGAAGTTTCTGGGAGAAAACATATACTAAGCAATAAATCAATAATGTAGTTATAATTCATATTTATACAGAATTCGCCTTATCACTTATATCTTTAATAAATTTCATTCTTCTTTAGATTTTACAAAATTTAACCAAAATTATATACAGAATGTTGCAATTCAAAGATTGCCTGTATTACGTTAAAAGCTGATGACACATTTCACATTATAGGATATTTGTTACAAGTATTGTGTGTACATACAGGTGACCGATAGCTACCGTAAGTAAATAAAACCAGTTGAATCCAATATCCAAATGTTGAGCTAGTCTTTAGCTATAAATATCTCCTTTACTCTAAATGCTGGCCTCACTGGACGATTCCAATTTATTCAATCGAAAAAAAGATATGAATGTTTTATCATATGAAGGGGAAAGTATATACATGTATATTATCCACGTGGATTCAACACGACGAATGCCCAGCTCATTATTCAAGAGATGCAAGATAGGTATTAAACATTAATTATAATAATAGGTGGATAGATAGGGACGACATTATAAATTAGCCTGGTAACTCTCCAGATTTACAAAGTCTTAATTCTTTATCAAGGGGTTGCACTAAAGAGTGTAGAAGAGAAACACCAACAACACCAGGTAATGAAGGTATAAAATATTTAATAATTAATGAGAGTTAAATGGCTTAAAATCAAAATTAAAGCGAAACCAGCTTGTTTTCTTCTATTCGCTGTACTTACCTTATTAACGATTACATCCGTAAATAATTGTTAAATAAAAGAAAGTTTTAAATAAAAATTATTTGTTTTTCATGGCAATAACACACTTCCAAAATTAAATTAAAGTAAAACGTGGATTTCACAATATACTTCTGATTAAGTTATTATCGATCCGTTTTTTCTTAAATAAATGGTTTTTCAAGATTCGATATACATCGTTACAGAAAATTGCTAGAACTATGAATTTCTTATACGGTAGATGCAGAAGAAATATATGGTGATATTTAGAAGAAATGATGTTTTCCGTGCTTGAATTGGGCAAAATTGGATATTTAGTAGTGAATATCCTCAAGAAATTCATACTGCGTCGAGTTATTTTCAGATGCAAAAACTAGAAACTGAAGAGTTTGGTACCTTTGAATCTCCTAACTAAATTCTTATTGTCGAGCAGTTGGATAGCTTCTACATTGGTATATTGGTTGAATTTTGTGTCTATCAAAAAATTTCTTATTAGTCTTTTCGTTTATCGTTGGAACAATGAATGTTCAGATCTATACGGCGGTGCACTCGTCGTATTCCTTGGTTTATTTCTGGTAAATTATTTCTGCTAAAAATTATTTACAATTTTTTAATAGAATTAGCATTAAGTTGCCCTCTTTTACAGAAGCTCCCATCGAATTTGTACTTTCTTATAATGAACTTGATGGAGATGCGGAAAAGGAAGAGCATAATGATTTATCCATGATATAATCAAACAATATTAATAGATCGATCTGGGATTTAATTATCCAGGAAACTAATAATTTTACCTGACTAGTTTATATAATCCTTACGTATTCAATATCTTTAGCAATTTTTTGGTTACTTAGCAGCCGATCTAAAACAACAAATAAACTCAAATAACTTCGATTTTAGTCTCGCTTATTAAACCAATAAATAATTGGGGTCTCCTTTCCAGCATTATAGAAACTGATTATACTATTTCCAAGCCCGATAGCTCGTTTTCGTGTTGTGATGGAAAAATTTCGCCTTTTCCTACTAAACACTGCTTTTCTAATATTTTGCAATCACTGCCTTACCTACTTCCATCTACCCTAAAAGTTCCTGTAATTATATTTCTATTCAAAGGTAAAAAGCGTCAACTATCGAACTATCTCCATTTGCTAAAATGTTTATAACGATAATAGATAGAAAAAATTGATAACGATGGCAATATCGAGTCCTAAGTTATTTTTAATATTTGTAAATAACTTAATCATTCGCATTGACGGGTCGGTTTTTTCATATTTATACGCTGACGATATTATTATACGTGCTCCTACTTTTTTAGAGCTCTCAATTAGAGCTAGTACAGTTTTTGAGAGAATAAAAGATAGTTAGATACTAATCGTTTAATCCAAATTCACAAAAAATAAAGTGTATTCTTTTTTATAATAACAGAAAATCAAAGGATCCTGGCATAAATTTTAATAATTAATCCCATACTTGTACGCCATAATACAGTGCTTGAATCTTGAATCGTTTAAAGATAGTTTTGTTATCGCAGGGCAATACGGCCCTGGTAATATTAAATGTTGGCGATTTAATCAGACTTTTACTGGAAGCATGGAAGCGTACACATAAATTCAGCATGGCTTCTCAATCCTTGGTCCATTTGGAACTCTTGTAACGCCTGAATGTGTAAGAAAGGTCTGGCCAGTAAATTTCTGAAATTCGCCAAAAGGACGGGTTTATTCGGAAAATTTGAAGAAATCTAAAATATATCAATAGATCTCGTTGGTCGTTGTAAATTTATGTCACGATTTCGATAGAAAATCTTGTAAGATAGTTTGATAGCAGCACGGAACAATTTCATTAGCTCAGCTGAATTAATTTCTAAAACCATCAGATGGGCCAAAATTATGTTAGTGGACATCAAAAGTTTTAAGTTACATGAAAATGTCTTTCAGTAGACTAACAGCGACATAAAATCAAACCGATGTTAAGGTTTTATAGCGTTTTTATAACAAATGATTTCTATCTATTTGTACTACTGATTGTGAGTTCAAAATTTGCTTACTATTGCCAACCTTGCTATTATTGAAACAGCGAAGTCTACTGAACTACTCAGTGGATGGAATCCTGCTCCCAGGATCGCTGTGATAAAAAAAACATTGTTGATAAATTATGTATTTCAACAATGTATGGTGGAGCATATGTTGAAATCCTATTGACTCCATCACAGGATATATTTTATATGTATGTATATGTGGATCACGTAAAAATGATTCAAAACACTTTCTATCAATTGTACATATTGTATACGCAATATATGATGATTTTTGAATTAAATATCTTACTATCTTTAAGTAATTTTAAATATTACTTTCTTAAGGACACGTCTGCAATGAAGCTAACGATTCGCAGTTTTCCTTTTTTTTCTAATAGAGATAAATCCATTAATTTGGTAGGATACCACTAATAAATCATAATTGTTATCGGAAGTGAAGTATTTGCTGTAAAACCGAATGAATTGTGGCAATTACGGATTCCAAATGGCGGAGAAGAACCGGCGTACAAATTAAATACGCTTGGTAACGACGTGCGCCAGGATATTAAACCCTGAATCGGATTTCCGGCGCATAAAGCTTCCTGTTGTCCGCTAATGGACAAGCGATTCTTTTTTGTCGTGACGACGGAATATTTAAATTGACACGGCGATAGGGAGTCACCAGCAGAAAACGCCGACGACGAACGATAAACACACCGCAAAAAAGGTGTTCTGCGGCCAGATAGGACCCGAGGAGACTCTGTAAACATGTGACCCGAAGCTATTAGTTTCGGTTTATCTTGCCCGTCTCCTTTGTCTGTCAATTCGGATTAATCGTGTTCTGAAGATTAATGTACAAATCGCGTAGTGTCCTCTACAACAGTAGAACGAAGGTGATGACATTATCGGACAGGCGGTTTTTGCGGACGATGAAGGTACTTTGCGAAAAGTGATTATCTGTCTTCGAGGCATGAATTTTGACCTAGACCAACTTCGAACAATGCCACCCAATCGAAATGTTTCATTGGCATTGGTTATCTGCGTAAAAGCATTTTAAATATGGGATTTTGTATTTAAAATAAACGAATATTGAAGATTAACAACCAAAATTTTATTTAATTTGTTATAATTACAAATTTGGAACCTATATAAAGCCAAACTAAGGAATGCAAAAACTGCTTCGAAATATTGTTAACATTGGAAAGAGTTTTAAAATGTTGTGATTAAAGTGTCAAGTATGAATGAAATAGAAAACAATTTAGATTTTTCAAGTAATGAAGAACATTTGCCTATTCCTTAAAAATCTGCAAGACAATGTGAAATAGTTTATAATGACTTCAAAAGGTGGCGCACTAAAAGGCTTACTTTGAATACAAAGTCCTGAAAATAAAATGTCCAGTATTATTGTAAAATGCGTAACGAACATTTAGGACTGTGAATGAGTTGAAAATGAAGTTAATTGTTCAGAAGATGTGTCTGTTCCTACCTTTCAAGACCCGTCTGACTCTTCAAATATAAAATTTAATACGTTTAAAAATCGTAAAATTTGTACTACCGACGAAAGTAACGTAAGTTGAAGTAATATTATCAAAACTAACTTTATACTTAAGCCTTGAGTGATTTTATAGAAGACCCATAGCTTTCAAAAGAACTCTTCAAAAGAAGAAAAAAGAAAGGTCAGAGCTGCTGGCAGGCAGACTTAAAGAAGGAAATTCTGTTTCTGGGGATATGTTATCGAACTCGAAAGAAATAGAAATGAAAATTTCTGTTCCTTTACTCAAAACGTAATGTTACTTTTTGTAATAATATAGGTCATTTAAGAAAAATGGGTTTTCCAAACTGTCAACCCACTGAATAGAGACTTTTCATAGATATTTCCAGGCGCAATTTGAAAGGTATTTTAATTCATATTGGCAGTAAGTATGGTGCGCGCTCGTTTTGCACATTCTACCAAATTGAAGGAAGAACATCAAACTATATCACTTATATTGGAAAAACAGAAGTACCGTCAACGTGACTGGGTTATATACGTTTTAAACATTGTGGAATTTTTATTAGGGCAACAAAGCGGTTATACGAAGCTTCCATGTCTTCTTTATTTGCGGAAGAGCAGAGCTAAAAACAACCATGGAATTAAAGTTAGTGTGAATGAAAAGATATAACAGTTGAGAAGCAAAATATAATCACCTAGTTACAAGTCAAGAAAAAAGTCATTTTGCTTCCATTGCACATAAAAATGAAACTTATGAAACGATATATAAGATATTTCCTGTCTTAAATAAGGAGAATCTTTATGCTGGTATTTTCGATAAATTTAGTGCACTCAATGAATAATTCATCAGTCTGGCTTTCTTTCATTAAAGTTGTGAAAAATTTTCTAGGAAATTACAAGTCTGAAAATTATAACAAATTAATGCAAAACATGTTGACAAATCTCAGAAAGCTTAGATGTAATATGCGCTTCTAAGTCCACTACACTCATCTGAAAAAATTTCCTAAAAATCGTTGCTGTTAAAGCGATGAATGAGGAAAACCATTTCATGAAAACCGAAATAATATGGAAAAAAAGATACCAGGAGCTGTAGTGTTATGTTTGTAGGAAACCCGTTTAAGGAAAATGAACAAAAAAATGTTAAAATAAAAAAATATTAGATATCTTCATTCTTCAAATACTTATCATACCTTGAAAACTGATAAGAGATATATACTGCTGCAAGCAGTAGAGCGAACGTATTTCAAAACGCTTATGATCTTTTTAGCACCAAATTCATTGTATATCCGTGTTATAAAAGATGTTAAAATAAAGATTTTTTTTCATAATAATTTACTTACTTACGTCCACTATACGAACTTGCTCAGCTCTAAAAGGGAGCAACCGTGCTCCTTCTACTACTGCTCAACTACTGCTCTCTTCCCCAATTTCGCTTTAGCAGTCTTGACGCATATTAGTTCTTGTTTCTGTATAATAGAAGACAGATGTATTGCAACAAAATGTAGCAAACCGTAGTGAAACGAACCCATAAAAAAAAGAACACTTGCAAAAGTTTTTACAATTTCATTCATCTTAAATTTAAAAGTAAGACAAAGCAAGTGTTGGCCTACATATACTTGAAGGGAAACCACAAGAAGAAATTAAGAACACAAGCGACGATATACAATTAAACTAATGTGAAGATATAAAAATACAGGAAACACGTATATTTTAAAGCAATAACAATAAATGTTTTGAGAATAGTTATTTTGTTTCGCTAAAAAAAAAAAGACGCGACAAAAAACACTTGTACATTACAATTAGCTTCTTTAGTGTCAACTAAAATAAACCAAAATTGGTAAACAGTTGCTGCAGCTGATAAAGTTTGCCTTTTCTTAATTTGCTTATTTCAAAATATATTTTGCGCATAGTATGCTTTCATGTAAAAAAAAAAATCAAAATCAAAATAGGGCAGCTAACGCTAATTAAGCTTTAGCGCAAAGTCGTTTTATTGACACTAGTATTAAACCTCCTCTAAACAACAGCTGGGTCTGAAAGTTGTTGAAATTTTCTTCGGAACGATCTCAGCTTCATTCCCATGCCTTCTTTGTCTTTGCTATATTTAAATTAACGTTTGAAATATTGCAACCTTTTCCCTAAACAAATGGAAACAACATCGACTTATTCCGCAAGCCGTTTATCTATGTAGTTAGAACTTTGGTATCTGATGCTCGCTGCGGCGAACTATATATGGATGTATAAACTTTTGAATTCGAAACTTTAAATGGAGCACTATCGTCTTATTCGCGTCACACGAACTTCGTACACGGAAAAATATGGAAATCTATTATTTACCGTTAGCAAACGCTTCTTTCTAAACTAAGACACAGTCGCAAACTTTATAGCGTTACAGTTGACAAAAGTTCTTTCCAAGTTCAAGTGTTTTAATATTCCATGGAAAGGATCTGCCGTTAGAATGCAATAGTTTTGCTATACGTTATTCTATTACAAAGTGATATAGATATTGCGATATGCCCTTTTACATATTGCCTACCTACTTTGTTTTGTTTAAAAATTATTGTATACCCCAAAAAACGTTATATACACAGAATTAGGTCTCTCCGGAGTACCTTATTCATCTTATATATTGTAATGTTATAACCTCAAGGAGGTTAGCTGTCATCACCGTAGTGTTTGTAGTCATTCTTCTTCTTATTAACTAAATTCACCGTGTACCAATATCGGATATGAGGGTCTATCTGTTGGTAGGAAGCCCGATACCTAGAGAAAAGAATCCTGTTTTGAGCCAAATATCTTTGGGCCGTGGAAATAAGAAAGTTAATATAAGTCCAGCCAGCGACAAACGTGGGGAGGACTTAGATTAACTAACTACATATTTATATATTTTATTTCCTTTTGGAGAACCGTTAACATAAGAAAATTCAACAGTATGTTCAAGGGGATATGTTGGTTGAAAATTGGTTAACAATATAAATTAAATATCTCTCTTATTGTTTCATCAAAATTCTCGGTAACATCTGACGTAGTGTTGCACATGTACATCTGTGTTCTTGTAGAACACAGAGTATTGTAAGCAGTTGCGTCCATCAGTAATAATACTACATCAAAACAGTTTGTTTCGGAAGAAAATTGAATGAGTGTGTATTTTAAATAATTAAAAATAAATTATTGTAGAAATCAATGAAATTAAACCGTTGACAACCGAAACTAAGAAAATTTGTTGATTATTAAAGACTGAGAAGTGTAATATAAAAAAGGCGTTTAAAATAAATATGGCATCATTACAGCAGATAAAGTTAGTAAATATTTAATTCCTCGATTTACATAAAAAAAAAAACTATCCTTCAAAGGAAATTTTCATTTGCCAAAAGAGTGTCGAAAGACATTCCCGGATTTACGACCCTAAACTTTAAATAAAAATTAAACAAATACATTACAATATATAGTGTAACATATAGCGTTCCCCAGTCTTGTAAATGTTAATTGTTTTTTACAACTATTCTTAATCAATTTCGCTTATTTTATAATGTTAAATAATAAATAATTTATTTCTATTTGAAAATTAGGTTCTTTAATTCTTCTCAGTGGTCAAGTTTTCAGATCCAAGCATCACACAGAAATTAAGCTTCTTCGATAATACAAATTTATAAGCAGGATGGTTTGCTTAAGGAGAATTTTCCTTTTTTTTAATATTCATAACGTCCTGTACATTTTATTGCAATTTTGAGTGCTTCCATAATAAGCAAAACCATTGGTCAAGACTGCTTTTCTAAATAAAAAATCAAAAGTGCATGACTGTAGCAGATACGTTTTGTAACAAATCTTGATGATAACCGCAACATTGTTTGACAGTTGTACTAACTTAGTGTAGATAGTAATTAACGGCAACTTAGAATGATTATGCTACTCGCAAGAATTAGGAACAACATATTTTGAAGTATTTAGAAAAGCAACATTCATAATCTTCGAATATGCTATCATACACCTGCGTATATGACCATCCTCCTGAATTCATATGTAACAACCGCCTGCGCCATCAGCTCATGACCTAACATGCGCCACGATATTCAGCTAGAATCTCCTGTTACCTTTTCCATGGAGCCTTCTCTAAGCTGCTTTACTAGATGTTGCGTACTGCTGAAATACCGGGTTGAGAGTCCTTGCGGCAGAACATATCTCAGCAAAACGAAGCTACCTACCGCCGCATATTTGAGTTCCACGATCATGAGACTTCACTTAATGAAACTTAATCTTTTAGACCACGAGCAACAGAATTTGGATTCAAACCAGCTTAGAAGCATTTAGTGCAATTGATGGTAAGCGCTGCTTCATAGCTAAATAAAATTCCTGCTTTAAAGAACAATTTACCCTTTTACTGCAAATTTAGACTTGTATATTTTTAAGATTAGATCTGATTTACAAAAATAGATCGAAATAATATTTTTGAATGAAGCGGAATTCTTACAAAAAGATACGAAGAAGGAATAAGATGCCGACGGAATAAGTTTTGGGAAAATTAATTGTAAAAGAAAATGAAGATGTTGTTCGTTGAAAGAATTTGCAAAATCCGACTGCTATGAATATTCAGTAACATTAGCATAAAATCCAAAGCACTGGTTAAAATGGTTTCATTAGAAAACTTCACAGGGCTCAATCCTAAGACGTTAGTATCTCGAAGAATACTACATCAGAACAGTATCACCAATAATAATGCAAATATACACAATTCAGAACTTGATTTTTCAAACTAGCCTCTACTACATTTATTTGAATGAGACACCCTGTACATTTGTAGAGATTATAATATAATTATCTATAAAAAAAAATGGAAAAGATAAACAACAGCAATGCGTAATGACGCAATATCGGGCCGCTCACGATAATTCGACTCCTTCGAGTATTTTTCTTGCATACTGTGTGCATTATAGAATGCAACAGACATACAGGAGAAATTATCATGAGCGGCCCAACGATACGTCATCACCGAATCTGCAGAAACGAAATACGCTTCACAATAATAGCAGAGACTAGACAGATTCGTCTTTATTCATCTCATGGTGTTATCTACAGGTTCTCCCCAGAGTTTATAAAAAACTATCTGTCTAGCCTCTGCCAATTTCCTCGTTTCCTCAATAGTGTCCTTGTTTTTGCAAGCTTAGTCTGAGTACTTATTTCTATTTATTTATCTAATTAATTCTAGTTACTGTAGATTAACGACAACATGAAAATCATCCTATATAAACAAAGTTATTGCAAATATTCAAATTACTTGCTCATTATCTCCTAACAATGTGCAAAGCTTCATTTTACCTTTTCCATCACTTCTTTACTAATTTATATTCAACGAGTATTCTTTGTCTCAACTCCTGTATAGTCGCCCAATGTTAAAAACGTAATATAACGTAAATATATTCAGCAGCTTCATGGTGTTCCTTCGGGATGGAAACTATTCAAAAATGATACACTCTTGCACGAGCTCTGACATCATGACCAAAACCGATCACCATTAAAATTTCAGTACGCTCTTTTTTATTTAGATGCACCATCTTCAGGCATACAATTAGTAATTAAATAGACGTGAATGAAGTAAACTTGAGAGTTCTTCAACAATTACCTACTAAATGATAAGCGTTTGTTTTTATTAATTTATCAAATTTAATGTTGCTTAAGCTTATCTTCACAGTTTTTACTTCAATGTATGGAATCTAAACACTAAAAGTTCCTTATCTTTCCACTTTTTCAGGTGTGTATTGCCACTAAAAACAGTTTGTAGGAATATGAAAAGGCATATTTTAATCTGTAAAGGTATACAAATGTTCCATTTAAATAAGAATCGTCGAGGCTAACACCAAACAAATCGAAATCAGGTGCTTTATGCTTTCTTGCATTGACATCCAAATTTCTATTAATACGAACTCTGTGTTATTAAAAAATAGCCAAAGTAACATTGATAGGATAAATTCTTGTCGCGTGTGAGATATCTCTGAAATATTTCAGGTATATAGTTTTCAAAAATCACACCGCATAAATGATTATCAAAAACATTTAATAAAACGCTTTCAGAGGAGAGCATTTAAAACAGTGCCTAAGCATTAATTGATATATTGTTAAAATTGCATTAAGCAAGGTACTCCTTTCTTGACGTAACTTTATGCCATTTTCTTCTTCGTTGCTCAACATTAACACAGTGCCATAATATATCTCGCTCCCTTCCCTAGCCTCTTTGTCAATGACAAACAACAAAAAGCTCGCACAAAATGCATTTATACAATCGCTGCAAACGTAAGAAGCGTAATTTGCGTTGTAAATCAAACGAAAATTTAATGATATTGCATTCTTTAAGATTCCCCCCTAAGTCTTGAGAGCCTTTCATGTAAGAGCTGAATCCGAGCGACAAGCAGCCGGGTTTTCTCAAAAATAAGAAACAAATATCCCGCTCGCGCTTCCGTTTTGTTTTTTACTGCGAAAGCTCACTATGTACAATACGCTATTTGCGTCCTGCTCGTTGCTTAATGGAATTCGCCCGGGCTATATTCGAGATTTTCTTCTAGTCGCCCCACCAGATTCAAGCGACATTCGACGGCGGTTTCTGCTTATTATTTGCTTAAATATTTTTGCGACATGAATATTGCATGAGAGATAAATATAATTGAATATTTCATGGCAAAGTGAATTTCGAAAATGTTCCCTTTTTCATTGCGAGGAAGTGCATACCTAAGGGACAGTTTTTGAATGCTCTTTCGGTAAAGCTACTTTATTTGTTTTTTTTTTCATTTTTGGATTAATAGCTTATACATAGCTGCTGAGTTTACCACAAGTTTAAATATAAGCAATTGTGATTATTAGTGGGAATACGATGTTTCGTGTAGGCTTGCTAGGGTAAACCAGAACATTTTAACCGATAAATTTAAAAATTCGTTCCTACAATGTTTGAAAACGTTATTCCGTTGCAGAGATTTTTAATTAAATTAAATAAAATTTTCTTAACATCAACCAATCCCGGTAGCATACTTCTGCAATCTTGTTGATGGAATTGGTTGTATACAACGTTCAGCAGTTCAAGTAGAGTAAATAACATTGTCGCATCTCACAATTAGAACTTATGACAATGTCACTGATATGGTAGGCTTAATTTTGCCTTGTAGTCATAACTTAATCTATTGTACTTATCCCTCTTACATTACCCAAATAACCAATTTATGCAATAATGCAATTTATGCATTTTAATAATCTTGAGCTTATGATGTTAAGGAACAGAATAAAATGTAAATATGGATTGACTAGTAAAGCTAGTAGTAAACATTACAAATCTTTAAGAAATTTAACGTGTCAAGCACTTAAGCATGAGAAGGGGCGTATTGCATCTTAATACTTAATACACGGTACCGTTGGGTTTTGACCTAATGTTGTTATTCTTATACGATCTTACCTTTATGGACGATGATGTTAGGTCTATTGCAGTGAATTTTCATCTAGAAATCTCACTGCATCTAATAGCACGCCTTAGGCTTCCAACTTTGGTCTCCTCTTTAATATCTACGTAAACGACCTTCTACTTTCGCTGGACTGCAACTCGCTTGGTCAGATGATTAACAAAGAACATAAAGAGCATTAGCAACTGGTGCTTTACTAACTAAGCTCATTTAAACGTTGGCAAATCTGGTGTACGTACGTTTACTTATTCCTCTAACCCACAATTGTTTGATTATAGCGTCCCTAATACTGTCTTTCCAAAACTAAACCTTTCTAAAAATATTAATCTTATTCAATTCACAATTATCGGTTTCACACAAAAGTTGAAGCTATGGATTCTTTGGTATCTAAATCACATGAATTTTTACTTAGGACCTGAAAAACTTTCATATGATGTTAATGCCTTGACATACATCGATTGTTTGGTTCGCACAATTACTGATACTTATCTTCCTCAAGGATTGCATTACTTGCGTTTGAGAACAAAGAGACTCAGCCCTAGAAGAAGTTCCATACAATTGAGAGCGAAACGTCGGCATTGTTATGCAATTAAAACACGGTTTTAACCCGAAACACAAATTCTTCAAAAATGCTGCTTTTACGTAGA
Source organism: Oryctes rhinoceros (assembly GCA_020654165.1). Taxonomy (NCBI): domain Eukaryota; kingdom Metazoa; phylum Arthropoda; class Insecta; order Coleoptera; family Scarabaeidae; genus Oryctes; species Oryctes rhinoceros. The sequence continues at coordinate 9,307,861 of JAIOKQ010000399.1, read as the reverse complement.
AAATCGGATTTAGTAACGATTCCAAGTGACTAGTAATGAAGCAAGATACACTACGGATTGACGGATGTGCTTTTGCGCCAAATAACGAATATTATGCAAAGAACTTTGCTACTCAACTCTTAGAATGGCCAATATGCCGCCAAATTGCAAGAGTATATACCTGCCAATATATACCTGCATATATAATATACCTGCACATATTTTGGCCATTGCTAAAAGAACAAATGATATGGTATGGCTTTCGTGTTCGTTACGTAGACACTTAACCGGATCGCTTCATCCATGTAGTAAAATATTCTTTTTCATACTGCGAAGAAGAAGGCGTTACATCTATGTCCAATTCGCAGTTAAGCCTTTTGGTACTCTCTGAAAACGAATCTGTGTAAATCAAAGTTTCTAATTTTTGGGAATACCGTCGCATGCAAAAATTTAATTGACTGCTGAACTACAAATATCAGACTGGTACATATTATTCGAAGATGTATATACTTTGATAATTTTATTGTGTCAAAACAATAAAATTATCAAGCAATACTGATGATCCCTTCCATTGCGTATCGGATAAGAACTATTTTGTTCTGTTCAGTGAAGTTCCATATTCACCACAGAACCAAAATATATTTTATTGTGCACTCTGGAACTATAAATGTAACACTAGAATTCCTCAAGGATCTGTGCTGCACCAGTTAGTTATCGAAAATCGTTACTTTTCTTCTAACAACGGTATGCCCACGATGCGGAAATCTATGCCAACTTTAATGCTACCGATTATCGATCTAGCTTTATAAAAAAATGAACTGTGAACTGGAAAGCATTACCGATGTTTGGAAGAATTACGTCGATATTAATCCTGAAAAATCCCCGATTTATTCGGCAAACTTAAGTACATATTGTCCTTTCTCTAAACAAGCTAATATACGATATAATAATTTTTAGAATACCTCAGAAGTGAGAGAATGTAGATATAGGAGCTAAAATATGTTTTCTCACATTTCTTTGCGATCATAAGAACTCATTTGAAAAGAGCACAAATTTAGTTTTAGTAACATTTTTTCTAAAGTTTATATTTGCAGAAATATTAGACTAATGCGTTAGTTTTACCGTATCCAGCATATTTACATTCAACCTTACACTTCTAGTGGTCTTTGATATATATTACGACCGTTTTCAATCGCTTGAATAAGGTGCTACTATTGAACCGGGCCATAAATCACGTCTAACTCAGATTTGCGCAAAATTCGATCTCCAGCCCATTTTTCATTTAAAAATATTCGCTGCATGAATACTTCATGAACGTATTGATGCAATACGTATCTCTAGTATTTTATTCGTGCCGGAAGGTACGTTAAATAAAGCTGTCCGGGGGAAAAAAAAGCTGTAGCAAATAAACAAACAAACGGAAAATATGATAAAAACACGTACTTATTCCCGTTATATAAATATTTATACAAGGAATGCATAGAACAACTGGGCAAGTGTTTTTATTTCGGCTGTACGTTTGTACAAGCTATGCGAATAATTAATAATTCAACCAGGTTACTACCGCAAATAATACACATAAATTTCAAGAATGGAGCGACGTAATACTTTTATCTGCTAATGCTTTAACAACTTTATGCGCGGCATAAATCCGAAATGCGTTAGAACTCACTGTCAGATTAAGGGTAATAAAAAAGCTGTCGTGAAGAAGGAAATGCTACCGTTTATTTTCACGTCTTCCCTCTTTAAAATTCGCTTTTTTAAACGTGACGTGCATTACTTTGTTTTAGAATGTTCGTTATTCGGATATAAAGGTAGATCTCCGTATACACGGAGCCTTCAAAGGATATTTGTTCTGCTTAGTGCTTGGTTTATTTATCCATTTAATTAAACTTATTTAATGACTTAGCATCTATTTTTGAAGGCATAAATCTGAAAACTAGAAAACCGTATTAAGCTGCATCTTTCTTAGCGGCTCCTACAAATTTTACCAGCAGATATAATCCAATTTGTTAATATGTGAGTGTTATATTCTCCTGCAATTATTATTTTAAATTCCAAACCAAATTATTAATGCAATTATTGAAGCCTTGCCTCTCTCTGAATATTTAAAAAGAAAACATAAATATTGTAGTTTTATAATTTACAACATCGATCTTAGCTATCATTAACATCACGCATAATAGATTCAGTGTGTCCATTCGTCCAAAGTCATAATCCAGCTAGCGGCTATAAGCTTGTTTTCAGTAGCTTCAGCTCCATTTATCTTCTACTATCCGGGTAGTGGGGGTTTTAAATCTAGTCTACGACAGTAGCGAGGAAATGGGAGAATAACTTCTCTTATGAATGAGAGAATTAACTCTTTTGAATGAAAAGTTTCCTTGCAGCAATATTCAGAATAATTTTAATAATTTCGCAAATTGATTATCATTCGATATATAATCGCCTTGTTTGTCAATAAAACTTAATATTTTCTATTTGTAGGTTGTGTAAAATGCAATAGAATAGCATAAAACCGGTGCTTCAGTTGCATTTGTGCATTGCTTTGCATTATGTTATTTTTAAAAAGTAATAGTATCAAGTATTTACACTGTGTTAATGCACGACAAATGCAGTTTTCGAATTATAGAAATGCGAATCAGCACGGAACAACGTCGCTTTAACGCTAACAGAATTCTTCCGATTAGAATGACGTATGCCAACACATAATATGTCTAACAATATCTGCATCCAGATATGCCTCATCCATGGGATTTAAAAGTACAGTTAGAAACGGAAATGACAATACGTAAGTAGTATTGAAAAGAAAAAATCTTGCAGTTCAAAATAGTGGTAAAAACGTGAAACATCGTGAAGAATGCTTGTTTATTTAAAATTTAGTACAAGAATTGCTATTTATGTGTATTATGAAGCTTACAGTGTCGGTTTTCAAAACATATTTATTGCACATAAGATAAAAAAAAAACAATTTCTTTTTTCTTTCTCTTAATATATATATATATATTATGTTGCATACTACGCGGCGTTTTGCCGGGATAAACGTCCGTTTTCATTCATTGTCGCTACCACTGATTTAATAATTCAAATGCATTCTCTATTCTTGCCTCAGTAAATTGACAGTAAACACTGGCCAACAAGGTTTTTACCCTAAGTTAGTAACTGATGAAATTGAACAGCATATATAAAGTAAAAATGATTCGAAAAGCGGCAACATTGGCTTAGCTCTGGTTACAGAGAAAACGGCTTTATAGTATGGTTGGTAATCGGGTCTACTGCAATAATGTTTATAAACTTCCTGAAGCTTTCGGAATACATCATGATCCCGGTTCTTGGAGATTATTCGTAGACTCATTAAAGACCGGCTTAAAAGCAGTTTTGTTGCATAATGGAAACCTTAACATTATCCTCCTATTCCGATAGGTCATGCTGTTTCTATGAAAGAAACTTACGAAAATCTGAAAATTTTATTTAAAAAGATAAAGTACAAAGACTATTCCTGGAATATTTGTGCAGATTTCAAAGTAATTGGAATTATTTTGGGTATGCAATCTGGTTACACCAAATACTGCTGGTTTTTATGTCTTTGGGGAAAACATTACCATAAGCAAGAGTGGCCTCTAGGACAACAGTTTATACCAGGAAAAGACAATGTACAACATCAGCCTCTAGTAGAAAAAGAAAAGATCATAATACCACCTCTCCACGTGAAACTTGGGCTCCTGAAAAACTTTGTAAAGGCACTGGATCTCGAAGGTGAAGATTTTAAACACCTTCGTGAAAAGTTTCCAAAATTAACACAAGGGAAACTGAATGAAAGTATTTTTGTTGGTCCTCACATACGAGAAATTTCAATGATGAAATCTTTGAAACCAAATTAACAGCAAAGGGAAAAACAGGTTGGCTCCCCATGGTACAAGTTTTCACGAATTTATTGGGAAAGGAAAAAGCTGACAACTATAAAACTTCAGTAATGGATATGTTACAAGCATTACGCTGCTGACTGTAATATGTCCCTTAAAGTGCACATTCTACATTCTCACTTGGATTTTTATCCGGAAAATGTGGGCAACGTTAGCGATGAACACGGTGAGCGCTTCCACCTAGACATCATGGGAATGGAAAAATTGTATCAGGGGAAATGGAATCCTGTTATGTTAACAGGTTACTGTTGGATGTTAAGAAGAGATGCTGTAGATATTGTTTATAAGAGACGGAGCAGTATTACTTCGCATTTCTGATGATAATAATTTTAAATATACATTAAATTATGATCTAATTCAGAAAATCTTTTCATTGAAATATAAAAAAAGTAGAGCTAATTTGACCTTCTAACTTTTATTAAAATAAATATTTATATGTTTTCCATTGAAATTAGTATAAATTATTTTATGGCAAAATCAAAGATTGAGATTTGTTGGCCACTGTAATTATAACATTTTTTCCGTAGTTGCTAGCTGATAAATTTCTAGTCTATGTATGGATTCAAGAAATATTTTTCCTGAGATATGCAGGAATTTGCTTCTTATATAATATATAATTGGCAACTTTTTTGATATCAAATCTTGTTTTAGAATAAAAATATTCCAATAAAATGCTGCATTTTTTGCTGACCTTAGAGAGATAGCAGATAGACAGTGATTGTAGAACAGACTGAAAATGTTATACAACTAAACGCAAAAAACGCCTGCCGTCGGCAAATGATTCGATCAAACAAAATTGAGCAGTAGAATATCAGTCAAACTCGCTAATAGTGTTTATAAGTGTTGCAACCTCGCAACATCAGATTAGTTCTTTGTTTCAAATACTTGTCAAAATTCATTTATTGTTATCTATTTGAACTAAAATTGAAGAAGAATTGAAGAATTCCACAAACCCTAAATTTAAAATTTCAGTACTGTTTAGTTTTGCTTAGTCTAGTACCTCTACATCAGTTGTTTATGTTATACATTGAAGGTACGGTCACAGGAACTAGTTACTTCGCGCTGAAGCTTCGCAGTAAACCGTTGCATATATTACAGACTAAAAAGAGATTTTTAATTTCAAATCACTTAGATTAAGTTAGAATAATGAATATTGCATAAGTGCATATACAGCTGTTATAGAATATCGGCGTGATTAGAAGTGAGTGATCATTAAAAATAATTTTGAGTGCGATAAAGTGTTAAAAGTTAAAATTATCTGAAAATCCAGTTTTATTATCTTGGGTAGTTGGAATGAAGGTAATGCGATCGAATAGAGTGCACGCAATAATAGTCAAATTACAAAATGACTTTCCTAATCAACATCACTTTACTTTCGTTCCATTTTATTGAACTTCCGAAAGAATGTCGAACTGGTACTTTCGAACACAACAAATCCAAATATTTTCCAATTAGGCAACTAAAATAAATACTAATACACGACCTGCACACACAGGATAAAATTACATACAATTATATACAGGGTGCTCAGTGTTCTGTATATTTTGACGTTCTTGGATGCCCCCTTTCAAGTAGCGTAAACTTTTATCAATATTCTTTATACCAACTTATTGTAGTTCTTAAGGTAACTCGAATAATTTCAGATTTTTGGTAAATTCCTGCATATTTGATTTACTAATAAACAATGTACTTGAAGTATAGGGAAACGTTCTAAAAAAGTTCTTCGTGAGATTTTTTGAAAAACATCCCACGAGCACGTCCCATTTAAAAATATCATTTTATAGACGATATGAAAAAAATGTTAAAGGAACTCCATTTCCATCCACTACACTGTAAAAAGAACTATTGATTATGACACAAAATAATTTAAAAGCCAATCGATAAGGAAAACGCAGCTTTTATAAACGTTATATAATGTATAATTTCTAGCTTAGCATAGCTTCAAATTTATTTATACCTGGACATTTCACCGCGTAACATTCAATTAGTCAGTGCGTGATATTCCTCTTCACAGCTTAATAGCCTACATCCCTTTTGGTGGAGGAACCGGTTAAAACGGTTCACCAATGTATTTTATGTGACTGCAATATTGGTATTGCAACTACAGCATTTCGTTTAACTTTTCTAGAAATGCCCGCACGGTAAAAACATCCATTTCGTTCCAAAATCACGTCGCTTCCCACAACGTATACAACAATAAATTTTCAACGCAGACGTAAAATCTTAATCAGTACCGTTTCCGTCTATGTGCACGTAAGCACATATATAATACATATAATATCAATTCACTGCAGCGCATCGTGCAATTTACACCAAACAAAGGCAATATATAATCTAGGTAGGTCCATATATATCTGGATACAGTATTTTCTCGTGTGTACATATCGCTAAAACGAATAGAAGGCATGTATTTATCAAGCTAAGGGATCGATACAGTAATGAGAAGAACGAATCTACCGTCGTAAATAAAAGATTGCCGTTTTCTTCGAGATTATGTCGGAGCTTCACATAAATAGTGCAGACGCAATTTGCTAGGAGCTGTCAATTTCAGCGCGCGATATAATGCGCTCGAAATAACAAAAGTGCTATAAATCTATCTCATAAATAGGCAACCTATACATGCATACAGCGCCGAAGGAAAGTAGTGATGGTACGACCTTCCGTTTAAAAAAAAAATCCATCAATAGAAATCTATATAGTGACGTTCAAAGTACTCTAATATCGTCGGTGATAATCTCTACCGTATTGCTATAACCCTTGAATAAACTAAGTAAAACAAACATCTTAGCCAGCACATTTCAATAATATAGAAGGGATATACGCTCGTACTCTTAGTACTCTTAGGGGTAATTGCAATTACTCCTTAATTATGAATGATTATGTTTTATTGTAACCTCAACTAAAGACTGGCCTGGTATCGGAACTATTTTCTTTAAAGCAGCGTATGTGTTGTGAAGACTTCAAGACAAATCCGTTTTACAAGTCTCTGAACAGCCAGATTCGAGGCAGACCCTGCGCTTATAGTCTTCATATAACAAACGTCGCTACACGCATACCAAAGGGTCGTCATCAGCGAATTGGAAGTCATAGATTTATTATACAATTAAGTCTCTCATCTGGTTTATGCATAAGCATAAACATACATGAAAATTCTTAGTGAATACTGAGAAGTTGAAGTAAACAAATAAAAATACATTTTTTTTTCAAAACTATTTTATTTAGGTTTATAGAATCCTAACAAGACACGAACTCTGTTTTCTCATTGGTTACTCCTAATTAATCACCATCTTCACTATTATACGTCGTGTCGCAACTAACAACAAACATAGTTAATGAACCGTCATTAAAGTTATACTATTCGCATACTAAACATCTTGTTCGAGCGCACGAAGAATTTGAAATTGTCATGCAAGGTAATAAAACCAAAATGCGAATGTCAACAACACAAAAGTATCGGCACATTCCGCATTACACATGTTTAATTAATAGATCTAGGATAATTATTTCAAAAATACGTCGATCCTCACGTTCAACAGATTTGAGTGAATGTAACCAGGTAGAAATGGCGAATTGCCAAAATGAAGACGATTTGTCGGGATTGATAATGTCGATGCAGTAAACAATCTTAAACGCGTTCATTCACTGATACAGGCAAATTAGTAATTTAAATGAAGCATGTACGACCGCGCTCCAAGAGGAAGAGCTTTCAAATTATGCAAAATAAAATCAAGCAGTTTTTTTTTTGCAATCTGTGAAAAGGTAATTCTCATTAGGCATAGTAATTGCAGGAAAAGAAAACAAAGCAAGTAAATATTGAAATATTGTTGAAGTAGTTGAGTTGAAGTAAATATTGTAATTTTTGGAAAATGAATGGTCATAATTTTAATGAATGTTTTAAAAGCGAGTAAATTTTCATTTCAGGCAGATTTTAAATTAACGTAATCGTAGAGTGAATCATTTAAGTCTCGAACCGATGTGACGTTTGACCAATGACAAACGTCCAATTGCACGGTACAATATCGACAAGTTCATTCAACTGTGGATTATCATTTCAATAACGTTAAATCTGCACCAAAAGCAAATGAAATCTACCAACGTATTTTGTTAATCCTGCAAACATTAAATGCGAATTTCGTGTCGCCTTTCATTTAGGGAACTTAATGCTACTTTCTTGGTAGATACTGGCGCAACGACGTCACTAATACTTCTATAAAGAATATCTCGATAACTGCCAATGAAAAGGTCATGCGAGAAATACATCAAGGAAATAGTGTTGGATAAAGGTAGTAATTTTAAAAGCAATTTAGATAAAAGGAAGAGTCAATGTTTTGGTAAAGATGATCATGAAAAAATGAAAGCACTCGAACGAAAACATCATACAAATAACGAAGAGAAACAATTGATATCAAACATTTGTGCGCCCAAATACCAAAGCATTTTCACAAAAAATTATGATTTTATATCCACAAAAATTTACATATATCCAAAAATGCATCAACAAGATGTTACGGGACAAGTTTCTCAAATCACCTTAACTACAGTCTCACTCATTGTCAGTGACGACTAGTACACTAGACGTTGTAACAGTAGGAAATGTTTTCCCACTATGAAACAAATGCGAATAGGGAATCCGATCTATTTTTCAGCTTTAAACATAGTATCGAGATTTCATCAAATAGAAATGGAGAACAAAGATAAACACTTACCATTCATACAGGTCATTATAAATTTAATGGCATGCCCTTTGGTTTAAGGAATAATTCATCTACCTCTGCACTATTGATAAGTATAGCTTTATCAGGCTTAGAAGGAAGAAAATACTTTTGTTAATCGGATGACATATGTCGGTAATTATGGATGGTCGATTATAAATTACCAACCGTCTTCAATGAATTGCATAATACAATTTCAGATAACGGTGTGCAGCCAATTCTGAAAAAAGGTATCTAAAAACATTTTTAGGCCTCCCAGGTTACTATCGTGACTTCATTGATAACTATTCTTAAATAGAAAAATCTGTAAGGAATTTGTTAAAGAAGAAGAATATCAACAAGTTTTTTTTTTTAGTATTTTATATTAATGAAGTAATGAAGCTATCGGTGTTGCCTTATCACAAAGCAAGGTAGGCAAAGACACCCATTCCATGTTTTTCTAGCACATTACAAGTATCACCAAAGACGCTATCAAACCACAGAAAAGAAATATTCCCTGCAGTAGGGTCGTGTAAACACTTCAAAGCTTATTTAAATGGTCAGAAACTTATAATTGTTACAGGTCATAAACCACTAATATGGTCGCAATAGCAGGCTTCCAAGATGGAGACTCAAACTAATGGATTACGAGTACGAGATAAATTATAAATAAGGAATCTTAAATTTAAACGCCCATGCTTTGTCGTGTATACAGGTTAATTAAATTGACGAGAAAGAACTAACTTCCGAATACTTTAGGGGCTTCCATCAAAGGGAATTGCGAATTACAACCCTAAAGAAAACCAATCAACCGTTAGAAAATATAAAAGACATATTTATACCCTTGCGGTATGATTTATCAAATTCAAATGGACATTTCGAATATTTACAGCGGAAACTGGGAGAATTTTCTTCAAAGGCACAGTTACGCGAGATCGGTCTCAATAAAAGCGTAGCCGTTAAACAAGATATTTACTTAGTATTCTTAAAAAAAGACATGCGCAGCCTTACTGCAATAAATCAAATAGAACTACGTACGACAATGGTCCGTTTATTCTATTCATTAAATTTTTGTTGCCTTTAATGTAAACTTTTTCGTAAACGTCTAATTCCCGCGGCAAAGTTACATTCAATTTAATCGATTTCAGGTTTTCTAATTTAATATTATACCCGGCTTCTTTTATGTGCTGTACCACACTTGACGAATCTAATCCATCGAAACGTTAACATCTTATATGATCCTTGAATCTAAATAATTAATTGAACTTGTGTGGTACGGAGGCTGCTGACACTTTTGTGTTGTTTACCATACTACTCCACAGTACCTGCTGTCAGTATTATTCAGTCTACTTGTGCTTCAAAATGGTTTTTTACTAACAACACTACTAATTTTTGAAATTGTCGATTTCAGTCAAGCCGAATGTTTAATTTACGAGAACACATTAAATAAGAGATGCGCGGCTATATGATTAAAAAAATTGCATATTTGAACAAATTGCGTGGAGCATAAATAACTATTGCGTACGTAGTGGACGTGACCATCTTTGTCATCAAATTTCTAAATTATACCAAAAATATTCTTATAATATGTATTTTTCTTTAAATATCATACATCATAGTCTTTTGGTTGAATAATGGAGAGAAACAAAGGATATAAAGACTGTGCATATAATGTAAAACATAAATCTTCATACGCAAAACCAAAGAAATACGAAAATGGAATGATAAAATAAAATAGAAATTAAAGAAAAAGCAAAGGCAACTCAGTAAATTTCAAAATCTCTTTGCAGGTAACAAGATTTCGATAATCAACGAAACATAGCAATAAGATAATGTAAGATAAATGTAAGAGAAAGTTTTTCTGATCTTCTGTTAACGCCTTAAACCCAACTAGGATGAATATTTAAGTAATTAAGCTGAGGTCAAGGAGAAGAGAAACATGGTATTTAAATTATCTGCAAAACTCAAAGAAAAAGGTACAAATAGATATTATATTTATTTATATTGGTCTTACAAAGAAGGCTCTTCAGGTGTCAAATCCAGAATCGAATGAAATTTGGTAGGGATAGACAGTATGTTCAGATATGTAAGAAAGAATTTTTTTATCGACGTAAATTCACTTTGAAGAAGTACAACACCTCTCCGAAAATTGGTTAAATCGATTTTTTTTAGAAATAATTCTCGAACGGCAAAAAAGAGGGTTATCGGAAACTACTTCGTATCCGGTAATGTCGCACTTAAACACAGCACTTATGTGATGAGTAAAGAGTCCAAACGATGTGCCCGACCAGTAGCGTCGATGCGAGAGCAGAGTGGGGTAAACTCCGCTCTCGCATAAGTAGTAAAAATAAACGATGCATTTAGTTGCCGTTCTAACGTGTTAAAGTATACGTTGAAAATGTTGCGAGGTCGTAAAAATAATGCGTCAAATCGGTTGTCTGCTACCGTAGTAAATAAATTTATACATCGGTTTCCCGATTTAATATATGACGGTAAGGCAGTGAAATGTTTAGTTTGTGAAACAACTTTATTATCTTGGAAAGCGAGTCAGTGTCAAAGACGTCTAAATAGTGACAAACATAAATTGAAAAAGATTAGACGCAAATCATATAATGAATTTGTGGTTGATTTAACAATGATGCTAATTGCGACCAATATAGCAATACATAAAGTCCAACACCCAATGTTTCGCCAGTTTTGGAATAAATACAATCCTACGTGGAAATTACCATCTAAAAATACGCTACACAATTACGTACCATCAGTGCGTGAAAGAATTGTAAATTTTACGAAAAAAACGGTGAAAAATAAATACCTTTGGTTGACAATGGACGAAACTACAGATATTAAAAAAACAGTCCATCCTGTCCATTGTCGTAAGGACGCTGACCCCACAAGGATCTTCTGACCCTTATTTACTAGCCTGTAAACGAATGCAAGATTGTACTGCCACGGCGATACGTAGTGTATTAATAGAAACACTACACAAATTTGAAATTTTACCGGAGCAACTGTTAATGTTAGTTACCGATGCTGCCGCGGTTATGTGTTCCACAGCAAAATTACTCAAAACGATTCAAGCAAACCTGCTGCACGTCACATGTTTGCTTCACGCTTTACACCTTGTAACAAACATTATACGTACAAGTTATCCTGATGTGGATGAACTAATAAGACAAACGAAAGCGGTTTTTCTTAAATCTCCGAAACGTATTCGCCTATTTCATTCGCAGTGTCCTGACATACCCGAGCCGCCGCAACCAATTCTTATACGATGGGGTACGTGGTTAGAAGCAGCATTCTATTATTATAAACATTTTGAAAAAATTAAATCAGTAGTTTTACAACTAGACGGCAAAGAAGCGGCTGCAATAAGGCTCAGTCAGGTTCAATTTAAAAATCCTCAAGTTGTAGCAAATTTAAGAATTATTTACGACAGTTACGTTCCAATAGTGGATGCAATAAAAAAGTTACAGAACAGTGCGCTGTCCTTAGCGGACTCATTAGCAATTATTGACCACGTAGAATTAGCGCTGCATATCCTTGATGATGAAAAAAGTGTTTGTGTTCGTGAAAAATTTAATAGTGTATTAGATAAAAATGTAGATTTTACAAAATTACGGCAACTTTTTACCAATACTGAAGATACGTTGTACAGATACAAAGAGCACTTTAACTATGCAAATATAACATCTCTCAACGTCGAACAATCCTTTTCAGCATACAAGCATTTATTTACGTCGCTACGTACGAACCTTTCCGAGACTAATACAGAAACATATATGATGGTGCAATTACTTCATCGCGCACATCCGGATATTTCTGCAACAATGTAAACATGTTAGGTAAGTTATTTATGTTTTTTCTTAACGTTTTGTAAAGTGATTCAATATATTTATTTTTAAATAAGCGCACTGTTATTCTGGTAAACTATCCACGCAACGCCAATGCTCGGGCACATTGTTTGGACTCTTTAGTGATGAGGTTATTTGTAATAATATGCAAAAACTCATAAGCACAGGTGTTTGCAATAGTATTGTGAAATGTTTAAATAAAGATCTAAACAAGGAAACATAATATTCTTAGTATGTATTTATAATATGAGGTGTATGAGTATATGAAGAAACTATGATTTGAATGAGTAAACCTGAATAGCACGTTTAATGTACATGCTCCATTCTAGTATCGTTGAGGAACATTCACTTAGAGAACAAAACTCTTGCTATGCAGAAATTAATAATTTCTAAAGATGACATAGCATGGAAGACGTCCAAACATTGTTTGTGATACAACTTAGTGGCATAAATCATATACGTAGTTTAGTAATGTCCTCCGAAACGATTGTATGTTTGTATAGTCTTCTATAGAGCTTATACTTTACCGCACAAACCTACCTATTTCACAACACACATACTACAAAAACCAATGCAGTTCCACTGCAAATTCCCTTTAAGCAGCATAAAATAGAAGAGCTGAAGGTATTCATTTTGTTCTTAAAATAAATAAAACGTGTATTTAGCTAACTTATTAGATAGTAGCCAAAACTGCGGGCGTATATCTACATACATATACTCATACCTATTTTGTGTCCATTCCATGCCTCTAGCTATTAATTTAATTAAAATTGTATTAGTCCCACGAACAACTAATTAATTAATGTTTATTATAGCCTGTGATTCGTGCAATATGGCTCACTTTGAAGTTTTAATAGTAGGAACGAGCACAAAGCACCAGAAAGCACCACACGTAAGGATAAAGCTTTGTCTGTAGTTCAGCGGTATACCGAGTATTAATGCAGGTGGTTAATTCGCACGGCTAAAACATGTAACTAATTGACTATTAGCATTATTACGCTTATTTACGAAAATTCACAGCGATTTTGGCATCTAACGGTAATTATATATTTAGTCTATATTTTTTGTACCTGCATTATAAAAGTACTTGGTAGCTAATTGATTAATTTCCTCTGAAGTGTATGAAATGCCTCCACAGTAGAGGAGGTTTGATATACTGCACAAGAGATATGATATGTCATAGTAAGAAAGGAAGATTAACGAGTGTTAAACATTTATTTCCTTGAAACAGCCCAAACAGTGTTAATTAATGTTGTCGTACCTTTCAAAATTTTCAAGAAATACCTTTTAGTAACCCTGACTACCTACAGAGTGCGGTGGTGGCAACTTAATAATATCCTCTACAGCTCTACATCAAACATCGATCAAGAACGTTAACATAGACAAAATAAATAAATAACCAAGCTTACTAAGGAAATTTACTAAGCATTTCCTGTCTTTTAAAATTTCTATAAGTTATCCCACAAAATCATTTATTTCGTCCGTTGGTGATAGGTCTAATATGAACTAACTCAGCTCGTGACTCCTATTCGACAATTTCTTGCTTATTTTAATTGTCAATCTGGGTTACCTCGATTGCTCTTCTTGACAATATCCGCGCAGCATTCTTTTTGAAAGATTTCTTCTTGTTTTTCTAAATACATACTTCTTAGTTCGTTCAGATCGTTCATATAGAGCGCGTCCGAAAATTATCAGTTGATTACTTTTCACCCTAGAATTCCAAGAATCATATAATCTTACTTACGTGTATGCGAATAATCAAAAATAATACAAAGGGGTGTAACAGATTCGCTCAAAGTAGCATAGGACACTTACTTTTGTTCTTATCCAGATATTATTTTATTTGGCTTATGGAAAATCTGATCTAAATTGCTTCCTATTTAATACTATTCGAAATTAATTGCAAAATTTTGCCAACGATATGCTCATTCAAAGCAATTCGACTGCAAAGACTAGTTGGTTCGGGTGTTCTTGACGACAGCTCATTATTGCTGTGCATAAAGCCTATGAGCCATCCATACAGAGCTATTTCATTTTCAGTTCAATTTGGAGGTTATACGTTGCGAACATTCTTGTGCCATTAATTGAAAAACTAGAATCACTTTTAGCAAGAGCTACTAAATATGTTGCTAAGCTTTCCTTCACTTCAAAATTGAATATTTTTTATGAACCGAAGAAAAATTATTTTAATCTCCTTGTACTTACGCAGTGACATTTTATCTACTATTTTTTAAAGCAGCAGATCTAAGTTTACCTCTGTTAAGAAGAGGAATCTTGTATTCTTCTTCTATTTAAAAGGCATACTATCCATAAATTCAATAATATTATCAAGGGAGGCTTGATACATGTAAATCGACTATCTCCGAAACCCCCCAAAATCCACATTGGCGTATTTTTCAGTAAATCCAATAAAACTGTTACTAAATAGAGTACATTTGCAAAAATTATATGGCCGTAGCTTTGAAATCAGAGAATCCAAGAGTCTGAACATTTTTGGATTTAGGGAAATTTAAAATCAATTTCAAACATAGGGGACTTTGTTTTAAATTTTCTTTAAACAGGCTGATAAAAGAAATAGAATAATACTGATAATATTGGAACATGATATTAAAGTAGCAGTAGGGCGGCTAGCAATTTAATCTTTATCGCTTTTCTGTTCACCTCCTGACAGAACTCCTGAAAATTATAAATCTCTATGTATGAAAGGATAGCTGAAATGACGTGCTATCATAAACTAATACGCAAAAATGGATTATATTAATACGCATATCACGCATACCTCCGAGAATTATACAAAACACTCACTAAAATTGCATTTTTCGTTTACAAAAATTTCACAAAGAAAAGCAAACTAATACAATGTGCCTGACCATATGTAAACATTCTCTTATCCTAATTAAATTTGAATGCATTAATTGAACGCGATTGATTTAAAAATCTACCAAATTTCCCTAGTTTCGCCTCTACACTTATATATGTACATATGCTTGCTAAAACAGAACTTTTCCTATCCATGATGGAATAACGGAAAGGTTGTTACTTAGGGTACGAGAAATGCTTTAAAAATTTCAAATCCAACTTTTAAATCTAGAGGAAAATAAGTACGTTAAATATTTAAATCTAAATGTCAGTAATTATCGTTTTAATGAGTATTCGTAAAAGGGAATAAGTAACAATAATAAAACCATTTATTGTACAGGGGTATATCCTATAGCAGGACAATTAAATAATTTAAATACATACTCTAAATGAAAATAAAAAACAGATTAAACTAAATTAGAAATTGAAAAATAACGTGTATAAAATAATTCTGCGTTACGACACACAGCAAGTATTAACTTTATAGTAGGAAAACGGGAAGAAGAGAGGGAGAGGCAATGGAAAGAGGTAGAAGGAGAACTGGCGGAAATGCGATGCATAGGGAAATTAATCGGGGGAAATAAATTACGAGAGAATCAACACAGCCAAGCACGATCTTCCAGATAAGCTTCGTTCCTATAACATCCCGGCGTTTGAGTGACTGCAATTCATGCTGTCTTGCCAGCAGCAAATCGTAATCTGCACCTCGTTCCGGATGTACACCATCAATTTTGAAAGAGATGTTTCAAGAGATGCCGTTGTGCCTTTCCGATGGCTAAAAGCATTCATAATGTAATGACGATGACCGGACAGTTAACGCGTATTCCAATTCTAGCTGACAACAAAGATATTAAGTTTTAAATTAAGAGACGCAATTGGATGATTTATAAGTATGTTGCACAAAACCTAATGTTTTAACAGAAACACCTAATTACGTGACAATTAAATAAATGTAATATAAATTAATTAAAAAAATAAAAAAGCTCCGCCGAGAATCGAGCAGTACACCCTAGTATCTCCCAATATGAGCAGAATTATGAGTATGAAATAACGTAGTTAACTTTTCTGGTGTAAGAGACGTATTTAACGTCTCTTACACACAGTTAAGAACATTTAACTTTAATTTAAAGATTGCAATATCGTTCCAACATGTAATTAATTAATAGATTTGCATATTATCAACATAAGTTAATACGTCAATAAGTAATTAATTAGCACAAATAGAAATGGCCCTAAATGCGACCCTTAATAAAGAGATCTACTCATTAAATAGGATTGTAAAACTGTCATTAGTGAAGAGCTTAATCCAAACCTGCCATTTTTTTTAGTATCCTGTGGTTGTGAAAAGCATTAGTAAATTTACATCAACTTGACTTTGAGCATCAAGTTGTTCACTATTAAACTAATTCCCTTGAATTAAATTAATTCCCTTGAATAAATTCATGTTGAGCAAATGAAAAGTAAAGCGTGATGTTATAAAGCAGAAACGCAAGCATTAAAACAAAAATCGATGTAATTGAGAGGAATAGCTGCTGTTTTGGAATTAGAGATGCTAGTATGATAACAGCGGCTCTTAGCGATTCTATTGAATCAGGTGTTTTCATGAACGCATTTGAAAAACCAAAGCTACGGTAGTCTCTATGCCCAAAAGATGCTTGGCAAATGGCCCTATTTCCATTACAGCTGCGCACTTTAATAGCTTAGCCCACGCTGACGCGTTTATAGGCTCAGCCCGGTCTGACCCGTCACTAACAAACCAACTTGCTCGATCCGGCTCGTCACTAGTAATACGGCCCAGCCCGCCCAGCCTCGCCGGTTTTCGATCCGTCATGCTCGTTTTATCGGATAAATACAGGGTCCGATAAAAAGACCTCCCGTATTAGGAGGGGTCGCTGTACGAGTTGTGATTACGATATTGACATGATTCCGTTCTTAATAGAAAAACTATTCAAATTTTGGTATTAAACCTTAAAGCATCAGCTTCTGTCCTGAAAATAAAATCTACCGACCTCAGACTACAACAACGCTAAAAAATTTGGCGCGCATCCGTCCAGCAAAACGTTCAACACTTAGGCATGCAACTGCGATAGGATTGTCTAATAGAAGAGTAAAAGTCTCCTGCACAGAGATTTTCACATGTACCCATACAAAAAGATGGTTGCCCAGGCATTAAGCAAGAGAGATGCCAAAATTCGCAGAGCTGTACGTAAAAAATTTGCTTTATTTTCATCTGATCCACTTTCACTTATCAGGTACTACAAATAAACAAAATTTCCGTTACTGAGCAGCAGGAAGCCGTCATGAAGTTCATCAACAATCCCTTTACAGATCTCGTATGACAGTTTGGGGCGCCGTTGTTGAATTTGATAGAGCATCCGTATGTTTTCGAAGAAGATAGATAGCCTAGTAGTAACAGTTGCTTCATGGCTACTGTCACATGATGTGATGATGGCACCTTCCTCCGACCTAAATTTAATTAGTTTGTTGAGGACCATGAAAATGCAGAAGATTAGTTGCAACAAGACGAAGCTACAGCTCGCACCTGTTGGCGTTCTCAAGAAATTTTAAGCCAGTTGTTTCCTGGGCGTCTTTTCTCTTTATGAGAAAACATTGCCTGGTCTCCTAGATCAACCGATTTATCACCTTGTGATTTTTTCTTTGGGGTCACCTAAAAGTTCAACTGCACAAATATGTCCCCATAACGCTGCAAGCACTTAAAGAGGACAGAAGTGACACGAAGAACTATGGACAACTTCCTAGAAAGGCTTCGTCAATGTGTCAACAATGGAGGACGCCACTTACCAGACATAATCTTAAAAACCAACTAATGTAAAATGGTACAGTAGTTCACGAATAACAATAATATTTTCTTTGTTTGTTTATCACTACCTTTTCAAATAGAGAAGATCATCTCACCGGACCTTATACTATTTTCGGTAACAAGGAATAATAATGGTAATTTCAATAACCATATATTTGTTTAATTCGAACAAGTAACAGGGGTAAATGGACGTACTAAAACACGTAGCAGTTTTTCCTTTTTTTACTTTTGTGAAATTACATTTTTTCGTATGAAACTATCGATGCTTCTCGAAGCAGTGCTTTTGCTACAACAGTTGAAAGCATTTCAATATTGTGTCGTGGACTTTCATGACTGGCGTCACTACTGAAATGAAAAATTTTATTGATCATACTTGAAGTCAATTGAATCCTACAAGTGTACTTGGTAATTCGTTTTGAGAGGACGATGGAGTGTAGATCCCTAACTTGATAATATCATTTCACAGCTTCTAACAAAGTCAAGTTTCTTATTAAAAAGAAACATTGATCCCACATTTTCTTTCTAGTTGAACCTAATTTAATATTTCTTTTATATTAGATTAAATTCAGTTTAAAGTCACTTTCTATCCTCAACCTAAATTTAATAAAATTATCAAAGATATTGCAAATGCTCCTATAAACTCAAAACTAATCTACATCATTTGATTGTTAACAATAATTTGCTTTGTAATACAATTAAAGATCAATTTAATAGGAATTGCTAAAGTGATCTACGATTGCAAAGCGAAATCAGAAATGTCAGCAACGAAGGTTCGCAAAAAGCCCTGAAAAAAAAAACTATTCTTAGTTTGCTAAGAAAACTAATAAGCATAGCTTTCTGACTTCTTGTTTTATATAAAATTCTTCATAATACACAATTTCTATTTTTCATATTCGGGCCAATTAATTTTCTTTTGAAATTATCGGTTTAAAAATTCTCTGCCTTTAAATTTCTTTAAAATTAAAAAAAAGCAGCTGACCACCTTGATATTTTGAACTCATAACTAGTGCCAACATCATCTACTTGTACTTTCATCCGATTTTTATGGATTAAACTATATTACAAAGCGAAACAATTATTTAGAACGTGAAGTCCCTGCCAATTAATTAAATCTGCTGCCTTCGTCGAAAAGAGAGTTCGGTTGTTGGCGAATTAATACATTGCCGAAAGCCGGGCCGGGTTCGAATTCCTTGTCAGCGCTGATATATTAATCCGTTTCGTGAACGTCGTGCGTTTGAACGTAGGTCGCCAAATTTACGGCGACAGGTGAATGCAATGAATTTTATTATGTCGACACTTTTTCCGTGAGTGCAGCTTCATAAAAGCGACGACTCTGTGTGTTTTATCGCAACGCTAATGTGTTTATCCTGCCGTACGCTACGCTATGTTGTACAAACTCGTCGCCAACAATTTATGTCGCCGTACCTTTATGCCGGCCATTGGGAAACTGATAAAAGGCGAACAACACAATGTTTCATTCAAAAACTGTCTCATATGTCATAAATAAATAAATATTTGGCTTCCTCTCATGCGACAACGTCTGGTGTAACAGATTATTCCCAACAGGTGAAATATTGCACGTGCTTTGTTTCGATTTCAATTCGAAATACAGTACAATAAAGCCGAGTGGACAATAAATTTAATAGAATACTTCATTTATACAAAAGATCACAGCACACTAACGCACCATAACGAAAGAACTACATTAAATCATGTACTTTAAGTATAGTCAAGAAGAATCCACGAGGGAACTGAACTGGTACAGATTTACAATTTTCAATTGGCCGCTTTCGGGATGCTAAACCCTCTCTAATAGCTTTCTTATTGTATAATAAGGTAAAACGCCTATATTATCAGTTCAGATAATAATAAATTTATAGAGATGCCTACCCCATCGATACATAAGCCCCAATTTTACAAAACAGGTTTTTTTCCATAAAGTTATCCATTTTTATGAACAACTTACCTTTATTCGTCCTTGTTCTTCCTTCAATGTGTTTAAATTGCATTATGCTAATAATCTATTTCAGCAGTACATTGGTTAGTTATTTGCTTTAGGTCATAGTGTCGCATGCACGGTTGACCGCACGAAAGCTTCGTTTCTCTAGCAGTAGATGTGCTGTTGTACTATTTACTAGTTTAGTAGTTATTTTGCGCAATTAATTATTTTCCTTTTTTTTTTCTTTTTAATCAGATTTTGTTGAAATATTTAAATTCTTCGTATGTTTAGGTTATCCCCATTACTTAAATAAAAATCGTTTGGACCTCCTCCTCTCACAACTCGCAAAACTCACAAAATTAAAAAGATCACCAAGTGGACATAGTTCGAAGAAGAATTAGGCTAGACAGCCTAGCACTTTCTATTGACTTTTCAAGAATAGTTGAAAGTACATACTTGTAAGAGCTGCTTTGAATAAATACGTTTCTAAAAGCTTACAGCGTATTTATATATCTTTTTTCTAAAAATTTTACGTTCACACAAGGGGAACTCTCAAATCGAAAATCTGAAGGATAAATTGGAACATTGTGAATGGTCCATAACGGAGTGTATTCAAAACTAATTTCTTTAGCTACTGAACAGACAAAGGGTGCCTCTAAAAACCAAAATGATGTTATTTAACGAATACCTCTGTAACAAAAATACATTCCGCCAAAAAAGTATCGCATAATTTAATTTTGAATCATAAAAGTATCGCATAATCTTTGTTTGTAGCATAAAGTTGTAAATATACTTTAATGCGCTCTAAGATATAATTTCTATGATTGTTTAAATAAAATACAGGCCAAATAAAAACAAGAACTCATACTTGAGATTTTTATTAAAACAAGAAATTATAATTTTGGAAAGAAAAATGTCATAACAGTAGCTTTTAATACTGAGTATTGCCACCTCTGGCTCTTATGACCGCTCGCATACGGTTTGGCAGAGATTCGATTAACCTCCGTATATAAGCCTGATCCAAATTCTCCCACTCGTCACGGAGAGCATTTTCTAGTCCATGCAGGTCCGCTGGGGCAACATTTTGGGTTCGTATCCGTCTGTGAAGGAGGTCCCACACGTGCTCGATAGGGTTCATGTCCGGACTTACCGCAGGCCAATCTAAAACTGGAATACCAACATCGTTAAGGTATTCCTGGACGATTATTGCAACATGCGGTCGTGCATTATCGTGCATTAACATGAATTCGTTTCCTATAATTGGCGCATATGGTACTACATGTTCTTCTAAAATGTCCGTTATATACCTGTGGGCAGTCAGTGTACCTCTGTCGACTGGTACTAACTCTGTACGACCTGTTAAACAGATGCCTCCCCAAACCATAATAGAGCCACCAGCGAAATTAGGTCTAGGTCTGATATTACACTGCGAATAGCGCTCACCGTCTCGTCTGTACACTGAGATACGCCTATCTGAGGTGTAAAGACCAAATCTTGACTCATCTGTGAAGAGTATATTGGCCCAGTCATTAATGTTCCAATTTACATGTTCTCTGGCAAACCTTAAGCGAGCCACTCGGTGGTTCCTAGTGAGACGAGGGCTGTTACAGCTACTCTAGCTCTTAATCCACTCTGTCGTAACCTATTCCGAATAGTTTGAGTACTCACACGAGTATTTCTGACTCTAGCCAAGTCGTTCTGCAATTGTCTCGCAGTTACATGTCTTCGACGTAATGCTTGTAGTAGTAAATAGCGGTCATCTTGGCGAGTAGAACATCTTGGATGACCTGGTACAGGTCTTCTACTGTAATTGCCTGTTTCCCTATATCTGGCTACGGCTCTAGAAACACTTGACTGATTGATGTTCATCAAATTAGCAACGTATGCTTGAGATCGTCCATCTTCGATTAAAGCAACTATAGCAGCCACTTGTTCTGAAGTTAAATTGCTCATTTTAGTTTTAAAAGCGTTGGTACAGAACTCTGACTTCGCACTTTAAAATTTGTCCGTATAGGAAGACTTTCAATAAACAATCTGAACAAACCTTACACATATGCATTTTTCTAAATGTGTTCTTTTAGAAAAAAAAGTAAAAAAGCTATGTTCCATGATTTTGTTAGTGTTTTTATAGTTCACATACACGAGGCAAACTTTTTGTGAACGTATAAAAATATCTTGGTTTATAAATGCCCTTTTTTAGTTTATGCGATACTTTTTTGGCGGAGAGTATATAATGGCGTACGAAATGCTTCAGAATTTGGGACCTTTTGGATTACAGCAGAAAAACTTACGTGGCTCCTTAAATAACGACTAAGGCTTTCAGTTTCCAGCAATATACAGCTCACCTTCGTGCAAGAGTTAGTACAAAGCAAATTTTCAAAAAATTTTCAAAACTGTAGAAAACTGTAACTTAAGTTTGTAAAATATCTTTCATTTCTACTAAGTAAACTGCTCATGCTGCAATTATGGATTACTGTTGTTATAAGTTAAATTCGAATTTTCATTTTATCGATGGAGATTTCTTTTTAGTGAAAAAGAACAAAGAAAACAATATTTTGATAAATGTATTATACAAGTTAACAATAAGTGATAAATATGTCGGCATGGATCTAAAATCAAAACTAAAAATCTAAGAATAAAATAACAATATTAACACACTATTAACAAATATACTAACCTTTATCGTATAACTTTTATCGCAATAATTAGTGGCTATCTACCTATTTATCTAGCTACAGTGAACGCTCGAAATTCATTCTGTCCGCTACTAAAAATTTCTGCAAGGTATTTTGCGCTTTTCTTAGCACCTTAAATATTACATTCCGAAATGCTTCTCTTATCCTGCGCCTTCTTTTTATATTATTCTTTTGGTAAGTAGCTATCTAGGTTTAAGATTTTGGATCAATCGTTAAGAACAACAATGTCACTAAGTTTTATTCACTGTTGCCATAGTAATCAAAGAATACGTGTTTCCAAATGTAAACTGCAAGTTTCCCATTTACTCTAAATATTTGAATTTGGCAACATTTCGTATTCAATTCTGAACACGCTATACCTATTATTCCGAAGGAGTATGTAGATAGAGCCAAACACGTATTTAATTAAATCCAAAATGCAATGAAGGAAATAGCTGTATTTAAACTTAGAAGTTTGAGAACAAATCTAACAACCTGAAATCTGTTAGGAACACATGAAATACGTACTATATTGGTTTATTTCTAGATAGAGAAACTACATATGTAATAAAATGTAGGTAGTTCTATTTAAAATAATGTTCCCGGTGCGTTGTTACGTTTGTATATACAAAAAAAAATCATTCGCCAATCTATTACATTCTCTTAAAATTTTGAACTTATAGCCATATACCCATTAGCCACAATTGAAACGCCCTGCATATTGCAGTCTAATCCTGAAAATAGATCTAAATAAAGATATTTTTTAAAACAGACAAGTGTTATCACACAGGGTTATAAATACTTTTAGAATAGTACTCGGTAACTTTTTTTAATCCCTACGTTTACAATCCGTCCCAATATCAACCCCAAATCAACGTAATCCTAATTTGTGACTTCCGTTCAGACTGAATGGAAAATGTGCTTTTTGCACGACGACACCGGAATACATACGACAACACAACGCACGAACTTCACGCAAAACGGATTGCCACATACCGCAACCATAATAGAAGCAGAAACGCCAACAAGAACATCATATTTTAATGAGTCCCAGCGGACATTTTTCGCCGACAATGAAGGTCAATCTGCAAATGCCATCCCTTATCTAAAGTTTACATGACGTAAATTTGCCCTCGCCGAGTACGACGCGCTCGCAAAATTCGTTTCAGATAATAGTGAACCTCGGTTTCGCCGTCCATCAACGACCCTGCCCGCTTTCTCGCCGTTTTTTTTTTTTATTATTATTCTGCGACGATAAGTTATCGGGGAAAAAACTGGGGCGGCTTAATACGTAAACATCGAAATTTCAGCTTCGCCTATCATTTTTTTTTTTCGTGCTGTGACAAGTTGCAGTTAATTAAACTTGTTCGCACAAGCGCCAAAAGGGCATGTCTGCAATTTTCTTCGATAATTGGACATAATATTTCACCAGGTAGTAATTCTTCATAATCACAAAACCGATTAGAGTTAATTCAATGGACGGGTGTACTTTTTTCAAGCATATATCAACGTGATGAAGCCATTAATAATTTTGATCTCTCTATGAGAAGGAAAATAATGTTAGGTCCAAATTTTTGTTTAGTTCATGGAGTTCATTCTTATTAATATATACAGCAAGAAGTGGATACAAAATTCAGATTGAAGCTTCTCGTAAACATAGATCATTTCATTGTTTGCGCCTAGCAATGTTTTTCATCCTTTTTACAACAGTACGAAGAAAAATATCACTAGAAAATGCTTGTCTTTCTATTTAACACTATTGAGGGAATTTCAATATATAAAACGTTGCGAAAACAAATATCACCACCTTCTCAGTTATATTTACCAAATGAATAAGCTATATTATCTAATTTCATGTTCAAAGTAATAATGTTTCTTTCTTATATTATACTATGTCCCTTGAGCAGATTCGTTTAACCTGACACCGTAATTTTTCTGAACAATTAGATTGGATCAATATATTGAAAAGCTAGACCATTACAACCTAAACTGTGGCAAACTGCTTTATTTTCAAATTTATTTTTTCAGATTTATTTACATTAAAAACAATTAAAAGGGATAATTTTTTCCTTATTTGTAGTCTTTTTACATTTCTATCTCCATGATGACTCCATCAATTTCTTTTAGTGCAACACCTTGTATATTTTTTTCTATTCTCCTCTGATAGTAGATTTCAACAATATATAACAGCTACAGATTAAATTGAATAAATTGAGAGTTACCTATGATTGGAGTTTATCATAGTAAGTTACTTGAACGTTTCCAGAGGTATTTGTCGACATTTTTATATGATTCTAGCTGAATTGAAGAGATTTCTGATTTCAAGTATCCTCATAAAAGCAAGTCGAGTCGGTTTAAATTTCCTAGCTTTAGCGGCTACATCAACATTAAACCTCTTCCGCCTGCCGATCCACCAAACACTTACCTTCTCAAATGCCAAAGTCTCTGTTTTTCACTATTTGAATTATTTCTAGATAAACTCAGTAGTTATCAGAGTGAGGATGTTCGGATTTTCTACATGGCGTATTACACACATGCAAAACTTAGCCTACCAGCGAACGTAACGACAATGAAAGACTGCACCAAACGTCGCCACTCTGATAATTATGGATAAAACGTATTATTAAAAATTTCCAGCAGTAAAACCGGAACAGTATAATCATCCAAAATACTATACCAGACGTTCAACTTTTGTGAAGTTGGAGTACGAAGCTCCCGAGCTACCTATTTATCTATATTTATGTTCAATGTTTTTTTAGATTTTTAGGGCGACCGGTTTCGTATTTAACAAATACATCGTCAGGCCAAGAATTGATAAGGTAATCTTATCAATCTGCCTTAATATGGCTACCTTATCAACTCTTACATTGAGAATGAACTTCTTAAATACGAAACCGGTTGCCTAAGAAAATTTCCGAACTTGTTTCAACTTCTATCAATTGAAACTTATATAGAATGACGATTATTTTCGTTTACCTCAATTTATTGACTTAACGCTTCAATTATTGCTGATTAAAACATTCCTTAAGCAAAATGTTACTCCAAATAAACTCATTCTTCGATGTAGTTTTAAAGGTAAAGATTTTTTAAGCAGTGCAGAATGTCATAATTAGAGAGGACAAAGCCGGATGGAATTATTACGTTTTTGCAGAAACTAGACAGACTCGTGTTTTGTCGACTCTCCACGAATCCACGAATCCATTCTGATGAGGCGAATAGACACGAGCCCATCTAGTTGCTGCAAAAAAAGGAATTATTTCACCTGCCTTTGTCCTTTCTAGTCATAATCCTTTGGTTCTATACAAACCTCTATCCACTAAGCCACCTCAATGGCTCTAGAGATGGATAAACTGACGTATTGCAGTGTTGAAAAATGCCATCTCTACTTAAACATTCAAAAATCTAACAAATCAGCGTAGCATACCTTTGCAACAATCAACAAGGAAACCGTATTGACATATTTTAGTGGCACGGGATGATCCCATCGGCCGTATGATATTTCCACACATTGGAATTAAATGTTATGATTATACCGATAAGTTGAGTGGCCACCTCTCTTCTCGTTCTGCCCACTGTACTTGTCGAAATTCCCCCTTCCTAAACCGTCAAATATTTCTGCCACGCCCTGTATTTTCAAAATAAACCGTAAACTTATTCCTCACGAAAAATTATGAAACTTTCATATATCCAACCAAAAATGTCTAAATAAATTCTTAACTTCAAAAGATTGTAAGTTATTATTCTTATGGAAACTATATAAAGATTTCCTTTGCCGTACCAGAGATCCTCATTTGAAACATTTTGCTAATACACTCCCTAAAAACAAACTTAATATTCTCTCCATATCGCTTTCGGAACTGAACGAACCGCTGCGGGACACAAAAACTAATATAAACTAGGTGAACGGCTTAGTTTCGAAAGTTCACACCTAGAAAGTTGGAACAGCATGAAATGTGGAAGACTTAAATATGTAGAAAGTTTAGAATTGGCTTATTAAAACGCCCCAGGAGATGGGAATATAAAAAAGGTAATTACGGTCTGTGACTGAGGCAGGAAATATATTTTTTGGGAGGAAAGCTTTTGAATCCGGCGTTAGTGTGAAAAGAAGTTAATTGATGTATTTTTCAGACGCATTTTATTCTTATAAATATGTAACGTGAGTTTAGTATATCCGCTCGTCAAAGTTAAGATCTGTCTGGTGGCTCGATTTCGAAAGCTCCAACTCTTTTTGTCTCCTATTATCAAGGAGTTAGGACAATGTTGTTGGATGTCCTTTAATCCTCTTCTTCAATTTCTTCACATCCTAAAACATTCAATAGCTTCAAGCATATTTCAGTGTAATTTCGTAAATTGAATATCAAATAATCATCTAATTTGTTAGTAATATTGTACAGTTGTAGGTGGCGTAAGAGGCATGGAATCTATGCTTCAGTTGGGTACCCATACGTCGTTGAGTTTCGAAGTTTCAAATTGTTTTTGTAAAGGAAAAACTATTACAATCTGCTGTATAAAAGCAAGGAAGTATAGTTACGCTAATTAAGTTTCTGACTTTAATTCTACTAGTCATCCAGATAACACGCGTTTGGTTGTGTTTCCTGTTATTTCAAAGTGCCCAAGGTGTTCGAGTCACGTATAATGGTTCTAGTAAGGAAATAAATTTAAAAAAAAGTGATTTTTGTACTTTTCTCTCAAACAAAATATGACATTTTATTGCAATACTTAGATTACTTCCCTACATTCTTCTTTTTTCCTCCCAAATTCACAAGAATAAAAAGTAGATTTAATACGCTGAACTGCTGACTTAACGTCCACCTTTATTCCAAGTTATTCCAATGCAATTCCTAAAGCTATCATAAAAGCTTACCCGAAAATTTAATTCGTGAAATGGTAGGATGAACACAGCCATTGACATAATTCTTAAAGTAACGTGACAACTTTCTTCGTTGTTACTGTGATCGTTTCAATGTCCAACTGAAAATTTATGCAAAAATGTCACCACCTCTACAGAAGGGTCCCGCACATAAAGCACCTACCCTCTTTTAAAAGTTTTACATTTATCACATCATCAAGACAAGGTGCTTAAATTCTCCAACAAAAATAATAATGGCTTCTATAACTAGAAATATTAATACTTGATAGGGCAGAATAATCACCCTAAAAAAAGTGACGAGATCGCAGCAAAATTAATTAATATAGTTGCTTGGGCTGATTAGACTTGTAACACATTGAAATATTACTAGCTATTGTCTGTGGCTAAATAATCCCGAAGTATTTAGGTTACTATATGTCCATTATACATCCATTTTATATTGGAGGTCCCTTTAACCCGTCAATCAACCTGTCTTATTAGGAGCTCCTAATAAGACCTATATAACCTAAAATATTGGCAGTCCCTTAAGGTATTCGCTTAGTCTTATCCTGAAAAGAAGTTGCTTTAGCCGGCAATTTCAAGTTATAATCCCAACAGACATGCTATAACCTCTTCTGAGCAGTCTCACCTATCTTGCCATTATCCGCAGTTTCATCTCACGTCTTCAAGAATCTTTTTGTTTAATAGTTCTCTCTTTCCATAACGCGGAAATATAGGTAGTCGAATTAATGATTCTAAGGGGCGACTCGTTCTACTCGAATCCTTCCTAGTCAATCTATCTACTTCTTCGTTGCCAAGATATTAATTATGATTCTTGCATGATATTGTTTGTTTCAGAAATAAGGGTAAACTCTGTGATAAATCTAGTAGCAGGTACGACGTTATTGATCGGGTTAGTCCCGATACTTGCTCTTGTTAAACAGGTTAAAGTTCCTGCAAACAATCTTAAGACTAGTTAGGCAGTGCAACTAGGATCAATCGATGTTTCTATTGAAAGTCCTCTAGGCATACTGCTTCTAAAATCCCACTGTTGGCTTTTGATCCGTCTACGTAAAAACATCTCCGATCGTTTATTACTATGTCGAGAGTTTGTTGAGCTTACCAAAGACGAAAACAAGTCTCGGCCTCCAGAATCAGTAATTAATCTAATGTAAACCTTTCCCCAAAGTTTGCAATTGTTAACTACTGAAAATATTATTGGCTCTCCAAACATCAGCAATATTTTCTTCTACAGTGCGCTGTTCTCGAGATGTACGTAACTACCACAAGTAAAATTCATCCTATAAATTTAAATTCGCAAAAAAATTGCAGCTATGAATTTTGAAGTACACCCCTAAAGGAATAAATAAAAATCACGATTCGCCATCATAGCGCTATTAAAAATGGCATCTATATGTATGCAAACAATGCAATTCTCGCTTATTTCGAATACATTAAAAGTACACTAAAGCTTTTATTGCGAAATATCCATGACAATAAGACTCGACGATGGTACGTCGTAACATATTCTACGGCTCATTGTTTGCGTAATGCTTCCAAGAATCGGTAGAGTAGCGATAGGAGGGTGGCCTTTTGTACCGTTGTCTATCTGTTCGTTGGTTGCGCGACTGCTCCGGTTTAATTATTGGCCGTTTCCCCGTGGCCAAATCTACGAATATGCATGTTATACGTAATACCCTCTTTGTTTCGGACAAGATACAAACTCGATTATATTTCCCCTGTTGTTGCTCCGTAGTTATGGAATCAATCTGCGAAACGATTTTCACAAATCATAATCGCATGTACCATTTGCAAGCTTACTGCATTATGCGACAATTGATTTACAGCTCAGTGAATGCAAAACTTAAAGTGATACTAAAGGGATCCAGATATAGAATAAGCATATTGTTTGCCTTGTATTCACGATAAAATGCAAAATGTTCTACAATATATCAGAAAACGATACCAACTCATTATTGGTTTAACGGATTGTTTCAACGAATTTTTAAAATTCATTTAGAATTATTAAAATTTAAGGTTAAGTTATTTTCTTAAACGGCGCAATAGTAACAGATAGGTTCTTCAAGCACAGAGAAATAAATACAAGTAACAAGTAGAGGAGAAAAATCAATAGAGAAAAATGGGGTAATACGGCAACTTGTTTTTAAAATGCGTATAACTTGAGTCTCTGAGACTAAAAAGATAGACGGATGCATGTATATCACATCTTATGCTGTCAGACACCTACATTGAAAACATCGCCAATCAAGTGTTGCTAATAACACTATAAGGAACATAAAATGCTCGCGTGACCAAGATGCCATATTACTCCTGCTAAAGGGAAATATGGTAGCTTGTGTTGGGGAATATGGCAACATGCATTTAAATAAAGTCAAGGGCAATTTGCATCAAAGTAGTAACTACCACACTGTGCACATATATCTGATTCATCAGTCTCAATTTCTGAATTGTCTCTTTTCATTATAACCACTTCTGCTTCACTTTTTGAGAAGCCGGTGGCAGTTTTCTTGGTAATAACTGCCTTACGTTTTCTCTTCTTGTTATTTTGGTTTATCGACATATTTCCTTTTTGTTGCTGCCGTTTAGCATCTTTCACTATTTTCAATTCCTTTTTAGACCGTTTTTCTGACATTGTTTCTGGTGATGTAAGTATCTGTGCATGTTGCTTTCGTTTATGACATCCATTTGCTCTAGGAATACATGGAACCGTAAAAATTTCTTCAAAAGGATTTTGTGCATGGTTGACTAAGGGTTCAGCGTTGGCCGTAAAATTGTTGGAGTTTTCAGTATCATTAGGAATTGCGGTTCTTACTGGAGCAGGTTCAGTAGGATTTATTTCAGTGCTCAAAAGGAAAAATGCCACAAGTTCTGAAACCAGAACCTCCATTTTGTACTGTAGCTGCCTTACACCACGCAATATGTAGAAGTGAAGAAAATTGTAGTCTATTTAAAGAACGACCCGGATGATTCTTAACCCAGGTACCTATTTAGCCTCCATAGCTGCATTTCTAAGATCGTCTTCGGACCATACTGCCCTCACATTTCGTTTTATATATTTTCGTGGCATCCTATCTAACTGTAATGCAAAAAAGAACAAAATAATCAGTTTCGAGGAAATATACCGCACTATCAGGTAAATGCCACAGTGTGGCGCATATTTCCCCACATCGTAGTTCATGCTTATAAAGATTGTTGCTCATAACTGAACATACATGGATGGGCCAGACGGGAGACCAAAAGTTAGGTTAGGAATACTAGTTTATCTTAAGTAATTAAAATCTTGTCTAAAAAATTACTAATTGGCGTTTGTCGATTCATGTTCATGATGAGTGAAAAACAATTTGAAGTATACTTACCGAATATATTAGTTTTCTCACCTCGAACGTTGTGCAAACTATTTCACAATACGCACGTGTACATGTATACCACAATTGGATATTAGGTAAGTGCGTGGCGCCACATCTATCGGATTTAAAGCGAAATACTAGACTGTGCCATATTACCCAATGAGCCATATTACCCCATTTTACTCTAATAAATTACGTTATCCTCAGCCGGGAACTTACAGGAGAAATAAAGAATATAAAAGCAAGAAAAGGATTAATTGTGATTTTTTGTTTCTTTCTGTTAATGATATTATTAATAATTATTACAGTGCAAGAAGTTAACATACTTACCAGATTCCTTTGTCTTTTCAAATGAACATATCACCTTATTTGAAGCATTGCTGATTTTCTTGTATTTGATAACTTTTTTTTCTTTTATTGTCCAGCCTCTTAATCTTCTTATACATATTTTACAAATTATAGAAAAGCTATTATTACTATGACCACAAACAATGTTTCGGAAGGAACGGCAAAACTCTTTAGTTCACTTTTGCTCTTGGTTCTTGTCATAATTTTCCCATTTTCGTAACTGCTATTATTTCTTCGCTTTATGCAGCTTGATAGTAATGGCTAAGGTTCATTCGCAGTAGATAGTGTACCTACTTTTCATTTAAGATGGCAGATACGCGAACCATGTAAAATAAGGTTATGATAATTTTAATATTCCGCAAAGCTGCAAGAAACGGTAAGGTTGTTTGTAGTTCTTGTAATAGTTTGTCAGTAAATAGTCCCAACATTGCTAACCCAAACTGGCAATTAATTGTTTATATGCTTCCGAACCACTAAGCCATTATGCGGTGGTGCTAAACCATGTTGTCTAACTGCAGGTCATCTACTTGTAAAAGTATTATTTCCAAATGCGTTTCTGCTGCTAATTTGATATGAAAAAGTGGCTCAACTACTTTGTTTTGTAAAAATTCCACATAAAACGTTTTTATTTGTATCACTTCTCTTTTTTCATCATTTGTCCGTCCCATCAATAAGTATTTCTTTATTAAAGTTCCGGAGATGTAAAAGTGACTCATCTGTCCATACAAATTCATTGAAAAAAATTAGCCTCATTGTTTGAACTTCCAATCATTTGTTGACAAAATTTTTCTGAGCTTTTATGAGCTCTTGGACTGATGTTTGATACGACTTGTTTCATGCTTTCTTAATCTTCGATGGATTGAGGAATAAAATGCTTTTCGATTTTTTACAACAAAATTATTCTTAAAATATTTTATTTGAAATCAAATAAATTTTTTTTTATTCATCGGCTATCCAAAAATAAAAAGATGTACATTAATAAAAATATTCGCTAAATGTAAGAACTCCAATTTTCATTCGAAAAATTATTTTGTATCCACAATAGTAATAATAGCAATTAAATAAAAGACTCTGAACATCACCTACTTGCAATGAACGTGGGAAGTACTTTTGAAGCACGTATTATGTTGCAGCTATTCAGAGTTTAACATGGAGCATACTCACAATATATACGTAATAGTGTTAACCCCGCCTTTCGCGTATAAACAAAATTAATAAGCAGACAAATGGAATACTCATGTACACGTACACACTAGTACCTGTCATATATGCAAATGAGACATATCCAGTGCGTATATAGCGCTGTTCGCATCATGTGCATAAGCTTATTTGAGTGCCTTGTTATATATTTCGGAGCTTGCCTAGGGTACTAAATAATAAATAACTCGTCATAATACATCCTCAGCCATTAAACGCGCATGCAGAACGCTACGAATTTTAATGCACGAAACTTGCATTGCATACAAACACATAAGTATGTGGATGTACACACAATCATTTGAAATATGTTCTCGTAACGGCTTTCAAACTATGTGTGCACATTTGGATGGGTCTGTATTTTGCTCCAGTGTACACTGGACGACATTTTAGGGAATAATATGAATTTTATTTTAGAAAAAGGGGCAGTTTCGCGAGATCAAATCAAATAAAATAAAACACAAGATTTGGCGATAGGCTTTCTCTCACTCCAAGGGTGTTATTTCAAACTTAAAAATATAAATAAATAAACGTTTCCAGGTAATTATATTTTTAACAAAGCACTACTATCCATTTTTTTATGAAATCATTATCATTTACAAGATATTACATTAACCTATTTATTCAAATTTATTAATTTCGTTGATGTATTTGTCAGTTGTAAACTAATTTTACTCTATTAAGCTTAAGACGGTTAGCCACGGCGAATGTATCGAAAGACATTACTCTAAATCTTGCACATAAACCTGGTTAGTAAAATCTTAATGGACAAACACAAAGAGAGGTAATTTTATATTTGATATATATTTCGAAATGTTTGAATTTGCGAAATATTAGTACGATTATATGATATAGGAAGTCTATGGCCTGGTTGCGGTCTCTGTCTTGTAGCCATCGATATTACTTCTAAGAGAGTAGATGCCAAATATAAAAAGGTCCGATAGTGTTAGCCACAGTTTTTCCATGTTTAGATTATAAATTAGCTTGTATGATGAATTTAGAAGTTCACAATTAGATAACATCCCGTTTGTTATTATAGGCTAGAAAATAAAGAAGGTTTCACTTAAAACATCTCAAATAACAATAAGAAAATCTTACAAGCTTACAAGCTTACAAATTATTTCCTTGGACAAAATTACATACAACTTTCCAGACACTAATGAATTAAAATATGCAAACTGTCAGCAAGAGAGCATCACTAAAAAAAAAAAAAATAGATGGAAGTAGATGTAATAAGATGTTAAGAATAACAGTGTTACCCATAATCTCCGTATCATATGGGAACTTTTTTTATTATTCACTGGGGGTGCACACGAGTAAATACGTTATTTTATTTAATTATTTTTAACGTTATTTCAGGAAAATGCATAGTATTGCACTTTTTCTTTTTCTTTTTGATAACGTCATAACAAAAAGTTGCTTCTCTTTATTTTTTACCAATCTGCCAATTTTGCTTTACATAATTAGCAACTAATTATTCAACTCATTCTTGACTATACACTTTCGTAGAGAGATTGCGAGAGCTTAAAATTAACGTATATGTAAAAATTCAATTGGAAACACGTACAACTCCAATATAAAGGCTTTTGCATATATCACAAGATTTCAATAAGAAAATAAATGATCAATTCTGAAATTTACACTAACCTTTATAATCCGCCAGGATCAATAAAAGGCACTTAAATTTGTAAATAAGAAAAAAAAGACATTTAATTCCATTATTAATTAACGTTATTCTATTCTATTGACAAAGCAATCACTGGATAATTTTGCCTGCAGTGTTGAATTCATTTTAATAATATTTTAATAATCCATAAATACAAACGTAAATTACAAAATATATTCAATTAAAGGCTCATAGATGACTTAAACACTAATAATCCTGTTTAAACTAAACGTGTTCCGACTTTGAACCGCGTCATGTCGTTGTTACAGAACAAATAAAAATAAAAACTCAACGTTTCGCCCACAATCGTGTGGGGCGGAGAGCGACAGCAGTAGCAGTTGGTTTTCGCCTCTCGCATGGTTCACAACACGTTGAGTTACCGTGATCAACTGCTTCCGCTCGCTTAGTTTCGCGTCTGGCGTGGTTTACACGTACAGACCGTGCTAACTGTTGCCTATTACCCTCCTGAAGAAGCCCCATACGATTGTGAGCGAAACATCGAGCTTTTATTTTAACAACGACACGACACGGTTCGAACCCGGAACACGTTTAGTCTCAACAGACTCTGGCCGTGGAAGCCTACGTTTTTATATTGATAATCCTTTAGATATTTAAAGATATTTTTTCCGTCCCCTTCATCCCGATGATATTGCACAAGTCCCAAGTTATTATCCAACTCATCCCTTACTGTACACATTTGTCCAAAGATTGAAAGAATTTCTAATTGATGTGTATGTGTAAAAATCCAAAGAATATCCATCTTATAATAATCATAATGATCAAAAACTTTTTACGATATTTACACGAACAAAGACAATTAGGAAATATTGACCACTTATAGGTTTCAACGATGTCATTATTAAAAGTGAAATCAAATGGAAGGAAACAACATACATCCCGAAAGATTTTAACAACTTCGATATGTTGCAAAATCAAAAACCATTTCACCAATGACATTATTCATAACCGTCTTTTTGATTTACAACTACTGTACCACGAATACTTCACGTAATTGTTCTCTAAGTTTAAAGTCATTCTCACGCCGTTAAGAATTATTATCATATTTTCCGAATTACCAAACAGAAGCAACTTTCCCAAATAAATTGCTGACGCTAATCAGTGAGCCGCTTGCGTAATAAATTATGGCCGTAATTTGTAAATAGAGCAGAGCGATAAATCGTCCGTGTGTGACTGCGTTTTAGAGGTTTTACACGGCGGCAATTAATTAGTGGCAACCTTTGTGGATTCGAATTTTGCTTCCCAATAAAAAGTGCTCGCGGTTATTTTGCAAAGAAGACGATTTATTTTAATTAAAGCTCGCACGTGAGGTTTCGTTGATTCGAATTCATTGAGGGTTTCGCGGGCGATTTTCGAGAAAAGAAAAAGAAATAACAACAAAATAGAACGTAATAAAAATTATTATTAACTGCATTTGAAATCGTTATTTTTGTTAATTGAACTAACGCCCGTATAGTTGGATGACTTACTTCATTTTAGTGAAGGAGTTAGTAAAGGTTACAACTCTGGTTCTTTTAGATTAGATCTCATTCACCGCAAATCCTTATTGAGTGCTCGATCAACCGTTGATTCGAGCGGTGTTTTTAATTTCGGAGTATTTAACTGATCATTTTTAACACGTCCTACTTGAATCCAAAGTTCCTTTTCCTTTCAGTCTCCTTCTTTTCACCATTTACATAAATGACCTTTTAAGATCCAACATCCCTGTAAAGTGATACGTAAGTGAATGTTCCATACAAGCCTGAAGGAAATCTTTTACACTATTAATTTTTAATTAATGCTATGCTTCAATTTCAATTTAAAGTAAAAGTGAATTTCTGAAAATTTTTATTTTCTAAAATACTTTACTTCCAAGAAATTGGTTCTACATTTAAATTTGGTTAAAATGGTTCTACACTTGACTATTGATAGTATTTCCAAACACGATACCGTCCACCATAAACCCCAACTCTGCAATATCTAGGCATCTAATTCAATCAGAAACTCACCTGGAGCGCCCATGTCGAAAGCCCTAGGAAGAAATGCAATAATGCAAAAGGAGGGCTGCTACCTTTACTTTGCACAAGCAGTCCTTTCACACCCGAAACGAAATCGTTAATATACAAAAAAAATGCTGGAAGGAGCGTGCGTATAACTACAAGAACAGGTTGGTTCGTGTAATAGTAGAACCTCAAAATCGCCCTCCACCCAGAATGAGAATAACAAGAATCAGAGACATCAACAATTTGAATATCGACAACAATCCATAACGAGATATATCAGAGCTTCTGTTGCTTAAAGATAAGTGCAACAAAGTCCAGCAGCTCAAATTCGCAATTTCTCGTACATAGTAGAAGAAGTACTTCTTCCAGTCCGTTTTGGCTCATGAGTTACATATCTTACTTGAATCTCCATTTCAATATCTTCCCTTATACCGTTCTTCCAAATTTTCTTATAACAACTCTTAATTTTACAAATAAATAAACCAATTGTCCACCTTAGTCTCTCACTCAGTTAAAAAAGTCATTTAGTAATCTCCTGTTAACCATTTCCGCATTAAAAGAGATAATATTTGATGGAACTACACCACCTCGAATAGGTTAAATATAATCAACTTAAACAGGAGCGTTAAAGAGAAGGAAGAACTAAATGTACTGTGTGGGGCGTTCGCAATTTCCCCTCTTCCTGATTGTTTTAATTAAGTCCCTAAAATCGAGATTAATGTTTACATTTTATTCGAGACAAGCAAAATTAAATCGTACCGCCACAGCTAATATTATTCATTTCCTTCCTTCTTATGCACCTACATTGTAATTGAATTGCTTTCTTCTCTGAGCGGAGAAGATAAGGATGCGTTAGAAAAGGAAAGGAATGAAACGAAGTAAAATTTGTACAAGATACCAGTTTACGCAAAAAGAAGCGGGTCCAAGAAGGTTAGAGTAACAATCGTGAAACATTGGCGAAGAAAAACGTTGTAACGAACGGATGCGTTGCTCAAAAGAAAATCTGATTGAACATAATCAAGTAGAAGATAGGTTTATGGCGAGAAACGAAGATAATACTGCGACCGCCTTCGTATAGATACAATGAAAAAACAAGATGCTGAAAGGAAACCAACGCATCAGGTCTCCAATGAAGTGACGTCCTATTATACTCGTGTGGGTTATAGTAGGAAAACAATTTATTTCGAAACGAGGAACTGCTGTCTAATCGAGTAAAATACGGAATATATACCTATCAAGGGAAAAAATGCTTATCTTGTAATTTCTTTGTTAGCTTGTGATTTTGGAGTTAATTGAAATAAGGTTAGGACCGTCGATCCTCTATTGCAATTTGTAGGAGTTCGTTATCGGAGGTAATTTTCGTAAACTGCAATACAATCAATTAATAAAGTGCATGGCTTCTTGTGAAATTATTTAAAATTATCAAACTAAAAGGTAAATCTTTTCACAATTGCAATTTTACTACGAAAACGCGTGAGAGGACGCCGTCACAGACATTGCTACGTGGAGTGGTGTACGTAAATATGTTAAGCGGTGTCGTTGCAAGTAAGTTGCAAGCGCTCTTTGTTCGCTAACAATTTTCCATTATTACGCTTGTGTTGCAAGGTTTGCCGACCGAAAAAAAACAACGTGTCTACATTAATTCCTCTTTTAAAATCGTTTAGATTACTGAAAAAGCACTAAATGTTCTAGGATTCACTTATGTTCACCTCCGTCAAAAGAAGTCCGGCATGTCAACAGCAATGTCATCCAGAGGTACCACTACATACGTACAGCATTTTTGCATTTCAAAACAAGTTGAAGTACCAAAGATTTTATTAATTTTTGTTTATTTTGAGATAAAAGATCAAACAGAAACGAGGCCTATTAGTACTTTAACGACCTATCATTGACATTCAGTTAAAGGAACAATTACAAATTAATTACAGACGCGCCTGAAATATGCTAAAGGCAACTGATAAGTTTCTCTTGACAATTTCGATCCTTCTAAATCACACTAAAGCAATTGAAATTATAAACCACACCATTTTATTTCTTTCTTATTTCCACTTCTGCGGTATTTCGTCCTGGGACAACCTGTCATCTGTTTGATAAGGTCTTATTTAACGGTCGGAGTGCCATGTGTATCATTACTAAATGAAAGATCTATCAACAAATTCTACCGAAAATTCAGGCCAGACAATCTAACTCAATTTGCGTCAATGATTCATTTCATCATTTAATGAATTTCATCAAAGACAATCTCGCATGACTCGCTTATTTGTGCAAAACATCACTGTTTCTCTGTATATTCCGCAAATTGAGAAGATACGTTATTTGGAAATAATCACGATAATTTTATAAATACACTCCGCCAAAAAAGTATCGCATAAACTAAAAAAGGGCATTTATAAACCAAGATATTTGTATACGTTCACAAAAAGCTTGCCTCGTGTATGTGAACTATAAAAACACTAACAAAATCATGGAATATAGCTTTTTTACTTTTTTTTTCTAAAAGAACACATTCAGAAAAATGCATATGTGTAAGGTTTGTTCAATTGTTTATTGAAAGTCTTCCTATACGGACAAATTTTAAAGTGCGAAGTCAGAGTTCTGTACCAACGCTTTTAAAACTAAAATGAGCAATTTAACTTCAGAACAAGTGGCTGCTATAGTTGCTTTAATCGAAGATGGACGATCTCAAGCGTACGTTGCTATTTTGATGAACATCAATCAGTCAAGTGTTTCTAGAGCCGTAGCCAGATATAGGGAAACAGGCAATTACAGTAGAAGACCTGTACCAGGTCGTCCAAGATGTTCTACTCGCCAAGATGACCGCTATTTACTGCTACAAGCATTACGTCGAAGACATGTAACTGCGAGACAATTGCAGAACGACTTGGCTAGAGTCAGAAACACTCGTGTGAGTACTCAAACTATTCGGAATAGGTTACGACAGAGTGGGTTAAGAGCGAGAGTAGCTGTAACAGCCCCTCGTCTCACTAGGAACCACCGAGCGGCTCGCTTAAGGTTTGCCAGAGAACATGTAAATTGGAACATTAACGACTGGGCCAATATATTCTTCAGAGATGAATCAAGATTTGGTCTTCACACCTCAGATAGGCGTATATCAGTGTACAGACGAGACGGTGAGCGCTATTCGCAGTGTAATATCAGCCCTAGACCTAATTTCGCTGGTGGCTCTATTATGGTTTGGGAAGGCATCTGCTTAACAGGTCGTACAGAGTTAGTACCAGTAGACAGAGGTACACTGACTGCCCACAGGTATATAACGGACATTTTAGAAGAACATGTAGTACCATATGAGCCAATTATAGGAAACTAATTCATGTTAATGCACGATAATGCACGACCGCATGTTGCAATAATCGTCCAGGAATACCTTAACGATGTTGGTATTCCAGTTTTAGATTGGCCTGCGGTAAGTCCGGACATGAACCCTATCGAGCACATGTGGGACCTCCTTCACAGACGGATACGAACCCAAAATGTTGTCCCAGCGGACCTGCATGGACTAGAAAATGCTCTCCGTGACGAGTGGGAGAATTTAGATCAGGCTTATATACGGAGGTTAATCGAATCTCTGCCACACCGTATGCGAGCGGTCATAAGAGCCAGAGGTGGCAATACTCAGTATTAAAAGCTACCGTTATGACATTTTTCTTTCCAAAATTATAATTTCTTGTTTTAATAAAAATCTCAAGTATGAGTTCTTGTTTTTATTTGGCCTGTATTTTATTTAAACAATCATAGAAATTATATCTTAGAGCGCATTAAAGTATATTTACAACTTTATGCTACAAACAAAGATTATGCGATACTTTTATGGTTCAAAACTAAATTATGCGATACTTTTTTGGCGGAGTGTAGTAAGTTGCAATAATGTAAGTACCAACGACAAAGAAGCTGTAAGACGAAGACGAAATATATGACTTACTAATACTACCCAAACATATTCCTTCCTCGTCTCATAGTAATTTTAAAATTGAATTCGATTACATTTCTAGATGTATAGAAGTGTGCTTATAGAAAAATTCTATTTGAACAACAACAAATTTGTCGCAAATTTTTTTTTCCTATCTAAGAGAAGTTATTCTCTCTGAAAAGCGCCAATAACAAGCATAAATCTTCCTGCACAACCTGAAATATTAAAACGCAAGAATGAGGAAATTTATGTATTGCCAATAGGATATTTACCAAACAGCACAGTCGAAATCCACGACTGCACCATTTGTATCTAGATCCCGAACGATAAATAATTTTTTCTCTCCCCTACTCGATTTTATTTGAATTTCCACTTCAAATACGACCTGCAACGCGCAACTCCTCCCCTGAACGGAGAAATAAATTCATGTTTGAGCTACCCCGGAAGAAAAAAAATATTAAAACGAACGAAGTCCTTGACCAAGGAGAAAGTCGGAAGAGTGAGGAAGGAAGTCAACAAATTCAACGAAAGTATGGATGTAAACGAAACAACACGTGCCCGGTATAAATAATACCTTTGCCATAATACGCTCTGTTAAAGTCTGCGTAGATTTTTCTTCCTTTTTTGACACTTACAATTTCCGGAGCGGTTATAGTTTTAACATTTTTCTCTCAACTTTGTCGCTCAATGCGTTGCTTCCATACGTAGTTTCCTACGAGGATACGGCTATCTAGATTACATGCTCTTCTTTTTTGGTGATTTTCAGAGCCTGATACGGAAATCGTCGGCGGCCCCGAATTGTACATCGACCGTGGCAGCACCATCAACCTTACTTGCGTCGTCCGACACA
Organism: Oryctes rhinoceros; assembly: GCA_020654165.1. Taxonomy (NCBI): domain Eukaryota; kingdom Metazoa; phylum Arthropoda; class Insecta; order Coleoptera; family Scarabaeidae; genus Oryctes; species Oryctes rhinoceros. Next base: position 9,266,917 of record JAIOKQ010000399.1, on the reverse strand, counting down.
GCCCTGAACCGCCAGCGTATATCTTCTGGAATCACAACGATGCAGTAAGTCTCTATTGTCGTTATACTAAAAATTACGAATTCCAATCTTATAAACTTATATTTTTATTTGCCAAAATACCGTTTGAGAAACCACATTTTTCAAATCAAAAGACAAACAAATTTTCTTTGTGTCAAATTTCCCAAATAAGTTCAACTGGTGTTATAGCATATACGTTTAGTCTTAGTTCCTTTACAAAATGATAAAAAAAAATGTATTTCTTGTAATAATATGTTAAATGATGTAGAAAACTGTTACCTTTGTTTCAAGTGTCGTGAACGAGAACCAAACAGGTTGCTTGTTGTCTATCCATCTAAAAATCGCATTCAGTTAGATCTTTACAACGAATTCGCCAAATATGAAACGACAGCCAAAAGTTTCTGAAATGTGCGTTGCCTTCACAATAGTTTCCTCAGAAGTTCAAACACCGATTTCTGCGACTCTGCCGCGAAAGGGATTCATTCCGGAAGTCTAACTTTGTTAATGCGTGCAGCATCGTTGGCGATTCAATTTCAGTGTTATTTATCGTATTTAATCTTCATCCCACCAACTGGATGGCGATGCCATAATGCTCTACATCAAAAGCTCCTATTCAGCTTGTCGTCCTTGTGTACTTTTCTCTATATGTCTGCTTCTCATGTCCTTCCTTGACCGCTTTAGAACATCCCAAGAGAATCCTGGGCTAACCTAGTTATGATTTGTGGATAATTTGTTGCTTAAACGTTGTTGCTGTCATTGTTGTCCGCTTATTTCAAAGTGTCATCTCAAAATGCTTCTTTGACATAGAATTTAAAACGGAATTTAGGTATAAATATGCTCTTTCCTCAAATCGAGCATGGAAAAAATTAAACATGGTGTATAATAAGCTTTAAGTCTTTTCATAATCTCACGAGCTTTCTAGTACGTAAATTCTGAACGTAATGTGTTGATTTTCTTACTAAGATTCGGTCACCATAAAGAATGGGGCTCAGAAAATTATTCCTCAAGTTTGTACCAGCTGTAGGCAGGATGATGTATGATTTCTTGCTAGTGGATCATCAAACCATATAGTTACTGGCATATTTCGCCCAATCTTAAGTATAGTCTTCTATCTCCCATGATTTTTAAGCCCATATATGTGGATTATAGTGATAACTTACTCGACAACAAATTTGAATTTGTTGTCGACAATAAATGTAAGGATTTAAGACAAAAACTTACGAATTTTGCACGTTTAAATTTATAGGGAATAACGACCGGTCCACATGCACTGCATGTGCAATCAAGTAATAGCAATCGTATTAGTTCATATTAGAGAATATACAAGGAAAATCCGGCCACTAGCTGTTATTAAAGGAATACTTATTTTAGATTTTCATAACATATCAGAACAAACTTTTAAAAGTATAAAGGATAATTTTAAGTGTAGATTTTACCTTTTTCTCTTGAAAATAAAGGCACTCGCTTCAAGCATCTTCAAATTAAGCTGGAAGAAACACTTTTATTTGAATTTTCTTTGAATCTTGCTTCATTCCACGAAAGTTTCTAATTAATATTTCGCAGAGCCAGATATACACGAATCATTTCCAAATAGAATACCGTCGTATTGTTCTTTTAAGGTATTTGAAATTTTCTACCAAATTAAAGTGGATATTTTTTAAATAAGAAAATGATTTTCAAATGTCAATACCTTTAGACCTTGCTAGATGTCACGTATTTACCTAAACCTCCCTATAGACACTTCCCAACTATTTAATGTATGTATTTACATGTTTAGATCTTTTTAGACAGCGAAGAAGATAGAACTGACAATGATGTTATTTTCATGCATAGTTCTAACAAATGTGTATCAATTCAGAAACAGCTAGATTCGGTACACGTTACACTACGGATACGAAAAAGTCTATATTTAAACTACGTTCAAGCTACATGTTTTCTGTTAATCTTGAATCAAGAATCTATATGCAATATAGCATAGATGTCCGCTGTGCTTTGTGGCATATACCTCCAGCGTTGTGCCAATACATTCTAGCACTTTGCCCCAAATCAAACATAGTTTTCTTCGTGTACGTCTAACTGGTTGTAACACATACATCAGAGTACGTTTCGGCGCAGAAAAGCTTTCATTTATCATAAATAAAGAAGAAAATAACAAATACCCCATATTTCGCTGCAGTTCAGTTACATATTAAAGTCTCATTCAAACACATTCAAACTTAAATGAACTTTTTTTATGAATTCAAACTTAAATTCAAGTTTGAGATGTAATCATCGTCATTTTCACAGGCAACTAGAGACCCGTTAAAGACCCTTAAAGCCTTACGGATCTGACCTTGCAGAAACCATAGTCCTTTACGAAGGTCCCAGGCCACCAAGAAATCGAGGAAAATGAAAAGAAAAATGAATATGTATTCCGTTTGTCGGAATCCTTTCTGTGAAAACTCTTGAAAAGATGAGATGAAAATCCTTTCTCGTCTAAAATAGAGGATGGGAAGAGAATCAAACGACTGCGTCCTCTTAAAAAATACCAAAAACAGCAAAGTCGATCCTATCTCCTAGTTAAAGGAATGTGTGAACATAGGCCCTAAAATATAACTCAACATTAATTCTTTTATTTATACCGTGGAGATCTGGAGACGATAAGACGCATTATACACAAAAGTACTACCACCTACCGAATGGAAAGGAGAAGATTCTAAAGTTCTATTAACTACCTCGAAGCTCTCAACTTTTCCAATAAACATCACAATAAAGTACTATTACAAATAATTTAATCAGATCGAAATGACTAAAGCCATCAATCCCATGTCTCAACAATAACAACATTCCGTTAGTTTTTCTTTTGTAATTTTCAAAGTGTATGAATAAGATTTCTATAATCACATCACAAGGGTGTTGTATACGAAATACTTCGGACCAAGTAGCTTCTAAACGCTAAGTTCGTCGTCTTAAACTTGCTCAAAGATGCGAAACTCAAATAACAAAAGCAAACGCCTTCCTGAAGGTTCGTCCCTTCGCCCGTACTGTGTTGCTATTCATGGAATTTATTTAAAGTTATAGTTAAGAAACTTCGCCGGTTAATAAAATTACATTGATTGTTGTACGCGGAATGTATTTAAAACTATTCGTGAATGGTTAAAACTTCATTCGCAACTTTACGCCTTGTTCTTTCGCTGAAAGCGGTCCGACTATGAATATTCCCTTGCGGAAAATCGTCGCCTTGCCACACCGGAAGTTTTACGACGCAGATAAAACGCGAATAAATATTTATACGTGTCGAAGAAACAGCACAACTTCGCAATTATATAGAAGAGAGAGCGCCTATTTGCAAATTCGCGTCGGATTTTCGATAAATATTTAAGGAGATGGCTCGTTCTGTTTGTGTTTTGTGTAGACTCTGTAAGAAACGCGGCGAATAAAGGCAGACCAGTAGAACCTACATGAATTTTAAAAGAAAGAAAGAACGGAAATTTGCAATTTTATTGTGGATTTAATTAACTATTAATAATACCCTTTATGCCCTTTAGATCCTGAAAGATGTAACATCTGGTAGGAGTACTGATGAAATTTAATGTTATGTATAACTGCATACAACCATTTGAGGATTTTCGCTTTCCACTTGCAACGCGTTAGCACATTTGCTTTTTGACATTTAATTAAATGATGATTTACATTTACATCGTGTTGTAGTTATTGGCTAAAAAGGATACTCCAAAGTTTCATGGACAAAATTTCCTGCAACGCTACAATTTCTAGATGAACTCAATCTAGCATAAGTTGTCCAGTTATGAGGCACGAAGAAAATGATTAGATGATTTTTTCGCTATACTGAACATGTCGTCCAGCCTTGCTTTGGAGGATCGAAGCACTGTTAACGCTGAGTAGTGTACGACATCCTTCATCGTGACAGTACCGCCTCTTAAAACGTACGCCGAGCAATCGATTATTTGAAGGAGACGAACATCGAATTAATATCTTTTCCCGCATTCGCTTGATTTATCGCCCAATAATTTGTTTTTGTTCCGAAATGTCGAAGAAAGCTTCTTATCACTTCAAAAATCTCATTAAGCCTCCTCGAAGCTGCTGGTCAATGTGAACAAGTGCTGTTACATGTCATTTACTAGGAAATTTAACTCAATTCCTTCTACTTACTCCATTAACAGCCAAGCACTTTTGAGAGTTAATGAATTTTGCGATCTTGGAATTATTTTTGATAGTCGCTTGAGCTTTGGGCTACATATCGACCACCTTTATATTTCCGCATTGAAAACTTTAGGCTTCGTAATGTGCACCTGCAGATACTTTCAGAATATATCCCTTTGGAAAACTTTATTTTATACCTTTGTTGTAAGTAAACTTGAATATATTTCACCCCTTTGGTCACCCCACTATATCTATTTACAACTTCAAATTGAGAAGATCAATTTCTCAAATTCCCATTGTTCAAGATTAACGGAATATATCCAGTGCGGAGCATCGATTATGGCGCTTTTCTCGATCGTCATGGGATGCACACCGCAGCTTCTCGTCAGGAACGACAAAGAGCACTTATTGTCCCGACTTGCTTTCTTCCTCGAATTTTCTAGTTCCTCGGGTATCTTCACGTTCTCCTCCTACTTTCTCTCTTCCCGTACCTCGAACCAATCTATTATCCTTTTCTCCCATCACTTCGATGTCTCGCATAACAGACACACTCTATAATGATGTATTTCTTAATGAAATTAATGAGCTTTAAGTTTCTTTCCTTTTACTTTTTTTTATTTTGTATTCAATTACCATTCAGTACTGTACTTTTTTTGTATAATATTGTCCTGTAATTGTAAACCGTTGGGCAATGAACTAGTATTATTATTATTATTATTAAAGAGCTACCGATGGCTTCAGTAACCATGTTTTGGAAACACAAGAGATCAGAGTGGAGCAAATGTTTCGAGAATTTATTCGAATGCATGCTAAAGTATATAAGCCCTAATGGGGAGTAAAACGATAAAAAGACTGATACCAAACATTCTTGTTGCTTCCATTGTTTTTATATAAAAAGACGGTATTGCTCATAAAAAGAAAATATCTGAAAAGAAGCTCCTTATTAAATTCTAAAAGAGTCCCATTTTAAAAATTTCGGAGACTATTTTGTAGAATCTTATAGATGTAAAGAAATTATCGATGCACTGTCGAAAGTTTTAAAAAATAGATTCAATAAATACGGTTAACCTACCGTATTTATTGAAATCTGTAACAATTTATAATTGACTTGGTAATTATCTAAATCGGCCTATTTTCATTTTCTTGCCTAATCAATATATATTACTGTAATCGACACCTTTTCAAATACTTTGTTACTACAGGAAATTACGAATTTTCAAGAAGTGTTCTTGTTAATACTGAAAAAAGAGAAGCTAGAAAAGCCAAGAAAATGTTTAGTAATATTTCTTCATTTGAAAATGATGTCAATGCATTGCATGCAGACAAATATAATGCTATTCACCTGCAATCTTACATTAGAATTCTTTTCGTTGTAACCAATTGCTGAAATGAACATACTTGATAATTTGGACATAATTACCGTGGAAGCAAAAGGTGTTTTTGATGGATTTTGGAAAGATTAAGGATGATTTAATTCATATAGTAAGCTGTGGATCTGAACTGAAAAATAGAATAAGATGGGGCAAACAACTTATTTTCTTTTACACAAAGACACCAAGACTTATTCCAGAACTTCATTAATAGAATATAAAAAGTTTAAAATTAAATAAATCTAATTTAACTTTCCAACATCAAAATTATGATCCATGAACAGAATTTACAGAAAGAAATATTTGATCTTGAATCGTGCGCAGCTTTGAACCAGAGACTTTCAACACTGAAATACAAAGAATGGTTTAATTTTTCACCCTATTTCTTTAGCAAAACAAAATAAATAACTTTCATACTTCATCAGACAACGACGCTAGGTTATTACCTAAATTTCATATAAAGAATTTATTAAAATATCTGAATTTATAGCGAACCATAGCTTTCATGTTTTTAATTGCATTAAAATGCAATAATTTGTTGTTGACAACACCTATATTACAAAAAATTCATCTCGAACTAATGTATTTAGTTACAATTTTCAAAATTGATCGAAAAACGTACCTAGGCTAGTTCGTACAACGTATTTGTTAAGTAATCCTTCTTCGTTCAAGCACGATTGATGTAAACTTTTACGCAAGTATTATGTTACCATAAATTCAAAATGGATGAGCGTATACATCACGGTCCACGTTTGCCTGTTGGTAGAGTGCGTGTTCGATATTGATTAAGTATGAAAAATACGAACGTTTGTGCAAGGTAATGCGATCGCTCAAGTTCCTCATACCAGCGCCTCAGAACCATTCCCGAAAACGTAAATAATTCACATCTGAAATATTTTACGGGCGGCTTTCAGGACGACAACCTCACAGATATCCACGAAAAGCGTTTATACGAACGGGGAACGAGAAGAAGCGGAGTATATCTAATGAAATCACTAATGGTCGCGTCACGAAAGATTACCATGTGATTCTCTCTCGCCGTCGATCGATACACATGAGATGCGAACACGGTGATAAGAGGACGACAGCACCCGCAAGCGTAACATAACGTAACGTTCGGAAGCCGCAAAACGGAACAACGGCAAATTATATCTGCATATCTCTCGGGTCGGCTTTGTTATTTTACAATCAATTCCTGCTGTGATAATATGGAAGTTTTGCGCCGAATTGAGGTAAATATACGTAACGAACACATAAAATTATATTTCAGTATTTTAGGATAATAGACATGTATTAATTATTAACACTTTGAAAACAGACGGTATTCAACCAACCTTTTCATTCATTCATTAAAGCAATAAAACGTTCAGGAAAATAATCTTTCTGTGGAGTCTTCCAGTGGTAGGTTTAAGTAAACATTTAACATTGGAAATTTTTATGGGCCCGTATATTGCACAAAGTTACAAGATACGGAAAGCCTTGCCGCTAAATACTGCTCAGTACTTAATTAAATTTCAGTAGTACCAGTATTGACAAGTTAAACGGTGTAAAGTTATTCAACAGAGGTTGTAGATTGAAATAAATATAACATTAAAAGCAGCTCAAGTTTGTACCTGTATTAATGTAGTAAGGAGGAATAGAAATCAATTGCACAGATTTAAAACATTAAAAAATTCTACCAATAGTGGGTGGCATACATGCATGAGCGGCGTTGGGAAATTTGCCATCATAAAAATTTTCGGATCTTGCGCAAGGATGCGATATAAAAATTTAGGACTGAAGAACCCTCAAATGAGGCTGAAATTGTCAATGGTTCCACCTAGTCTAACAACAATAATAACACTTATTTCGTCCGACATACATCTAATTACAGGACAGAAAAATAATACAAATACACAGCTTAATACAAAACAGAACAAAATATATAAACAGTAGTACATAAAAAATAAAATAAAATAGAAAAATAATGACAATCTTACTAAAGATCAACTAATAATTAACAAAATAAGAAGCACAAATATCCAACCTGCAGCTATAATTATTTGTAAAGTAAGATCAAATTCTACATCAAGGCGAATTCAACATCAAGTTAGTCAGAGCGAAGCAATAAAAAGAATTAGTCTAACAAGCTGAGTATTGGGAGATAGCAATGTACAGGATATTGGAAAACGGTATTACGTCAATATCCCCTATTCACTGGATCATACAGGAACTTCATATCGGTTACTATCCGTCGTTGTTGAAAAGATTTAAATCCAAAAACATTTAATAGAATGGGATGGATGATCGAGGATATGCGCCCTGCTGTTTGAACTAAATATATTAAAAAAAAAAAGAATAATGGGTTATACAAGACAGCGGCCAGATCAAAGCAACATACTCTAATTTAGAATGCAGCGTTAATTTAAAAGCATTATTATTTTCAGATTCTTTATAATGTCACGACGATTCAACAAAATATATTTCTAATCCTATATTGATGGTTTATTAACGTTGATGGGTAGACTAAAATTTACACATACATATTTAAATGATTACAAAGTGTCTCGAATAGATCGTCTCAAACATCATTAATGTTCTTTTGCGTAGACAGAAATTGCCGATCACTACCACAGAACGCGTAATACAAGTCGATATAATTAGTTTCCTTAAAACTATAGATTTTATTCGTTTTATTAGCAGATAATAGTGGAACGTGACTAGAATTAAGGTTGAACGTTAATCTAAGAGCGGAATGAAAATTATCTTCTATTACTAGAACAGGCTCGTCTCTAATAAGGCGCGTATTATTTGTATTCGTAAGAACTAAGTCTAGTCGCCCTTTGAAATCAAGGATATTATTCATTTAAACTTTTACGTCGTTACGTTGTATCGTTGCCGTGAAATTGAGAAATATTGGAATCGCCAAACACAATAATAACCTTTTCATTCAGGAAAGATATTATCTCCAGTAGAAATAATAATTCTCACGTAAACGATTTAAAATTAAAATCTCTATATTTTCTTAACGACGTATACGAAGAATGAAATATCTCATTAGTCAACGTATCATCGGACAACCATATTTCAGCATCACAAACAATATAAGTGTTACATTTACGATTCCCTCAGCTGGTTCGAAGGATCTACCAATTTTCGATTTTAACCACGCACAGAAAGTATTTAATTTTTCGCATAAAAAAACAGAATTAAAGGGAGCGATAGATTGCTTGGTAAAACATTTCTTGCATTCAAATACTAGTTACCCCAAATTACTTTTAATCTCTAAAGCAAAAGATAACGTTGCGCAGTCTAAGATTTCTGTTCAAACTCTTGAAGAATCAAATTTATCGTCTAGATCTTGTCAATAAGATAGCTTTGCATGTTGTAGTATGCTTGATAACTTGTACGTGTCCTTGTATCAAAAAATTTTCTAGCAAAAGGTAATTTTCACGCTGTAGATTTGAAGCTATCACCTAAATACTACTTCGGCAGTCTTAAAAATTGTAAATTATAATCGATAACCTTCCACAAAAATAAATTGATAAAATAAGAAACTATCCTCAACATTTGACATTCACATGCCTTCCCTAAGCTAGCGCCTCACGTAAAAATCTCTGCGCTCTTCTGATTTATCAAACTTGATTTGCCCGTGGTTTTAAAGATAATTTGTAACACTTAAACACGTGTTAAATACCTTTGAAAATTAACCGTTCGGCCAAAAAATACGTCTTGGCGTCTCTTTACTCCATTCGTGCCAATAGCATTTCGAATAAGCAATGCACTACATTCTTCCAAATTAAATTTAAAAATATAATATTAGAGCCTGTAATATGCTATTCGAGTCCGTGATCTAGTGTCTAAGATTAACGATTTATCATTAAGCAGTATCAGCAATCGCAAAATATGAACATTGACTAACGAATTCGACTTATTTTTGTAATCCTATATAACATCTTATTTGCAAAACCGTTGCAATAGAATCTATCTTCTACGTATATACGTTATAGAAAGAAATTACATTGAAAACGAACATTTAGGAGCTGAGGAAAATAGGAGGAAAATGAGTAATATCGCCACTTCACCGGATTCTACTGATTATCGTTTGCTAGAGAGAAATTTATGTAATAAAACGTCGGAGTCGGAGAATGAGGAGCCTTAGTTTTGTAAGATTGTTTGTAGCATTGGAAATGGGTCAGAAAAAGAATCCCCCCTTGGCCGACGCTATTTATTATGTAATTATATATTTGTCATTTTATTAGAATGTTTCCGTTTAGCAGTCTTTAGTGAAGATATATTTACGAAAATCTCGGCCATTAAACTCACAGCTACTACAAGATAAGCCATTAAAGCCGATTAAAGGCCGGATTAGGGCAAGTTTGGTCTATCATTATTAGCATTTATGAGACCAACTTCATCACCCAGTTAGAAGCGCTAAGCTTTTCAAAATAATCTTTCTTATAAAGTCTTATTTGTTGATTTGCAGTTGAATGCAGGATGATAACAAATATTTATTTAGCATACAATTATCTTAAATGTTATTCGTACATATTAATAATTTATCTAAAGTCGGATTATTTGGTGTTCTTTATTCGAGTTTCTGTAATACTTTTGCTATTTATAACTCTTTGTTAAAAACATAGATCTCATTAATGACAATACATAATTAATAATAAACTAAACTCGTTTCGCAGTTAATAATTCATTAATTTTCTTTTAGACAATCCAGTGCATTTAACACAATTACTTAATAAGGCACACAAGAACCAAATAGAAGTTTTAATATTAACTAAAATTTTGTATGTATTCAAACTAGATCCAGAACTCGAGAAACCTAAATTACAGTTACACGTATTAACACCAGCAGGCATAAATATCGCATCAGAAAAGACAAACAAACATAATCCCGTTAATCTGTGAGTGACAAATGTAGAGTAAATAACGTAACCATTCACGTGTAATAAATCTTAATAACGTACGCCTCGTGTCACGTTGGCCACACTGAAAAGGATGTCAGCATTGTTGACACACACAGTTATGTTCCGTCGTCTTCGTTGTGTCTCTAGGCATGCTCGTAATAATTGTGTTTATCCAAAACATGTAAGGTAAATATTGAATTAAATATAATATTACCTATAATACATATCACAAATTCAGAATTACGAAGAAACAGATAGATATTGACCTCAATTCAGTGAAAATTCAATTGAAAGTTCAAGTTATGAAAGTAATTCAAAGAAAAATATGTAATACACACAGGTTGTAGAAGACCCAAAAACTGAAAAATTCCGACGAAATAAAGGAAGCGTTGCTAGAAAATCATTATAAATTAAAAAAAGAGAAAGGACTCAGAATACAAAAGAATTTTAGGTACAAACATTGAATACTTCTATTGGGATAACAAAACAACGGCGGTAAAGCACTACAGCAACGAATGCTTTCCTTTAAAAACAAGCGCAGTGATTGTCGTTACATATTGTGAACGACCATACTATGCAACAGAAATACGCGAGGATGATGAATCGTGGTGTGCGCCCTCCCACCTACGTCATCGTTCACCGTCACTGATATTTAGTGCGAATGCGATGTTTTTGGTTATAAATATGTACAGTCGTTTTCAGGTGGGAAAATGGAAACAAATTTAGATATTAACTACATATGTATTTTTTTTATTGAAAGAAGGAACGGTCCAAATATTTTGCATAAATAAACTAGCCAAATATTACTTACAGATTCTAATATATTGGTATATGTAGTCGTCCTTTCTTTGATTTTACAATGTTCACTTCCACTTAATGTTTACGAGGATTGGATAAAATGACCACTCAATTGTTCAAATTCTGAGCTTTCACAATTAATCTACTGCTTCATAAAAGAATACCAGTAGAATTATATGCAAATTAGAATACGTTCTGTGATATATATATATATATATATATATATATATATATATATATATATATATCTAGTTGACTGGACATAATATCAATTATGTTGTGAGATTTTAAAAATTCTGCAAAACTTCATCGTTTAAAAACAATTAAAAATTAAATTGGAGGATAACGAGATTTGTACGTCTTAACGCATGTAAAGAGCGGGCTAAAGCGCGCGAACAATTGAACCGGGAGGCTGCAAATCATTAAACACAAAACAAACCAGACGATCTACAGAAAAGCTCAAAAGAAACCATTTAATGTTTTAGTTTAAATATAACCGACATATTCGATACCTAACCCTAAATCAACAGCTTAGCAGTAAGATATTCTCCGATTCTTCGAAGCTTAATCTATTACATAAAGAGTATGTACGAGTAACCATTCGGGAAAAAAAAACGTTTTAAATCTGCTGATGATGCTGATGAACTGACAGCTTGATTGCAAATTTCGCTAGTGTTAAATCGTGCATTTTTGAAGTTTTCCGAAACACGAGAGGGCTTAAAATTCTCTCTAGCAAAAAGATTTTGAAAATATTTTCACGTTGTTTGAAGTCATCCAAACTCCCTTCCCTTCAACTTTCAAGTTTTGTATTAAAAGTAAATTAGTTTCCCCGAGTTAATCTCTGAATAATTATTATTGTAACCGAACGTAACGAATGTAAATAATACGCAGCCCGTGCGTACTAATATGTACGCACACATCTTTTGCCCACATCTTTTGCTTTGATTAGTTTGGCTTGAAATTACCTTTGATATTCCTCAGGAAATTTCAAATTTAACTATTCTTTAGCTGAATCCGCAATGGAGTACGTTGTCCTTTGACAAGTATTCATTAACTTGCAAATGGGATCAAGTCATTGTAATTCCAATAAGTTAGCTGTATAGTTGCTACATGCTGTACTAGAGAACGTGTTTTACTACTTACCTTAATCATCACAGAGGTATTATCTGATACAGCTGCGTATATCTTCACTTTGTAAGTTTCCTTGATTGATTTCATGACGGAAACGATTATTTGCGAAAGTTTTCACTTGCTTCGATTTTTTTTTAGAACTAATGAATTTGAAAACGTCAGCCCTGGTACTCTCATAAATATTGTCTACCAAATTTGCTGATAATGTTGTCCTAGGAGAGAGCCTATCTACATGAACGAATACCATTCAATTACATGCAATATACCAACTTTTTCGATTTTAATCGGGCGACTAATGTATTTGTTAACAGTTCATTGCATGACTCACTCCTTACGAAATATGTAGTGTTGCTCTTAACTAGCACAAGGTCTAGTTCCTGCAGTTCTTTACTTTTTATACGTCCTGTGATATTGAATTTATCGTTGTATAGGTTTACTACAACATTTATATTAGAATATTTAAGAAAAAGTTTGTACTCGCTTCACCCAGCATTTGTGAACACTGGGTAACGTTGTCTACATAGGTGCATATTTTACATATTTTATATGAATCAACGTATAGAGCCTCGTCACTAGCGTGTCTGCACAAAACGATAGCGTATAAATAAGCAATAAAACGTGAAGCCAGTTACAATCTGTGCGTTAGTTAAGTTAGTCGGAAGTTTAAAGTTTAAAAAGGGATGGAACAGAAGACTCATTGCAACAGATTTGAATAAAAAACCAACCATAAATTTAGAGCTCGTAAAGAGTTTCACTTATTTCAGAGCGTTAATTATGGACGCTGAAAAAAGTCTCAAGACGATAAAAAATAAGGAGCCAATCAATGTGCGGCAAATTGAGTTATCATGACACAAACTCATTGACTACGAAATAATTCGGTGAAGAGAGTTCGATAATTACTTAACCTCGGCAAAAGATGACACTAGTCGAATTGAAACAACTATCCTTTGTAAAAGTAACCTCTAGCAAGACTCCTGACCAGTTTTCAAATGGATGCGTCATTTTGTGACCCATTTGAAGTCAACAATTATTGTAATTTAACAATAATGGAGAAGTCGATTGCAAGGCGGTAATTAAATATTTGCTTTTGAAAAGAAAACGAATGATGACGCAAAAAAGAAATGAGTGAAAGGAGTTTGTACCTTCGCTATCGGCCATTAAATATTGAAGAACGGAAATGATGAGAATTCAGGATGTCGTAACAAGTGGTCGAGAACTAGAAGTGGGTGAGATTGGTGAGGACTTTTTTTAACAATACCTCTCAAGGAAATGAAGCTTTCCGCACGACGGATGCCGTAATTGCTCAAAATTGACCATAAACAGACACGTGTATCAACTTCAAAAGAATGTTTGGCGATACTAAAGCACAACGCCGATGATTTTTGGTGCCGATCCATAACTGCTAACGAAACATGGATCCATCGTAGTACACCAGAGACCAAAGAACCTGCCAAAATGTGTTTTTTTCGTACCAAAAAAAACCAAAGCCGCTTGATCGGATGAGAACAGTACGCCGCGTAATTCACGTTGGTTCCCTTGAAAAAGGCAATTAATAACAAGTGTTATATCACCAGCTTATCGAATCGTTTCGATAATGCGGTAAAAGAACAACTATTGACAACGACTTGAACTATTTTGGGGAGTTGGAAAAATCGCATTTTGTGGGTGAGATGCAAAACATAGGAAAACGTTGGTCTGAGCGTATCGACCTCGTAAAAACTATGCTGAAAAATAAAAGGAATTTTACGTATAAAACGCTTTCTTTTTGTCAAGGCCAGGTACCTATCAAACACCCCAAATATTACAGATGACAGTTCTTACCTAACATGTAATCTTACCTTAACTTACCTTATCTTTGTTTTGAACAAACCATATTTCAATCTTATAGAAATGATGTTTACTAAACAAAGTCTTACATTGCGATAACAGAAGAAAAGTAATCTGTTAAGTTTGCTGTTGAATAGTAGAATATTTCTAAATTTAGGCTAGTGCCATCTATCACGCTTATCAGAACAAAAGTTTGAGTATAATGGAAACGTTTAAGAAATAACATTTTTACAAGAAAACATGCTAGAAATGCTAACATACATAAATTCTACGTAGATGCGTATCTTAAAACTGTTTTCCAGTATCTAATTGCGTTCCGATACATATGTTTATCAAACATCAGTAAAGTATCCTCTAAGCGGAAACATACTAATTATTGGAAAAAAGTTATGAGAACCATAAATCAAGTTCATCACTCCGTAAAAAATGGAACGAGAACACTCTCTTGCTCTAAATAATCTACGATAAATTTTTCTATAGAAACCGCATTTTCGAACTGATCTATGTTATTCTATTACATGATTTATTAACACGTTCGCACGACTATTATGTTTCTCTTCAAACACAATGGAAATAATTTATCGAACAGAGAAGTGTAAGAACGGAGAACTTGGAAGTGGAAATCCTTTGTTGGATTTTCCCGATTTCATTCGCTGAAATTTCGGTCTCTTTCGTGTTGCCAACGGAAACCATTCTAAATTAAAAGAAAGATTAAAATATGCATTATCTGTTCTAGATGGGTCATAATCAATCGGATTCTTTTGAATTATACATTATCTCTATTAAAATGGCTCGTCTGATTTAATCAATTTTAAGGATCCAAAAAATAAAATATTATTCCGAATATTATGCAAAAGTGTATCAACAAATGCATACCGTTATTGTAATTAGAAGAGTATTCCACAAATCTTCGAGAGAGTGCATTACGAACATAAGCAACAAGTTTTATCAATATTATTATTTTCGATAGTTGATTGTCCTGATTGTTGATATTGAAAATATCATAGTTGGTGTAACATGCCTTTAACAGTTTCAATAAGTTACGCTGAGAGAAACGAATTGATTCATCCAGCAAACTACGATGTGTTGTACATTTATGGGTTCACTCGAATAAAAATATGTTCATACGACACTTCAGCGAGTATATCCCACTTATCTCTGAACTTAGCAGAATGCAGTACCTTTAGTTCAATTACATTCATTAAATCAAACCAGTACTTATGTTGGTTGTGCTACAAAGCATATTACTTTTAGATCAACTACAAAACTCGTTGCGTATAACAAACGCAAGTAAAGTTCCATGAAACATATTTCTTTATTTACGACAACAAACATTCAGATTAGCAGAATAGGCACTTGTATTTGTGTTACTTTCGGTTTTCGAAAATGCTTATTTCCTTATGCACCCATATTCCGTTTTCATCCGACACATGCTTTTTTTTACTTTCTACCAATATTCTATTGTAAGATGGTTGAACATTCGATCCTATTGAAAAGGTTCAACTAATTGTACGCTATTATTTTAAATCACGTGCAAGGTTGAGTACATTTAACAAACAGAGTTAGTTGAGTCGACCAATTTGTGGTTGGTTCAATTACTTATTTCTCTCGGTATATAGTTAATTCGAAGACTACATTTTTAGTAAATATTTCTAAAACAATTAAGTCTAAGTATAACCCTCTATAAAGCAACAGTGAATTACGTATTAAAGTAATTTTATATTGTAGATCGTCTCGATACTTGCGGTTTTAGTATGAAAATGTTAAATAATAAAAAACGCTTGAAGTAACAATCTAGTGAATTTACCGGACGATCCGTTCACCACCCGAACTTGACCACCTTTAACAACGATTCGGTAGATTAGTAGCAAAATGGCTTACTTCTAACTAAGCCAGACGGCAGAGATGAATTGCGCTTCACGAAATTAGCAGAGACTAGACACACTGGCGTTTATTCGTCTTGTGATAATGGGTTTGTGTTGCTTATTGATTTCCCTGAGATCCAATGAAACACGAATCCGTCTAGTCTATGCTAATTTCGTGGAGCGCCCGGAAAATACAATCGGTTCTGCAAGCTTACTTTTAACTCTATCAAAGCCAAAAATTATACCTTCTGATCCTCCTGATCAGATTTTTCCGATCAAAAACTTCCTGGGAATACAAGAAACCTAAGACACACAGGTCAAACATATTACTCCACCAATGAATGAAAATTTCCATATTTTATCGATTTTCCTGCAACTTCTAAAAAATGCACAATTTGCTTAATCAGTAATATTGCCTCAGTCCACAAAAATTGAGATAAAACTTATGAAAACTATCAATGTATTATGCACAATATTAGAAATAGAAGCATAGATAGATAGATAGATAGATAAAAAACGTTACAATATTTGTCATTAAACAGCTTACTGAAAGAATATGAAATGCTAAAATTTTAACAGGGTAACAAGAGAAGACTCTGAAAGAAGGAAAATCATAAAGACTCTACAAACGAGCAATCGTGAGTCCATGCCACAGTAATAAACCAATAAAATTATATCACAAGCATTTGCCGTAAACGTAAAATTAAAACAAGATAGCATTTTCAATCTGGTTTTGCTTAACGTAGTTTTGGATAATATTATAAAGGCCATTAATCCCAAAAGAAAGAAGTTATATGTAAGCTACAAAAATTTAGAAGCTATTATTGGGTTAATGTAGTTTCTTGCCGAACTGTACAATTTGAAAGCGGACTAGAATCCTAAAACAAAACGAAGACATACGTAACTAAGAAACAAGAACGCAACGTATATGTGATGACGGAAATAATGGAAGATTTTTATGCAAGAATTTTTCAATTCTTTATTGAACTAACTTTTATTGGATTCAGTTCATGCGATAACACCCAAACGGTGAATTGTTACTTAGTTTCCAACTCGTACGTATAAATCCAAGTTGCGTCACGCGTCACAGCCTTTCATACAGATTTTGAAGTTGCTCTGTCGAATTTCCTTGGGCATTGCCCATATATACCCATCGACGCAAGTCTTCTTTATACATGGATCAAATCATATGGGATCCATTGGAAACAAATCTATTTCGCACCTAAATGTTCATGTGAAATCGAAGGTATACCTACGAATGCCTCCACCACATGGTAAGTCGCAGACTGATGCTTCTTGGAACAGCAACCGATTTTGGTAGAGCTTCACAAAATTCATCAGTGAGCGAAGCACTTCAACGACGAAATTCTGAAAATCAGTTACAAAAATGTTTTTTTTTTCTGATGAGGCTTCATTATCTAAAGTCAAACTAACCGATTCACATTGTTATTGTCAGTATGCAGTTTTATTGTATACAATGCTGCTTCTGGTGGGGTGAGAAGTAAAAGCTGATTTTTTTTTTTCTAAAAATTCTAGCTTAAGTTGTTCAAACGCTAATATGGAGAAGGAATGCGCTTTAGGACATCACTGCATAATTTGTAGAAGTTCTGGTCAAAATTGTGAGACAAGAATTTGAACGCAATTGATTTGTTCAAAAGAAATTAAAACTTACTCGTCAATATTCATAATATTACATTGTAGAAACGAGGAAACGTTTACTGCATGTGCACTTGATATTTTACGAGTATCCTAGTAGTAGGATACTAGTTTCAACGTTGTTTCTTCTAGTATATCGTTCCATGTTCATGTAAACTACGACAACGGTCCTCGCATCCATTTCTTAACGAAATATCCCTTAAAATATCCCTTAACATCCAAAATATCATTGAAACCTTTTTAACAATAGGCTTCAATGCTCAAAAGGTATATGAGCAACTTGAGCCTTACAAAGTAAACAACACGCAAGTTCTGACATGCGGAAGAAAACGTAATTATCCACATTCTTTGCGGTTGCTCACGACTAGCAGGAATACGGCCCTCACAAATTAAGTAATTGAAAAAGCAAAATAAATTTGGAAAGGTCGCAATGGAACAGACCGAAAAACTGATCGAATCCATCGGACGAAAATTATGTACCATATTCATTAATTGTATCTTTTGCGAATTCTCATGGATTCTCTAAATAGTCCATTGCTCACTAATGTCTAAACAGGTGTTGAAACATGCGCAAATCTTTATCTAATAACCAATACTTTATTGATACATTGTGACTAAAAGCAAAAAAACAAACTAGCGACCATTTGCAGTTTCTCATCCGCTCAATACGATACACTTAAAATTCGAATTCAAATTCTACAATACGAGTTTGCATTGCTACAGGTTCTACCGAAACCACATCTCTGATTACCAATGAGAAATGCAAACAGACCATATGTGCGCCACGGCAAAGGTAGATTATTATTATTATTGGGAACGGAGAAATTATGAGCAGCGTATTATTGCGGTAAACTTCTGAATTACCACGTTTCTCGTAATCGATATTCGAACCTCGTTGCCATAGCGACATGGCAAGGCTGGTAGATGAAAAATGAACAATTCGTAATCAACTTTCAGCTAAATAATATCAGGTATATAGGACGATGCTTTGTTGTTGGAAACAGAAGATTAATCTATAAAGAATCGCGTTTGTATTTGCTGTAAAATTGAGAATTCCTTTTTCCTTAGAGTAAAATGAGGTAATATGGCAACTTGTTTTTAAAATGCGTATAACTTGAGTCTCTGAGACTAAAAAGATAGACTGATGCATGTACGTCACATCTCATGGTATCAGACACCTACATTGAAAACATCGGCAATCAAGTGTTGTTAATAACGCTATAAGCAACATAAAATGCTCGCGTGACCAAGATGCCATATTACCCCTGCCAAAGGGAAATATGGCAGCTTATGTTGGGGAATATGGCAACACGCATTTCTTATATAAAGTCAAGTTCACTCAAATGACAGGAAAATTTATTTTATTATTCTTATTATTCTATTATTACATACAAACAATGTTCGAAAACAATAACACAAAATAAATTCTAAACCGTGAAATATCCAATTATTTAGAATTCACACTAATGTTCATTCTTTTCTTTTGTAATATATAAGTGGAGTACAGTCTTCGCAATAAATCTCAGATGGTGTACATATCTCGTGAACCCAACGTAAGCATGCTACACATTGCAGCCAGTCACTTTTGGGGCCATTTGCATCAAAGTAGTAACCATCACACTGTGCACATGTATCTGATTCATCAGTCCCAATTTCTGAATTGTCTCTTTCCATTATAACCACTTCTGCTTCACTTTTTGAGAAGTGTGAGAAGAGTGGCAGTTTTCTTGGTAATAACTGCCTTACGTTTTCTCTTCCTGTTATTTTGGTTTATCGACACATTTCCTTTTTGTTGCTGCCGTTTAGCATCTTTCACTATTTTCAATTCCTTCTTCGACAGTTTTTCTGACATTGTTTCTGGTGATGTGTCTGATGATGAGCTGTGTATGTTGCTTTCGTGTATGACATCCACTTGCTCTAGGAATACATGGAACGGTAGAAATTTCTTCAAAAGGATTTTGTGCACGGTTGACTAAGGGTTCAGCGTTAGCCGTAAATTTGTTGAAATTTTCAGTATCATTAGGAATTGCGGTTCTTACTGGAGCAGGTTTAGTAGGATTTATTTCAGTGCTATTCACAACGAAAGCATGATTGGGAATTTTCAATGGATCAAAAGGAAAGATGCCACAACTTCTGAAACCAGAAGCTCCATTTTGTACTGTAGCTGCCTTACACCACGCAATATGTAGAAGTGAAGAAAATTGTGGTCCATTTAAAGAACGATCCGGATGATTCTTAATCCAGGTACCTCTTTAGCATCCATAGCCGCATTTCTAAGATCGTCTTCGGACCATACTGCCCTCACATTTCGTTTTATATATTTTCGTGGCATCCTAACTGACTGTAATGCAAAAAAGAACAAAATAATCAGTTTCGAGGAAATATACCGCACTATCAGGTAAATGCCACAGTGTGGCGCATATTTCTCCACATCGTAATTCATGCTTATAATGATTGTTGCTCATAATTGAACATACATGGATGGGCCAGACGGGAGTCAAAAGTTAGGTTAGGAATATTAGTTTATCTTAAGTAATTAAAATCTTGTCTAAAAAATTACTAATTGGCGTTTGTCGATTCATGTACATGATGAGTGAAAAACAATTTGAAGTATACTTACCGAATATATTAGTTTTCTCACCTCGAACGTTGTGCAAACTATTTCACAATACGCACGTGTACATGTATACCACAATTGAATATTAGTTGAGTGCGTGACGTTACATCTATCGGATTTAAAGCGAAATATTAGACTGTGCCATATTACCCAATGAGCCATATTACCCCGTTTTACGCTATACATATAATTAACGTGCAACTTAATTTTGAAGCAACTACTCCATCTCAACAAATCTTGAACTGTAAAATGGTAGCAATGCACCACTAAATTTGAGCTGAAATTTATAATATTTCTTGCTAAACTGGATGCTTAATTTGAATATAAATGCGCCCGTTGTAACTGTTACGTTATCCCTCCGTTAAATTTAACCGTGGAAAGGAAACCGACAATAGAATTTCTTCTATCGACATGTGAGTGCAGAAAGATTCCAAACCATTCATAAGAGCCCGAAATCAAGAAGACTCTGTTAGAGCACATACCGTTATTGATAGTTTAGTGGACTTTATTTGATACCGTATGTTGTAATACGTTGTCGATTCTTGTGGACCAACCAGAACATATTAGCATATTGTCCACTCTGTATAATATTTGAAAGAATATAGAAACGCACTGTAATAGCCCAAATTTGTAACTTACTAACTCGTCGACACTTTTTGACGCCGAATAAATAAACGATGAGGTACTACGATATTTTTGCTGAAATCTTCATTAAAATCAAATTAGTTACACAACGGTAATGTTTAGACGTATCGAAATAAATAAATTTTACGTTAAATTGGCTACCGAAGTCTATTTAAGAAAATTTTGAATCTGCTTCGTTTCTTATATACGACAAACATACGTATAACGTATTTATACATCTTGTATAAATGTCACGGGATACGTTCTACTGATAATAGATTCACATCGCTCAAAGATACACAAACTTTCGGCGACTGTTTCATGCGTCGCTTGTTTTCCTTTGACTAGGATTAGATTCAAAATGAACTTAAAGAAGTCATCAAAATTGCAACCTTTGGCGGATTTCCCAGAGATGTACCCTATTAGCATACTAAAAGGTAAGAACGCGTCTATAGAAAATACACAAAAGATCTCCAGAAAGCCTTTTCTAGAATGGATCGTAAGACCGTCTTCTTATCAGGTCTCAAAGACACGCAAAGGCTAGGATTGCTAATCGAGAAACTTAGAGCGCATTATGCAAACATTGGAATCAAGTTGGTCGAACCAAATCATCAATCAAGCTTCGGAATAAAAGGTGTTTGGCTAACCACAACGTATATAATAATAATTTAAAGATAACAATACATATAAAACGAAGTACGATTTTTGTTTTGGTTGTTTGTTATTCTGTGCATCATCCACCATTCAGCGTTTAGCAGGTGAAAATGGGAAGAAAACTCTCTAGATTGAGTAATATTATTTTCTACTTGTCTTAATAACTTAGTAATTATAACACATAAAAAAAACAGTTAACATAGTTAAAACAGTTTATATAGAATCATCATTGACGATACGTCAATGATGATACAAACGTACGATTGACAATATCATCACTGATATTGTCAATCGTAGTTACTAACGGTAGCATTCATTTCGGAGCCATTTTGAATAATATATGGTGTGTACGTAAACTAGCTCGTTTACATACATATCATATATTATTCAAAAACATCCCAACATATAAAAGGTCACACAAAAACTTTTCGCTCCAACTTTTAATTAATCTCAAACGTTGCGTTTTCTTCTTTTAC
This sequence comes from Oryctes rhinoceros, assembly GCA_020654165.1. Classification (NCBI taxonomy): domain Eukaryota; kingdom Metazoa; phylum Arthropoda; class Insecta; order Coleoptera; family Scarabaeidae; genus Oryctes; species Oryctes rhinoceros. Next base: position 9,244,840 of record JAIOKQ010000399.1, on the reverse strand, counting down.
TACGTCCAACGATAAAACTTTCTTATCCGTGCATCGTATATTTCCCAATGTGGACAACATCAAACGGAAATATTTCCTTTTATGCCTATCTCGAAATCGGCCTATAGAGAGCACCTATGTGTATACGAGAAAAATACTTCGAAACGAAATCCATGTATTTTACAATAGCTTTATTACAGCTTTAAAAACGTGCTAAAATCCCACCCGTCTTTCACGTCCTTTGTCAAATTGCACCTCTGGGTGTATTAAGTTTTTTTTTCATCTATGTACATATTTGGTACCATTTATCTTTAAAGAAAAAGTTTTATTGCGACCAATAGAAGGTATAAAACGCGATATTCCATTTTAGAAACCTTTTTATTTAAAAAATTGGGTTTAGAATGTTTTTTTTTTCATATATCGTAGCTTTGAAAAAGAGTTTTGTCCTGTATAGCCCTTTAAACTTTCTGCAAGCTACAAAATTTATTACCCGCAACCCAAAATTCATATGTTGGGAAAATCCTTGAATGTAAACTACCCCAAGAGTAGGAATTGTGACTCCTTGTTTAAGATTGACATTTGCCTTTACACCGATGGTTCACAGGAATTTAATATCGTAAAGCTCTAATTGAACCGACAAACAGCCTATGTAAATATATAACAGTTTCTCGAGAAGAAATTATATGAATCGACAAAACAGTGCGGGTTCTAGAAGGAAGAAAACTGACTGCGAAAACAATATTAACACTTTGGGGAGAGACCAAAGGTGACACTCATTTAAACTACAGCACGGCTGTTACTAGGAATGAAAGTGAGCAAACGTCACCGGGACCGAAACCCATAGCATGTCTTTTAACACTGCCAGAACTCACGTCATCCACTAGGCCAAACAGATTTCCAAATCTATTGTAGCTCCACGGATCTGCATTTTCCGATGGCATCTGTGTTGCTCAGCTGGGACAGAGCAAGCAAGCTGATAAAACTTGACAGTAACACTGTCAAAGCGACGCTATCAAAACAAATACACAGAAACGAATTTGCTAAAGAGGAAGGATACCGTTTGGAAGAGGAAGGAAGATTCGTATACATTTATTGTCGTTGTTGTATCGTCTACAAATTTTTTGTTTGTTTTTGGTGTTTTTGTAACACCTGAGAGTCTAAAGGAACTTCTAGAAAGATGTTTTGTAGAAGAGTGTCTACTCGTCGAACGCTAAAATTACATTGTTGACGTAGATATCAAACCTATAGTACTGTGTGGTACATTAGCAGCCCATTTTTAAAATGCGTTCGTCCCCATACCATTTACCATTTAGGATTTTTAAATGTTAACGACACAATGTAATGCTTTTGAAATATATCTTACAAATTTAAATACACTGGTCGCAATGGTAACTTCTTTACCATTGCGACAATTTTTATTTATAATAAAGCTCTTGCCTGATGATTAGCGTTTTTATAGCTCGAAACCTGTAAATTATTCCATTTAAAAGTTTTATGATAGGTCATTCTGTTTCAATGTAGCATAATGTTTTTCTATAATGCATATATATGAAACACTTAAAATAACAGAGATATGTACATACAAATTTATTTGAACGAGCTCTAATTTTTAATTTAATAATTATAACTCTATTTTTACGCAATTTACTTCGGTGGTAACAAACTATATTTGAAATTGTGATTCAACAGTTAAGAACAATTATGGTATGTTTCATTTACTGGTGTCATGTTCAACAAACGCTATTAACTCCAGAAAGCAGAATTCGCGTTTTACTGTAAATACGCTCCGCCAAAAAAGTATCGCATAATTTAGTTTTGAATCATAAAAGTATCGCATAATCTTTGTTTGTAGCATAAAGTTGTAAATATACTTTAATGCGCTCTAAGATATAATTTCTATGATTGTTTAAATAAAATACAGGCCAAATAAAAACAAGAACTCATACTTGAGATTTTTATTAAAACAAGAAATTATAATTTTGGAAAGAAAAATGTCATAACAGTAGCTTTTAATACTGAGTATTGCCACCTCTGGCTCTTATGACCGCTCGCATACGGTTTGGCAGAGATTCGATTAATCTCCGTATATAAGCCTGATCCAAATTCTCCCACTCGTCACGGAGAGCATTTTCTAGTCCATGCAGGTCCGCTGGAGCAACATTTTGGGTTCATGTCCGGACTTACCACAGGCCAATCTAAAACTGGAATACCAACATCGTTAAGGTATTCCTGGACGATTATTGCAACATGCGGTCGTGCATTATCGTGCATTAACATGAATTCGTTTCCTATAATTGGCGCATATGGTACTACATGTTCTTCTAAAATGTCCGTTATATACCTGTGAGCAATCAGTGTACCTCTGTCTACTGGTACTAACTCTGTACGACCTGTTAAACAGATGCCTCCCCAAGCCATAATAGAGCCACCAGCGAAATTAGGTCTAGGTCTGATATTACACTGCGAATAGCGCTCACCGTCTCGTCTGTACACTGAGATACGCCTATCTGAGGTGTAAAGATCCAAATCGTGACTCATCTGTGAAGAGTTTATTGGCCCAGTCATTAATGTTCCAATTTACATGTTCTCTGGCAAACCTTAAGCGAGCCACTCGGTGGTTCCTAGTGAGACGAGGGGCTGTTACAGCTACTCTAGCTCTTAATCTACTTTGTCGTAACCTATTCCGAATAGTTTGAGTACTCACACGAGTATTTCTGACTCTAGCCAAGTCGTTCTGCAATTGTCTCGCAGTTACATGTCTTCGACGTAATGCTTGTAGTAGTAAGTAGCGGTCATCTTGGCGAGTAGAACATCTTGGACGACCTGGTACAGGTCTTCTACTGTAATTGCCTGTTTCCCTATATCTGGCTACGGCTCTAGAAACACTTGACTGATTGATGTTCATCAAATTAGCAACGTATGCTTGAAATCGTCCATCTTCGATTAAAGCAACTATAGCAGCCACTTGTTCTGAAGTTAAATTGCTCATTTTAGTTTTAAAAGCGTTGATACAGAACTCTGACTTCGCACTTTAAAATTTGTCCGTATAGGAAGACTTTCAATAAACAACTGAACAAACCTTACACATATGCATTTTTCTAAATGTGTTCTTTTAGAAAAAAAAAAGTAAAAAAGCTATGTTCCATGATTTTGTTAGTGTTTTTATAGTTCACATACACGAGGCAAACTTTTTGTGAACGTATACAAATATCTTGGTTTATAAATGCCCTTTTTTAGTTTATGCGATACTTTTTTGGCGTAGTGTATCTGTTTTACTTTCAATGTTCAATACATATACATACATACTGTTAATAGTAGTCTATATTAAATATTGAATTGAATTGCGACTTGTGAAAGAAAAAGAAACACTTTGAAAACAGGTGATATTTATTTCTGCCTTTGACAATCTGGTCTTGTAGTACCTGTTACTTAGCCGAATTGCATTTCTCTCTTTTTTATTACCAGAATCGCACATAGAAAATACAAGAAGAAATGACGTTAATAGGTAAACAGGTACCAATTGTGGTGATTCTAGGTATACAAAAAAATTTCACAAATTTCCTATGCGGTTGATACGAAAAGTATGGTACTCTTAATCAAGAAAAAGAGCACCGCTCCTGGAGTTTGAATTTGGTAAAGTTTAGTGCTCAATATTGAACCCCGTACACATTTCGAAGGCATTCTAACATTATGTCTGCATACAGAGAAGTATGGGACTTCTAAATGGAACCTCGTAGAAATGTCGAATTCTTATAAGGGAATAGGTGCATCTAAATTTATGTGGTTAAGGAGAAAATCGTAAATATCACGAAATCTGTTAGAAATAAAAATATATATTGTATTAGTTTATTTCTAAACCAAGAAACCAAATACGTAATAATATATAGAGCGTTCAGTTTAAGATAACGAACTATGTAGTAAGTCCGGTCCTTATCGATCTCTCGGTATAAACGGAAATACTTCTGAGAAATATATGCGTAATATCTCGGATTAGCCAAAGGTAAAACGAGAAATATTGCTTTATTCCGCACTTATGTTCCCGTTTACGCAAACCGTTCTGATAAACTCCGCTAGTTAAAATGAATTGAAATTTCACACAGAAATGTCGAGTGAGCGTTTCGTTTGTGAACCGAAGAAATATTGGATTAATTTATGCTTTAGTGTAGAATGCTAAGCACTGCTGCAGCTTCATGTGCATGTCTGTAAAGGAAGAATTGAGGGGTTCTCGGTACGATGCTAATGAAAGAAATTATAGGTTTTAGTCTGTGAATGCTACTACGCGAATATTGAATCACTAAAATAAGGGAGATCGCCATAAACTTTAAAATCTCGCATTTATCGAATAGGTACTGCTTTATTCTCCTCCAACTGAATCAATTATAGACTGCGTTGTAGTTTCAAATACAGTAGCACATGTATTAATGTATTTTATAGAGGGTTTAAGCTAACTCTAAAACTACATTTGATAGCTTACTACCGCAGAAACTGCACTAAACTTCGTAAGATACGACTCAAATCTTCAAAAATACGTCGCGGGATATAACTTTAATAAATTCCGTTAATACACGGAAAGTTTGCCGAGCCAAACTACGTAATCTCTACTGTTTTCAATTTTCTCGCCAACTTGCCTTGTAGACAAACTTCACTACGTAGGTTAATCTGTTGTATCTTAAATGAATTAAAATTTGTTTTTACATCATTAGGTTGGGACAATAGTGTGAGATTCTTCGACTCAAAGGACTCATACACATAAGATAGTGTAATAACACTGACCAACAAATTGTCAACTTTTGATTTTGCCATAAAATAATTTATACTAATTTCAATAGGAAACATAGAAACGTTTATTTTAATAAAAGGTAGAAGGTCAAGTTAGCTCGATTTTTTTTGTATTTCAATGAAAAGGTTGTTTAGATTAGATCATAATTTAATGTAAATTTCAAATTATTATAATTAGAAATGTGAAGTAATACTGCTCCGTCTCTTATAAACAATATCTACAGCATCTCTTCTTAACATCCAACAGTAATCTGTTAACATAACAGGATTCCATTTCGCCTGATACCGTTTTTCCTTTCCCAAGATGTCTTGGTGGAAGCGCTCACGGTGTTCATCGCTAACGTCGCCCATATTTTCCGGACAAAAATCCAAGTAACAACGTAGAATGTGCACTTTAAGGAACGTATTACAGCCAACAACGTGAAATGCTTGTCACATATCCATTACTGAAGTTTTATAGTTGTCAGCTTTTTCGTTTCCCAAGAAATTCGTGAAAACTTATACCATGGAGAGCCAAGCTGTTTTTCCTTCGTTGTTATTTTGGTTTCAAAGATTTCATCATTTACTATTTCTCATATCGGAGGTTCAACAGAAATACCTCCTTTCAGTTGCTCTTGTGTTAATTTTGGAAACTTTTCACGAAGGTATTTAAAACCTTCACCTTCGAGATTCAGTGCCTTTACAAAGTTTTTCATGAGTCCAAGTTTCACGTGGAGAGGTGGTATTATGATCTTTTCGTTTTCTACTAGTGGCTGATGTTGTTCATTTTCTTTTCCTAGTGTAAACTGTTGTCGTAGTGGCCACTCTTGCTTATGGTAATGTTTTTCGCTGTCGCAACTGTCCCAAAGACATAAAAAGCAACAGTATTTGGTGTAACCAGATTGCATACCCAAAATAATTGCAATTACATTAAAATCTGCACAAATACTCCAGGAATAGGCTTTGTACTTTATCTTTTCTAATAAAATTTTCAGATTTTCGTAAGTTCCTTTCATAGAAACAGCATGACCTGCTGGAATAAAAGGATAATGGTCTCCATTATGCAACAAAACTGCTTTTAGGCTGGCTTTTCATGAGTCTGTGAATAATCTCCAAGAACTGGGATCATGATGTATTCCAAAAGCTGCAGAAACTTTATAAACAGTTATTGCAGCAAACCAGATTACCGGCCATACTATAAAGGCATTTTCTCTGTAACCAGAGCTAAACCAATGTTGCCGCTTTTCGAATCATTTTTACTTTATATATGCTGTTCAATTTCATCAGTCACTAACTTAAGGTAAAAACCTTGTTGGTCAGTGTAATTTGTCAACCGACTCGCAATATAATAAGCAATTGGTATTACATCCTTCTATAATACGGGTCATATTTATGCACAATAAGGGTTTAAAGCAATCAAAGATGGTTCTTTGGCTAGCTCGTCGGTGCTTCCACTTCTCTTAATCCTTGGCCCACATACATGCACTAAGTCAAATCATTAACCTCCTGATGACGGTTTTCATATTGCAGTATATATTGATTTAATTTATGTATTTATTTCTTGTTTATTCATTTATTTACATACAAGGATAAATATTCCGGGTGCGTAGCATACACCGCCGTTTCCTGCTTTCTGTTATTAGTTTTCGCTTTTCTATGTTGTATAATGTATTTAATACGAGGGAAAGTCAATAAGTAGATTATAAAATGCTATTACAAAAATAATTAGAGAAATAATGAGCTAAAAAAGGTTTCATTTTTCAACAAAGTCCCCATCTACATTAATACACCTATCCATCGCTTTAACAATGCCCCAGTGCCTGCTGCATAAAAGTGTTTAGGCTGTCGCGTGAACTACATGTGTACCTTTTGTTGAACATCATCATCACCCTCGAAATGTTTGTTGCCAAGATGCTATTTGAGTGAACATGATTGTCGCTTAGGTCTAGGTTGGAGCTGTAAGCTTGACGTTTCCGTCAAATCTGCACGTTACAAGCAGTCGGGGTAACTATCATTTTCTATGAGGTTGTTGATTAGTTGTAGCGGTACTAATACAAGTTTATTTCTATGTTGTTTTGTTATCTTTGGGGTTATTTTGTCATAGCCTGGTGATCTATTGTTTCTTTGTTCTAAAATTGGTTTCTAGTATCTCCGTTCTTTCCTTTTTAAGTCTGTGAATTTTATTACTTCTACTGTAAAATATTAAAATTGCAGAGATTCACTTATTCTCTTTAGATTAAACGTCATATACATCACGTACCCTAAAGGCACACTTACCATAACTATCAAATTATTTTCGAAGTGTTGAAGTAATACAGCATCCTATCAAAGCGTGACATTCACGGTTTGATGTAGAACTACATGCTACAATAGGTTTTGATGGTTCACACACAAAATATAGAACCCCTGCTTAGTATATCGACTCTAAGGAGAGTATGTATAAGCTTTAAGCCCGGTTAGATGACTATCTATGAACATGTGTATCTTATATCGTTGACTCGAGATTCGCTTCCGCGCACTTTTAGGTGGTGGTTGGAGTCACTAATACCTGCATCAGCTTGTATTATTACGTTTTTAATTTTTTCAGGTTGAAATAAGCTAAACGCGACATCGGTTATATCGGTTCCATAATGCCATTTCTAGTAGATTACGAGATATTTGTAATTGTGCTTTCAATTACGTACCTGTAGATATGCTTATTTCCATTAAAAAATCCGGGATGCAAATATACTTACCTATATTTTTATGAGATCATGATACATGCTTGGCTCTATCTTGATGTAGTACTAGAATGTATTTGAAACATACAGAGCGCTCAGTATTAAATACTACGAAAACCTTGCGAAATTTAAGCACTATACTTCTTTTTTATTAGGACCGTATCCATTTTCTTCTATAACATTTTTGTAAAATAAAGCGTATGTCTAACATTTATAAGAGATATTTACTGTTAACCGCAACTAATTTCTGCTACTTGTATTGGTTTATAACAATAACAACAGCCATAAACAAAACACTACTGTTATTAACCGTCGCTTCAAAATTTTAAAGCCAAGATCCTACTTGCAATATTGATATATGACATTAAGGGAAAGCAAGCATTCCGGGGTGTAAGAATACGAAGCAAATGTGCAGATGCATCCAGGTGGAAGCAAGGAATTTGACGTGTTCTCTTTTACTTTTAATCTTAAACTTAAAAATCTTTATACAAAAAAGTTGGCGGTATAAACTTCCTGGGCATATAGAGTGCTGTACAGTACTAGCGTTTAAATTCGGCATAGTTTATTGTTCAAGCTTTCTAAACAGAGACCCTGTAATTAATATATCTATATACATTTAAATAGAACAAAACAAAAAATAAATATCTCGCAATCTATTACAAATAGTGATATTAAAACTCATTCACTATTGGTTTGTTTAATATAAAGAAATAGCAAGATCTGGTTCGCTTTTTGTCGATAATTGAATATATCGACCGAAATATCCTTGCAAGATAGTCCATAATGTCCATCAAACCATCAGAACACTTTAGCTGCATACTATTTACACAATAGGCGAAATTTTATAATTTCGAAAAGTTATAACTAGAGCTCCCCAACTGCGTGGCGCACCATAGGCGTCGATAAGGACCATAAGTAAAGTACATAAAAACAAAAGAAATAAAGAATTCTAAAACGCTTACTTTTGTAATTAGCCGTATCCAATATAGTGGGTGTTAATGCACAAGGAAAATAGTATTAGTCAGCACACGAGGAGGTAGGCACATTAAAACTGTTACCGTAAGCGCAATCCGATTTCTCAAACATCTGAAGCATTAGGAATGTTTCCACAGTCGTTTCTTTCAAGGATGTTCGTCGTTCTGAAAAAATGTTTTTATATCTTGAAAGTGAACGCTCGACGTCTAATGATGTAATACACGCGTAATTAAAATAATCTTTGAATTTAGTCACCGGATCAGTAGAGTTACATTCCCAAACTTGTCTTAACCTGCTAAAATTTGTATCTTTCTTCATAACACTTTCAAATTTTCTTGTAACGATATCATTTTTTTTGTTATTTATACAGCGTAGGAGTGTATTAACGTCATCTAATATTTGTACTGACTCCGTCAGGGACAGTGCACTATTTTGTAATTTATTTATTGCCTCAAGTACTTCTCTATAATTGTTGTAGACGGTTTGTAAATCTGCTTCAACGGAAATATCTTGGAATTTATCCTAGCTTTCCTTAATAGCCGCAGATTCGTTGGGATTGAATTGTAAGACGACTGATTTTATTTGCCGGAAGTATTTAAAATAATAAAACGCTGCCTTCAGCCATGTCCCCCAACGCGTAAGAATCGGCTCTGGTGGTTCGGGAATACCGGGACACTGTTTATGAAATTCACTGGTACGTTTGGGAGATTTGAGAAACACTCGTTTCGTATTTGTTATTAATGCATTTACCTCAGGGAAATTTGCACGAATAGTTTCAGCCGCAATATGCAGAGCATGAAGTTTACAAGTAATATGTAACATCATCCCATAATGTTCTTGAAGAGAACGACCTACACAACGCATTGTCGCGGCACCATCGGTCATGAAAATTAATACTTGAGTAGTGGCAATTTCAAATGTTTGTAAAGTATCAACGACTACGCTCTCGATAGCGTCGGCAGTACACGATTTTAGTCTTTTACTAGCTAATAAAATTCCCTTTGTAGGTTGACGAGGTTCCAGTATACGTACAATCACATTCAAAATAGAATGTTTTTTACGGTCTGTCGTTTCGTCAATACATAACCACAGTAGTTTATTTTTTATTGCAGATCTGATCCTGTTTTCAATTTCGGTACGTACACTTGGCACACATCTCCTTAAGCTTGTTTCCGACGGTAACTCAAAGTCTGGATTATATTTATTCCAAAATTCACGGAATGGTTTCTTCCTGAGTAAGGAAAACGGTAAATTACACGCAGTCAGCATATAAAATAAATCAATTATAAATTGAGTTGCCTCAGTCGGTGATACACCCAGTTTTTTATTTTTGTGTTGCTGACTATTTACATGTCTTCTACAGCCATATTTATCATTGCACATCAGATGTATATTACAAATTTTACATATAATCTTACTTCCATTATATATTAAGTCAGGAAATTCTCCACAGAACTTTTTCACTTTGTCGGCCTGTGGGCGTTTCCTACTACGCGCGTCCGCCATACCGTCACAACCCGATCGCATACGGTAATAAACTACCGAAATGCGATGCGAGTTATTTACTTATATATTACATTACATATCCCCCCGGCCACGCCCGGCGGTACGCCTTCTGACTTGCCACGCACTTTGGGGAGCTCTAGTTATAACTCTGTGTATTGCCTTAGTGGCTATTGTGAACTCGGAATAAAGTAAGCTATGTAGTGGAGGGACAAAAAATAGGTAAGTTTGATAAACTTGATCGTGTTCTGGCATTTCTAAAACGCCGAAAACAGAAAATTGGTATGTCCATCACAGTCCCTATAAAAACGCGCAGTTTACTTTTTTGAATATATCCAAAGTTATAAAAGGTATAAAGCAGTATCGAAATGGTGAAATTTACGTGTATAACTCGTAAACACACGCAACAAAATTGCACTCTGTATATGCACATTAATATCTTAGATATATGCTAAAAACCAGACATTACCCATCAAATCATTCTTCTCAATTTCAACTATTTCGCTGAATAAATGATAGAATATTAGGTCTAACAGAGTTGTGATATCTCTATTATTCCTATAAGTTATCGTAAAATACCCTCCCACGCCGCTTTACCATCTCGAATTGACCCATTCCATTTATTCCGAAACGCTCTTTTTCTTTTCTGTGTAATAATACAACAATACAATTGTTCTGCAAAGGAGTTTGTTTTAAATTTTCAGATTATTAGCTATTCAAGTTCGAGAGGTGGCGTTAGCGTCGCCACGGAACGAGGCGAAACGAGTCGCAGCGTACTCCTGATTCAAAGGGCCAGAGCTTCGGATTCCGGAAATTACCAATGTAACCCCTCAAACGCCCGCCCAGCCAACGTCACCGTACACGTTCTCAATGGTTAGTGAAATTATTTAACGTTGTTAATAAGCGGGAGAAGGGAATAGGGTTAATTAAAATACACATTATACGAGCTTTCATCCATTGTTCCCCAAAACGAATTTCTTGTTCTGCGCGAAACATAATATAACAATATAAATCTAACGTTTTACGTCCTACTTGTACATACAGCTCGAAAAGAGGAAGCGAGTTAACGATCTGGCAAATTCTGTTTAATGTCGGATTGTGTAGATATATACAGTTTACCTTGCATTGTTAAAGTATTCGATACTTTGTAAGACGGTAATACAGTGTGAATCAACAAAGCTTACTTATTTCAACTTCAAAATCCTAAACAACCTTCACCACAATCTTGCTAGAACAAACAAAATTTTAGTGCACTGTACGCTCCATGGATCCTATGTCTTAAGTCTCTATTAGGAAGATAATCAAAAACAAATGTTGCCATTTAGCAGATCCGTGTCTAGTAATAATAATTTGGATTCCTCAATTAAGAGAGACAATGAGAAGTTGACCAGTGCTTGTTGCATTTTCAGAATGTTCCGAATTGAACATCGCGCAGTAATAGAATTCCTCACCTTCGAAGAAAAGGCGCTGTCCGAAATCAGACAGCGAATGCACGTGGTTTATACTGTACTGTACCATTTTATGCCACATTCAAACGTTGGTCAAAGTCGTTTCATTGGAACAAACAATCTGAAGATGATTCCCGCGAAAGAAGGCCCGTTGCTATAATTCTTTTAAACAATTTGGGTTTCCGGGTTGAAACCGCTTCGTAATTGCGTTAAAATACTGACGTTTCGCTCTCAATTTTATGAAGCTTCTTCTTGATTAGTGCACGTTGCCGCGCTGCTGTTCGAAGAATTCTACATAAAGATTCAGCATTCTTATACAATTACAAAGCGGTTTTAACCCGGAAACCCAAATTATTTAAAAGAAAACAACGCGTTCGTGTCAAATAGTAACTAGTGACGAAACATGGTTCTATGCCACGATACTTTATCTAAAGGAGAACGGATGGTGTGATCGGAAAGACAAACCCATCCCTAAGGTGGCCAAAGTAACAAAAAGCGCAAAAGAACACAAAGCTGCAGTAAACGGAGTATATTATGCTAACTCTCTACACCCTTGAAACAGACAGGCATGGAGAAAATCCGAAGAAATCCGAAACGAGGTGTTTGTTCAGTGTAAAATTTGCTCCAACAGAGGGCCGTCAGCTGAACTTTTATTCAAGCATTTACATCCTAAATATTCAACAACCAAAATCTTTCGAAGACCAAATTGTTGGTACAAAATTTTGTAGACACCATCACTTAAAAAAGTATACATTTTCCGTTAAAATAATCTAAAATAATATAAAATAATTTAATAATATAAAATAATAATAATATAAATTTTAAAATAATTTAATAAAATTTACCGATGTCTTCGTTCGTTGAATACGGTATCTTGGATGAAATCACGACCATTATTGATTGGCGATTAAAATAAATGTGATGGATTACGAAGTGAAAGGGTTGAACCGAAAACTTACAAAATCTTTTGTAAAAATTTCAAAGCGGAAAATCGTAGAGTCGAAGAGGATGTCGTACTCAGAATACACTGAGAATTCCACGAACAAATGTAAAGCAGGATATGATCAAATAACTTCAATGTTGGGTAAAAACAATCGCTCAATAATGCAGATTTTATGGATGATGTAATACTAACAGAAAATGTAAAATGCGTATGGAAATGAATCATTTCCATTGTTTTTAACTGATCCTCTTGAGATCGTGCAATTAGCAGTCTTAATAACACCAACGCGATAGAGGAAAATAGCATGCCCGTTTACTTATTGAAATTCTACTCTAGAAACCTCGTGACTCGATTAGTTCATTTAGTGAACGCATCTTTCCAAGACGGCGATGACGATTACGATACCCGTATATATATATATATATACCGATATATAAGGCAACACAATTGTTTTGTAGTTAATAAATTTATTTTATAACTCTATTCGTTTAATCCAGTGATGTTCTCACTTCCTTAAGCCATCCAAACAATTTATTGAGCTCTGTCAATAGGCCTCTGTTTGGGCAATTACATCTTCATTTGACGTTTTGAACTCGTTTTCTACCAAGCCATTTTTCAAGTTTGAAAAGGCATCAAAGGGGCCAAATCCGGCGAATATTGTGAATAGGGTACCAATTGGTAGCGCAGCTGAACTAGTTTTGCCGTGACAATAGTCGATGGGTAGGATTATCATTATTATAGAGAACTTTTCTTCGCTAACTGGGGCGTCCCCTTCTCTTTAGATCAACGCCGAATCACTTCAATAAATCAAGATAATGCCATCCTGTGATTGTCCTTCCCTTCTCCGAATATTCGAAGATCATACGAATATCAAACAAGCGTCGTTGTAACTTTTTCAGCTGTCGAAATCATGTTGGCTTTTTTATTTTACCAACTGACCGTTTCTGGTATAATGATCATCTGCACTCACACAATGCCACAGAAACTCACTCGGGTTACGGTTAAACATGTTCAAACGTTGTTTTAAAAACGTAATCCCAGTTTTAATAAATCGTCGACCATCTCGCCGATAGCTTTCTCAGAGAAAATTTTTCGCGTTTCTCTTTCAATTGAAGTATTTACCACCGATTACTGCAATAGTATCATCCGCGAAAAGGTTTCTCGTACATGAATTTTATGTAAATTAAGTCACTAATGTAGAAAGCAGACCGAAGTGGACCAAATATTTAACCCTAGGGAACACCCGAGAAAACCCTAGCCAATTTAGTTAGTGCTTCCGAATATAATTACTTGAAATCTTGCAACCAGATGATCTTTTATTGTAACAGCTTTCAGGCCAATTTTCTTCTAAATTCGCATAAGCATAAATAAGCTACATTTAACGCTACTTTACCAGTACCATTTTAATTAATTTTCGGCAGTAGCCCAACATGCGAAATAATTCTCATATCGAGACTGGAAATTTTCAAAATTTAATAACTGTAATAAATCGCCGTACTTCGTGCAACAAATCTCCGCCGCCGCAACTTCTTAACACCGCCCCATTTTTCACAATTACACTTTATTTCAGCTAACAAATCTTATTAAATTACAAAGTTAGCCAAAATTATAATTCAAATCCATCTAATTAAGGTCAATCTAAGCAATAAATTTTGGCTGTAAAAAGCCGACCGATGTTCTCGTATTTCTTGGTTTACACGACTTCAATATTACGTGTCTTCTAATAGAAGCGGCGGTCCGCTTGCGCTCTTTTTTATTGATATGTGAGCGTATTTCGTGACAACATCAAATAAAACGTCCTTTTTTTCCTTTTCTCCTCTTCGTTTTCCTTCGATTTTAAATAACGAAACCCTACACCGGTAAGATTATTTCCAGTGCGATAAATCACGTCAAAAACGCCATGTTCCAGTATTTTGAACATAAACATTTACAACGAGGACGATAAAAATTTCGAAAATTTAGCCTGCGAAGAAATTCAAGAGATTTTTCATGTAATAAAATAATGCTACAGATGAGTAATATTATAGTATACCTTTTAGCCCTAAAATTCTTCAAATTTCTAAATGACCAACTAAATTGAAGATTAAATGAATGTTTCGATTATTGATGTTGTGTTAATAAATATAGTTCTCAATACTTAGTTACAGGTTTTTGATATTTACTATGGTACCATGGTACTATGATAAAGGAAATTATTAGATTAGCAACTATAGATTAATTAATTAATCTATTGTTGCAAAACCTTTTGTTACGAATCTACCGTTTTTGCTTAATCTTCTACATGTTCTCTTGCCTGACACATACCAATTTTCTTTAATCTCCAATCCTTCCTGCGCTTCTTGTTGGATATGTTCCGCTTGATTGTTTTTTTAATAGTAACAATAGCGCAATATAAATTTAATTTGCTTGCTTGAAAGATTCATTATTATGAGTAAAATTAAAGAAATTTGACGAGATGAATAGGAGTGGATGAATGAACGGCCTATCTGCTTGGACTGGCTAACGATTTGGAGCAGGTTTCCATAAATTTTCCCCTACTCACTTGAAGTTCAAAGGAAAAATTTTCTCAGGATATAATTGTAACTAAATCAGTGTTTTGAACAATATAGAAGCATCATTTCAGAGACAAAACAATTTCCCAAAAGATCAAAACTTCGCTGCATTCCCAAAGTAACCTATAATAATTAAATAAGCGGATGTTGACTTTTTCTTAAAAGTTACATTTTTCTTATACGTTCCATTTATTCGATAACACAAATTGTTGTCGAACAAATGGAATTACAGCTTCTTATAGCACGTTCATTGCATATCGGCTGCATTTTCTCCCTGCAAAAAGTCGGTACGTGCTCCGATGTATGGGATAGGTCCATCCATACCATAAGAGAATCTTGTCGGTATGAAATACGCCCTTATGTAACGCAAATGCTACAAATGCTTTTTATTTTGTCGTCAATACACCTGCTCATGCTCAACAATCAGCTGCATAAACAAACTCATTGCTGCATTGTCCAGTTTACGTAATGTTCATGAAGTATTATTCGTTCTTATTCATGTAGTTTCGTCAGCAGCTCTCCTGTGACGGGATTAAATGAATTACATTATAAATTCAATTACAACAACTTCACTTACTATTTGTAAGGTAAGTTGAAAAGAATCCGGTAAGTTGAAGAGAATCGGCCGTGTTGTAACCCTTTTACTTTTTTAAATATTAAGAACGAGAAAGTGGACATCAGGTCCGCTTGTTAGCCTTCCTCTACTAGGTCCTGGCCACCTAGTAAAATCATATACAGATATTTATATAACTAATTCAACGTTTCGAAACATTCACAACGTTTCGGCCATCGGGTATCGTTGATTGCAACAATCGTTAGTTAAAGCAATAGTGCGACCGACATTTGCAGTATTTATAACCATGTTGACATGAAATAATCTTAAAATTGTAAATACACTAATACAACTGCTTCAGCTACTTAACACGTATTCAACACGTATTTTTCAAATATCCAACATTATGGTCTGGATATATTAATAAAACTTTTGTAAATGACACCAACGTTCACCACTATTTGTTACGAAAAAATATATCTCGGGAACGAGGAAAGAATTTAAAATACTGAAATCTTTGGGGCACATATTGATAAAAGCTTTCAAATTGAGAGCATCATAGCTAACTAATTTTTTTACGGAATATATGGAATATCCCGGTTTTTATTCAATTTTTGAGATTTACAACATATTTGTGGTAAACTTCCTTGAAGGAGCTACTAGCCTATCAGTTGCATTTTTCAGAAAAAAAAAACAATAGTTTGTATAGTTTGGAAAATATAGAAGTTTGTATTTCGTAGAGGTAATAAGCAAAGATTACATTAACTTAAGAGACAAACGAGAACATTCTACCAAAACCAATGTTACATGCTCAAAATTTAAGAGTCAAATATGAAGACAAAAGCGAAATTAAATTAAATACTGGAAAATCTCCATTACATTCCATTCGTTTTGATATGATACTGGCTGTACTGGTTATATTTCATTTCCGATGAAGTAGTAAGCTTTTTAATTCTTCGACATTTCTGAGAGATGCATCCTAGACTTGGTTCTTAAATATTTGCAAAGAAGTTACTAATCCAGTCAGGACCACTAATACCTATCAAACACCTATACCTATCCATTGTTTCGCAAATGCCTTAATCAAGTGATCCTCTAGTATATTATCGTTACGAGTAGGACTGGTATTCTGTGTGTTTTAACAGGACTGGATCCGTTGTAGTAAGTACGTACATACCCATCACAACCGTTGAAAGAACAAAGTTAATATTAGCGGCCGCCGATCAGCGATACATGAGTCGGCAGTTACCTGCAGTAGCAGGCCATGCTTACTGAAATCCTGGCGTTAGGCGGGGAAATGCCAGTTCTAGTTATCAGCTTATTGAAAATACATCATCTGCCGCAAATTCATATTCCCAAGAAAAAAGGTAGCTGATGGATTAGAACATTTAGATATTGCGATATTATTATTCCATACCAGACATTTACACTCCATCTTCTTTGGAAGTTAGTACCTCTTTACGCCATCGAATTTTAAACGCTTTATATCTATTAGATTTTACTCTTATTAACTGAACGAACTAATATAGCACAATCTTCAGCAATAGCTCTCATAGACGTGTAACGACTGTAAACAACACTTGCTAGTACACCTAATATTTTGACTTCATTTGTTGCTGTTTCTTGTGGATTTTGATATTTACTTTCAAGAAAGTAGCGAATTAGCCGCAGGAATAGATGTCTTTTTTCTTAGATGGTATCGTTGAGAAGATCTTGTTCTTCACCAACATTCAACGAACGCCTTCATTTGAAAACGTAAACATAATGTTAATAGTCACAGTAGGTAAATGTCAAAGATTTGAACCTATTTTGTTCTTATGGGTGTCTATGAAGTTTTGATAAAATTTTTGATAAATAATCTTTGCAACTAACTAACAACAGAAGAATATCTTTTAGCATCGATTTGATATAAAATTTATGGATTTATCTTCATTCGTTTAAATTACCTGGATACACCTTCATCTTAAATTTAAAAAATTATTTTTTCCAGGGGTAAAACAAAGGAATAGTAGCAGCTATGAGCAAATTTGTCACAAATATGATTTAAAGTTCAAGATTCAAAAAAAGTTAAGTCACACTCTGTGATGCATTTAATTAAAAATAAAATACCTTGAAACCTGCGCCCCTAATGGATATTCACAACAAAATGTTCAAAATGCTAAAATCTGCATTCATTCCCGCAATATCTCGTTCTTTGCTGTATATTGATTATATACAAGTACATAGAATCGGTATATTGCGAATGAATTTTCGATAGTACATATTTTATCGTAGCAATAATCTTGGCAAGGCTCTGCCTTGTACACATGCGTTCAGGAAAATAAGATTAGCATTTCAAATTTTTCGATAAGACCTTGTTACGCACCACAAATATTATTCCAGAATTAGCGCAATCTCCTCTACGTCCTCGCTTCCATCCCAATACCACTATGTAGAATCCGATTATCACCTCGACATTTTTACCAAAAAACTTTCTTAGTAGAGGGGGCAATTCCTTTCTGATGTCTAATCTCTTTAATTTGTTCACAGGTGAACATCCAGAAGCAATGCAACACGGTGGAAATCAACGTATGGGTTCTACAGTAAACGTGTTTGCTTTATTTTCGATAGTTCTGTTCACGTATTGTTAAGTTTTGATTTGTTAAGGTGAAAATGGAATATAACATATATTTTAGTTAATCGCTGGTTAATGTCGAGATACTCTAATGCTCTCTTATATCATGTAACAATATCGTACAGCAACTGGAACTTGAAAAAAAAAATGATAAGACAAAAAAAACTATCGTCACCCCAAAAATCTAAACAAATGTACTTATTGGCAAACGGTTGAAAGATGAATTAATGTAGACTTATTGTATATATTATAATAAAAAAAATATGGCAAACTCGTAGTATTAAGAGTAAAAAAGTTGTTGATTTATTTTTGTTAAGTTATAAGGACACATTTATGTACAATACTTCTAAAAACCGACACTGATAATTTTAATAATCAATAAAAATTTTAATCCTTTAGGGGCGTGTTTTATTTATTATTGTACTTTTTGAGACGAAAAAAACTATCATTTGAAATGTAATGATTAGCATTTAAATTTAAAAAAGCAATTAAATGATTAGCATTACATACATTCATCATTAAGCAGATAAGCAGCTCGAGATGAACAAAGATATGTTGATTAATAATATTAGACATTTTCGATTATATGTATCCACTATACGCATACTCAAAAACGAAAGACAAACAAAACCATTACTAATCTACACTTCCTCCTAGTCCGAAAGATCTAGCGATATTGAACGCGATTGTTCTCGCAGTACTAAGTCCAATGTTCAACAATTGAGTTATATGAAAATAACCTCGATATTATGTACTGATGTTAATGTTACATATATCACATATATGGATACAGGACAGATAAAGTGGGCGTTTGTACAATAGCAGCTTATGATAGACGTTCAGATGGCGCAGAGTTATGCAATTCCGCATATTTAACCAACCTAATTCATATATCTTGACAGAGATCGGATCAAACCTCCTCAGGCCGGAAATATACTTGATATAAGACTTCTGCACTTTCTAAACCCTACCAAAATCAAGCATGTCCGAACAAGATCCGGAAACAAGTAGTCTAAGAGACACAGCATTATACTCTCATAAACAATGTACATTTAACATTGCGATTAAAGCAGGTCGTGCAAGTGTATAGCTGCTTCACGTTACTCTATCCCAATCCAACGATATTGGATGTGTTAAAATGATGCTAAAGAACGTGGTATTGTCGAGAATAAACCCCAAACATTTAGCTTGCGGTACCATTGTAACAGCAAAACCGTTCTCCGCTATTTGTAACTCGCCTCGAGGTGCTTCGATGCCGGATTCACTCCCGAAGGAGCAAGACATTCTTTGCAGGATCGATCAGTAAAGGATGGTCATCAGTAAGCTCTACGGCTGATCGGAGATGTGGCATGATCTTATCGACACCGTCAATAGGGAACGATAGGTATATTGGTATTTTACAGAATTTGAATACATGTTGGGAGCAGACTGGTGGATGTAGAAAACATTAGGGGACTGAGAATAAAGGTACTCCTCTACGACTTATAACCTAATTTATTCTAAAGTAAACCATTTCCAAAATCCTCAGCTTTTTTCTTGCACTTGAACATATTTATATTGGACAAATCTATTGTAAACATTTAATTTCCAAACAGCCAACTACGCTCTCCAAACTAACATCGACAACGTACTCTATATATTCGTAACTTGTTTAATTTCTTGGTTTAAATGTTATCAATTTATCTAGCTATTTAGTGCAAATAAAGAATTCTATTTATCTTCGAAATTAATACCCTTTGACGTTGTCGTCAAGAATAAAAGAACTCGCACAAGACAAGTACAATATCACACGGTATTCTTTGAAGAAGCTTTACTACAAATTTCGGTGGTTTTCTATACCTGTTTCTGCCGCTGCATAAAAATGTTCTTAAGCGGATATAACTGTTTTTAAGAAACACCATTGATCAAATACATTTTAATACTCTTATAATAGCATTAGTTGAAAAATTTTAATGAAGCATTTATAAGCAAAAGAGTTTGTTTATCAATAAGACAAAAGAGTTATGTTTGTGTAGAATCAACAGTCTCTATTACATTTGTGAGTGTGCTGGGCCATGTCCTCAGCACCACATTACACATATTGATCGATATCGCCTTTAACAATCCTCCTGATATACGGCCCTACTTGAGTTGGCGGTACTGGCCCTACTGGCGGTTGAGTGAAATAATAATCTAAATTTCTAAATCGCCACTATACTCACATTTCGATCTTCCCCATCCACTTTATCAATGCTGTCCCATCTTTTCTGCCAAGTTTCCATTATGATTACTCACATTCTATCTCTAGCCTCTGTATCACTATTTTCTTATGTGCACTTTCTCTCATTTGCCAACAGATCTATTGGTAGTTCCCGTTTTTACTTGCAATGCCGCCCGAGAGCGCCCGAAATGTTGAAACTACCCTCATGAGCATCTTCCTTTGCCGCTTCTCCAGCATGCTTTGGTGAATTGTTTCCTTCAAAGTTTGAATCAAATCAAATCCCACTGCAATACGTCTTCGCATTACTGGGCCCTCTTGTGTTAGCCTTCAACCGAGACACCATACTTGCCTTTTTCGTTCACTTTCTCCGCTAGAATCTACAGCTATTATTAATGCGAGGTTCTACAATCTCAGATGCTTTAGTGTAGGATTACGAAATAAAACAGGTCCAAGAGCGAATCCCTGAGGCACTGGTTCTATAGCTTGCTTGTTATCTTCCTAATCAATTCATGTTGAAACATCTACCGCCACAAATCAAATTGAAATGCGTATGCGTAAGTGGGTAAATGTATACCGCGATGTTTCATTACAACGTAAATAAAATATGAATATAGATTAAATTTAATGTAAAAAAAATATATAATGGAACGTTTCAAATTGAATCGCCGTGGATTATCATAGCGAAACCATTAAAGTTCGCGTTTTCAAATTAAAAGAATATTTTAACAAAATTTATTTATTAATTTATTGTCGTTGCTATAATTAATTAACAGCCACATCGAACGATGAATATAACATATAAAACCTAATTTTAAAGGATATCAGGTGCGACCCTGAAACGGCTTCTAGCTGTTATCAATTGCATTGTTTAACATTTACGATATATCTATTATAACAGACTTAATCAATTAACTCAAATAAAAATATAGCTGATACGGTGAATAAATCAGTATAGTATATTAAGTATAGTACATTAAATTTTCTTTAAATATCACACATAGTTTATGCGTTGGAAGCTGTATAGATGACGGGCGTTGGTTTCTCGTCGTTTCCTCTAGCCAACTGTTCATAAAGTCGTGCGCGATTCTCTTGTCGCTTTCTTTCCTCCTCACTTTTAATGCGACGAATCGATTTAGCCAACATGAATGCGAAAATAATACCAAGAGCCTGTTAAATAAAAAACATATAAATTAAATAAGACTGTTTGCATTGTCGACGTAGCCAAATATCAGCACACATGTCGTCACTAGAGAAGACAAAGGCGGGTGGAATTATTACTCTTTTGCAGCGACTAGATAGGCTCGTGTCTATTCGCCACATGAGAATGGATTCGTGTTGCCTACTGGTGTCCCCGAGATTCGACAAAACACGAATCTGTTTAGTCTCTGCAAAAAATAGTAATTTCATCCGCCTTTATCGTCTCTAGTCATCACCTTTAACAGACCGTCATATCTGGCAGTCAATACGATCTTGATTACGATCGGAGATACGATTAAATTCGACGAAGTCCCTGAATTTTGAGTTTATTGTGAAACCGAAGTCTTTCCATTTTCAAAAAAAAATCCTGTTTTTACCTCGAGTGCCTTTATTCTCAATGTCACTGCTGATCTAATGATATACTCAACGCATGTATGACATTTCGTCTCTTTCTGGTCATCATCAGCGTTAACTACAACTCAATTAGTTGTTTTTAGTAAAATATGTAGTGAAGCTGGCCACCATTATCAGGATAGCAGCAAGAGCCATCGTTACTACCAGAAAGGCGAAAAGACGCTACTCCGGACCCACCAGCGAGACGCTGAGAGTTATGTTGTTTTAATCGTTCTAATATTGATTAATCTAAGAAAATGATTTTGATTAAAAAAGCGTCATCTTCTAATCTTCCCATGCAATACTGCAATTGCCTTAAATTCTGTCATCATGTTACACATTGAAATCTGAACAAAAGATCTTTCTGACCAATATCCAATACAGGGCTGATAAAATTCAAGAAAGTTGGTGATGACATATAAAAGTTCCGAATGGACAATTAAGTGGAAGATCGAAAATAGTTTCGAGAGTCCGCTTTTTATTTTTCTCCGCAAGGCGAAATGAAGGTGCTAGAGGTAGAAGAAGATAAACTTTTTTTGTACATTTGACGCAGGTCTATTTTGTCTTCAAAATTTAACAAATGAGCCACGTTTGCTTTCTATCTCCAATAATAAGCAACACTACTTTGATTAAGGGTCAAGAATGAATTAGCGTGACTCATATTCGACGTCTCATAGGATATGTCGGAAATCAGAAGAGACATCAAAAATCTGATAGGCGTGATCTGTCTCTGATAAAAATTACGATTAGCTCTATCTTGTTTATCACAATGCATAAGTATAAAGGATTGAAATTAATGTATCACAGCTCTGAACCTTTATAAACAAAACATTATATACTGTAATAGATAATACGTCGTTTAAAATAGAAACATTCCTAATTTCAGTTCCCTCCATAATGGTAATAATATTAGTAACAATAACGGCAATAATAACGAAAACGAACCATCGAAATTTAGTTTTATAGCGTTTACTTATGGCAGTGCGCAATTAGTGCAAGAATGAAGAAGGAATATAATCCGAAAGCACACACACGTCAAACTTTGGCACTATCACAGCCCTGCATAAAAGCATAAAACTTTTGAATTTGAATGACATGGATACCGTAGAAAGCGTTCTATATAATTTCGCGCACTTGTTAATATCAATAAACAAATTTAGGTTGCGTTCTATTTACACAAAAGAATACCTATTTAACTGTTTAATGAATTCTTTGTTATTATCATAACATTCACAATAACTTGAACAGGCACAGTAAATTTTAATGACTAATTTCTTTTCTTGAAAGAAGAGCTTGCTGTAACCTTATCAGATTTTTGTTAGTTACGATTTCAAGGACCGAAAGAAAGGGATGATGGCTATTTACAAAACTAACCCCTTTTTTCATTTTTTTAATGTAAAAGTAGAATGAGAATTAAATATCATCAAAAGCGTTCATTTAAGCCATTTGAATTATACCTTGATGCGTTAACTGGTTTGCACAATGAAGTCAGAGGCGTACCGTACATGTAGGCAAGGTCGTATGGCGCACGAGAGACTTCTTCTTCGATAAATAAAACCAAAACCAATACCATGGTACGTTAGAAACAGCGCGATAATTACGTCGCCTAGTCCGGCGCAATAGAGAAAATTGAATAAAGTAGAAGTAATCCCAGAATACATTAAATATCATTTGCAGGTTCTATGAAAACGCAATTTACTATGTATGAAATGATAAACCAAAAGATCTATTAAAATTATAATTATTTTATACACCCTATATAATGTTTACATTGTCCATTTGCTGTTGGAAAATATTTTTTCTTAATTTGAATGTGACAATGGAGATAATATGAAAGTGCTTTGACTATATAATATCTTCTTTATTATCAACTTTGAAATAAAACGTTTTCAATAAAAGTATCGATTGGAAGCGAATCTTTCTCTCCTTAAATTATCTTTTTTCATGCAGAACGTTCCGTTAAGGCTGTACAAGCCTCCTTATTTTAAATAGGATACCCTGTATAATTTTACACTTTCTGGTTCCTCTCTCAATTCTAAGGTGTCTTCCTGTGACATACCATATGTCTTTCTGTCGGTTCTCGAGCTATTCAATTGTTTTCCTTTAAAACGTATATCTACGAAGCTTAGTTGTTAATATAGAATAGAATGCTGCACTTTTTGAGATTTTTTTAGTTTATAAATGAGCAACCAATTTTACCATTTTAATATTAATTAACGGTAATTAATATTAATTAAGTTTTTTAGTTGAAAGTTTTAATAAAAGCTTTAATAGCGCGAAAATGATGCATTTTACACATATGATATTTTGCATAAAATTAAGTGAGAATTCTAACAGTGGCATAATATGCAGCACGTTTCATTTAAAATATCGAAGTTTGGTTCCGTGCAGCTGGAGCGCATTGTATAAAAATAAATAATTCAAAAAGGTGCATAAATTCAATTTAATTCATGAGATGTATGTTTAACGTACTTCGTTCTAAAATCGAATAATAAAGACATAATAAGTCAATAATAATGACTTAATAAGAGAAGACAAATAAACAATTCTTATAGGACACCCTTATATTATCTTCTTTGTCGCATTCAAATTAAGAAAAAATATCTAGCAACCGTGAATTAGAATCAAATGGACAATATAAACATGGTGTAATTATCATTTCTCTTTTAGAATAGATTTAATTTCTCGTGGAGAAGTACTTTTTGCAAGCTACACATTTAAAACGTTATAAGAATTAGTAGAACGGTTATCAAAGAAATACAATAAATGCCGAAATAATTTATATAAAGGCGCCAATCAGCATTTTGTACGACTTTGTGGAAAAAAGCTTCCCACATCCAAGAATTAGGTTAATGATGATAAAATAATTTATGGAAAATAAGTTCGTTTAAAGGCTTACCTGGACAATAGCAACACAAAATGCAGCGGTTCCAACCAACAAGGCACTTTCAGAGACAGTGTAGACCAATTGCTGGAAACAACCTGGCTCAAACCGTTCGCCAAAGGAATTGAAACAGCTCGTGGGGCTCAGGGTATCATTGAAGGGACTATCCACTAAGGACGCCCAATCCATGTGACTGGTTATTCCGCAGCATCTCAACTACCACATTAAAGATAGAATTCCTGATGCTATTTTCTGCTACGTTATACCTACCCGACATTGAAGAGCATCCCAAGCGTTTTGTACGTATCCACTGCTAAAGTAATAATGTAACGTATCAGTCATTGCTGCCTTGATGTATCTCTCGACAGAACCTCTCATGGCGTAAGCTGCGATTGCTGCAGATACTTCCAAGATTAACAGAAGGATCAGGAAAACTCCATACTGCAAAAATATTGAGGAAGTTAAAGGAAAATTATTCTCTGTAAGATAACAATAATGTTCCTTCAAAATATTGTCGCATAAACCAATTCTGAGTTTGCGTTCAGTATTTCAAAGCTTCTTTCTAACTATGCGGCCAGTGAGAACTTACATTAAACAAAATGTTAAAAAAATGTATTTTCGAAACACTTTTTGGGACTTTTCATTCTTTGAGTCTTTTGGAAAAATAGAATTAGTAGCATTGTTACTTTACTACTTTTATACAATTTATCGCTTTATAAAATAAAAAAATTTTTACACAGCATTGGCAGTTGTGGAGATCAGTACACCTTTATTTAAAGTTCATCTTTAGTAGGCGAATTCGCGACTAACATATTAATGAAATACACCATTAGAGAGTGCATTTGTGGGGTAGTGGATTCTCCAAATGACGTATGAAGTAGTATCAGAAAGTTCCCGAAGCGCATGAACGATTGTGGAATGCAAAATGCCAAATAGCGTCATTGTAAATAGGAACGTCCTTTGTGGGAGAATAAATATTGTTGCGTCTAGTTGGTTGCCATCTCTATCAATTTAAGCTCGGTACACATTCTTCTTTTAGGTTTGAATCAAGTTGCTTGAACGCCTTTATGAAGCGGCAACTATAGACGGACTATAATCGGAGACTATAGACCATAAAGTGACAGATTTCATCGGGTTTTAGGTAGAAACTGTAAAAGTATTTAGGCTTTTACGTTATTACTAGCCTTTTAGTTTCCTCTTTGTGTGGAGCGCCTTTTCTTAACCTTTATTATATCGGGCATTCGCTCAAGCCTCTTACCCATTGCCATTTCCAAGTACTTAACAAATCTACCCTACGGTTGCTGAATACCGTCGATGACAACGTTAGTTTCGTGAAACGTCAATTTATTGACGAACCACACTGCGACGCGTTTGTTGTTGTTAATGTGTTCAACATTCGCTCGCCTTTACACGAAGACTGTAATGATGGCCGTGCCACCGGCGTAGATTGCTAGTTTTACTTCAGCGGTTTCGGAACGTTGTGCGTAAGCTCTTCTCGTGGACTTATGTTCCCCGAACTTCACTGCAAATATTCTCTCTGAGAAAAGGCTCTTAACAACTCTAAAAACCCAGCGTTTATTCTGAGTATTATTTTCTTATACGGAGCCAAGCACGGAAAGAGGCAGTCTTCGCCCCTTCCTTACAGGTAATTACGCTCGTTGAGTCTGGAAAGCTGAAACTCCGTTGACAGTCTCTCACGAGAGCGAAATTTTTCATCCGGAACAGTCCGGATATCAACAAGGAGATCAGGATAGCGGCTTCATTGATCTTTGACAGATTGTACAGGCTGATGAGAAAATATAGGTATGCGCACCAAAATCTGTATGATATTGATCAGTAAATGACACCTTGAATCAAATACAAACCTATGACTACTTTAATTAAACATTTCAGGGCTTTCTGAACATCATTTGATGACGATGACAACTATTGGCCGGTAATACACGAAAGTATGTCGGATGGATTGAATATAAGAAGGATAACAGCAAAGTTCTCAGCACAACAAATGGAAACAAGGTGGTGTAGCACTTTCATCAATAGCTTTTTTATAAAAAATAATACGAACGCTATTCCTCATTTAGCATCTTTCCTGACTAGACCCTCCAAAGATAAAACTAAAGTTAGAGAGGCGATAATTTGACGTGATAAAGGAGATTAAGACTAACATTCTAAATCTAAGAATTATTGCCAACAAGCCGTCTTAGCCTTTAGTAAAATATTATTTAGATACAATACACTTGTTTTAACTAAACGAAGAAAAACACAACAGTTAAATTAGAATATTTACAGTCTGCTACAAACCGTAACACTTACTCCACATTTTACACTTCAAACCCGTAGGAATCAAATCTGAAGATCCTTCGGGAAGAAAGGAAGGCAAACTTGACGAAGCTAAACAACTGTAAGTTTTAATGAACCCGATTCTTCTGTATTTTTTTTAAAGTTTTGCGTACTAAAAAATGCCATAAACTTTGTAATGCAGTAGTCCAATAATAATAGTCTATAAGCAATAATAACTCTAATTTGCAGCCGGTCTATGGTATAAGGTTTGGGCAGTGTTGAAATAAATCCCAAAAATTCCCATTACTCCTTGCAAAATCTTTATTTACTGGAAGTAGTTTGGATAATATGCCATAATTAGTCAGATTCTAAAGAAGTATGCGGTAATTACACTCGAATTTTAACATTTCGTGACATTTTGTAAGATAGTGCGGACATGAAAAATTAACGTTTATAAAAATAGAATATGAAATATTAACAAAAGTAAATAATTAATATAAAAAATATAAAAATAATGAATTGTATTTTGGCATTTAAATTGAAAATACAGGAAGGAATAGGGGAAAGGATAAAAGAAATGTGAAAAAACAGAACAAAAAATCACAGCATCTGTGTTTAATTCTTATTGAGGACGAACAGAAAAAAGGACAAACGTTTCTAAACTGAAAATTAATTTAGGCATGTTGGACAAACTAGATCCAATGTAAATGCAAGTGTTATGAGGAGTGAAAAAGTTTTTTTGAATTTTATTTTAACAATATTCTAATTGATCATATATTATTTTTCCAACCTTATTTAGTGTTTCCTAGTTACTAAACAAAAAAGCTCGCAAATAAATAGATAAAGAGTTTATTTCTATTTGCATCTTTACACAGGCATCAACATGTGTTCAGCTTTTATATGCAAAATACGCCACGGTGAGCGTTGGTTGAAAGTACATGTGGAAGTGAGTAACGTAGAAATTTGGAAATTTACATACGCAAGTAATCCTTAAGCTAGCGCAACGAAAATATTTGTGATCGCCGGTATCTCTCCCTTGTAACGGAAGTAGCCATCAACTTTCCTATTTTAAACTGTGGAGCTGCACCTAGTTTACGTCAGATTTAGATTCGGTGTAAAATTTTATGCAGCTTTATCCCAAAATCCAGAAAATGTAGCATCTTTTTGAGACAATTTCACAGATATTTTAAATAGCAACTCCGAATTTTCTAAGTGGAATTAGATTTTGCGTCCAAAAATAAAGCAAGCGCTATTGCTAAAGTTAATGGGGTAGGAGATATTTGCTAAAAACCTCCTTTAGTTTAAATATCACAAAATTATTCTGCTTGCTGGTAACGTTCATTCATAGATAAATTTGCTTAATTTTACGACAATGTCTCACTTCAACTAAAGCATCTCGTTTCTCTTGAATACTCCTATAAAGCTTCTAATTTTCTAAGCCATTTTAGATACTGCATAAAAAAAAACAAACATTGGGTTATTTTACTGGATACTTGATTAATGAAATGAAAAAGAATTTCATTTCAATTGAACAATTAACATTTTATTCAAATTTTATATATCTGGAGAATTTTACACAATAAGTTAGAATAAACAACTTCTAGCTCAAGATTGTTGCAATTTACTTCATCAATTATCATCCGAACACCTACTTCATCAATAAATTATTTCTTGGAGGATGACTTTAAAAACGTTGCGTACAAAGTTCCACTTGGTCCAAGAGATGATATAATTGGCAGAATATTAAGAAGGATCTTGGCTATACGATCTATTGCTGCTCATCAAGAATTAATACCAAAAATGACGGCATGCATGGAGCAAAATTGTGATGTCTTTGAGCATTTACTATAATAATGAAATATGTATTCAATTTTATTTTGACATTTGTACATTTTTTAATTCAATGCATTATTTCTTTCTTTTTTATTTATTCATAAAAGATTTTTGAAAGCTTTACTTTTCAAATAACGGTACTGTAGTATGGACAACTGAGCATTACTTATAATGACTAATTGGTAGAGAGAAGCACTACTGTTTTCGTTATCGTTGATAGTACATTCACTACTAACTATAGCAAACTGAAACTGATTTTAAACAATGCGATATTTAAAGTTAAAAAGGTTCTCACAAAATATCTCCTACACTATTAACAATAGCTAATCTAATAATAATCTAATTCAACTTCAAAAATTAGAAGTTACTATTTAAAGTATCGAGATTTCTTGGTTTAAATATCTCTGATGTTATCTCCTCAATACTATGTAATTTAACAAATTTATCTGTTACTATGGACATACCGTTTTATTAACAAACCATCAAGTAGAATAATTTTTTGGAGTAAGTTACTTGAAAGCCTATAATACATCACATCTGTGAAACTTTCTAAAAAGATCTAAGATCAAATTTTAGGAATAAGGTATGTTGCATAAACTAATTTCAAAATTTAACACGGGAGGGATTGCATAAGCAGAAGAAGGCTGTAAAGTCATTATCCAATGTACCATATCCCCTTCGACCAGTTCTTGTCGAGATTTATACCAAGAAGAGAAAACATTTACTTTATCATCAGCTTACATATTAGCATGGGATAAAGGAGAGATACCATCAACAAGGCGAGCTGCACGGTTTCGACACTAGCTACAAGAACCACCACTCTATCTACCCTTTGCATCGACTAAGTAGGGTTAAGTAAATGGAAACGAATTTATAAAATAATCACATGCCAAGGCGTCTTCAAGTAGTAGAGCAATAAACGGTATCTGTCTCCTGTACCGGAAGTAGCCGTCAACTTCCCTATTTTAAATACAACGGTGTCGGACTTGGATTTTGCGCTTGCCTATACCGCTCGTGCATGAAACAAAGATACGCACTTTTGCCGTTCGATAAGTAGCTATCGCTCATTTTGCTTATTGCGTAGTTTGTAGTAGCAATTTTTGTCAATTCGTTGATTGTGTAACATATGACACAGAACGCCTAGTAGCTGCACTACGTCTCTCTCGAATTCAGGAATATGTTTTATTGTGAGTGTTAGGCCAATCGCCCTAATGGTATATGCAGATTTCTGTTATCCTCCCGTGTTCTACATTCTTTCCGATAGACAATACTTTATACGAAGGAGTAGTATAAGTTACATAAACTAAAACATTTTCGCAACACCAACAGTAGATCGCATCCACAGCTGGCTATTTTTATGATTGCTATAAAAATTCTTTCAGCGTTACACAATCGCAAATAATAACGCGCGCACCGAAGGAGATTTTTTTTACATAGATCATGTGTACTTACACAAAAAACACACCTAACGATTTCCATTTATATATACGGCTGTATTAAAAGGAAGGTCAGAAAGTCGTATAAATATATTTTTGCCCTTCGCGGAAGCTTCTTTACTAAATGAAATAAATGTCAGCGATAAACACCGAATCCGCAGCGATATCGCGCCGGCTGAGCTCGAATACCAAAAATTTACGTCCGGGGAGAAAACAACTCCCTTTTTATGTTACCGGAGAAAATATGTGCACGTTTAGAGAAAGGGTTTCCTCGAGATAAGTTAGTAACATTGTTCGGCCCGACGAGCCATTATTATTAATATTATCTTGCAAATGATTCGAAAGTAAGCGGAAACTTCTAATTAAAAATTCCCATTGTTCAGAATTTTTTACTCGTTATTGTATTCGTTACGTATTTTTAAAAATTTAAGCAATACTTACAATGTTCACCAAGCACGTGCTTCCCTTGATGGCTCCCACGCATCCAAAGAGCGAAACGAAGAAGATAATGATACCAACTGCAACCAATAATGCAGCTGGACTGAAGTAGTGGTCTGCTATGAATAACTCGAAATCATTGTAGATGACTGTGATTGTTGTACCGATCGAAATCAGAAGAAAACCGATCATCTGAAAAAAGATATAAACATAAGCATTTTTTAGTTGGGGTAGATTTATTTTTGCTTCACAATTACAAATATTCTAGATATCCAAAGAATACATTCTTTGTAGGTATATGCCAAAGGAACCAAAGGAACAAATCCGAACTTAAAACCTTGAAAAATAATAACATTTTAAAATATCGTTAATATTACTGCAATCTCTAAGAAATTTAGTTTAAATTAAAATAAATAGCTTTTATTATGCAAGAATTACATTAACTTCTTATAGATATAATTTTTTAAAAAGCTTCTGCTATGCATATAACCTTAATAGCAAACAATATTGCGAGCACTTTGGAGTAAACATAAATTTTAGTTTAGAGATCTCCTCTGCCATCTTGAACATGAATATTTGTACATGAATGTCACGTCGATCCAACTATAATGTGGAACTGCAAGATTTTTTAATAATTTGTAAATTTTTGATGTGCGGAATTAAAATTCAACATATGTTTAATTAAAATGTATTTCAAACGTAGACTCGATTTGTAGACATTATTAAATCGAACGTACGTTTAGCTACATCACTTGCATAGCTGTGTGATACGCAGCTATGCATTATGAAACACGTAAAACATTTTCGTTTTTCTCTAAAAAAGCTTTTCATTTCGTTGAATTTTACAGACAATTGTTTTGTTTTCATGGTCAACTTTTTGAAATGGCAATTCCTGTTATTTTGTCAAAAACTGCTCTACCTCCCTTTTTGGTGCATGCTAATGCCTCATAGACGAAATCTGCTGCCAGAGAAACATAAATATTTAATTGAGATTCCTCACCTGGTTATGGTTGACCAAGTCACCCTGAATACCCTCACGCTATATTTATCTAAATAAACATCCAATTTTGCTAATACATGGTTTATTATATAAATCCGAAATTATTAAATCAATAAAGAAAGGCGCTCCATGAGCGAATGTATTTATTTATCGAAAAGATATAGGAAGAAGAAGTTCCTAATGAATGGAAATAAATGTAAACTGTGACTATACATACGGATATATAGCATTTATAGAGGAATTACACTGTCAAATGTAGCATGCTTGACAGTGTCAACAATACTTCAGAGAAGATTAGCAGAACACGCGAAAAATAATAAAGCTATATCAATGTAGTTTTATACAAGACCGATCGACAACAGTAGAGCAAATTATACAAGTACCGAACTGACATAGACAACTGTTTTTGATTGATTCCCAGCAGTCTTCTAATACCATAAATAGGAAAGGATTAATGTTGGCATAAGGTGCATGCAGAAAATGGCAAACTAGGGATGTTAACTGAAATAATCATGAATGAATCTAGTACTAACGCGATTACACAAAGATACGAAACAGATTTATATGATAAATAAGAGATGTTATCATCGATGCTCATCAATTTAACAGCAGAAAAATAAATAAAAGAAACCTTGGAACGACTGGGCGCCAGCTGCATTGAACGCTAAAAGGGTGCTTAAAATTAAATGAATGTAAAAGACAAATTGTGAAAGAGATAAAAAAGAAAAATATAAGAACAAGGAACTATGGTTTTGAACAGATAGATGAAATTAAGTACTTAGGAAGAAGAATACCAGACAAATTAAAAAAATATATAAAAAAGAAAACCTACTAGACCAAACAATAGAAACCATGACAATGATAAAAAAGAATGAAGAAGACGGCAAAAATTTCTGGTAATAAATATGGAAGAAGGAAAATAAAACATATGATAATAATGCAGAGAATAAAGTGGATAAGGCATGTATGGAGGACACGAATAGCGGCAGTAGCATATGTGTTAACGAAGAGAAGGAAGAAATAAAAAAACGTGTGTGAAAGGCCCGGGTCAAAGTAGCTTCGAGATGTAGAAAAACATCTAATCAGGGCAGAAATTACAAAATATAAAGATAAGATGTCCAGTAATAAACTGTGAAGAAACATACGTAAGAAGTTTCGAAGGTATGGAGATGTGGATTGATCTACCCCGGAGAAGCTTGAAGGAGTGTTTGCCATTATGTACTTGTACTTGTTTTATAGGATAAGCGGCGGCATTAAATAATGCACATGCTACACTTCTACTTACTGTTGGTTTCCGAAACGATCTTTGCTCCATTCTTAAAAAGAAATTTCCCGATAAAAGTTATTAAATAAATTACAGATCGTAATTAGCAAACCTCATTTATAGATATCGTACACCAATACATTAGATTCAACAAAATAAACAAGGTCATGTTTATTTAAAAGAATCAAGGACAAGCTCAAGTTAATCGACAATAAAATAAAAGGAACCACATTTCTCATTTCTTATTTTTATATAAAAAAAATATATACCTATTGTGATAACAAGGAGCGCAGGCTAGTATGGTAAACAAAGCAACGGTATCCGTGCACTCCGCTCTACAAAAGGTTCATTAATTATTGCATATGGCGCGGAATGTGCCGATCCTTTAGTGTTGTTTGTAATTATACCTATGTACTCGTGTTTTTATGAAATTTGTCATACTAATTGCAAGATCGCTGGGCACTTTAAGAGATTAAAAAATCGGTCTTTCTTACGAGTATTCACTTTCAATGTAACATTTAACAACAACATTAAACGTTTCAACTTGTTTTTATTGATGTTGCTGCTTGGTTTGTTGATTCTACACACGCAGTACCTCTTTAGGATTAAGTAATTATAGCCTGCCCAAACAATTACTCTCTCGATGTAACAAAAATGTATACAACTTTAGAGTCTCATTGCTCCATGATGTACTGATAACTTAAATATTTACATTTATATGACAATCACAGTGACTACAACCTTCACTATAATCAACTCGTTACGTTTGAACTACAGATTTAGATGTCTCACAAGTTTCCGTGTTGGACCCAGTTTTGTTTCTAATTAATATTAATGATATTGACAACACTGTATTGTGCTCCCTTACATTTGTTATACTACTTATAGCTAAAGATGCGGATACTTTAGAGCATAAATGTAAGGCCTTTCTAGATAGAATCGATCAGTCTTTAAGCAATCATAGTCTACTTTAATTTTGTAATTATAAAATCCAGTATTTAGTTTTCATTGATATTTCATATTATTAAATCAGAATATTTATAATGATGGATTAATGCAATTTTAAGTTTTTGGGTTTAAATATATAAAATATACTAAATTTAAACTGGAAAACTCATTCTAACCAGTTCCTTGCGGGGATTGAGATCTTTCTAATATTTAATGACGTCGGAAATACCAAACCAAATTTTTTTGCAAATACTTCATTTCCTTTTCGAAATTATAATTATTATATTATAGTTAAGAATTATGACGAATGTGAAGTATACATATGGAACAATTTTCAGCAAAACGAATGAGCTGATATTAACTGAATTATTTATCTTTGAGTTGTGCATATACATTTTTAAATAGAAACAAGTCTTTAAGAAATTCCGCACGAGGAATGGACGCATTGCCTTGGCAAAGATGGAAGTGTCTAAATTGCATCCTTTATTAATTATACGAATTTGCATCACTTCAAGTGGCAGTAGATATCATGCTTATTTAATGCTTTCTGGACAATCAAGTTATTGCTATTGATTTCATTTTTACTTAGACTAGGCGCATACATTCTACCTACCTCATCACGGGTTGATTTTATTATTATTCATTGTGTACTTACAATGCTTTGGTCATTGGCGGTCTTCAATCACCACATTTTCTTTTATTTTTTTGGCGAGTTCTACATTTCTGTAACTTGCAGATTAAACAATTCTAAATCGGGTTCGAAATAAAATTTCAAATTTTCAAATAAAATAAACGTAAGTTCGAATCCGGATATTAAGTTAATAGTCACAGTTGCGTGTACTGTGCATTTTTATCTTTTAACGGAAGCATCCTATATAGAGATGTATTTTTTTAAAGGAACATGAAAATAAATGTATTTTTAAGCTCTTGTGTAGTAAGGCATCGTTCCGTTAACACGAAAACGGCATACGTCAGATATTATCTCTTTTGAGGTAATTAGTCAGAATGAATTCAAAAGCCAATATTTTTTTTTATTATTATTAAATAATCAAACAAACACATGCTAGATTTACTTTTCATGTGCCACATCACTCTCCTCGCATATTTATACATACATTTTAGATGGATTTAGCTAAACCCAATATATTACTATGCCCACCTATTTATTTAATGCGCCGTACGTACAATAACATTGTGCTGCAACACCGGTGTTTAATTGTTCTCTTGCTAAACTTCTTGATTCGCATTCCTGATAAGACGGGATACCTTATTTGGATATCATATGTAACTATGTGTATAGATGTGTTTTTTACCCAAATATCTTTCATAAAAACCCCGTGCAGCTTATTGGTTGTTTGGCTGTTAAATGTTTTTTTTTTTTTTTACTGTCGGACAATAATAGCTTTCCTTATCATTATCCCATAGCTGCCTGGAAATTACAAGTTTTAGAATGGTTGTACCAAAAAAAATTAATGTATTACTTCTTCATCGATGGAATATACCGTCGAATTTGAAACATTCGAGTTATTTTGTGTTTGTTACAATAACGCCTGACTCGGCTCTATGTCTAGTTTAAAATAAAAGATATATCAAATTAGAGATTGCAGACTTTAGTAATCGTGCATAATGTTTGTAGGATGAAAGAAAATGGAAAAATACTCATTTTTCATTTTATCTACTATTTGACACCTGAATTCAAAATATGAACGCCACAGGTCATCAGTCAAATGAAATTTACTTTTATTGTTCCTCAAAATTATTCCAAAGAGACTGCAAGATATTAATCTTTACAAGCCAGAAACAATTTAATTAGCATGGCGTTTGGATATCGATCCATATTACATTTACCATAAAAAGCTGTAACGATGATTACAACATAAAACTAATACTTGCTGCTATCTACGCTATCGAAGACTATAAATAAAGAGTGTTTTATTGATGTAGCTTTTATAATTTTGTATGAGAAAGCAAGACAGATACAGATAAAATAATTCTATGATTTTCGGAAAGAAACATTATCAAGTAACAAGAAGATATGATGGATCAACGATGTCTGATAGGTATACAAATGTATCTAATTGCCATAATTACACAAAAAATTTAATTGGTGTATAGGAAATGTCAATTAATTATTAACCTGCTAGCCACGCTATAAATATAGATCGTATAAAGAAAGAAAGTAAGCGATAAAACATAATTTATCAACACGTTGATAAAGATTCTCGAAAATTGATGGTGTACGTGTATTAACGATAAATCAATATTATCAGATATCTAAAACGATTACTCGTTTAATATTTGATAAGGAAGTTATTTGCATGATGTTTTCTTGGAAAATATTAGATTTAAAAGTCAAATTTCTAGAAAGCTTTATGAATAAGAACCTTAAAGCATAGAGGTACAAATAAAACAAACCAAGCTCATTCTCAATAATTCCTTAAAGCGGTTAAAAAATTTCACGTTTTACTGAAAAACATATTTACACTCAACAAATACTATTATCTTCCTTTATAAACGCATTTAGTAACCAAATAAATAATTAACGTATAATTAGATTTGTTACTATTTAACACTATCTTTGTAATCAGTGAGGCCCTGTTGGGTACACATATGGTGACAAATTACGCATTGTTTCTCTCTACTTACCACAAACATAAAGTTTGTGATGAACAGCATGTATTTGACGCACTTCATTCCCACGTCTAGGCTGGACCCCATTTTGACGGAATGCTTATTTCTTCCGTTAACAACGCGAACTTCTTTGCACTTCTAGTGAACGAGTCTGTATTTGATCCACTGTAAAAAGTAAATGATTTGTTATCAATTCGTGAAGCAGAGATAAGATTAGAACTAAACAATGGTGATGTGCAAAATGTAATCACTCTATGTACTTTGTTGGAGAAATGGATATTGTTGGTACTATTTTTGTAGACCTGTTTTTGCAATTGATGTTTACAATCAAATGGAAAAAAACATATCTTTAATTTTTGACTAACTATTTAGATTAGAATTGAATTAGAATTAGGTAACTGCGTAAAGCTTATAACTAACATTGCAAGTGCAGCTATTCCGTCGAGGAATCAGCTTACTAATATCAATAATGTAACATCCTTACTAATGGAAACAAACTCCTTTGAAGATTTAAGGCAATGGTTCGTGCAAAAATCTAATAATAATAGATAATAGGCTGTTTAGAGTTTTGTGTATATACAGGCGTCCCAACCATTTAGAATCGTTACTATTCTCGGATTTTTCTAATAACATATTAGATATCTCAAAGCATTTCCTAAAAATATCTGTGCGTATGGAAGGTGAGCCCGGCATATAACTTGTTACTTTAGACGGAACACGCTGTATATTTATCCCTTTCATTTAATTAATAGATCAATGCAATATGGAATCTGGCTTCCGTCGGTAAATTATGAAAATCTGAAAATCTGAAAATCGGTATTTTCTGACATAATTAGTTATCTGAAAGAATGTCTCACGGTAAGAAATCGAATCCGATGTCTCCCGTCCGATGGACGGTAGTAATGATCATGAAAACCTGAAGAAACGTTCTCATGTGTAGTGATTACATACCACGCCTATTAGCAATAAGTAATACATTTAGAATGTAATACATTTTATCGTAAGGTTTACTATGTTAAGTTAAACACTTATTTGTATTTGAAGGTGATATCAGGACTTTCTACAAATATGTAGAATGCTCAGAAGTGAAGGGCAAATTTGGCTAAATTCAAGCATGGGAAACGTATTCTTTCAAATAGCCCCGTATAGGTCTTTTTTATATTAGCCGTCTAAGAAATTCATATCTCTAACATGTTTGTACCGTAATATATACCGGTATGTTCCAATAAATGAATTATGGAAATGAAGATAATCAAAAATTCCTTTATTTATTTCCAATGATCTCCACGGGAATCATTTTCACTTACTTACAGAATAGGTGCATCGTATCATATTTATTTGTAGTTTCTTCTTTGAATTCTTGTCGTTTAAAATTCTGCCATCCTCTCTTTTCTGTCAATATTTCAAATTCTTTCTTTTCCCTTTGAGTTTATTTATTTTCTTCAGAACATATTTACACAATTTATAGGCATTTTCTTAAAGAAAAAAAAAAGAACAAAACATTAAATTCAATTTATATGTTTTATGTTCTCTTTTTTATCTGTTATCCGAGAGATGCTAATCCAGCGACTTCATACTTCCAATAATTGACGTAACAACGATCGCTTTAGACGTTATGGATTGATATGTAATAGTACATATTGTGTGAGTTTCGTGTGCTTTTACAAAGAACTGAAGTAATTAAACACTGTGATTATCCCCCAAAAAATAATGTTAATGAAGATTTCTTTTTTTTATAAAAATTTATATCTTAAATTATCAAAATTGTTAAATTTTCCCAATTAATTATTTAAATTTAGGGTTCGTGGAAATCGATTTCTAGAACACTCACCAAACGATCAAAGATCAAATGGAAAAGTAATTTAAACGAATATTAAAAATTGAAACGAGAACTAACTTCATTCATGTTCCAACAATATATTTATAATGTTCCTTTGTGCAACTCAGCTTTTTCTAGCCACTGCACGTGACCAGAACGTCGAAATACAAGTGGAACTCCTCAATAGACATCTTGAAATCGATACACCCAAATACAACTAAGCACGACTTACTTCGACAACAATTCGACTCGAAGTCAGAAATTTAATTAGTGCCGACTCATTCCTTTATTTAATGTTTTTGACTACCGCAAATTTTTATAATTTCACTTTATAAACAAATAGAAACTCTTACTTTTAGAAGTGTCATAGTGCAAGCTATATGTATAGAAGCGCAACTATTGAATTCTGATTCTGAACTATTGGGTTCTGATTTTGGAGTATATGATGTTTTATACCAGAATGATATACCAGAATATCAGAAAATGATCAATAAAGCAATTATCTGGCGAACCATAATTATTTTAAAAAATTATACTGAGATAAGCCTAAAATTATACTGAAGATTGTTGCGGGGTAATTTTATATTACATTTGTTTTAAGTCGTGAGGAAAACAGAATACCATCCTTGAATCACTTGCATTATGATACCTCTAAAAATAACAGTTTCCGTTTATTTTTCATCTTCAACATATTTTTGGCAAAATAGATCAAAATTTGCCATGGTCAAGGGTTGTAGAGTAGCACGTTACATCCTATCACTTAATAATGTGTACAAAAGTCGGACTCTATGGTAATCACAATGATTCAAATTGATGCGAATATAAAAGTGTAACGTTGGACAACAGGAATTTCAACAACCCCACGTTGAACACGTTCGATGTAAAGTTTGATACAAACATCAAATGCAAAATAAAGGGATTTCGGTATTAATACCTCATTGACATGGTTAGATAATGTTCTCTTAGGAAAAGTCAATACTTTAGAGGCAGATTAACAAATATATGTTAAACGATAAAGCCGGGCCGAAGCGACACCTACATCCTTGACATTGATAATTTTCCTGATGGAAATATGGTTGATTTGGATTGGATCCGAGTGAGTACCGCTACTAGATACAAATTTAATACACAGTTAGTTTCTAAATTAATTTAAATAGAATTGTCATTGAAGCAAATCTGCTGGGTTGGATTTCCAATTTGAAGATGTTTATCACAAGAAGTCAGCTTGTACTTAAAAGTTCTGATCACATGTGGTGGTTGTAAAAGGCTGAGTTTCGCAAAGGAAAGGTTACAACTTGTTTACCATTCAGTTCATTTCCATTTGCCATTTTCCACTTAATCTTAAATTACCGAAAGTGTGTTCTAGAAGCGCTCCCGATTCTCACAAATCTGATATTTAATGAATTAATTTGGGTTCCCAAATTCTCCCCTTGCACGTAGCATTACAAACTTGACTTCTAATGTGGGGCTAATTACAGATTTGCAACTCCAATGCTGCGAATTATAACACAACAGTGTCCAATATTAACCGGAAAAGAAATGTTTTTAGTCAAAGGTGAAGTTTGCATTTGAATATTGGTATGGAAATGCTTGTGTTTGGTGGTTTGGTTGCCGTGACAACAGTAAACAAAACGTAGACGTGTCTGAATTATCGTTTGAAAATGTAACTACTTATGACATGAATTTCCCCAAAGAAAAGTTAAACAAATGCTAGGAATTGTTTATTACATAGCTAAACGAAGTTGTTACTACTGAAAGATTCTGCTGTAGCACTAATACATATTTCTATTAAAAGAAAGAATTATAAGTATATTATTATAATAAGTGCTAACCAGAGCTCCCCAACTGCGTGGCGCACCATAGGCGTCGATAAGGAACATAAGTAAAGTACATAAAAACAAAAGAAATAAAGAATTTTAAAACGCTTACTTTTGTAATTAGCCGTATCCAATATAGTGGGTGTTAATGCACAAGGAAAATAGTATTAGTCAGCACACGAGGAGGTAGGCACATTAAAACTGTTACCGTAAGCGCAATCCGATTTCTCAAACATCTGAAGCATTAGGAATGTTTCCACAGTCGCTTCTTTCAAGGATGTTCGTCGTTCTGAAAAAATGTTTTTATATCTTGAAAA
The DNA here is from genome assembly GCA_020654165.1 of Oryctes rhinoceros. NCBI lineage: Eukaryota > Metazoa > Arthropoda > Insecta > Coleoptera > Scarabaeidae > Oryctes > Oryctes rhinoceros. The sequence goes on along the minus strand of JAIOKQ010000399.1, from coordinate 9,204,338 downwards.
TGAACGCTCGACGTCTAATGATGTAATACACGCGTAATTAAAATAATCTTTGAATTTAGTCACCGGATCAGTAGAGTTACCTTCCCAAACTTGTCTTAACCTGCTAAAATTTGTATCTTTCTTCATAACATTTTCAAAATTTCTTGTAACGATATCATTTTTTTTGTTATTTCTACAGTGTAGGAGTGTATTAACGTCATCTAATATTTGTACTGACTCCGTCAGGGGCAGTGCACTATTTTGTAATTTATTTATTGCCTCAAGTACTTCTCTATAATTGTTGTAAACGGTTTGTAAATCTGCTGCAACGGAAATATCTTGGAATTTATCCTGGCTTTCCTTAATAGCCGCAGATTCGTTGGAATTGAATTGTAAGACGACTAATTTTATTTGCCGGAAGTATTTAGAATAATAAAACGCTGCCTTCAGCCATGCCCACCAACGCGTAAGAATCGGCTCTGGTGGTTCGGGAATACCGGGACACTGTTTATGAAATTCACTGGTACGTTTGGGAGATTTGAGAAACACTCGTTTCGTATTTGTTATTAATGCATTTACCTCAGGGAAATTTGCACGAATAGTTTCAGCCGCAATATGCAGAGCATGAAGTTTACAAGTAATATGTAACATCATCCCATAATGTTCTTGAAGAGAACGACCTACACAACGCATTGTCGCGGCACCATCGGTCATGAAAATTAATACTTGAGTAGTGGCAATTTCAAATGTTTGTAAAGTATCAACGACTACGCTCTCGATAGCGTCGGCAGTACACGATTTTAGTCTTTTACTAGCTAATAAAATTCCCTTTGTAGGTTGACGAGGTTCCAGTATACGTACAATCACATTCAAAATAGAATGTTTTTTACGGTCTGTCGTTTCGTCAATACATAACCACAGTAGTTTATTTTTTTAAGCTTGTTTCCGACGGTAACTCAAAGTCTGGATTATATTTATTCCAAAATTCACGAAATGGTTTCTTCCTGAGTAAGGAAAACGGTAAATTACACGCAGTCAGCATATAAAATAAATCAATTATAAATTGAGTTGCCTCAGTCGGTGATACACCCAGTTTTTTATTTTTGTGTTGCTGACTATTTACATGTCTTCTACAGCCATATTTATCATTGCCCATCAGAGGTATATTACAAATTTTACATATAATCTTACTTCCATTATATATTAAGTCAGGAAATTCTCCACAGAACTTTTTCACTTTGTCGGCCTGTGGGCGTTTCTTACTACGCGCGTCCGCCATACCGTCACAACCCGATCGCATACGGTAATAAACTACCGAAATGCGATGCGAGTTATTTGCTTATATATTACATTACATATCCCCCCGGCCACGCCCGGCGGTACGCCTTCTGACTTGCCACGCACTTTGGGGAGCTCTAGTGCTAACAATAACGACAGTGAATACGTAAGCATAAATTTATAATCAAAACAACTATCTAATAAAACACTTGTAAACAGGCTATTAACAAAATAAATGATTTCAATCTTTATAGAATAATCAGTAACTATCTACTAATTTATCTATCTACAGCACTTGTTCAAGATTCCTTCTTGCTACTTCGATACATTTTCTTAACATATTAGTGCAACACCCAAAAAAAAAGAAATTCGCTGGGGTTAAATCGCAAGATGTAGCGGACCAATCTCTACGACCGATCCGCCCATCCATTATGAAAAATATCGTTAAGATAAACCTTAACATTTTAGCAACTATCTACGTTTTCCAACACAGATTGTAGTTTATTCATGAAGAAGTTTAAATTGTTTCCGCCAATATTGCCGATAAAAATATATGGCCTGATGATATATTTCCTAATTAATCCTTCGCGAAAATTTATGGATCACAAAATTTATGGATTATTTGCGTGATGCACCCAATATAAATTTGGGACGACGTAATCATGTATATTGTGCCGATTTACAAATCCATTACTTTTAAACGTAGTTTCGTTAAAAAATAATATAAATATATATAAATCCGGAGACCGGGACTCCGTTTAGTTTTGCAAGAACTCTATTCTTCTCTGATAATCCCTTTCATTAAGACAATGATACATACATCATTGTCTTATGTCAATCATTCTTGTCGATGTGGATGAAATTTATATACCTCAATTATTCTATTTGTAGCCGTCCGACTTAAGTTAAGGGATGTGCACATGCACGGAGTAGATATGTGGGGATCTTTCACAGTTAGCAGAACGGTTATCGTTTTTATTACCTTTATACTTTCAAGTAGATGCCTCGCGCAATCAATATTCCCAGTAGCTCCAAATGTTCGCTTCAGTTTCGTAGAAATGCTTTTGATAGCGGATATCACTAGCGGCATAACGCAACTTGTACATATGTACATCCGGCTAACTAACACGTTATCTCTTTTACTTTTTCCTAATACGTAAATCATATACAAATCCAAACACCGGATATCAATATTCAGATGCAAGATTCACCTTTGGCTAGAAATATAGTTTTTACTATATACATGGTTGTACAAAAATGATACCAAAGATATACAATGAACCGAAAAAAATATATCCTGACGTTTAAATTAAAAATATTTTCAGTGTTTGAATTTAGGCAAGTTTAAAGAATGTTCAATTCTGAGCACTTTGTACATTTCAAAGGTGTCCCGATGACACGCTTAGATAAAGTCAAGTGCGTAATTTAACATGTGAAATGTGTTTGCTTTTAGAATGTATTGAAGGAAATAGATTTTTGAGGACAATTGAGGACTATTGAGGACAAAATTCTAAATTTCTCAAAATATGTTAAAAGTAGACTAAAAAAACAAAAATATTTTCAAAAGTTACTCTGTAAGATATCTATTGAACTATCAAAAAATTATTAATAATTTCTTATTACTTACAATACAGGCTCAATCCTACAACTCCAGAAGATCGGAGCACTCTGTACATTTTCAAATAATTGACCAAACAATTCATTGATTGGTTTCCTAGAAATCCAATTTTAGGAATTTCACTACTTCCTTTAAAATTAGAGATAACGAAGGCATTAGCCGCCACATTATTGGTTTCCTGGTTGAAACCGAATCATTGTTGTACGTTTCATCCTCACTCTTTTCATATTTTCTTATTCGTTCCGGAACAGCTTATACAGAACTATTACGGGTCAATCGGGAGAAGAATTTAAGAGTAAACAGATCTGGCAAGTTACGGATCAGTGAACAGTAGCGGTTGCTACGTTTAATTAGTTGCACGTCCACGCGTACAACACTCGTGCCAAGTAACACGAGTGCTACACTTCACTGACGTACACACTACCGCACGAACATGGTATCTTGAATCTGCTAAACACCACAGACTTCCAGATGATCGTGGTCTTTAACGGGAAAGTAGTCTAAGAGTTTCAAATTGGGTTTGAAATTGATTATCTTGTTCCTGAAAAATATGTTGCTGATGCGATCGATGACACCTTGACTGTACGACAGATATGCTTACTTACGAAAATTAGTAAGCAACACATAAGTATTGGTGTTCACGAAACAGCAGTCCTGGACTAATTAACATATATTGCTATATAATAAATGAAACTTGTGCGGTGCAGAGGTTACCGATGCTTATGTGTTGTTAACCATACTATGCCACAGTCCTTGCTATCACTATTTACGAAAATTAAATTTAAAAAAGGAGAGTTGCTGTAGAAAAAGGCTAATGTTGTAATTAATGGTCTTTCCTAATGAATTATGGCGAATCAGAGATTGACGATGTTGTTCGGTACTTAAGAAAGCGAATCGAATTAAGATATAACAACCAACAAAACTAATCGTGAGAAATACAGGATCGACTATCTGAATTTGGTCGGCTCTGATTTTTACATCTAGGTCGTTCGACCTCGTTGTAGAGATAACACTACGTGTACTCGAATTCAAAGCTTATAGTATTAGCTCCTAATGATAAGGAACAGGTTTGCAAACATTTGCAAAAGTCATCGCGGGTGCGTGTGTATAACGTTTTAGGAAAACATAAAATAAGTAAATGCATAAAGTTTTCAGAAAACGTATTCCCCGGAGTTCCATCAGGAAAACAACGAAGCATCTGAAACATACGCCATTCGTAAACGGTGGCTTAAGATATGCTTTTGACATTTCTCAAGATATATAGATTTAGCAAATGTGCATACCGCAGTATTTTTCGTTTAAGAGAAATATATATTATGCAGATGGAAATAGAGAATAATGCGGAATTTTAAAACACAAAATATAAGGTAGCAAAGATCATTGCAAGAGTATACTTTAAAAAAGGAACTAATCTACATGAAATCATTTCAACTTTACATAACCTTAAAGCATTCCTTGAAATCATGTCACGGTAAATACAAGTTAATATTTGTAAGGCACAGGATGTCCCTGTCTTCCGGAAACGTAGAATGATAGCAACATTTTCAGATAGCGCAGATCGATGCCAAAAGGTATTTTTCAAAAATGTTCCGTATATGCGTACAGGACGATAGGAAATAACAAAGCACTTACTTTGTCACTTTAAATGAACGCTCTGCATGTTACTATGTGCTTGGTTTCTCCACCAATACGCAAACGTAGTACGAATTTCATGTATTTAGTTTTATATATATATATATAAACAGACTAGTCGCTGAAATCAGTTTCAAAACTACACAGCATTGTACCTCAATTCACGTAAACCCATTTGGTAGATTATCTATCGAGTCGGATAACACCCTCAGCAACCAACGTATAGGATATTAACATCTCTAAAGCTTTTACATAAATTTCTCCGCTTTCCGTGCGCTGCACGAATTTGGCAGAGCCTAAACAGACTAAACAGGTTCGTGTTGCTTACTGGTTTCTCCGAGAGTTGACAAAACGTAGCTACAAGGCATACGGAAAATAGGAAACTTTAATAATGACGCATTTTTGAAACGTTGAAACACAGATATTCATAGTTAACCAGATTTGAATATTGCATCCAAGTAGTTTTTGGTATTAGTACCATGGCACTATACTGTACTAAAAAATACACACAACTTTTGTAAACGACTGGGTATTAAGGGCGAAGACAATGAATTTCGGACGTTCACTGTAGATATGAAAGGTGTTTCTTCGAAGGTCGAAGAAACCAACTTTCATTGGAACTATTGGCTAATTATATTGTATTTAACTGTAAGGTAAACTAAATGTTTAGGATAGGGTTGCAAAAACCCATCATAAAGATTGTGCTTGCGGGGAGTTTCCCACGTTTAAGTAAGATTCGATAAATATTAGTCACTCTTTATGGCGAGTTGTATGCTATTACTTACCGAAGTTTCCTAGTACGTCATTTACAGCTTTGGGTTATGCATAATCGCCTTTCGTTACAAAACCCTATTGCGTTCCATCCGCTTCATTGTAAGACCTTTGTTACACTCACTACCAAACAAGTTTTAATGGTACCTTTAAGAAATTGGTTTTTCCACATCCTCAAGGGTCTCAGCTCCTGTACCTGATGTTATCTTGGTGGTAGCTTTTGAGTGGGAACAAAGGTATATAAAGATTTGACAATCTAACGGCGAGAGCTTTTTATTAGCGAACTCAACATAAACAATTCTTAAAGTGCGAACTTAAGTTCTTATGTATTTAGCGTTTGTAAGTGTGGATAGTTATATTAAAAGTAATCTAAATTTATCAAGTGCCTTTTACTTAAGAAAATACCTCGCTGGTCCTTCAATAAAACAAGCGAATAAAAATAGTGTTGGAGCAATCATTTTACAGTTCACAGAAGGTAAAGTCTAGCTCCAACGCAACGCTTTCAACTGGTTGTGCGAATCGCAGAATTATACCTTCGGATAGCCCTACAAAAGGAACCCTGAAAATTTTCGGAAAAAGATGAAGGAAATAGATGTTTTATCAAAAAAAAAAACACTTTATTCCTTCTTAAAATATTTGCCTTTAAATTTTAAGCACTTTTGCATTTGAAGAAACTAATTGCCGAAACATTTATTCCAATCTGAAGTAAGTATCTCCGAAACATCCCTTTTAAATGCACCAACGAGGTCTTCCGGTGTCGAAGACCACTCACCACACAATTTGCTTTCCACAAAAAGGAGTAGGAAAAAATCATTATATAAATAAATAAGGTAGGCGAACACGGGCAATGAGTTGTTAATTCAATGTTATTCTCCTTTAAATAATCGACTGTTCTGATACCGTGTGAGAACTAGCGTTATCGTAATGAAGGATGATGCGCCGATGTCTGCTGTTCTAAATTCTGATTTTATCGAAGAATTGTATATCAATCAGTGTTTGCAACTTTTCGATTCTCAAAAGGTAGCAACAAGCAAAAAGCGCTTCGTGAACAAACAACTTTAGTTGGTTTTGATTTACTTTGAAGTGGATTGTTGTTTTGTTTCTAGTTCGTAGGAATATATGCCTGTTACGATCCGATACGCAATTGAATTGTTGAAGCATTTTAACGCATCAACTCCCACGAGCCATTTTCTAACATTTGGTTAACTTGTGTGTAATCCAACGACTGCTGAGTTTCTTCACTATCAAATGCTCATATAGAATTGTTTGTATTTGACTTTTACCAATGCCTTAGAATGCCGCTATGTCTCGATATGTCACGTATTGATCCGCTTCAATCACTTCCCCGCAGCATTAATGCTTGCCGGAACAACCGCAGTTAGACGACCTTCACAACATTCGTCACTGAAGAGGTATAATTTTTCTTTTTGTATTTTTAGATCAATACAACGAATATTTGCAATAGGTCAAAACTTTAATTTCACAAATAATGCCGGTTTCGGTGTAATCACGCTCGAGCAAGATTATATCTCGATATATCCTTCTTGCTAAATTACAGTATTTCCCCCTCAACTTGCTTGGTACATAATACATAGCTATTGCCTAACCCTTCTTCACTCAGGATCGAAATTTTGGTTCAACCGTGAAAAATTGTCAAGATCAGCATTTTGTTTGTTATTGTCATGGTAGCCTAACTATATTAAAACCAGGAATAATTTGTGTGTAACTTCAAAATTTAACCGTCTTCTTTGACTACTTGAACTCTTAATTTTAAATGAACATCTTGAAAATGTCAACGATAGCACCTTTTGTTCGCTGTGATTATGGTATTAGCTCCTTGGATGCAATAGATGCGTGGTCGTAAATATCTCGGTCATTTTCAATATTAGATATACACATCATTATATAAAACTTTAAAGATACAAGTTTCCTGAACTGTGGATAAGGAAAGAAGGTCACTTAGAACAAATTATATTTCTGCTGTTTGAATTCGGCAAAGTTTGCTGTTCAACGCTAAACAACCTGTACATTTAGAGGACGTTCTAGACGTATCTATTCATCATCACATCTAGACAGAAGGAAGTCTTCCTAGTGTGCTAGAGTTTCTAGACATTTCTGACTTTTTAGAGGTAATAGGAACCTATAGATAAGATCCCGAAATCTACGCAAATACACTTATGAAACCCGTATTAATTTGGTTTACCTTTAGATGGAGATGCTATATACATACATATGTTGGCAAGGTATTCTATGACACACTTTACAATTTTACAATTCCAGAAGCTTGGAATGGAATAAAGTTGATGATTCGTTTGTTAAACTAAAAATTACTACACTCCGCCAAAAAAGTATCGCATAATTTAGTTTTGAATCATAAAAGTATCGCATAATCTTTGTTTGTAGCATAAAGTTGTAAATATACTTTAATGCGCTCTAAGATATAATTTCTATGATTGTTTAAATAAAATACAGGCCAAATAAAAACAAGAACTCATACTTGAGATTTTTGTTAAAACAAGAAATTATAATTTTGGAAACAAAAATGTCATAACAGTAGCTTTTAATACTGAGTATTGCCACCTCTGGCTCTTATGACCGTTCGCATACGGTTTGGCAGAGATTCGATTAACCTCCGTATATAAGCCTGATCCAAATTCTCCCACTCGTCACGGAGAGCATTTTCTAGTTCATGCAGGTCCGCTGGGGCAACATTTTGGGTTCATGTCCGGACTTACCGCAGGCCAATCTAAAACTGGAATACCAACATCGTTAAGGTATTCCCGGACGATTATTGCAACATGCGGTCGTGCATTATCGTGCATTAACATGAATTCGTTTCCTATAATTGGCGCATATGGTACTACATGTTCTTCTAAAATGTCCGTTATATACCTGTGGGCGGTCGGTGTACCTCTGTCTACTGGTACTAACTCTGTACGACCTGTTAAACAGATGCCTCCCCAAACCATAATAGAGCCACCAGCGAAATTAGGTCTAGGTCTGATATTACACTGCGAATAGCGCTCACCGTCTCGTCTGTACACTGAGATACGCCTATCTGAGGTGTAAAGACCAAATCTTGACTCATCTGTGAAGAGTATATTGGCCCAGTCATTAATGTTCCAATTTACACGTTCTCTGGCAAACCTTAAGGGAGCCACTCGGTGGTTCCTAGTGAGACGAGGGGCTGTTACAGCTACTCTAGCTCTTAATCCACTCTGTCGTAACCTATTCCGAATAGTTTGAGTACTCACACGAGTATTTCTGACTCTAGCCAAGTCGTTCTGCAATTGTCTCGCAGTTACATGTCTTCGACGTAATGCTTGTAGTAGTAAATAGCGGTCATCTTGGCGAGTAGAACATCTTGGACAACCTGGTACAGGTCTTCTACTGTAATTGCCTGTTTCTCTATATCTGGCTACGGCTCTAGAAACACTTGACTGATTGATATTCATCAAATTAGCAACGTATGCTTGAGATCGTCCATCTTCGATTAAAGCAACTATAGCAGCCACTTGTTCTGAAGTTAAATTGCTCATTTTAGTTTTAAAAGCGTTGGTACAGAACTCTGACTTCGCACTTTAAAATTTGTCCGTATAGGAAGACTTTCAATAAACAACTGAACAAACCTTACACATATGCATTTTTCTAAATGTGTTCTTTTAGAAAAAAAAAAGTAAAAAAGCTATGTTCCATGATTTTGTTAGTGTTTTTATAGTTCACATACACGAGGCAAACTTTTTGTGAACGTATAAAAATATCTTGGTTATAGATGCCCTTTTTTAGTTTATGCGATACTTTTTTGGCGGAGTGTATTAACGACTTGAATTAATAGATTTAATGTTCATAAACCTCGCCTTTTACCATAAAAGAATTATTTATGATATTATCACTCTCTAATCCGCATAAGAGCTGCTCAAATGCATGTATTTACAAAACAGATTACAGACCTTCAGTATTCAAAAAAATGAATTAGAGCGGAAATGAAAAATGATTCGCCAGAAATTTTAGGAAAACATTAGGAAGACAGAGGACTGTGCTGCCAATAGAAAAACGGTCAATGTTTAGTTTATTTATATGACAATACTATGATTATTATCGAAGTAGAAGATCACAAAGCCAATGTCTATATACCGGCTGTCCCAATTTTCTGGAATTGTTTCAAAAGTAAATCATATTTTCAGAGAATCTTCCGAGCGCGCCTGCATCTACCCTACGTTTGATTTACTTTGCTTGACCTTGATTTGTAATCTACAGGTTTCACCACCGTAATGATGTCTAATGATTACGATTAAGTCTCCGCGCAAATATCTCACCAACTAACACTGCCTTCATGTAGCCCAATAGTTCGGCCACATTCGAGGAGGTTACTTAAAGTCTACGCCTACGGGACATCGCTCACGATGGCTTGAAACATATTTCACGTATTTTATTCATTTTTTTTCATTTCAGCTGGGACTATCAAATTGTGACGAGGGTATCTGTAGAAACATCTGCGGAACACCTGTCTCTTATAAATGCTCGGAAACAAACTAAACCAATGCGATATGATAAACAATCGTTTAAGCTGACCTTTAGAAAGACATTTGAAACATTTTAACAGAATACTCCAACGATTTAGGGAAGGCGCATTTTTAGTTGCAGCTTTTATATGGCAAAGCTTTCGAAATATACAGGTGTTCAAAATGAAACACCGAACTTCGTCAAATTCAAAAGCAGGATAGTAGTTTTTTCAAATGACACTCTAAACTTTTTCTGTAGCCACTGTATCCGAAATTTACATTTCTAATACTTATGTATAATGATACATACATAAGCCTAACATTTAAAATTGTGTGGTTTCTACTGTTAGTATTGTTTGATTACCATGACAACATACTAGCATTGCTATTCTCAAATGTCTGTTCAAAATTCAAGCATAGGTAGCTAGTATAAGTAGCTAACAACGTAGTTAGTAGGCTAGTTAGATAGCTAATAAGGTACTTACGGTAACGGAATTAATTACATAAAAAAGTGTTAATCTAAGTAAAGTGCAAAGCAGCTTTTGCCAATATTCGAACAAATGTTGTTGTCCGATTAAAAAATGAATTTCGTGCATTCAATATAGGTAGATAAATAAGTAAATGTTTTTCTGTTGTCTCCATGGCCGCAGAATTAATGTTTTCAATAGGATCAAATCTTAATATGAGTTTGACATATGTACATTAACTAACTCTCCTTTATTTAGATCCAAATCAATCGTCTAAGATAGTCAATGTTTCGTTTACTATTGCCATGGTAACCAAATTATATTAGTACCAGAACCATTTGGATTTTATTGCGAATGCAAGACTGGTCTTACTCAGCTCAAGCTAAGACAACCTTCAAAGCCTGCACACTCCGTCATTATAGGGGCTGCAATTTATAAATTGATCTTCTGCTAATTGGACATGTCTAACCTTTATAGCAATTTTTGATATTTTTTTAATAATAAGTAACCGTTCATACAATTCATGAGAACCTCAAAACTAGTATTGATAGCTAACTCCAAAGAGGAAATATCCACGTGTATATAGAAGCTTTTATCTATCAAAATTTTCACAAAAAAAACAATTTTTCAAAGTTGCAACACCTATGGTATATTAGACTATTTCACTTGCAATGAAGAGGGCTATGCAAAGAAAATGCAGGAAGTAGTATTAAAACAAAAAATTAATATTCGCCTCCAATTTAATCATGAGTACCGTGAAATTTAAAATATTTTTAAAAATATTTTTCAATGATATTCTCCGCCAGAATTTCTTGAAGATGTTTTCATTAATTTGAAAAGTAAAACGTTTAATAAGACATTCGTAGATTCATATATGTTCTAGCACTTCAAACTTTTTTTTAAATTTTGCATTTTGTTTCAAAACCTTTTAACCAATCTAATACGTTTCTTCCTTATTCTTGAGATATATTGCAGTATTCAAACGATAAATCGCTAAAATTCAACGCACAGTACTGCAAATAATTGGTCAGACTGAGGATGTTCGGTATTTTTCGTTCAAATAAACGTACACCTGATAAATCTTTCTGTACGGTGTGTTTATGAACTCAGCTAACCACAAACGATAATCCTTTTTGATTCTACGTATTTCACAGTCTAAAATACACTTAACACAGTAAAATGTTTAAATTTATGGTATTTTTATGTACCGTCAAGATAAACTTCCAAACTTATTTACACTACATACCTACGTAGACGAAGAACTTTACGAGTTTTAATATTTGCTTCCAGTTTTACGAAAGACACTGTCTCGATCTAATTACATATTATGATGGTTCGCGAAAGTTTAAAATAGAAGTGCATTTACATCTACACTGATAGACAAGAAAAAGTAAACATTTACCTGGAAACTACGAATTTACACGACGAGATTAAACTTTTCCAAAAATGATGTCATAACCATTTTACAGCTGTTTATGCATATTTAACGGTAAAAATAAAGCGAATATATCTAAACCGCCATTAAATATTTAAGATGATTTGCAAAGGAACTTGGAGATTCATTTAACAGCAATCCACTTATTTTAACGGT